>BSBM01001023.1:5470625-6141250 GCA_027924585.1 Larix kaempferi
TCTTTTCTATTTCGATTTGAAGTACTCTTTAAGATGTCTCACCACACCAAGCTTGAGGATAAGCTTGAAGGAGATGATAACTTTCGAGCTTGGAAGTATAGAATTGGGTTAATCCTGGAAGAAAATGAATTGGACACCTACATTAGCTCTGAGGTCCCTATCCCAGAGGATGAAGAGGCTAAGGCATTGCATAAGAAGAACTTGGTCAAGGCAAAGAGCATCATTTCTGATTCTATCAAATACCATCTCATACCACATGTGTCATCTCTAAAGACACCCAAGGAGATGTTTGACTCTTTGACCAAGCTATTTGAAGGGAAGAACATAAATCAGAAGATGACTCTGCAGAATCAATTGAAAGGGGTCAAGCTGTTGAATGGAGAGACCATTCAATCTTATTTCTCCAAAGTCTCTCAGATCAAGGAACAACTTGAAGCTGTAGATGAATTGGTGGAGAATGGAGAAATTGTGATGACCACTCTGAATGGCCTTCCTAGGTCATGGGATTCCTTTATCCAAGGAATATGTGCAAGAAGGAAGTTAATATCCTTCAGTAGATTGTGGGATGAATGTTCACAAGAAGAGGCTAGGCTTGTAGCCTGAGAAGAAAAGATGGGAAATGAAGATCAAGCTCTCACAGCTCACACCAAAAGAGGCAATCCTAAGAAGGAGCACTCTCATTACAAGAAATCCTCTCACACCCATCTAAAGAATAGGAAAGATATGAGATGCTTCACATGTAATGAGAAAGGACACTTTGCTGTAGACTGTCCCAAGAAAAAAAAGGACAAAAACTTCAACAAGAAGAAGAAAGGAAACAAGAAGAGATATCATGCTCATGCGGATGAGGATGATGAACCTCCTAAGAAGAAGGCTACAGAAGAAAGTGATGACTCATCTAGTGAAGATGAATATGTTCTAATCTCTGCTCTCACAGGTACCATCTCTCATGGATGTAATGATTGGCTCATTGATAGTGGGGCTTCCAAACACATGACTGGGTTTAAAGAATCCTTTACTAATCTATCTGAACATGAGTCACCCCATAAGGTGAAACTTGGGGATGACTACCAATATCCTATCAAAGGAAGTGGTGAATCCTCCTACAACCTAGACTCTGGGAAGTCTTTGAAGATGAAAGATGTTCTATATGTACCTAGGCTCAAGAAGAACCTACTCTCCATATCTGCAATGGATGCCAAAGGCATGAGGGTTGCATTTGTAGATGGCCAAGTCCTAATGTGGCCAAAGGGTAAAACTATATATGATGCAGTAGTGATTGGAGAGCAAGAGGGAGGATTGTACAAATTGAAGGGACAACCTGAACATGCCATGGTACATGAATCCATGGAGCCAAGTGAACTTTGGCATAAAAGGATTGCACATGTGCACTATAGAGCACTTCCAATTGTGAGCAAAGTTGTAGAAGGTCTTCCTGAAATCAAGACAAAGCATGAAGGTGTTTGCAAAGTATTTGCAAAAGGAAAGAACACAAAGAAGGCAATCACAAGCAAGTAAGGAAAAAGGAATTATTCACTCCCATGTATGCAGTCTGATGTCATCTAGTTCTCTGAGTCAGTATGTATACTATGGTTCTTTCATTGATGATTTCTCTAGGAATACTTGGGATTTATTTCTTGAAGAACAAAGATGAAGTATTCAGCAAGTTCAAGGAATTCAAGGACTTGATAGAAAACCACACTGAAAAGAAGTTCAAGACCTTTAGATCTGACAATGGTGAAGAATTTACTTCAGCAGACTTCAAGTTCTATGCAGCGATTCAAGGATTAAGAGGGAGTTCACCACTCCTTACAATTCACAACAGAAAGGAGTAGAAGAAGTTACTTCAGAATAGCAATCCAGCAGCTCTTGCAAGGAAGCAAAGATTCAGAGGGAGTCCACCCAACAAACACACAAAGATAAGTACTTGAATTGTCATTTCTTGTATATTATGTTTGTTTAGATAATATTGTTTAATAATGTATATGTTTATGTTCCTAGAATTAGGATGTGTATTATGCATATTAGAATAATTGCATTAATGAACAGTATACTACTAATATGCATGTGATGGGTAAGTGGCCTATGGCACTGTACAACATTCCATTGCTACTTATCTAGAATGAAACCTCTTTGCTGACATGTTGGGAGTAGTGCAAACTCCTAACAATGTTCTGGTAGAGATTGGAAGGCATCTACAAAGTTACGGGATATGGATAAATGTTGTATTGAAGCATTGGCTAAAATAATTGCATGATTTTATGACATATATTCTTATGTGTAAGATTTTGTTATGAAACTATGAGAAGTTTCTAATCATGCAATTGAATTGGACTTGTAGGAAAGACCATGTACAATCACCTACAAAAGAAGAACTACAATATTTGTTCAGCAGCAAATCTATCTATTGAAGAATCTGAAGTTCCCAGGATCTGGGATGAAGTAATGATGCCATGATCTGTCGATCATGAAGAATGATGTTTGGGATGTGGTCCCAAGACTAGAAGAGAAGTCTGTTGTGACTTCCAAGTGGATATACAAGATCAAGCATGCTGCAAATGGCAGCATAGAGAAATACAAAGCAAGGTTTGTAGCTCGTGGCTTCTCCCAGAAAGAAGGAATTGACTATGAAGAAACTTTTGCTCCTGTAGCCAGATACACTTCCATCAAATCAGTACTTTCTCTGGCTGTAGTGATGAAATGGAAGATACACTAGATGGATGTCAAGATAGCCTTCCTGAATGGTGTAGTCGAGGAGGAAGTGTACGTGGAGCAGCCACTTGGTTTTGAGACACATGACAGGAAGTCATATGTGTGAAGGTTGAAGAAATCCTTGTATGGCTTGAAGCAAACTCCTAGGACTTGGTACAGGAGGATAGATAGCTTTCTATCCAGTTTGGGCTTTACCAAGAGTAAAGCGGATTCCAACCTTTACTACAAGGTTCATGAGGGAAATCCTGTGATACTACTATTGTATGTAGATGACCTGTTTGTTACAGGTGATGATACATTGATTGTCGATACCAAGAGGAAGCTTGCAGCCGAGTTCGAGATGAAGTACTTGGGGATGATGCACTATTTTCTAGGCATAGAGGTGTGGCAGAGTGCAGATGGAATCTTCCTTGGACAAGGTAAGTATGCAATAGAGATCGTGAAGAGGTTCAGGATGATGAACTGCAAGGCCATTGGCACACCTATGGCACCGAACCTGAAGCTTTTGTTTGATGCTTCAACTGATCCGGTTGATGTCACTATGTATCATCATATGATTGGGTCCTTGATGTACCTAATGAACACGATACTAGATATATGCTTTGCACTGAACACATTGAGCCAGTTCCTGATGGATCCAAGAGGTGTTCACCTAGTTGTTGTAAAGCATATTCTGAGGTACCTGAAGGGTACAATTGACTATGGGCTTAAGTATGATGCAAATCAAAAGTTTATCCTCCAGGGTTATGTTGATTCAGACTGGGCAGGCAGTGCTGCAGATAGAAAGAGAACATCTGGGTGATGCTTCAGTATGGGATCAGGTGTGATCTCATGGTTTAGCAGGAAGCAGTCCTGCATAGCACTGAGTATAGCCGAGGAAAAGTATGTTACAGCATGTTCGGCTAGTTGTGATGCAGTATGGCTAAGGAAGCTACTGTCTGAGCTATTTGATATCTTGTTGGAGGCTACTAGTATCTTTTGTGACAACCAGAGTTGTGTGAAGTTGTCTGAGAACCCGGTGTTCCACGACAAGTCGAAGCACATTGAGATCAAATATCAATATATCAGGGATATGGTGCAGAGAGGAGTAGTGAAGCTCCTGTATGTTACGATGGATGAGCAGGTTGCAAATGTGTTGACGAAACCACTAGCCAAAGTGAAGTTTGAGTACTTCAGAGAGAGGCTTGGTGTTCTTCATATTGATGAGAATTCAAGGAAGAAGTGATGGACACATTTGTTGGATCCATTCCAAGCATGATGAGAGGAGGGTCCTTTCCATGGCTGTGGATTTAAGCGCTGGATGATCAGCATCAGGACGATGTTCGAGTTTCTACTCAGTATGATCAGTTGGATCATTTAAATGTATGTATGCATCATGTTGGATGCTTGTTATGATCAGTTGGATCATTTATATGTATATGCATCATGTTGGATGTTGGATATGATTAGTTGGATCATTTGTATGTATATGCATCATGTTGGATGTTGGATATGATCAGTTCGATCATTTGTATGTATATGCATCATGTTGGATGCTAGATATGATCAGTTGGATCATGTATATGTATCTATGCATGTATCAGGTGGATACATTGTATGATCAAGTGGATCATGTATCTTAATATGTATCAAGTATGATCAGGTGGATCATCTATTTGTATATGTATCAAGTGGATACATTGTATGATCAGGTAGATCATGTATGATGATATGTATCAAGTAGATACTCTGTATGGATCAGGTGGATGCATTGTATGATCAAGATGATCATGGATGATGAGCTTCACGATGTTGATCCAGATGACATGCATAAGGACGATGCAGTGATGATGATCAGGATTATCATGTGTACATCAGGATGATGTATGGTGAGTATCAGGTTGATACTCTGTGGCCGTGGAACAGGTTGTGCGGATAAGCATATAATCCAGCCCTGGGAGGTTTGCATATAGTCTTTCGAGGTTTTTCCTATGGCATGTAATGTGGCCCTGGGATATCTGGCAAACTCTCTTTCGAGGTTTTGCTTTGGGAGGACATATAATCTAGCCCTGGGAGATCCGATAGGTTGAGCCGTGTGCTTGTAATTAGTCCTGGGATGATCTTTCGAGGTTTTGTCGTATGGCATATAATCCATCCCTGGGAGATCCTATAGGTCGGAGTTATGTACTCGTAATAGCCTAGGATGCTCTTTCGAGGTTTTTCCATGACCACATATAATACAGCCCTGGGAGATCCTATAGGTTGGAGCTGTGTGCCCATAACAACCTGCGATGCTCTTTCGAGGTTTTGTGGTGACCACATATAATACAGCCCTGGTAGATCCTATAGGTCGGAGTTGTGTGCTCGTAATAGCCTGGGATGCTCTTTCGAGGTTTTGTGGTGGGGTCACATATAATACAACCCTAGGAGATTTTCCAGGTAGAGTTGTGTGCTAGTAACAACATGGGATTCTCTTTCAAGGTTTTGTGATGCACATAATAAGTCCTGAGGATTCCATAGTATGGCCAGTGATGATGAAGGCCTACAGGTGCTGGGCCTACATCCAGTATGAAAAAGGACTGGCTCTGTAGAACTTCGTATGATGAGTAGATTCAGAGATTGATTGAGATAGTAGGAGCCGTGATGATGACGATGATTCAAGGATGATGATTCGTTGATGATGATCCAGAGAAGAAGATTTGTGCTAGCAGATCTGTGGTGAGAAATACCTTCCTAGTTAAGAGGGAGTGTTGATGTATATGTAACTTCGGAATGTATTTCATCTATGTATATTGTACTCCTATAGAGATGTGTTATTCCTCTATATGGAAGTGTCGTCATTTGTATTGACAAGTGTCGCAAGTGTCGTAACTTGTCAATGGGTTATTAGACCACCATATGTGGGGTCGGCCCTGATTAAGTTAACCATGGGTTATTAGGCTAAGCTAGACAAGTCAGCCCCATTAGTTTATTGGGCAGGACAAGACAAGTATAAATAGAGATCGGGAGATCTCTATTTGGATATCTCATTATTCACTTGTACATCACTCGAAAAGTGGTGCACTAGTTGACGAGGAGGAGGAGCTGCTAGTAGAAGACTATCTCTTGTACTTTGGTTGTACCTTGGTTGTATTATTGCTCTATCTATCTCTGAGGAAGTTGTGGGATTTTTCACCTTAGGGTTTTCCCCACAGAAACTCTATGTGTCTATTGTCTCTTATGTTTGCCTCTTGTTGTGATTGAAATGATTGACATGCTTGATATGATTGATATGTTGTACATGTTATTCTCTTAGTAAAGATCCTAGAGTATATTGAATTAAAGCATAAAAATAAACATGTAATCCATCCTATCTATAGACATCTAATATGGCTGGGAGAAACTCACATCCTATTGCTTCTCAATAGTCTCTCATGTTTTCCAGACTCCAGTAAGCACACTTGTTTTCTCACAATAGGGGTTCTATCAAGGTGACCACAAAATATCCATACTTGGGGGTTCCATTCATAGGTCCAAGGTTCTTTTAAAGGAAGGCATTATTTCCTTAGCTCAACAAGGGCTTTGGGATCCTTTCCATAGTCGAGCATGAAGACTTTTAGATGGATTTTCAAGATACATCTCTTCGGCTTGATTAGTAGTTCCATTATCCTTTATATCCCTAAGATTTGGGGGCCTAAATGACTTTCACTTGACAGATCTAAGGTTGAAAGCCCAAATTGCTTATGTCACAATGCATGATTCACTACAAATAGATGGTCTCCTAGGCCATCATTTAATCAAAGTTTGATGCCATCATTTAGCCTTAAGAATATTTTCAAACTCGTTTTTTCCTCCACATGATCCAAACTATGGGATACTCAACTCAAGGAGGGAGAGGTACCCCTTTTGAGAGGAGACTCAGAACTAGGGTATGACATAAATTGTTGGGAAAATATCAACAACTCATTGCCAACTCCCTCCTAGGGTTGAATAGGCAAGGCCTCTCAAGCCCGGGCTCTCCCTTGAGTACACTACCAAACATATTGCCTCATGGTTGGTGGTGCAACAGGGGTTCCTCCTCCTCTAACTCCATCTCTATTTCCAAATTGGCCACTGAAGATTCATCTTCTGCCTCTCATTATGCACCTATTTATCTTATTGAACAGTTTAGCTTATTTCATTTTATCATTTAGCTTCTAGGATTTGTTTTGGCACTCCCATGGTTTGTCACTACTGGATTTTACTCTCAAATCCTATTGCCCCACTATTTTTAATGATTCATGGACACTAATAAAATTATCTTATCTCAGCTTAGTAGTGAAATCTATTACTTTACTCTCTCGATCAAAATTACTATGAGAAGTTTTCCTCCATACTTTTGTGCGTCCATGGGCCCCCAACCCTCTTGTGATTTACGTGCATTTCATGAAACTCTCTTTCAATTCTCTTATTTTGGACATATTTATGCTATTATTTCAAACTCTATCAGTATTTCAAGAAGTAGTGGTCTCTATTTTGCACTTTTGATAAAGGCACTCAAGTCTCTCTATACTGCATTTTTCTGGGACATTGGAAGTTGACTTTGCATTTATTTGATGGTATAAGCTTGGAAGTGTATTTAAGATAAAGAAAAAATTCTAAATGAGGAAACTAATCTTGAATATTTGGTTTCATCAAAGAAAAAATACATCCTTTAGTGTTTTGAACAACCTACGCCAATTGAATGCTTGCATTCTTTTTCTTATTAACAAGAAGGAAAACTTGGAATTGTGAGTTGCATTTTACAGTGCTGGTGTGAATAGGGCCTCAGAACAATGTAACTTACCATTCATGGCTACAAATTTTAAGAGTGAGCAAGGACTGACTTCTTGATTGAACTCTAATAAGATTCCAGGAATTTGAAACATGTAGTCTGATCATTTGCATCCAGATACTATTTCCAGTTTAAGACTGTCTTAGATCTTTCTACCATTGCTTCCATTCTTCAGCAAATGGTCGCTCTATGCAATCACTATAGAGTCTACAATATAGTCTGAAAGGATTGTTAAATACATCCATCTATCAACAACCATTCTTGTAATGCCATATCACTTGTTTTAGGTCTTAAGGTATGTGGTTAAGTTGACAGTTATCAAATTGTTGAAAATTTTATCTTGAATGAATTTCGAAGATAATTTTCAAGATCACAAATGCAAAGAATCAAGTTCATTGGTTGGGAATATCATTAATATTCAGAAAGCAACACATGACAACGTGTGAAGCCTTTCTCAACCTAAATTAGACATCACTTGGGGTTTCAAATATCCCGTGAATATAAAATCTATAGTTCTTTAACATAGTATTAGTCTCATTACCATATTCAAGAGTGAATAAATACAAATGAAGTATATATTCAACAACCTAATAATACAGCAAAAGTACCAAGTTTGAAAAAATTATGATATACCTGACTCGTTTCCTCCCTCTTGGCAAATTTTTAGATCAATAGCCTTAATATTATATAATTTATTGTTTGACCTTCCTGATTTTTCCTTCTGTACCTCCAATTGATTTTTACTCTTCTTCTAATCCCTTTCCATGCCCGTAAAGTTCAATTCAAGCTACATATATTATCTTTTGTTAATAACCTAACAATCAAAAATATAGAAACAAGCATGACAAATTTATGGTCATGTAACATGAATATTTAGCATCTCTTTTCAATAACTTTATGAAGGAGGATGTAGTCACAGGCATCAGAATACCTGTTCAAACCATGCCAAAATTAAACAGGTTCTCTTATGCAAGCCTCACTTGATTTCTTGACCACGTTTAGATTTCTCCACTTCAAAAAGATGCACATAAATCTCAACCGTATATTGTCATATAAAAAGCTAAAGGTTTTTACTTCTAGCCAGCAAAAATATATAAGATTTGACAAAGACTGAAATTCCACATGGCTAGAAAGATCTTAGAATCTAAGTAACTATCTGACTACATAAAAGTTGGTGGAACCAAAACATAATAGGGGCGCCTACATTGAAATTCCACCTCCAATTGCTGGAAAAGTAAGGATTCAAACTATTCATCAGTGCTTCTGCAGTAACTTGAATACTCATTAGGTCACCCAACTCTTTCACCAACTTTGCTGCCTCTAATAGAGCAGGTTCAAAATGGTAATTTTCTCCAATGGCCCATATCGGTGCACAGACCCCTGCATGAACATAAAGAGACTTGTAAAATGACAGATTAGTTGCTACATCTCTGATAGAGATAGTAGATTTAACCTGAAACAAGGTGGACACAACATGTTTTAGCCTTTTGTAAGGATGCAATATAGCCATAAACTCAAATTCTACATCTACTGCATTAACCCTTTTAAGTTACAAGGACCTAATCTTTGGAATGTATATTAAATTTGAATAATATAATGGTCCCCGAATGAAATGCCCTTTCATTGAGCAATGCTTTTGGTATCATGCCATTTAAAAATAAATGTTCTTCATGGACCTAACTGCCTAAATATCGTGAAACCATACGAACATTCTCCTCATTCTCAAATTCTTAAGACTCAGACCTATGCATCTCATGGAAATGACCCACCTGGGAAATGCATTCATTAAACTATTTGATTCTGTAGGAAATAATTAAGCTTAAACCATTCCTCTACATGCACAACTTTTTCATTCCCATTTTTCCATTAATTCACAATAACACATGCAACTTGATCTACCTTTATCTTTTCCAGAGGTAGTTCATGAACGATTTGACATATCTTTTCAACTTCAACAACCTTTTGTTGATGCATTTTGTCCATATTTTGCTTCTCTTCGTGGGAAATTTCAATCAACTATCAAAGATTTTTCCAAGGAACATGCACCATAATGGCATTAGTGATGGTTGATTGATCTCTACACAAGAGTATAAACTCCAAGACAATCACCATTCTTGACAACCAATAATTTGCAAAGTGCGCCTTTATTCAACACATTAGACTATAATCGATGTTGACAGGTGTCCTTTTCTTTTAGCTAGGATGCCTCGATCTGTAAACGCTAAATGTGCCTAGGACTGATGCAAAATTGGATTTAAAACTATGATTCCATCCTCCATTAGATTGTTTTCTCCCAACAACGTACTTTCTCTTCATGATTTCTATGTCACACTACAGGAAATGTCCCCCAGTTTTCTGCATAGGGCTTTAACATTTGGTTTCTGTCATTCTCCTCATTCTCAAATTCTTAAGACTCATACTGACACAATCCCACAGGCAGTTACATCAAAAGCCACATGCAATCTTGCCATTTGAACCAAAAATATCTGAAATAATGTCTAATATTTTTTATTTCTCATATGCCTCTCTTCCTATTCAATAACCCTAGAAACCCTAGAATGCCTCAAATTCAACCATCTTTAACGCTTTAGTTTTTATTGGAATTTTATGTTCCAAATAAGGCTTTTAAACCTTTATTTTGAATTCATGAAAATAAATTCATTCTTTGGACAAGAAGCCTACTGATGAAGATGAAGTCATGGTAGTGTATATAAATAGAACAAAATGGACCAAGAATGATTATGCAACTCCGGAGTCCTCTATGTTTTCTTAGGCATTTCATATTTCTTCTGTTTGATGTAGGGTTTGAGTTGGCAATCTTCATGGAAATCCCTAACCTGAACCAATGACCTGTTAACCTAGTCACAACTCCTTTTCAAGAGGCACCTAATCAGTTTTTAATTTTAGAGTGCATATGTGTTGATCTGTCTTGACATTTTGATAACTTCTTCACTGAACATACTCCAATTATATGTTCTAGCTGGCCTTAATGAGAACTAAAGACTTGCGTTGCAGGGATTTCTGGATGAGAAATTCAATCAGACATAACATCTAGAGGACGAAGATAGCCCTTATTTTGTGCACGAAGTCATTTATAAATGTTGAATACTTTGCAAAACACACTGTATATTTACTTATTCTTTAAACTCTTGATGATTATTCTTTAAACTCTTGGATGATTAAAGAATGCAATGAGTTTTTTAAGCAGGTCTTTTTTGCAAGAGAAGCATGGGATATTTTTTATTTGGGTCATATTTAATGGTAACATTGGTTTTTCCTTGTAATGCAACTCGCTTAGCTGGTTAAAGATGATTTTTGGATTGGATTATACAGATTTTATATATTGCTTATAATGTTTGAAAGCGTTGACCTTGTAGTAATAATGAATCTCACCGACACTTCTAGGGTACCAACTGAATATATCTTAACAATGGATTCCAACTCACTAATGACAAACACAAACTCACTTAATATAGATAATATTTCTAGGTTTCACATCTGATATGATATGATCATATCAGATTTGTATCAAACAATTTCAAGAACGAGAATTCCATATAGATCATATTTCTAGGTTTCACTGCGAGATGTGATCCATAAATACACATTGGTGAGACATACCTGTGTGTTTTTCAATCGATGGGTATATCAAAATGATTGGCACTAGAACTTGCGAACTATAACCTTTTAGCTATAAACTCTGCCCCTGCGAAATGAGGAAGACCACCTTATTCTTCCCTGGTTATTCTATTTACTGCTTCGGCACCACTATTCCTATTGTTATGGCCAAGCCTTGCCCTTGCTTATACGATTAAGGATTACCTACTGCTTGAGACTAAGAGACTAAGAGCCTTTGAGTTCCTGCTACCAGCCCTACTCTATTTAGCTTTCACTGTTGACTCACCCTAACTAGTGGATGGAGGAGGGGGTGCTGCCCTTACCAACCTCTTTATTCTGGTATAAATGCTTAGTAGAGGGGGCAGCAAGCACTATTTATTTTTTCGGGTGGAATCCCGCGGGGATTACTAGTTATGAATTATGACAGCACAACTGCTTGTTTGGGATAAGGAAGGAAACTGCCATTCTTATCTTGTTTGCTTGCTGCTCCAGCCCTTGCCCTTGTTGCTCTTGCTTGTCTGCTTGGGGTTCTCTATCTAAAAGGTAAGAATGTAAAAGGTAAAGAAAGTAAGTATAAGGGAATGGGTAGAATGAAGAGATGCTACATGCGTGAAATACGAGAACCATAGTAAATTCAACGTTAGAATAAGAAAGAATAATGTAGATAATATAATAAGCTCGATTGTGGGGAAGGGAAGGCAAGATTGGTATAGGGGAATAAGCACTCAATTTAGTGAGTGACCTTTAAACAAGGATGTTTGCATAATTATCCTATCCTACTCAATATCTTCATATATATATTGCTCTAATGCCTCGAAAACATGGCAACAATTTTTGGAGAATTATTGTAAAGGAATGAGCCATCGATAACCCAATTTTAATGTTGGAATCATCGAATTGATGCCTTGTTTCTTGACATATAATCCTAGTTGGGATCCCAACATAAGCCCCCCTAAACAAAGGATCAATTCCTTCTATCAAGAACTCATAAGCATGAATAATCATGCAGTACTAATACCCTTATCTGGAATCACATATAAAGCCTAATCAAAGCAATATATTATTCATAGTTAATCTAACCAAGCTATACTAGAAAAACAATTTATAGTCGAGATGTGATCTTCAAAGAAGTTGCGAGTACTTCCAAGAATAATATGTACCAAAATAAAAAGAACTAGAGAAACTAGAATTTGAGCTAAAGAATGAGGATCTGATTCATTTCATTTGGGGTTTTATATATTGCTCAAGGCTGTGGCAGGACCCTTACTTTGAAGGCCAAGACTCGACGATAGCCTCTTAGGTGCGTATTAGTAAATTAGATTGCAGTAGTAGATAGACACCAACAGATACATGAGTCTAACTGTAATTGCAGCCAATAGTACATAGTTAGTGATACGATGAATACGTAACCCTGATCTTTAGCTACTTTGCTTTATAAATACCATATTTATATAAATCTCTAGTATGTATCTGACTTTATGAGCCTCAGGAAGGCTTATCATAGTCTTTGCAATGTTTGGAGGTTTCTCTTGATTTATACATCCATTAGACTCTGATTTTGCAATCTCAGCCCCTACATTTCCACCCATGATGTCTGCTTCCATGAAAATAACCCTAGAATGCCTCAAATTCAACCATCTTTAATGCTAAAAATCTGTAGAATGCATGAAATTCAACCATATTTACAGCGAAAAATACCTGGAGACATAGAAGTTGATGGCCAGAGGATGATTTATGAGGGAAATTATTCGACTCCATGCTAAATGTATGAATTCGACCTGGAGAGAAAGCTTCACAGTGAACGTGGGTTCAAATCTTGTCTACTATTATCCATTTGTTTGAGAGTTTGAGCCAAGAAGGGGAACTTCACTGACTGTGGCTTAAATTCCTTGCTGCGACTTGAACCAAGATGTGTGGATTCTAAAAACATGATGTTTCCGTGGTGTGAATGTGGTGGAAGGTAGTAGAAGCATAAGGGCACCCCAATGCAACAATTTACAATTGTTAACGAATAAAAAAAATATTTTGATATCTAAAGTATATCTAAATGTAGGTTGTATTTTATTTTATTTTTATTTTTTTAAATTCTTGTCAATGATAATATTAGTATAATTAAAGGTGCTTTGGTCTAATAAAAATTCAATATGTATTAACATATTTTATTAAATAATTACATTTAAATAAATTATTTCATTCAACATTATAAATTTCAAATATATTTAATGTGATTGTATAAATTAATTAAGAAGGGTGGAGCATATAATCTATCACCTAGGCAAAGAATAAAACCTTATGTTACTAGAAATTATTGTATAACCTATAGAAAACCAAGGTTAGATCATATAATTGTAACGGGGATTAGGGGAAATAATATCCCATTTCTATTTTAGCTTGATAATTTTAATTGTAAAGGGGATTAGGGACAAGAGAAATACCACTTTTTTAATTTAAAATGGGGAATATGGAACTTAGGATAAGACAAAAGGAGCTCGAGGGAGGAGACTTTTGGAAGGTTAAGGTAAAGGGGTTTGGGATTTAAAGGTGTTTTTTATTTTTATGTAAATGAAAATGGGAAGGGGTGAGGACTTAATAGAGAAAAACATTTAAAAGCTATGATAGGGGAAATCATTAAAAGGGGGAAGCACCCATATTTTATTTTATAAAATAGCGAATATTGGTTTTTTTACTATAAGAATTAGGAGGGGGGATATTTTTTAAATTGAGAAGATTTATTGATGGATGCATCATGTGAATTAATGGAGGACATGAAAATGACAAAATTTAATTGTCATGACACGGAACTTTGACTTGCCAAAATTTCAACTAAGCACCAAGATCATCAAATGGTGATGGTTTTTGTCAAGAAAAAATGGACATGACCGGTTTGATGAGTTGAATAAAATGGCATTGACTTCGCGGCATGAAAATGTGATTGACAAGAAATGACCAAATACCAAACTTGACCAAACCACAACATGATCGCACATGAGATGCAAATTCGTAAGTCTGTCGAAGGGGTCAAACGAAAGCGAAAATGATGAAATGAGATATGCACATGACAAGTACTTCAAACTAGATAGCAGGTGAGATCAAAATGATTGGATGAAAAAATTTGATAGGTGCTTCTAAGTCATTATGTTTCGACATTGAATAGAATCATATCAATGTTGAGATTTGACACTGGCTAGAATGGTTCAAGTAGATCTAAAGAACTTTGAATCCAATATAGACAACTAATGGATCATGTGTACTACTACTCCAATGGGATAAGAATGATGAAATTGATCTACCAGCTCGAAAATGTATAGGTAACACCTCTTCCAACTCTCCAATCTTACAAGATATTCATTTTGAAAGAATTTTTATGCTTGCAACCCATCATATTGATTATATTATCAGACTGATTTATTTCCATGTAGTTGTACGTTATAACCAATATTTTTGTTTTGTTGAATGAAAGTGTGAAGGTCTAGATATACACTAACCAAGTCACAGTAGTATAACAAGGTTTGCATACATGACCAATATCAATTACAAAGCCAA
The DNA here is from genome assembly GCA_027924585.1 of Larix kaempferi. Classification (NCBI taxonomy): domain Eukaryota; kingdom Viridiplantae; phylum Streptophyta; class Pinopsida; order Pinales; family Pinaceae; genus Larix; species Larix kaempferi. Next base: position 5,485,270 of record BSBM01001023.1, read on the forward strand.
GTTTGGATTAAGAGTATAGATGCTTGGGAGCAGCACTGGATAGTGCATGTCCAGGTGCATTTGGGACTTGTGTGAAGATGGGTGTACCAATGTAGACATCTATAAGCATTCCAGTTTGATCAAAGTAGACTAAGCTAAATACAAAGAAAAGGAACATTCTAAAGACGGAATCTATGAATGGGGTGAAAAAGGGAAAATTATGCATATTGTTGAGTTTCGAAACAAGATTCTTAAGTTCCATCTTTTTCTTCTCGTATTTTATCCAAATATACTTAAATTTCACTATACCTGTTGCACAGACACCTGAAAATTCAAATACAAATTTACAGGAAACCCAGTGTGTAGCTACCCAAAACAAAATCTATGAAACTTATCAATGATAGCTTCATAGGAGTTCTGTAGGTTTTTATCTATCAAATTAATATATGGAGACAATCATTGTACCTCTACCATCTTTGAAAAAAACTCCATTTCATGAAAGAAAGAAACTACCTTGCGAATTTGTAAGTGAAGAAAGCAAGAAAGCAAGAAACTAACCTACGAATTTGTAAGGTAAGAATGAGATTTTGACTACAGAGCTGCAAAATTCGTAGCCCACCTCTTCAAGAGCCTCCAAGTTCTCTGCAATGCTCTTTTATCTATGTAGGCAACACTCGCAATTAAATACCCAAATTCTAAACCCTGTTAATAGGAAACACCATTTCATCAACGGGTATCAATGGTAACCTAATAAATGCCCAAAAAGGCCTCCAAATCCAATTCACAAATACTTGCTTCTCAAAACCCACCAAACCCTCCTCGCTTCGTGCCAACGACAAGCAAGGAAATGGTTAATGCATTCATATTCTTCATGTGGCTATTAACATAGTTTATTGAGAAGGTTCTTATATTTGTGAATACTTCAAGGCCACACTCATATAAGTGAATTCATTAAGGCCACGCCGATTTGGGGAAATCCCCCTCATAAATATGAAAGTGCCAAGTCAATTGCTAGAATTCTTGGACAATGTCAATTACAAGACCTGGGTTGAGCATACTAGAATTTTAGATCATTTTCATGTGGTCATGTTAGAAACCTGCATATCTAGTGTTCTAAACTTCAAAATGAGCAGACGTACCACATCCCACTTATTGATGTATATGTAACTTCGGAATGTATTTCATCTATGTATTTCATATATATTTATTATACCCTTACAAGAGATGTGTTATTCCTCTATAAGGAAGTGTCGTCATCTGTATTGACAAGTGTTGCAAGTGTGTGTACTTGGCGATGGGTTATTAGACCACCATGTGTGGGGTCTGCCCTGAAATATATATTATATTGTGGATGTACCTAGCTAGACAAGTCGGCCCCATAGTGTAACTGGGCAAACAGGTTAAGTATAAATAGAGATCAGGAGATCTCTATTTGATTACACTCGGAAACTCACACTTCTCTCACTCAGAAAGTGGCGCACTAGTGAGGAGGAGGATCATCTGCTACTAGGAGACTATCTTAGTGTATTTTGGTTCTACTTTGGTTCATCCATTGCTCTCTCTATCTCTGAGGAAGTTGTGGGGTTTTTCACCTTAGGGTTTTCCCCACGGAAACTCTATGTCTCTTGTCTCTCATGCTTTTGATTCTTGCGATGCTTGACATGTTTGATATGATTGTTATGCATTGATATACTGTACATGTTATTCTCTCAGTAAAGATCCTAGAGTATTGTGAATTAATGCTCAAAATTTAACATGGTATCAGAGCTAACCTGAGAAGAAGACATTTTGCAGTGACGAAAACTTGAGTTTCTTATTTATTTGGTTTCTCTCCACATATTTTGGAAAAGTAGTATGGTAGATTAAATCGACTCATCAAGGAGAATATATCTGTCCAATCAGAATTCAATTCTGAGCATTTTCAGATTTGGCCCTAAAAATTAGGGTTTCCATAAAAATAGGAATTTCTGGAATCTGAAGACATAGCTGGAAGCTCCTTGCCAAAATCGAAGTTTAGAGCTTTGGATCGAGATTTGTGGCTGGGTAGTTCTCTGGGAAACTCAAACCCTAATTCAGGGCTCTCCCCAGTGAACCTGGGAGGACAAAAAGGCAAATCTGAAGGGTAAAGCTTTGCTGATCTCAAATTATGAATACACTAGGATGATCAGCTCATCAAGGCGCATCTTTCTATCCTTTCAGAAAATTGAAATTCACATTTTGAATTTTTAGGGTTTTTTCGACAAACCCTAATCCACGACCAGATCTAGTTTTCAGCATTTCAACTGGTAAGACCTAAATCTTTTCTATTTCCATTTGAAGTAATCTTTAAGATGTCTCACCACACCAAGCTTGATGATAAGATTGAAGGGACTGATAACTTTCGAGCTTGGAAGTATAGGATTGGGTTAATCCTAGAAGAGAATGAGTTGGACTCATATATAAAAGAAGACATCCCTATCCCAGAGGATGAAGAGGCTAAGGCATTGCATAAGAAGAACTTGGTCAAGGCAAAGAGAATCATTGTTGATTCTATCAAAGACCATCTCATACCCCATGTGTCTTCTCTAAAGACACCCAAGGCTATGTTTGACTCTTTGACCAAGCTATTTGAAGGGAAGAACATAAATCGGAAGATGACCCTGCGGAGTCAATTGAAAGGGGTCAAGATGTCGAATGGAGAAACCATTCAATATTACTTCTCCAAGGTCTCTTAGATCAAGGAACAACTTGAAGTTGTGGATGAAGTAGTGGATAATGGTGAAGTTGTTATGACCACTCTGAATGGTATTCCAAGTTCATGGGACTCATTTATTCAAGGAATCTGTGCAAGAAAGAAATTGATCTCTTTCAGTAAACTGTGGGAGTAATGCTCGCAAGAAGAAGCTAGGATTGTAGCTCATGAAGAAAAGATGGGACGTGAAGATCAAGCTCTCGCAGCCCACACCAAAAAAAGAAAGCCCAAGAAGGAGCACTCTCACCATAAGAGATCCTATCACAACCAACAAAAGAATAAGAAGTATCTAAGGTGTTTCACTTGTAATGAGAAGGGTCACTTTGCTTCAGAATGTCCCAAGAACAAAAGGGACAACCACAACAACAACAATTCCAGCAAGAAGAAGAAGGGAAACAAAAGAAAGTTCCATGCTCATGCTGCCGAAGATGATGAACCTCCAAAGAAGAAGGCTAGGGCAGAAAGTGATGATAGTAATGATGACTCATCAAGTGAAGAAGAGTATGTTCTAATCTCTGCTCTCACAGGTACTATCTCCCATGGTTGTAATGATTGGTTAATTGACAGTGCGGCTTCCAAACACATGACTGGGTTTAAGGAATCTTTTGTAAACTTATCTGAACATGAATCACCCCATAAGGTGAAACTTGGGGATGATTATCAATACCCAATCAAAGGAAGTGGTGAAGCCTCCTACAACCTAGATTCTGGAAAATCTTTGAAGATGAAAGAAGTTCTTTATGTATCTGGGCTCAAGAAGAACTTACTCTCCATCTCTTCATTGGATGCAAAAGGTATGAGGGTTGCATTTGTGGATGGCCAAGTCCTAATGTGTCCAAAGGGAAAGACCATAGATGATGCAGTGGTGATTGGAGAGAAAGAGGGAGGTTTGTATAGATTGAAAGGACAACCTAAACATGCCATGGTGCATGAATCCATGGAGCCAAGTGAACTTTGGCATAGAAGACTTGCTCATATGCACTATAGGGAACTTCCAATTGTAGGCAAGGTTGTAGAGGGTCTTCCTGAAATCAAGACCAAACATGAAGGTGTTTGCAAAGGATGTGACAAAGGTAAGAACATTAAGAAGGCTTTCCCAAGCAGTGAAAGCAAGGCAAAAGGTATCCTGGAAATCATCCACTCAGATGTATGTGGTCCTATGTCATCCAGTTCTCTGAGTGGGTATGTTTACAATGTCTCATTTATTGATGACTTCTCCAGGAAGACTTGGGTATACTTCTTGAAGAACAAAGATGAGGTGTTTGATAAGTTCAAGGAATTCAAAACCTTGATGGAGAATCAAACTGACAAGAAGATCAAAACATTCAAATCCGACAATGGTGGACAATTCACCTCAGGTGACTTCAAGAAGATTTGCAGTGATTTAGGGATTAAGAGGGAGTTGATTGCTCCTTATAATCCTCAACAGAATGGAGTTGCAGAAAGGAAGAACAGAACAATCATGGAAGTAGCAAGGGCAATGCTGCATGACCAGGATCTACCTATGCATCTATGGGCAGAAGCAGCTAGAACAGTTGTATATGTGCAGAACAGAACACCCCACAAGATATTGGACAACAAGACACCAAAAGAGGTATTTTCTGGTAAGAAACATGAAGTTAGCCATCTCAGAATATTTGGTTGTCCAATATACACTCATGTCCCAAAGGAAAAGAGGGCCAAACTAGATCCTTCAGGAAAGAAGGGTATCTTTGTGGGTTATAGTGAAAGCTCGAAGGATTATAGAATATACTTTCTAGGATTCAAGAACATTGATGTTAGCAAGGATGTAACATTTGATGAAAACTCAGCATTCATCAAATCAAGGAAGGAACCTATTGAAGTTTATGAAGAACCTAAGGAAGCTAGATTTCAAGACACTACCATGACTGAAGCAATTCCAGAAGTTGTTCATGAGTTTGAAGATCCGCAAGAACCTGTAGATCCACCCCGTGAGGATAACTCTCACAAGAGGAAACCTGCATGGGCTAGAGAGCTCATTCAAGATGCAGAAAGATTTGGCATTCCAGAAGAAGAACACAGAGCAAAGAAGAGAACCAGATCACATACCAGCTATGTTGCTTTACTGTATGACATTATGAACAAAGAACCTTCCAGTTATGAAGAAGCAGCGGAAAAGAAAGACTGGAAGGATTCCATGGTTGAGGAATACCAATCAATAATGAAGAATGATGTTTGGGATGTTGTCCCAAGACCTAAAGGCAAGTCCGTTGTGACTTCTAAATGGATCTACAAAATCAATCATGTTGCAGATGGTAGTGTAGAGAAATACAAGGCAAGATTCGTAGTGCATGGCTTCTCTCAAAAGGAGGGAATAGATTATGAAGAAACTTTTTCACCTGTAGCCAGGTATACTTCCATCAGAACAGTACTTGCCCTGGCTGCAACAATTAAATGGAAAACACACCAGATGGATGTCAAGACTGCTTTCCTGAATGGTGTAGTTGAAGAGGAAGTATATGTGGAGTAGCCACTCGGTTTCGAAATACATGACAGGGAGTCATATGTGTGCAGATTGAAAAAATCCTTGTATGGCTTGAAGCAAGCTCCCAGAACTTGGTATGGTAGGATGGACAATTTCCTATCTAGTTTGGGCTTTACCAAGAGTAAAGAGGATTCCAACCTTTACTAGAAGGCTGAGGAAGGGAATCCTGTGATTCTACTCCTGTATGTGGATGACTTATTTGTAACAGGAAATGACAGATTGATTGCAGATACTAAGAGGAAGCTTGCTTCCGAGTTCGATATGAAGTATTTGGGAATGATGCATTATTTCCTAGGTATGGAGGTGTGGCAGAGTGCAGGTGGGATCTTCCTTGGTCAAGGGAAGTACACAGTAGATATCCTGAAGAGATTCAGGATGATAGATTGCAAGGCCATGGCCACACCTATGGCATCGAACTTGAAGCTTCTATGTGATGCTTCATTTGAGTTGGTTGATGCCTCTATGTATCGTCAGATGATTGGGTCCTTGATGTACCTGATGAGCACGAGACCAGATATTTGCTTTGTGGTGAACACATTGAGCCAATTCCTGACGGATCTGAAGAGTGTTCACCTGGTTACTATAAAGCATGTTCTAAGGTATTTGAAGGGTACAGTGGATTATGGGCTCAAGTATGAAGCGAATCAAAAGTTTAACCTCCAGGGTTATGTTGATTCAGATTGGGTTGGCAGTGCTGTAGATAGGAAGAGCACATCTTGATGCTGCTTCAGTATGGGATTAGGTGTGATCTCTTGTTTTAGCAGGAAGTAGTACTACGTAGCACTGAGTACAGCTGAGGCAGAGTATGTTGCATCCTATTTAGCTAGTTGTGAGGAAGTATGGCTACGGAAGATAATATATTAGTTATTTGATCTCTCGTTGGATGCTACTGGTATCTTCTGTGATAACCAGAGTTGTGTGAAGCTGTCTGAGAACCCAGTGTTTCATGACAGGTCGAAACACATAGAGATCAAATATCACTATATCAGGGATATGGTGCAGAGAGGAGCTGTGAAGCTCCTGTATATTGCGACGGACGAGCAGATCGCAGATGTGCTGACGAAGCCACTAGCTAGGGTGAAGTTTGAGTACTTCAGAGAGAGGCTTGGTGTTCTTTAGATTGATGACACTTCGAGGAAGAAGTGATGGACACATTTGCAAAATCCATTCCAAGCATGTTGGAAGGAGGATCCTTCACATGGCTGTGGATGTAAGCGCTGGATGATGAGCATCAGGAAGATGCTCCAGTTACTGCTCTGTATATGGATCAGGAGGATGCTAGATATGATCAGTTGGATCATTTATATATATATGTATGTACGCATCATGGTGGATGTTGGATATTATCAGTTGGATCATTTATATATGTATGTACGCATCATGTTGGATGCTGGATATGATCGGTTGGATCATTTGTATATGTATCAGGTGGATACATTGTATGATCAGGTAGATCATGTATGTTGATATGTATCATGTATGATCAGGTGGATCATGTATTTGTATTTGTATCAGGTGTATACATTGTATGATCAAGCTGATCATGTATGATGATATGTATCAGGTAGATACTTGGTATGCATCAGGTAGATGCATTGTATGATCAGGATGATCATGGATGACGAGCTTTAGGATGTTGCTCTAGATGACATGCAACAGGATGTTGAAGTGATGATGATCAGGATGATCATGTATACATCAAGATGATGTATGGTGAGTACTAGGTTGATACTCTGTGGCAGTGGATAGGTTGTGCAGATAAGCATATAATAGCGCCTTGGGAGGTTTGCATATTCTCTTGCTAGGTTTTTTCGCTGGCATATAATAGCTCCCTGGGAGATTTTGCAAACGCTCTTTAGAGGTTTTTCTTTGGGAGGACATATAATAGCGCCCTGGGAGATCTGCAGATAGTCTTGCAAGGTTTTGACGCTGGCATATAATAGCTCCCTAGGATATCTGGCAGATGCTCTTTCGAGGTTTTGTCCTATGGCATATAATAGCACCCTGGGAGATCCGATAGGTTGAGCTGTGTGCTCATAATAAGTCCTGGGATGCTCTTGCAAGGTTTTTCCATGACCACATGTAATATCGCCCTGGGAGATCCGATAGGTTGGGATGTGTTCCCGTAATAAGTTCTGGGATGCTCTTGCAAGGTTTTGTGGTGACCACATATAATAGCTCCCTGGGAGATCCGATAGGTTGAGTTGTGCGCTCGTAATCAATCCTGGGATTCTCTTTCGAGGTTTTGTTGTAGGGTCACATGTAATAGCTCCCTGGGAGATCCGTTAGGTTGGGTTGTGTGCCCATAATAAGTCCTGGGATGCTCTTGCAAGGTTTTGTGACGCACGTAATAAGTCCTGAGGATTCCATAGTATGGCCAGTGATGATGAAGACCTACAGGTGGTGGGCCTACATCTAGTCTGAAAGGACTGGCTCTGTAGAACTTCCTATGACGAGTAGAGTCAGAGATTGGTTGAGATAGTAGCAGCAGTGACGGTAATGATGACGATGATCCCGAGAAGAAGACTTGTCTAGCAGAACTGTGTCAAGAAATACCTTCTTAGTTAAGAGGGAGTGCTGATGTATACGTAACTTTGGAATGTATTTCATCTATGTATTTCATATATATTTATTGTACCCTTATAAGAGATGTGTTATTCTTCTATAAGGAAGTGTCGTCATGTGTATTAACAAGTGTCGCAAGTGTGTGTACTTGGCGATGGGTTATTAGACCACCATGTGTGGGGTCGGCCCTGAAATATATATTATATTGTGGATGTACCTAGCTAGACAAGTCTGCCCCATAGTGTAACTGGGAAAATAGGTTAAGTATAAATAGAGATCGGGAGATCTCTATTTGATCACACTCAGAAACTCACACTTCTCTCACTCAGAAAGTGGCGCACTAGTGAGGAGGAGGATCATCTGCTACTAGGAGACTATCTCAATGTATTTTGGTTGAGCCATTGCTCTCTCTATCTCTGAGGAATTTGTGGGGTTTTTCACCTTAGGGTTTTCCCTACGGAAACTCTATGTCTCTTGTCTCTCATGCTTTTGATTCTTGTGATGCTTGACATGTTTGATATGATTGTTATGCATTGATATACTGTACATTTTATTCTCTCAGTAAAGATCCTAGAGTATTGTGAATTAATGCTCAAAATTTAACACCACTTCCAGGCCAAATATCTCCTATGGAAGGCCAATATGGTGGTTTGGGACCACACACATGGACCATGACCCCCATAGTAAGATCTCTATATCCATCTGCATTGTTAAAATTTAGTAAAATATTGTACAAATTCATTATCAAAATTGTAATTTTCCATTAATGTTAGTGTGACACAACTAAATATGACTAATCCACATTAATCGTTGTTAGCTAGTCATTTTCATATTCTCGTGACTAAATTAGTCATTTATGTTAGTCATTTTTATTTTAGTCACTTGCTATCTAGTCATATATTTTATCCCGTGACTAAATTGGTCATTTATCTTAGTCATTTTTAGTTTGATTATTTAAAATTTCTCAATTTTAGTCGTTTATCCCTTGAAAAAACAGTGGTGACTAACTTTTTTAGTCTCATTTGGTACTAGTGATTGTTACGATCTACTCCATCCTCCTAATAAGATTGCTCACATGCTTTCTATATTTTTAGTTTATATTTATTTAGTCTTTTTTCTTTTTAAATATGCACATCCATGAAGAAAAGAATCTTGGAGATGGCCAAATTATTGGTATCTTGATGACCCCAAAAGGAAGAATTATAATAATTTTGAACTTGAATGCATCTAAAGTTTACATGTCGTAACAACATCTTGTCTTGTAAACATTCATTAATATAAATCTCAAAACATGTTTTTTTTACATATGTGAAAAGATCTAGTTAGTTTTCCCTAGATTTTGTTTGATGTAATTGCACAAAAGATAATGTATTTCATAACTAGTATAAGTCAAAACTAAAGAGGTAGGGTTAGGATTCAAACTGTAATTATAAAAAAATTTATAAACACAATAGAAGGACCTCGAGCGAGTAACCTCAGGTAATAAACAAACGCTCTTTCTCCCAAAATGAGGGGCACTCATGTTAACCTATGTGATAATTGGAAAGGATTTTTATTTGAAAAACAAAGAAACCTTGGGAGGAAAGCACACATCGCATTTATTTTCTCTAGTTAAAGATTAATTTCTTCAATAATTTATTTAGGAGTCTTGAGAACTATGGCAAAGTAGAAAAGTGATCATTCCTAATCCAAATTCAATTGCAAATGATAAATCAAATCCCCTCTTGTAACAAGCACACTACAAATTCAATGCAGATAAAACTCTCTTTCAAGCTTCTCATATCTTACACATCATAAGAAAATCCATAATATTAAAATATAAAGGAAGAAAAAGAATATGGCCAATAAGAAAAGGATCGACCTGTAGACTAGGTTGAAATAGTGTAGGCCTAGGCATGATAGAGCTTAATTTTTAAATATATTAGAGCTACATCTGGTATAAAATGTATTTTGAATCCATTCTTGATATTTCTTTAAGGATAAAAGTTATGGACAACTTTTACAAATGTAAAGACACAATTACAGAGGAAACTTACAGTGTGCCACAAAATATAGGAAATTATGAAGGCGAATTTAAGAGACGAAATGCTAGGGTTATTCAAGAAGTGACTGCAAGGACAAATTTCATGAATCCGATCTAACATGAACGTACTGAGCCCCAGAATGAGGAATTCAAAAATTATTACAAAACTGCGAAGTAAAACATGAGGAATAAAGGAAATACAACCAAATATTTATGTGTATAACATGTACAGGAAATTCCTTGTAGCTCTGAACAACTATAAAATCTTTAAAGGTAATAACAGAAAAAGAAACAATTTAAGAATCTTTGATTTAACCTTTAATTTTCAACCATCACAAGCATCACTGACACCATAATGGGATGAAAATTGCTACATCAAGCTTATATTAATCTCATGAATCTTTGCATACAAGCATAGATGAAGTAACAATGGATTTACTCAATAGAGGAAAAACATCTCTGTAACAGTGTTGTATCTTTAATCTCATACAAAGCCAAATTACAAGGGAAAATTCTGACTTTCAACTCTACAAAACTAGATAGAGATCCTCTCTTCCTAAAATTTCCAGCCTCTTATACTAAATACTAGTTACTTTACATAGAGTCTCTATGTAACTGAATTCGGTTTTTACATTCTAACAAAATTGTAAAACGACTCGATTTACGTTTTTACAAAATTTGACTTTTAGATTTGTCTTCTTCAATATTCTTTGTTGAACTTAGCATTTTTAATTCATGTTGTTGGGAGTCTTCTTTTTTCCTCTCATGTAGATATTTGGTTGGCTAGGAGGCTGACCCATTGCCCTTACCTGATGTTGGGCCTGGCCTGTGGGGAAATTTTGAACAAGGAATTTTGGAACTGCGAAGCTGAGCAAAGTTCAACATAAATACCTTTTTGTATAAGTTTTGGGGATGCTGCGAAGTTCCGCGCAGCGCAGTGTCAGAAGAACTGGGAAGCTCAGTGCTATGAGGATGCAATGCCACGAAGTGTCCAGTCTACAGGGATCTACTAGAGCAGAGTGTTGGATGGGGAAGATGGCATGTGTTCCGGATAGACCGTCGGTGGTCTATTTTTGGTAAAGATGCTCTAGGAATGCCAAGTGGTGGGCAAGAGTGGATTGGGAAGAAAGCGACTAGTCACACACGCAAAAGATACCACTACCTAAACCAGTCACATGAGGTCGTTAGGAGAAGAACGGCTCGGCGAAAGAAACTTGTTGGCACACATGTGACAGGAAGGCCGATAGCAACGTGGGCATGCACGAAGGGTAGGCCATGAGAGAAGACGCGCTACTAGGCGCTAGCTAGCTCGATGAGCTGGAAACTGTAACCATTTTATAAACCTAAGGGTTTTGGCCAATGGATTGTAAATACATGACCTACGGACATGATCTATAAATAACGCAAAATTTTGTATGGGAAAGGGTTAGCTATTCATTTTGATTGATATTGATTATTATAAAATCTTAAGCTTGAAATCCATTGTAAAGGCTCTGCAGCTGAGTGCGCAGAGACCTATCTAAGAGAGAAGAGAGTCTGCAGCTGAGTGCGCAGACTAAGAATGGTTGTACCCTTCCCAAAAAGATCAATATTAAAAATTGTTCTTGTGGACGTAGCCTCCATCCACGGGGTGAACCACGTTAAATCCTGTGTAGTGTGATTGGTTGTGTTGATGTGTTCTTTCATTTGCTTAGTATGGATGTTTAATATAGTTTTTATTTGTTATGCGATTGCTTTTATATGTATTCGCCGCAGGAAATGATGGGAATAATATGTTAAGTAATCCATGAGTGGATGAATGTTAAGTATTCAGTTCGTATAAGTCATTGAATGTATGAACCTATGGGTAATCACATAGTTATAAACTAGATATGAGAATAGTATTGGAACAAGCAGTACTATATAGTCTGTCCAAGTAAAGTACCTTAAATATAGTAGATAAGTGTTGATAAATGGATCGAGATTGTCAAATAAGGATTGAGTAGGGTTGATCAAGTCCTGAAATAGTTGCGTGATCTAGGTGATGCACCGACCTACCTTGAGTGTTGCGAGATAAGCTGTTAAATAGCTTATCGTCGTAAAGCAGAAGTGATTCTAACATTGCGTAGTCCTTGGATGCACTCATGCGATAGGAAGGCCGATAGCAACATGGGCATGCGCGAAGGGCAGGCCACGATAGAAGATGTGCTACCAAGTGCCATCTAGCTCGATGATCTGGAAACTGTAACCATTTTGTAAACCTAAGGGTTTTGGCCTGTGGATTGTTAAGACATGACCTATGGGCATGATCTATAAATAAGGCACAATTTTTTATGGGAAAGGGTTAGCTCTTAATTTTGATTGATATTGATTATTGTAAAATCTTAAGCTTGAAATCCATTGTAAAGGCTATGCAGCTGAGTGCACAGAGACCTATCTGAAAGAGAAGAGAGTCTGCAACTAAGTGCACAGACTAAGAATGGTTGTACACTTCCCAAAAAGATCAATATTAACAACCGTTCTTGTGGACATAGCCTCCATCCGGAGGGTGAACCACATTAAATCTTGTGTAGTGTGATTGGTTGTGTTAATACATTCATTCATTTGCTTAGTATGGATGTTTGATATCGTTGTTATCTGTTATGCGATTGCTTTTATATGTATTGACCGCAGGAAATGATGGGAACAATATGTTAAGTAATGCATGAGTGGATGAATGTTAAGTATTCAATTCGTCTAAGTATTTGAATGTATGAACCTATGGATAATAACATAGTTAAACACTGGATCTGAGAATAGTATTGGAACACACAGTACTGTATAGTCTGTCCAAGTAAAGCACCTTAAAGATAGTAGCTAAGTGTTGATAAATGGATCGAGATTGTCAAATAAGGATTGAGTAGGGTTTTTCAAGTCCTGAAATAGTAGCATGATATAGGTGACGCGCCGACCTAACTTGAGTGCTGCGAGATAAGTTGTTAAATAGCTTATTGTTGTAATGTAGAGTGATTCTAAAATTGCACAGTTCTTGGATGCACTAGGTGCACGACACCGCAGCCTAACGAAGTGTCCACTGCGAAGTAGAGACTTTGTGCAGTCCTTTATCCATAGTAAGGGCCTCTTATCGTGATGTCCATCAGTTGCTGTAAACACTCGCATCACCAGGTTGTGGAAACTTGATTTTACAACCATCCCCTCATCTTCACCTCGGGTGACACCTCAGACTACTCACAGTCTATTGCCGAAAGGGCTGGTGAATATGGGTTTTGTTGGTTCCTTGAACCGCGAAGTACTAGGGTCTACACAAGCTCTAGCTCAGTTATATACAACCAACAAATGGTTTCATTGCCCGATTAAGACCAGTTATGCGATAGTATATGTGGAAAAGTAATGTGTGACTAAGAATACTAGTTCCCATTCATATCAAACAATTGGCATCCCGAAAAGAAGGAGATCTCGGATTGGTGTGATAAGATCGAGAGAGATTTCGCAAGGAAAGAGAACAGACATCCGCGTCTATCAGACATGTAGTGGTTGAATAGATACTTGTGGAGATATATTCATGATATTTTCTGGGCTTCATTCCCAAACGAGCTACATGCATGGATATTGCGAGTCGCAGAAAAGAGAACCTATTTTCAAAGAGGAGTACCTACAAAGTGGACTCCAGAGCTCACAACGGAGCTCAAAGCAATAGACAGCCCACTGTCGCGAGTAGTCGACTTCTGGGTTCATAGCATACTTGAAGGATTTGTAACCGAGTTTGCTGTAGACACGCTGAAGTCCTACAGTCAATCCAAAGCATACTTTTTTGAAGGATTCAAAGGTAAGTACCTGAACAATCTAAGTCTATACATTAAAATGATTCTAGCTAAGAAAGGTGTTTTAAGAATGCAGTAATTCTTTTAAATTTGTCATGGTCAATAGCATTTTTAGTGATTTTGACGAAGAGACACATAATCTGAGAAGTGGAAAGATATATAAGTTTAATAAAGGAAAGAATCCTGGAGGACCTAGACTCTGCGTGAATACCAAACTCCCATGTGAGCTTAACAATCAGACTGTGCCGTCATCGGCCACCATCCACCCTATCACATCTCAGAATCCACCAGTTGCAGAAACCGCGCCACCCATATCTTAGAACCCACCCACTGCAAGCATAGCGCAGCCCACCCCGTAGACTATTAATACTGGTAACACCACAGGAATAGATGGTCAAACCATTCTGACTCAGGCTAGCCTAGTTCAGAATACCCAATCTCAGAATATCCCACAGAATACCACTAGTCCGAATATTCCCTTTATATTTTCTGTGCAGATAGTCATCACTACTCAGAGCGCTGCACAACCAGGAAGGAGAATGACAGACAATGATATAAAACTTCCGATATTCAAAGGAACGGGTCTAGAAGACTCTGATCAGCACTGGTTTCTATGTGAAGCCGTATGGAGTTTAAAGCAGATCCATGTCGATGCTATGAAGAGAGCATAGCTCATCACCACTTTCAGAGACCGCGCCTTACATTGGTTTATGAAATATTCTCAGGCATAGCCGAGAAACCTAATAGAAATTAAGGATGCACTTGTCGCAGAGTTTAAGAAGCCAAAATCAGAATCGCAGTGCATAACAGAATTAAAGGAAATCAAGCAGAAACCTACTGAAACGATCTAGGAATTTGATCAAAAGTTTAAAACATTGTTGGACCAAGTGAACTTTGTGATAGTTCCACAATAGCATTAGGAATGGTTCATCGCTGCGCTATTTCACTACATCAGACAACCATTGATGTAGCAGAAGGTTGCTTCGCAAGAAGAGGCCTTAGAGATCGCAATGAAGTTGGAGGCTTCACCGATTAGCGATATTAGTTCTAGGATGTCACAGATCTAGAACCAGTTGACCACCTTGACGTTAGAATTGCAAGGTATGAAGAATGGAAAACAACAAAGATATGAACACAGACGTGAAGTTTGGTGCATAGGATGCAAAGGAGAGGGCCACACCAGAGAACATTGCCCTCTATTTCAAGATTATCTTGACAGTGGCGCACCAAATCCAATAAACATGAATCGCAATTAGGTGCCATGGTGTGAAATCTATAGAAGCAGAGGACACAGGCCTGAGGATTGTTATCTCATATAGAAATACGTAAAGGCACCTAAGAGCTTGTATTGTAATTTCTGTAAATCGGTTGGAGATGGCGAATCCAACTGTCGCGCATATGAGCTGATGAATGAAAGAAAGCGAGATATGGAAATGATGCGAGGTGTTGGAATGTACCGTGTCCAAGAAAAAAATCAGCCGAAACAAGAAAATACCCACTATGATCAGGGAGGATATAGAGGCTGTGGTGGTGGATACTGTGGGAGAGGAAGAAATGTCAGCCTGGCGCAAGGAAGAGGCCACGGCTAGGTAATTTTTATAACAGTGGCTAGCCAAGTCATGTATCTCGAGATTGTACCAACCCATGCACTACCTGCAATTATTACAAATCATTTGAACATGTTATTGAAGACTGTCCTGTACTTGAGGTAGAAATGCAGAAATGAAGGAGGATAGAACCACTGAATCCCAACATTCAGCTGATCGCAGCAGAGAGAAGATCTGCAGACCCAAGCATAAATGTTTTAATGCACAGTGGCGCTAATACAGGAAGAGATGGAGGTGCAGAAGCTTCAACTTCGGGAACACACGATCCTAAACAGACTTGTGGTGAACCGGTATGGATTCGAAAATCCCCTGGGAAAGCACCGGGTTTGGACTTACAGAAAAATAAGGGAGCATTTATAGAAGTGCGGGATATCCTTAGAGAGTCAGAACCTGAGTCGATGAGAATCCCATTGCATAGTGAAATACCACAAAGAGAGGATATGCCAACGGCATATGATCAGAAGAGCACTGCAACAGATACAGGGACCTCTGTTGCGCAGCTCTTATGGAGCTGCATGAAATTACTAGAGAGCGCAGATGCTTACGTGGAATTTGAAAAACTACTCAGGCAGTACGAGCCAAATAGCGAGAAGGGGGATACCAGTGGCGCAGTCCATAATATTAGAAGTCCATAGAGAACAGGAAGGGAAATAAGGCTCACTACACAGATTGGGGACTATGAGATGGATGAGATCATCCTTGATCTGGGATCTGAAGTAAATGTCTTGACCAAGCAGACATGGCATCAGATGGGTAAACCAAAGTTACAGTGGTCACCTCTACAGTTGAGAATGGCTAATCAAGGGATAGTTATACCTTTAGGGAGGTTACCCAACACCATTGTTGACATTGACGGAGTAGGCAGTTATGCAAATTTCGAAGTGATTGAAATCGTGGATGACAACCATCCTTATCTAGCGCTGCTGGGTATCGATTGGGAAATGACTAATTCTTCCATTATTGATTTAAAGACTATGAAAATGATATTTGAAGGAAATAATATAAGGGTCATCGCACCATTGGATCCTTCGCAGGGTGAACGATATGTTGAACCGATTCAAGAGGAATCCATAGCCTAAGACTTGGACCGTATGTACAAGATGACGACTAATGTTGTTGATTATATAAATCCAACAGCGGATGGAACACTTAGTTGGCGCTGTGACACCTCTTGCATCTCAGACTCTGCTGGAGGACTAGAAAACTGACAAAGCAGATTGCATGAAGTATCTTCCAAGAGATGCAAGCGAATCACAAAGTCATTACGTTGGATTGGAAAGGAGGTAAGCCCAATCCCCGGTTATGATGGTTTCTATAACATTAATTCTTTTATCAATGAATATATTGCAGCAATTGCAGAAGAACACCACTTGCACGCATTAGACATATCACTGCACGATACACCTGCCAGATGGTGGGCCGCACATAAGCAGACACTGACAACATGGGATCAGTGCAGAATTAAGGTGCAAATCTGGTTTGCTGATAAGGTTACCCTGTCATTCAAGAAATATAATGGACAGACAGATCCACGAGAGCATATTCAGGTCTATTTAGAAGCATGGAGGGAAAGGCTACAAACAGAATGGGTGCATCTATTTGTGCACACACTGGAAGAACCAATTCCAAAGAAGTGGTACCTAGACCTGGAGTTGCACAGAATAATAGCAGACTGGTCTGGCCTAACTGCGAGCTTCCAGTAGGATTTCAGTTTCGAAGATGAACATCCGAGCATCAATGATGCATTGCAAGTTCTTAAGGAAAAAATATTCGGACCAGACTGCACTCAGGGAAATATGACCCTAGAAGAATTGTTTGGAGCAAATAGTGTACCTACATGCCTACAGCCATAATGGGAGGAGGTACTAGAGCACTCTCTTGATTGCTATCACATTGCTGAGGACTATGAGGATAAGGCAGATAGTGATGAGGACGACCCACGCAACATACAGATACCTGAGTCAGAGGGATTGCATGAGGTAGAAGGACCTCCACTAGAAATTCGAGATATCAGTGGATCTATGCAAACAAGAAAAGTGAACATTGGCACTAGCGAAGAGATGAAGTTCGTAGCTATAGGGGATTATTGGGATGAAGACACAGTTGAGGAGGTCACAGGTATATTACAGAAATATCGAGAATTATTCCCAACCAAATTCATAGAGATGAAAGGTATTCTGGGAGACTTAGGAGTGATGAAAATTCCTCTTAAGCTTGGCATGAAGCCTGTGAAGCAAATACCGTCTAGATTGAATCCGCGCTATAAAGAACAAGTTAAGGAAGAACTTGATAAATGCCCGATGCAGGGATCATTGAGCTAGTTGAAGAATTTGAGTGGATAAGCCCGATGGTTATCCAGGATAAGAAAACGAAGGGTGAGATCAAGATCTATGTTGACCTCAGGAAGCTGAATGATGCTTCAATGCATGACACATTTCCTACACCTTTTATAGATGAAGTGCTAGACAATGTTGGAGGGAATGAGGCGTATTCTTTTACTGATGGATTCTCTGGCTACCATCAGATCAGGATTGATTGCGCAGATAGGCACAAGACTACTTTTGCCACAAAATGGGGGTCGTTCCAGTATACAGTGATGCCTTTCGGTTTGAAGAACGCACCTGCTATATTTTCTAGAGTGGTCGTCGCAACATTTAAGGACTTCATACACAAGTTTTTAGAGGTTTATTTCGATGATTGGACCATTTTCGGTTTACTGAAGAACCATGCCGCGAACCTTAGGATGATGCTGAAAAAATGTAGACAACATCAAATCTCACTAAATATGAAGAAATGTGTTTTATATGTTCCATATGGGATTTTGTTAGGACACATTGTGTTCAAACAGGGCTTGATGGTTGATCCTGCGAAGATCACAGTCATTGTAAATTTGTCGACACCTAGTTTAGTCGAGCAGTTGTGCACTACACTGGGGCATACTGGCTACTACAGAAAATTCATAAAAGGGTATGCGCAGATCACCACAGCCATGGAGAAGCTGCTGAAGAAAGATGTACCATTCATTTGGAATGAGGACTGTGAGAAAGTCTTTGACACATTAAAAGAGAAGATGGTCACTGCGCCGATCCTAGTTTTTCCAGATGGGGAGAAGCCATTTGATGTACATGTGGATGTTTCATGTATCGCATTGGGCGTCGTTCTTGCTCAGCCATGAGAAGGAGGTATTTATCATCCCATTGCATTTTCAAGTAGAAATTTATCATCCGCTGAGAAGAACTATACAACTACTAAGCGAGAAGGACTCGCTATGGTCTACGCGCTGCAGAAGTTTAGACACTACTTGCTTGGTGTGCATTTCTCTACGTTCACTGACCATTCTGCTTTGAAATACCAGGTCAATAATCCAGTGTTAGGGGGGCACATATGAAGATGGTTAATACTCTTTCAAGAGTATGACTTTGAAATTATCGTTAAGCCAGGTAGGTTAAACCTAGGACCTGACCATCTGTCAAGAATTGAATCACGAGAAGAACCTATGAATATGGAGGACAATCTGCCTAATGTGTAGTTGTTCGCTATACAGGTTGTTGATGATTATTATAAGGACATCATTGAATTTTTTACTATTGGGTTTGCATCCACAGAGTTCACTACGTAGTAAAAGAAGCAGCTAGTAGTGCGCGCAGCAAACTTCACTATAATCGCAGGTCAGCTATATAAGTTGGGACCGGATGAAATACTGCACAGATGTGTATTAGAGCATGAGAAGCCATTCATACTAGCTGATGCTCATTCAGGAGTAGCAGGAGGCCACTATGTAGGAAGAGCTACTGCGGAGAAGATATTGCGCGCAGGGCTATGGTGGCCTACATTTCATAAAGATTCGATGAAACATTGCCAAAGTTGCGATGTTTGTCAAAGGACAGGAAAGCCATCACGCAGAGATGAAATTCCATTAAATCCACAGTTGACATTGCAGGCCTTTGAGAAATGGGCCATTGATTTTGTGGGTCCTATTAACCCACCAGGGAAAAGAACTAGTGCAAGGTACATCATCACCGCAATTGACTACCTCACCAGATGGGTAGATGCAAAGCCAATAAAAGATTGTAGCGCAGCTATAGCCGCGGACTTTATATATGAAAATATCCTTACAAGGTTTGGATGCCCAAAGATATTGATGAGTGATCAAGGCACTCATTTTCTGAATAAGACCATTGAATCTTTGACTGAAGAGTTCCACGTTCATCATCAACGCAATACGCCTTATCATCCACAAGCGAATGGAACTGTTGAAGCATTTAACAAGGTGTTGGAGAATACACTAACCAATATATGCAACGTCAATCAGGACGATTGGGATCTGTTCATTCCATCTGTATTATGGGCATACAGGTCAACATGCAAGAAGTTGACAGGCCATACTCCTTTTAGATTGGCTTACGGGCAGGAAGCAATAATGCCAATGGAATATATCGTTCCCAGTTTGTGCATAGCAGCGTTTACAGGCATGGTAAATCGTGCAGCGCTAGAAGAAAGGCTCCTACACTTAGTTGGGCTGCAGGAGGATCACTTCATCACAGACTTCCACTAACAAGTATAGAAAGAGCGTGAAAAAGCATGGCATGATCGCCACATCAAGCATTAGAGAAATTTTGAGGTCAAAAAAGGGCCTCAAAACAAAGAAAATGTACTATAAAATACAACCAATCACATTCTAGTAGATGACATCACCCCCCTTGGTGAGGTGGCATTGCATGAGTTAAGAAAGCTTATTTGTCAAATTTTCTATGGTGGAAGAAAACACATAGTTAACCAAGGTAGTGGTGTAAGTACTTTTAAGTCATAAAGTAAAGTACTCATAATGATAGTCTTTTCATAAAATAATATTATTGTCATTTTCAAGTAAAGTACTCATAATGAATGTCTTTTCACACTTTCACATAAAATAATATTATTGTCATTTTCAAGTGAAGTACTCTTAATTCATAAAGAAAGTCCTTTCACATTTTTTTATAAAATAATATATTATCATTTTTATGTTTTTAATTTTAAATTATATATTCACTCCATTCTATTTAATAACATAATGTCAAACTAATAAAGAATAATAATAGATTTAATAAATAATAATAATAATAATAATGCAATGTGGATTATAATAATATTATTGACATTTTACATGTTAATAAATTCTCAATTAAATTACATTATTAAATTCATGAGAAAAGTACTAAATATAAAAAGTCAACATAAAATTTAAAAAAAAGCTCTTAAAAATGTTTTTTATTATTTAATTTCATTTGCAAGTTCAAGACAAATAAATGTTAAAGGACAATACATTTTGGGGAATTTACAATGAATCTTAGTCACATCAATGTAGACTTATTTTATTAATTTTATTTCTAGTGAATTTTGAAAAGTAACTCAACCATGGTTATTTATATTGTGCATAGAAAATAGTGTGGGAGGTGACTTGTCATATATACCTACCCCATAAAACCCCCAATTCATAATATTTTAATATATCTCATATTTTTGTAGTACATCTCTTAGGAGGCCCTTTTTTGACCTCAAAATCTCTCTAATGAACAAGTCTTTTCAAGTAGGTGACCTAGTCCTTCTGTACGACAGTAAACTCATGAAATTTCCTGGAAAGTTTAAGATGCTTTGGCTTGGACCATATACTGTAATGCATGTTACTAACGGTGGTGCAGTTCAGTTAGCCACCTTAGCTGGAGAAATATTG
Source organism: Larix kaempferi (assembly GCA_027924585.1). NCBI lineage: Eukaryota > Viridiplantae > Streptophyta > Pinopsida > Pinales > Pinaceae > Larix > Larix kaempferi. The sequence goes on from BSBM01001023.1 coordinate 5,506,191, forward strand.
TCAAGTTTGATAAATGGAAGTAGACTAAAGCTTTACTGCGATAGTCCTGCTTCGTAGAATCTGTGATTATGAGGCAGAAGAAACTTCTAAGTGCCAAGTACAATTGGAATTGGGCACTAGAAGCTGAAGGAACATGTATGCGATGTATACTAAGCAAGCTGTATCGACCGTGTAGCACTGCTAGAACATGCTACTAAAAAAAGAGAGAGAGAGAGAGAGAGAAAAGGAAATACGTGGTTGCAAAGTTCAAAAGGAAATTGCGGAGCACAAGTGAACAAGGAAAGGCATTCAGTTCAGAAACAAGAAATCAGGCACCGCGAAGCGACTGTGTAGGAACAATTAGGACCCACCATGCAGTTCGACGCAATACTCAGAAAAATAGCCGTTACAGTGTCGATCAGAAAAATAGCCGTTATAGAGTCGTTTCCAGCAACCGCTTGGGCATTTAATGCACAAATAGCCATTCTAAACATAATTTTGAAGGACAAGTCTGAAAGATCCACCGGATTTTTCCAACGGATACCACCATTAATGCTTATCCATCCATTGAGGGGCACAGAGGAGGGTCAGTTGTGCCTATAAATAACACTACATTTCGTCTCACGGGCGTTATCAAACACTTAGAATTTTCTGCGAATACTTCTGTGTGAGCTATTTTAGTAAGCTGTCTACAAACCTTGTGAGCTTCAGCCAGTGGATGTCTGAAAGGTTTTCATTTGAAGAAGAATTCACATTTCAGGAGACAGTGTGTATTTTCAAGCACAGAGGGATCAACGGGTTAATGAGAACCCCGGCTAAGAAAGGTATTTTCCAACTAAGGCAAGCATCAAGAAAGTCACCAAGGCACGGTCCAGCTATGGAAGATACAGGAAAAAATCCAGTGGCACCAAGAACGAAGGTTGCCAAGATGGGTTCCATAGTGCAAAAGCTGCCGGTAGTAGATAAAGAGATACCGCTGACCATGATGCCAAACTACATCTCACCGCATGCACTGGATGCACCGGTATTTAAGCTGATGAAACACGCCAAGTACGATATCCCAATGTCACCAATATCGAAGCATGTGGAGCTAGACAAGAATCTGCTAGGAAAAATCCCAGATTGCAAGTGGGAGGATTACGATTTGTTGGCGATACAGAAGGAGGAGACCCATGACCCGAAGTTCCCATAGTTCCATCCATGACCCGAAGTTCCCACATGTTCTCAAAGAAAGATGCAAAGGGGGAGCTTAACTTGGTATCCAAAATTTGGTTGTCGGGAGTAGTCCAGTCTAGGATGCTCAACCTCCTCAAGCTCCCGCACTTTGATAGAACCACGGAACTGAACACAGTAGTAAGAACGCTGATGGAACGAATGCATTAGGGCTATTTGTGGCTGGACCGCAATGTGGACCTAAACATTGATCTAATCCACCATATCATAGGCCTCAATAAGAGGGGTAAAGATCCCAAACAATTCTTCCAAGGGAAGGCCAAGGATAGAGAAGTTGCGTACATGATGAAGAAGACCTAGGATGTCGTCAAAGGGAAGAGGGGTTATCAGACAGACGACATTGAGAATCGGGCGACGAAGTTCATAACGCAACTGCTAGGAGGAAAAATCCCAAGGAAATGTAGACCTATAGAGGTAAGAACGGGCACAGTCCTACTTGGCGCCGCGGAAGCCAAAGGGGAGCAATTTAACTGGTCACAATATCTATTGAACGAGTTCATGGAGGAACTCAATGACACGCAGATCAATGGAGGAAATTTTCACTATACTTGGCTTATAGTGTTGATTGCTCTTGTTGGATGGAAAGAGCCAAAGGATTATGTTGGAGTATCCACTGATCCTAATGAATGCAAGGTGCCCCATTACTCAAACCTCTAGGAAAATCTAAATTCACAAAGGCAACATGCGATAGCTGAAGTGTTCTACGCGACAGCTAAAGTGTTCTACAAGTACTACAGCTAGGTGCAAAACACGATTGTAGTGACCCCCAGGATCACGAAGCACGTAACTAGAAAATATATTCACATCATTGATTTTTATGCTGACATGCGCAGTATCCATATTTCACCGAAAGCGCAAATGAAGAAGGCGGAGTGGTACGTAGGAAGCTACCACATGTATGAAGAGGACATTAACCAAATAATTAAGGAATGGCCTACTGAGTTCCATGTAGAAGTTGTCGATGTCCCCACTGATTCGGAGGAGGATGAACCCATTCCATGTGCATGATCGATAGTAGAAGAAAAGGATGTAGGAAAAAGGAAGGAGCCAGAGAGCCTCGGCCAGAAAAAGGGAGCATGCAAGAAGCAAAAAGTTGATAAAGGCACGACTGATACAGTACTCAAGTAGGATGATTATGAAATGATCGAGGTCAAGTTCACGGAATAGCTTGAGGACCTCATGACTGACAAGGAAAAAAAAGATAAAGAAATACATGATACCCTACAGAAGAATCTGGTCACATTCGAGGGGATTACCCTCAAGATTGATGAAGTGCACAAAAGATTACCCCCCCCCAGTGTAACTAAGAGTCAGAAGGGAAGTCAGGAGGGACTTCGCAGTAGCCGCAGTTGACCATGACCATCCCTGCAAAGTCATGTATCATTCATTTGGATACGGCCACTGTCACTTTACCCATGCTAAAGAAAATTGTGTTAGACACAAGGGGTGTCGAGCGTGTGGAGCTCAACTTGGCAAAAATACCAATGCCAGGCTTACATTTCTTACACCTGCAGTGTGTGGAGGAAATGCATGAAAGAACCATTGATGCGCTCAAAGGACAAGCTGAGCTGCAAGTAGCTAACAGGAAGTTGGAGGATGATAGCTCGCAGAGAAATATGGAGCTGCAAGATGCAAATGATCATCGGTTAAGACTCGAATCCATGATCACTGCGGTCGCTAACAACATAGACGAGCTCGAAGTACAAACAGAACTAGCGGATACTATTGTTAAAATTGGTGAGCTGGTTACCAATCTAAAGATAGAGAAGCAGGACATGGAGCTTCTCTATGAGGCTAATATTGCTGCCTTGAAGGAGCAAATTAACCCACAAACCCCACCAAATGAGCAGCAGTTGAGAGAAAAGGAGGTAAAGACCACTGCAGAGAACATTGCAGCAGAAGTGGCTAAGTGCCAAGGTTTGTTGGAAGCAGCATCGACGGCATTCACTACCCTCGAAGAAGACCTAGCATTGCAGGAGGTGAAGGATGTTGTAAAGCAGAAGTAGGCTACACTAAAGGAACTGGATACAGAGGTAAAAGCTCTTCTACCAAGAGACAAGCTACCAAAGTACCGAGAAATCAATGCGCTAAAAAAGGAAGTACAGGCATTGCGGGAAAAAGAAAGTGAACTGGGCGATAAGTCACAATCTTTGTTGGAGGATTCCAGCACGATCTCAAAAGAGATCGAGGATAAGTTAAAAGAGCTGCGCGAGAATCAAGCGCAGGTGGAAGGCAAGATCGATGACAAAATTACACTTGATATAATGGAAACAGTCCGACAAGTTGAGAAGGACACAAAGCAATTGGTCGACAAGCTATTCGACACATACAATGAGTTCACTGCGGAGTTAGCTCCATAGTTGGAGAAACAACTTGGCAAAGTTGCAGGTGGATCGGGGGTGAGCCACATGTAAGTGTTAGGGGCCTGTTGGGCCTGGCCCATGGGGCAATTTTGAACAAAGAAATTTGGAACTGCAAAGCTGAGCAGAGTTTAGCATAAATACTTCTTTTGTATAAGTTTTGGGGATGCTGCGAAGTTGTGCGCAGCGCAGTCTCGGAAGAACTGTGAAGCTCAGTGCTGCGAGGATACAGTGTCATGAAGTGTATAGTCTACAAGGATCCAGGAGAGTAGAGTGTTGGATGGGGAATATGGCACCATTTCCAGATAGACCGTCGGTGGTCTATTTTTGGTAAAGATGCTCCAGGAATGCCAAGTGGTGGGCAGGAGCGGATCAGGAAGAAAGAGGCTGGTCACACACGCAAAAGATACCACTACCTGAACTAGTCGCACGAGGCCGTTAAGAGAAGAATGGCTCGGTGAAAGCGACTTGTTGGCATGCATGTGACAAGAAGGATGATAGCGACGTGGGCATGCACAAAGGGAAGGCTATGATAGAAGATGCGCTACCAGGCGCCAGCTATCTCGATGAGCTGGAAACTGTAACCGTTTTGTAAACCTAAGGGTTTTGGCCTGTGGATTGTAAAGATATGACCTACGGGCATGATCTATAAAGAAGGCACAATTTTGTATGGGAAAGGGTTAGCTCTTCATTTTTATTGATATTGATTATTGTAAAATCTTAAGCTTGAAAGCCATTGTAAAGGCTCTGCAGCTGAGTGCACAGAGACCTATGTGAGAGAGAAGAGAGTTTGCAGCTGAGTGCGCAGACTAAGAACGGTTGTACCCTTCCCAAAAAGATCAATATTAACAATCGTTCTTGTGGAAATAGCCTCCATCCGGGGGGTGAACCACGTTAAATCCTGTGTAGTGTGATTGGTTGTGTTGATGTGTTCATTCATTTGCTTAGTATGGATGTTTAATATCGCTGTTATTTGTTATGCAATTGCTTTTATATGTATTCGCCTCAGGAAATGATGGGAATAAAATGTTAATTAATCCATGAGTGGATGAATGTTCAGTATTCAGTTCGTCTAAGTCTTTGAATGTATGAATGTGTGGATAATCACATAATTAAACACTGGATCTGAGAATAGTATTGGAACACACAGTACTGTATAGTTTGTCCAAGTAAAGCAGCTTAAAGATAGTAGCTAAGTGTTGATAAATGGATCGATATTGTCAAATAAGGATTGAGTAGGGTTGGTCAAGTCCTGAAATAGTTGCACAATCTAGGTGGTGCATCAACCTATCTTGAGTGTTGTGAGATAAGCTGTTAAATAGATTATCGCGATAACGCAGAGTGATTCTAACATTGCATAGTCCTTGGATGTGCCAGGTGTGCGGCACTGTAGTCTGACGAAGTTGCCGCCGTGATGTAGAGACTTTGCGCAGTCCTTTATCCATAGTAAGGGTCCCTTATCACGATGTCCGATAGTTGTTGTAAATGCTTGCATCACCAGGTTGTGGAAACTTGATTCTACAACCACCCCCTCAGCTTTGCCTCGGGTGAGAGCTCAGACTGCTCACAGTCTATTGCTGAAAGGGCCAATGAATAGGGGTTTTGTTGGTTCCTTGAACCGCGAAGTACCTGGGTCTACACTAGAAACCTCTAGCTCAGTTATATACACCAACACTTAAGGAATACCATCTTGATTTATTTAGTACATCATTTGTACATTGGCTAGTCCTGCAGGTTGCTTGAAAGAAACTAGCGGTGGTTGATTTGAAAATTTCCCTTGTACTTGTACTGATTGTTGATTTACTGCTTGAATATATTGTTTCCTTGAATATTGGACTCATTATGTGCTAGGTGGCAGCACATGCTTGTTGTTATCACCTCTATCAGTGTTCCCGCCAAAGAAGGAAAGGGAACCCCCCTACCAAAACCCCAAGCATGCCCATTGACCTTTTACACCAAAGGAAGAAGCAAAGAACCCCAAAAATGGCTAAGTATCAACAAATTCAAGCCAAAGGATCAAGCTGCATTGAGAAAAATGAGAAAAACACGGAAATGGAGGTCTTCCACACTCAAAAGGGATTGAAAGGTCCAGATCAAAGTAAGGAGATCGACAGTGGAGAAAGGATTTCGATGGGAAAAAATGCACAGACATTAGACCTCTGAAATTGAAAGTGGAGGTTTTCCACTTGATCATAGATCGATGGATGAGATAGGACATGAAGTAATCAACGGTTCGAAAAGGATTTCGCTGGAGGAAAAGCTCGAAGGTTTTCGGCCAAATCAAACGCGAAATATTCATCCATTTCACACTTAGTCAAATTAACCCCACCATGGAATCAATCTGACTGTTCTAAACGGTTGCACTATTCCAGATCTGATGGTCCAAAACAACTTCGGAAGGCACACTTTCTCGATGCTTAGCCTCCGGTCTTTTGCCTTCAAAAGAAGCTGAATGATCGGGATTTTAGAATAGGGTCAGATCAATGGATCGGAAGCAACTCGCAACATACCCGATCATGAGGCTTTCCGCATTTCCTCCATTCCAACTTTCTGATTCTCCGAACCCCACTTTCGGATTACGGAAGTCAAAACGGTAAAATTATCAAAGTTGTGAGTTGGCACTACCGATTTATGAAACCCACATTGTGGAATGCGGATTGTGGAGGTGTAATTTTTCCAAGGGTGCAAATTCGGGTTTTCGACTTCCAGGTCCCACATTGTGGACTGCGGGTTGTAGAGACATGATTTTTTTGGGGACAAAAAATCAAGTTTCTGATTTATGAAACCCACATTGCGGAATACGGAATGCGGATTGCGGAGGTGCAATTTTCCCAAATGTGTAAAATCACGGTTCTGGTTACCGAGTCCTGCATTGCAGACTACGGATCGTGGAGGAAAATTTTGGCGACATCCATTCGACAGTTCTGATTCCTAGGTCCCGTATTGCGGAATGTGGATTGTGGTGGCCCAAGTTCTCCAAAGACACAAATTTGAGTTTCTAATTTCCGAAACCCGCATTGTGGATTTAAAAAATTGGAACGGTATTTGTGGATCGTAGAATGAAGAACATAGCAGATTGCGGCCATGAAAAAAGTAAAATTTTGCTGGAAAATGGAACGTCTGGGATTTGATTTGGAAGCAAAAGAGAGGCACAACTTCATTTTCCATGAAAATTAGCCTAAAACGTCCCAATAGAAGAACAAACAAGTGGTTTTTCACGACCCGAATGTACACTAACAACGCACTGAAATTTCCCCATCTGTGCATCTAACAAATCAAGAATCTATTACATTTTACCTGTTTAATAAACAACCACACCTGGCCAAAGTGTTCTAGAACCTTAGATATTTTGAAATCCTATAAAGGCAAGGTCCAAATGAGACCCAAGGGTTGCAGGTTGGGATTCTGAGAGATTAAAGCTCTACGCGTGTATTGAACTCAACCTTTCAATTAATATGAAGACCTAATTCTGGAGCAGATATTCTTATGATGAGTGCTTTAATGTTTGTTATTCTTGTGCATGTGTTCTTCATTAGTATTTTCCATTAATTGATTTCTTTTGCAGTATCTAGATCAAGATTACATGGTCTGAAATTCATATTTTATGCTTCAGATGCATATGAGTAGATACTCCACCTTTTCTTCTTGAATTTGTAGGTTAGAATTCATTCTTAAATGCTCTAACTCTATGATGGATTTCATTTACTTTTATGTTTCCATCTGTTGATATCTTTGACTTGGAAAAACCTCATCTACCTCACCTCTGCCTCTGAAATTGTGGTCCAAATCAGTCATTTGTGACTAAAGAACCACTGAGGTTTAATTCCATGCCCAATGAAGCTACTATCCTTAACCCCAACAAGTTGAAGAATCCCTAAAAATCCTTATCTGAAGGGCTAGCCACCACTTTTTACCCATAACCATCCCATTCAAAAGATATTCTATGTGCTGAAATAATTGTGAAAGAGAGATCCCTCTCTGTGGTTGGAAAGGCTAATTTACATCCACCAAATCTTTGTTTGAAATAGTTACCTCAGGTTCCCTTCTACTGCAACCCAGAAGAATCTTGGGTGATAACATTCTGGCTACCATACTGGGGATTCGAAGGACTTCTTTCCCAGAACAAGAATTAGAATGTCCCAAATTGGATCTCTAAGGGAAACAAAGGATCGGATACTCAAAGGCTATAATATTTTCCCTGGGGACTCTGGCATTCATATTTGCAGTACCACAAGAGACAATTGGCGAGTTCCTTGGAAGAATTCCATCTTCTAGAAGGATACCTACCAAAATCTAGTCGGATCCTGAACCATCACAACTCATATCATATCCATAGAATATTATTAGGAAAGAAAAGAAAGACCAAACATGTATTTCCCCATTAACTAGGCCCTTTTATTTACCTAAAAAGGAGGCACATGCTATAGAGACTATATCTGGGGATTTAAAGACTGAGCAATCCTCATTTAGTTCTAAATCTGAAACAGATCTGAACAAAACCTTGTTTGATCAAAGAAAATTCCAAACACATTGTCTAAGTGCTTTGCGGCAAAATTTACAAGCTAAAGACGAAAAAAGTGACCTATTTCTCTTCACTAAAGATGCTATAAAAAATAGCCAAGTCCTGATTACTCCTCCTGTTGTTTCAAGCCATACTATTGTATTACCTACTGTTACTCCTGCTGCTTCAAAAATACCTCTTATTTCTAAGAAAACCCTAGGAACAATGGCTTCCAAATTTTCCCGTTTATCCCTCCCTGCCAATATCCATGACCTACATGTGGGCTATGCCCAATGCCTCGGGAGATATGATGGGCAAGGGAGTGGTACTACGCAACAGCATGTGGACTAGTTTAATGATTTCATAGACCTAGAGGAGGTAGATGAAGATGACGTCAAGATGAGGTTATTTGACCAAAGTATTGCATAGGAAGTAAAGAAATGGTTCAAAACCCTTCCTAATGGATGAATTTCTACCTACCAGAGGTTTAAAGAAGCCTTCCTATCGAGAAGGCAGGATAAATAGAATCCTCTCCAAATTCTCACTTAGTATGAAAACACAAAGAAGACCAATGTTAAAACTGTCCAAGAATTTTCAGCTATGTTCATGAGAGTGTATAATTCTATCCCTGTGGACATCATATCTCTTGTCGGTGCAACCAAAATTCACTATTCCAATTGATTTGACAGTGAATTTGCTCTCATGCTAAGAGAAAGAAGATCTGCTACCCTACCTGATATCTTAAATATGTTGTAGAAGTAGAATCCAATCTAATGGCCTCTGGAAAAATTGAACACATAAGTGAAGCTGAGAAAAAGAGACCTAATGAGGCATCCCAACCTTCCACATCCCCATCCATTGATACTAGGTTTGAGTAGATGATGAGAACTATGGAAAAACTGGTGGATAGGATCTCCCTGGATAATAGGCCTCCTTCCAGGGAAAACCCAGAGCCTCAAGCTCGAAATAACAATTATAGGATACCCCCTACCCAACAGGGAAGACCAAGGGATCCTAGAAATGAAGAGAATCAACATATAAGACGAGCTTTTGCTGAGAACCTAACAAAGGGAGAAGAGGAAGATGGGTAGCCTGAAGATCAAATCTACCTTTTTTGTTAGATGCAACCCCAGTTCTATTTAACTAAAGAGGAACATGACCAATCATCTCTGCATTTAGATAGCATCCTAAAGGAATAAGAATCTGAGCAATATCAAAAAGTGTTCTAGAATGCAATCTTTGAATTTCAAAGGCAACACAATATGAGAAACAGGAGGATAACAATAGGCCAAGGAAAGGACAATACTAACCCATCTACTTCTTAGCAACAGAAAAGAGAAACCCCCATGAAGGGCAGGCCAAAGAATGTTACCTCTGACAAGGAAGCTAAGAAAGGAGCACAAACTCCTAAAAGGGCCTAGAAGGAAGGGATGAAAGTAATGTGAAAACCATGGAAAATATTCATTCTGCTTTCAGTTTAGAAAATGAAATTTATAAAATGAAAATCTCCATTCCCTTAAATGAGTTCGTAAAAAATTCATAGTATAAATATCAGATTCTCAAAGTATTGAATAAAGAAGAAGGAAAGCAACCTGATACTCTTAATTTGCATGATGACAAACCCACCCTTCTGTTTTCCCCCCATGTTGAAAGTGCTCCAAAAGATGATGTTCCTCCTTTTTATATTAGTCTGAACATACATGCTCATATATTACATAATGCTACGCTAGATTATGGGGCCTCACACAACCTTATGCCAAGATCAGTGATGGAAATTATAGGGTTATAAATCACCAAGACCTGTCAAGAACTGTTCTCCTTTGATTCTAGAAGACTCCAATGTTTAGGGATGATTAAAGACATGGTTGTCTCACTAACTCAAATACCTCAGAAAAATGTGATAATGGATGTGGTAGTGGTTGATATTCCACCCAAATTTGGGATTATATTGTCTAGGTCTTGGGCATCAAAATTAAAAGGAACTCTATAGATGGACATGTCTTATTCCACCATCCCCATTTTTGGAGAAAACAAAAGACTATAGAGAGAGCATAGACTGTCCTATGTAGTAAGTAGCAAGAGCAAGCTTGATAATCATCCTATATTTGTTGTAGACATTGATATAGGCTCCTCAATTTTTTGGTAGGATCTTGGTTTAGAAGAGAAAGGTGTGAAAATTACTAATCTACCTGACCCAAATGATAAGTGTGATAGTGAGAAAGGGATACAATGCATTGACAGCTCAACAAAAATAGAATATACAGTGGTCGACAAATGAAAAAAGGCAGTGATAAGAAACCGGAACTAGAAGTAGAAACTATGGCCACAATCCAAAATGAAAATCATTGGGTAATGAGATTTGATGGGGCTGTGAACAAAGAAGGAACTAGGGTAGGAGTGTGGATCATCCCCCCAGATGAAGAGAATAAATTCCCTAGGTTTCATTCCTTCAAATTTATGTTTGACTATTCAAATAATGTGGCAGAATATGAAGCCCTACTATCGGGTATGAATGCACTCAAATGTCTAAGAGCTAAAAGATCAAATTTTATGGAGATGTTGAACTGATAATCCAATAGGTGAATGGGATATATGAAACCAAGCATCCCAAAATGAGGGCTTGTAGGAAAGTTGTGTGGGATATGTTGGACAATTTCTTCACAAAACATAGTATGTCTTTCATTTCTAGAGAGAAAAACACAACAACAAACATTTTGGCCAGCTCTACTAGCAAATTTCAACTCCCTTCTTATCCCACTATAACTTAAATGATAAATATAAAACACAGACCATTTGTCCCAGACAATACCAGGCATTGGAAAATATTTGAAGACAATCAAGAAATAAATAAATTTCTGGAGATGACTGAAGAATTTGACAATACCCAGATTGATCAAGAAAACTGTACAAGTGAAGAATGGGAACCTGATCCACCAGAGCTCCTAACAACTTTGGGAGATAAAGATATCTTGCAGCTAAAAAACAACTATATTCCCAAAGGGTTGGTTCCATTGGAAAAGATTTTTGATGAAAATGATGTGGCCAAAAACCATAAGGTTGCTCCAAACCACGGTGAATTAGAAGATTGTAACATTGGCGATGATGAAGAACCCAAAATTTTCAAACTGTTCAAATCTCTAACCTCGAGCACTAAAGATGACTATGTGGATTTAATGAGAAAGTTTTCTGATGTGTTTGCATGTTTCTATGAAGACTTGAAATATTATTACACTTCTATCATCCAGCACACCATTCCAGTGAAGACAAGGGAAAACCAGTCAGGCAGAAACTAAGAATGATGAATCCTATGTTTGTCCCACTGATAGAAAAATATGTGAAGAGACTGTATGAAGCCAAAATCATAGTCTCCTTGAGGTTTTCAAAATAGGTAGCCAACATAGTCCCAGTGAGGGAGAAAAATGGTGAAATCAGACTATGTATTGACTTCAGAAATATGAACAAGGTGTCCCTAGAGGAAAACTATCCCCTGCCCAAAATGGACCATATCTTACAGAAGGTTGTAGGGGCATCAAGAATGTCCATGCTGGATGGATTTTCAGGATACAATCATGTTAAGGTACATATAGAAGATCAAGACAATACAACATTTACCACGCCTTGGGGGACCTCCATGTATTCAAAGATGCATTTTGGTCTATTAAATGCAGGAGCTACGTTTCAAAGAGCTATGGACATAGATTTTGCAGAAGAGAAAGACAAATTTGTGGTTGTCTACATGGATGACATTACTATATATTCTAAGTCTGATACAAAACATTTGAAACATTTACATCAAGTGCTTTCCAAATGCAGAAAATTTGGGATCTCTTTGAACCCCAAGAAGTCAAAATTTTCCATGCAAGAAGTCAAGATGTTGGGTGATATAATATCTAAATATTGAATCAAAATTGAGCCAGACAGAGTTTACACAATACATAAAATTGAACTCCCCAGAAGCAAAAAAGAGGTTCAATCTTTTCTCCGCATAGTAAATTTCTTAAGAAGTTTTATCCCCAATTTTGTAGATATCATGAGATCAATCACAAACATGCTTAAGAAGAATATTCAGATCAGGTGGACTGCTGAAGCCAAATAGGCATTTGGAGACATAAAAAAGGCAATTGTTGAAGCACCTATGCTAATCAGTCCTAATTTCGACAAGGAATTTATTATGTTTTCTTTTTCCTCTGAGCATTCTATATCTGGAGTGATTTTATAGGAAAATCAGGAAGGGGATGAGCAACCCATAGCTTTCTTCATCATAGCTCTTAGAGATGCTGAGCTCAAATACAATATCATGTAAAAGTAAGCATACTCCATGATCAAAACTTTGAAATATTTCAGAGTTTATGGGTTGCATTCCCATGTTATTGCTTATGTTCCTAATGCTATTGTGAAAGATATATTGAAACAACCTAATCCATAGGGTAGAAGGGCTAAGTGGATAGTTCTGCTATTGGCGTAAGACTTGTATATCAAGCTTACAAATCTTATCAAAGGACAAAGACTAGCCAGGATCATGGCTAAGTCAAATTGGAATTCATTAATTGTGAACTTGTTTTCACACATACTGGCAGAAACTGGCCAAGACCCACTATTGCAGGTATCCGAAAAATTCTTACTTTATCCTTGGTACTATGACATTGTTTATGTTTTGCAGAACTTCAAGGAACCCCCTGAGATGAGTAAGAGCAAAGATAGGTCAACAAATATGAGGGCTACAAAGTTTTTCATATTAAATGGAAACCTTTATTGGAAATACCATGGAGGTATTTTGTTGAACTATATGATAGAGGATGAAGCCAAAGTGACCCTAAAAGAGTTTCGCAAAGGTGTCTGTAGGGGGCATCATTACTAGAAGGCCACTATCAACAAGATTCTTAGGGAAATATTTTATTGTCCCACTATGTTCAAATATGCATATATAGAGATAGCTACATGCCATGAATGCCATATCTTTGAAGGAAAAAGGAAGCTCTTATCTTTGCCTTTCAAACAAATCTCTGTAGAAGCCCCTTTCCAACAATGGGGGCTAGACTTCATTGGTGAAATTTTCCCCAACTCCTCTGTACAACACAGGTGGATATTGACTGCCACAGATTATTTCACCAAGTGGATTGAAGCAATACCAACCAGGCAGGCCACATACACAGTTATCATCAAATTTCTAGAGGAAAATATCATTTCCAGGTTTGTTTTCCATATTAAAATAATCTTTAACAATGCCCAAGATTTTAAATTCAAGAAAATGGTCAAATTCTATGACAAATTCCACATAAAATTGGTCCATTTTACTGCTTACTACCACTAGGGAAATGGATTAGTTGCTTCATGTAACAAAATCATGGTTAGGATCACAAGAAGCTGCTACAAGAAAATAAAATGGCTTGGCACACCAAGCTGACCTTTGCTCTGGGGGTTGATAGGATCACCTCTAAGAGATCCATTGGAACTTCTCCTTTCAAATTGGTATATGGAACATAGCTGATATTTCCTGATTCCCTCAGAAGGCTTGCAATGAATCTGCTATAGGAGCAAGAAGAAGACCCAAACCCTGAGCTAAGGAGGACTAACAGACTGATTGAGATATAGGAAATCAAAGAAAAATTACATGGTGAATATGTTGGTTGTGGAGCAAAATATTCTAGTCTCATAGATGATATTGCATCAGCCGTGTTTGTACCCCAGTTTTATATGATATGTAGGTGGACTGTACAGTCACCCCAACGGGGGGGGTGTGGGGCGGCATTGCCCCCCCACAGGGTTCCAGGGGGGACCATCCCCCCTGGCTGGGAGGTCCGGGGACCAGCGGTCCCCCGACGGGGGTTCGGGGGTAGCGCCCCTGAGAAATGGGGGTTCAGGGGCAATTCTAGGGATGAGGATGTATTAGGTTTTATGCATTGTAAAGATCTTTGAGATCAGGAGAGAGACTGTGAAACAGAGAAGAGGAATTGTAGCGGTTGTGCTGCAGGTTGTATCCCTTCACCTTGCTGGACGGTAATAATATTAAGGATTGGCAAATTCAGTGTCGACGTAGGCCAAGTTGGGTGAACCACGATATATCTGTGTCTCTTTTGTAATGTGTATGTGTGATTATATTTGCATTTATGTTTATTGTTATTGCTATGCGATCCTGTTTTTCTAACAGAATCTATGCTATCTCAAGAGAGGGTTAATAAGAATTTTGATAGAAAGACCAAGGCCGATGATTTCAAAGTGGGATATCTGGTATTGAGATGGGATGCTAGAAGAGAATACCAAGCCCAAAAGTTCGATAACCTCTAGAAGGGGTCCTATACAGTCATCACTCACCATGGAAACAATGATTTCTTCTTACAAGACAAGGATGGCAGACCAGTGGGAAACATACTCATCAATGGGTGGTTCTTGAAGCACTATCTCCAATAAAAACAAGTATGTTAACCCATCCTCACTGTACATTACCATTTTTTGAAGCTTCAGTCAGTTGTGTTTAATTTCTATTTTACAAAAAAGAAAAAAGGAAAAAAGACGCAACTTGTCTACTGTTCTTGCTACCTCATAGGGAGGATAGCATCCCCGGTTGGAGCCGTTGTTATCACCTCTATCAATGTTCCCGCCAAATAATGAAAGGGAACCCCCCTAATGAAACCCCAAGCACTCCCATTGACCTCTTACATCAAAGGAAGAAGCAGAGAACCCAAAAAATGGCTAAGTATTAGCAAATTCAAGCCAAAGGATCAAGCCGCAGTGAGAAAAATGAGAAAAACAAGGGAAATGGAGGTATTCTGCACTCGAAAGGCATTGAACAATCCATATCAAAGTAAGGAGATCGATGGCGGAGAAAGGATTTCGCTGGGAGAAAATGCGGAGACATTAGACCTACAAAATCTAAAGTGGATGTTTTGCACCTGATCATATATCAATAGACGAGATAGGTCATGAAGTAATCAATGATTCACAAAGCATTTCGCTAGAGGAAACACTCGAAGGTTAATGGCCAAATCGGATAAAAAATATTCTTCCATTTCACCCTAAGTCAAATTAACCCCACCATGGGGCCAATTCGACGGTTCTAAATGGTTGCGGAAGTCCGGATCCAACGGTCCAAAACAGCTACGGAAGGCTGACTTGCTCGACCCTTAGCCTTCGGTATTCCAGTTTCAAAATAAGATGAACGGTCAGGATTGAAGAACAGGGTAAGATCAATGGCTGGGAAGCAACCCACAACATAATCGATCAGGAAGTTTTCTCCCTTTCTGCCTTTCCACCTTTTTGATTCTCTGAACCTGCCTTGCGGATTGTGGAAATCGGAACAGTAAAATTCTCAAAGCTATGAGTTGGGGCTTCTAATTTCTAAAACCCGCATTGCGGAATGCAAATTGCCGGGGTGCAAATTTTTCAAAGCCGCAAATTTGAGTTTTCGACTTCCAAGTCCCGCACTACGGAATACGGGTTGCAGAGACATGATTTTTCTGGGGACACAAAATTTAGTTTCCGATTTTCGAAACCCACATTGCGGAATGCAGATTGCGGAGGTGCAATTTTTCCAAAGGTGCAAAATCACAGTTCCGGTTCCTGAGTCCCAGAAAGGGAAAATTTTAGGGGCGAAATTTAGCCCAAGGGTGAAATTATAGGGGTCACAAGAAAATCTAGGGCGAATTTTTAATATAGAAAGGGTTTTTTGAATTTTAATAAATTCGTGCCATATTTATTAAACCCTTAACTATGGGAAATCGATTAGCCAAACCCACGAGAGAGGGAAAATCAAATTTAGCCATGTGAAATATAGTTGAAATGGAGAGTTCGCCTTGTCTTTCCCGTAATGGAGGGGGGCTAGGAGCTGGTTCGCCCCGATTTTTCGTTAATGGAGGTGATTGTGGTTCACTCGCCCAGTTTTTTCACTAATAGAGGCAATTAGAATTTAGATCGCCCACGATTTGTGGACCATAGGAGAAAATTCTATTAGATTGCCCTGATTTTTTGTTAATGGAGATGGGTTTTCATTAATGGAGGTGAAAATCGTGGACCATAGGAGAAAAGTGTGTTAGATTGCCCTGATTTTTCGTTAATGGAGGTGATTTAGTGCAGATTGAGAAAGCAAATGCATTTACTAAATATTTTTTGGGAGCATTCACAAATCTCGATTCTCTGCCAAGCCAAACAGTGGGTAAAACGCAGGAGTTAGCCATTAGCATTGTTTGTTCAAATGGTTCTTTTATTCCATATTAAAACTGGTTGAGTTCCATGTGTTTGGTGTAATTAATCAAGGTGGGGACTATTGTGACAGGTTAAAGCAGAAGCAAAGGTGTTGGTTCATTGTAGTGTAGAGAAAGCCCTAGTTGATGAAGCTACTACTTTGGGGGCTTCCTTTCTCATCCTCGGAGCTTCAACCCATCAGGTGATAAGGTATGTTGCTATGGCTGTGTGTTTGTTCTCTGTAATACTCGAAAAAATCCTTTGGAACCATTGCTTTGAGTCCTGATACCACATGTTGGGAATTAAAGTAGCAGAACCCTAAAAGCATACACGAGATATTGAAGACTTTGTTTCCATTTCAGAAGATGAATATGATAATGAAAATGATGAACTGAAACTCCCCTAATTCCCATGAAACAAGTTAAGCAAACTCCAAAACAAGGGAAAATGGTATGCTTCCTATAAACTGAATATATTTTTTTTCGGTTTCTTATGGAAATACTACCTTTTCCTTAAATGATGTTATCAATTGAAACTTTTTGTCACTGTTTCTCCTTTCTAATATGTACAGTTTACTCGTGTATTATATTGGTAAATTTTTCAATTGTTGAGAATTCCACACTATTAAGACCTATGCCATAGGATATGCATTTTAAGTAACCTACTTCGTCATACATGGTGATATTTACTTTTTCATTTTCATAGACCAGAGTTGGTTGCTAGTTTAGGTATTGAGCTCACTCATGCAGCTGGAAACAAACTTATCATCAATTTCTTATGCGGCACATACTTTATTTGGTTTGCTCCTAATTATTGTGTATCATTGCTCCTAAGCTATCATGTGTAGAGTTTCCAAAATTTACTCTGTCAAGGAAAAACATTATTGTTAGTTGGTCTCTGACAACATTTCAGGCTACTTCTTTATGCTTAAGAGTGATAGGTGTTAACATGGCTTGAAAAAGACACAACATACATTGAAAGTAAAGGAAAAATCTACCATGATATATTGATGAGTCATTGAATGGCCTACACTTTTTATAGTAAAAAATATTTTGTATTACTGGATTTTGCTGAAAATTTATCCATAAGGTTAGCAACTTTTGTCTCTGGTTTCACCCTAAATATCGTTTGGATTGGAATTTCTCTTCTGATTCTTATCTGTAAACTTATCTATATAGAATAGGGAATTCTAAGAATGCTTCCTATTCCTATTTTTATCCTTGAATGTTTGTGCTCTATTGGAATTTGGCACCAATTCATTATAATTTATGTGCATTATCTCCTCATGGAATCATTATAATAACATGCACTACTTCATTAAAAAAATATGAAATATCTATAGTAAACTGATCTACAGTACGAAGGTGTAAGGAAGAAAGCTACATTTGACTATCATTTCTCTTTGAAGTGACCTTGGACCACCATGAAAACCCACTTTCAGGGGATGAGCCAACCTCTCAAATGTGTATGCTCTGTGTCCATATTCCTTCCTGCCTCCCTATATCTCCACTCTTTCTTTCGTCTCCTGCATCCTGAATGGTAACTCAATCTATATAGGCCTCTTATATATGAGGGGTTGGATCCACAGTGGTTCTGCATTCTCTGCTCCTAAAGTTGATCATTCACAACTTGTCAGTTTGTACACTTTTGAGTTCATCTATATTCTGAGACATTGGTTCTTCCAATTCAAAGGCAACTGCTACTTGTTGATATTCCATCCTATATCCTCCCCATGTTGTTTATTATTTCCAAGTGTACTTTCAAATCACAGTTCTTGGGCTTGTGCAACTTTCCTTTTCTTCCACCTTTTGTTATACTCCAAATCTACCTTGGACTTATGATGTAATTCTAAATCCACAAGAGTTTTTTTCTTATATGTTTTTATTAACTATTATAATTTATAAATAATTCCAATCTGTGGTGCTGGAAAATCTACCCTTGACGACTTGTGCTCCATGGCATTTGGATTGCAATATATCCAACTTATTGTAGGGAATTTGAGCTTTTTACTCACTCTTCACATACATAAATTTATATCTTCAAACACCTCTTATAGTGCTTTTATTTCTTCAATTTTCATTTTAAGAACCCAATTTATTTGAGATTTAAAAAACTTGGAGCTCATTAGTTCGATCAAAAGTTTTGTTTTCTCTATCTTATTGCCCTAGACACCCCTAACTCAATGGCCACCTTCACGCCTGTGATAAGAACTTTAGCCTCTGCATGGATGTTTAAGCATTTTCTCGATTACATAGTTATTAATGCAGCCTTTTGGAACTCCACACTAGACAAATTCTCACTTAGTTCTTAAGATCAGTATTGAAGTAGGTAGTGTTTTAACCAAAGCCCTAATAATATTTTCATTAGATATACTGTTGAGACCAAAATAAGGAAGCAGCAATTGCCAAATATTATTCAACCCAATTTCAAATTTCTTATATGAGATAACATTTAGCAGGCATAAATTTTTGTACAGTTGTATCCATCATGAGCATTGAAGGCCAATTCAATAGCATTGTACTCCGTTTTAGTATTGAACAATAGTTCAATAGGGCGAGAGTTTTGATGAAATCCCTAATAATCTTTTGGCTTGCATAAAATACATTTTTACAAGATGCAAACATTGGACATTAGGAATGAGAAATCATCCTTTTCAACTTGTCAGTGTTCTCATTGTTAGTAATATGCAATTCAAGATGGAGGCTGGTCAACAAATTGTCACTTTCCCAGGTTAAGTGACCCTGACATTGAGCATAAAAGGCCTCTAACATAAAATGATATGCCAGTAATTCTCTGTCATGTCTTTCTAGCCTTTTCTTTTCCATCACGTTCAAAGGATTATTCCTCAGAGTCTTGTTGTCAAGCTCACTTCTAGAAGATCCAAGTGTTCCTCTCCTGGTACAGATTTCAACAGGAGTCTCAATATATTTTAAGTTTCCTATTTGAATCTGATCCATGGCTTCTGTTTGCTCTGTATGTTTAAATCTTTTGACATCATTACCTAGTGCATCTTGAATGAATCCATACATTCGATTCTTTCTTCCATCATGAACATACACTCTTTTGACTCCTTTGGAATGAGGAGCAAGTGAATGCCGTCTCTGATTTGGTTGCACATTATTACTCTCATTCTCAGATAGGGCTACACCATTCTTTAATATTGGATTTCCATGATTAAAAGACTTTTGCCTTCTTGAATCTCTACTTCTAATTGCTTGGATAGAGCATTCTTCAATGTCTAATGTTGCCTTGTTTTCTATCTGATCAGAATACCTTCTCTGCTTCTTTACTTCTTTTTCTTCAAACTGCCTCTGAGATTGTGCATTAGCCTACATTCCCGAAGGACATGATGCTATAGAAGTCATCCCGCTATTTGCATCCATGAGATATTTTCCTTCATATATGCTATTGCTTGTTTGCTAAAGGAAACAAAAAAGAATACATCAGCAATTCCATTAGTGAAGGACTCGGGGTATCTCCAAGTTCACTAAATAATTTAAATAACTTAGTAATACAAGTTATCAATGAATTTGGAGTTTGCAATTTGAATTCACTTTTCCCTGGTTAATTACTTATGGGAAAGTTGTGGATTATTCCCATAAACTCTATAGATTTCATAATGTTTATTGCTTAGGAAATGTGAAGACATCCTAGAGTCTTCCCTTGGTAGGAAATGCCCTTTCAAGGCTTGTAATGCCCTTAGATGGAAAGTCCCTTTCAAGGTTTGCAATGCCCTTTGAATGCACAAATCCTTAAACCGAAGGATTGCACAAGATGGTTAATAAATTTATAGCTGTCTATTGTAGGCTTAGGGCATAGTGAACTTCATCATCATTTGAATTTTCATATGACTTTGCATGGAGTGAATGGTTTCTTAATCTATGATGCTTTGGTTCAATTTTTTCTCAATGGTTTCAGTAATTGTTGCAAATTTATTTGCAAACAAAAGTCTGATATTCTCAATGGCTTTGTCCTCAATTCATAAAAATTTTTACAGTCTTGTGCACTCTTGTGGATGATAAATGTAAGGATTTTTTTGTCAGTACCAGGTCTGCATACCTTTTACTTGTTATTTTTATTTACACTTATACATATGTTAAGGCCATGTACAGGGAAAAATTCTTGGATGCATTTTGGCCTGAATGCAATAACGTTTGGTGCTAGTCCTACATAGAATTCCATTTTATAATTCAATTTAGCTCTAAGGATGATATTCACAGGGATTTGATCTATGGAATCCCTCTAAAGAGATGTAATTTTTGAATTTGCATAAGATATATCAAATTAATAAAATTTCCAGTCTTGTGCACTCTTGTGGATGATAAATTTAGGATTCTTTTTGCCAGTACCAGGCCCGCATACCTTTTATTTACTCTTTTTATTTACCTTTATACATAGTTTAAGGCCAATGTACAGGGTACAGTCTCAGATGCATTTTGTCTTGAATGTAATAACATTTCATGCTAGTCCTTCCAGAATTCTGTTTTATTTAGACAATCTAGACAACATTTTGTGAAATTTGAACTATAAATTGAGGTGTCATTCAAATGGATAATTTTGTTGAGCTTCCCTCTTCGCTCTAAGATTTAATTACCTATAGTACAATTATGATTTCTCTAAGATATAGCCATATTGTGAAACTAATTTCATATTTGAGGCTGTGCAAAGTTCTTGTCTCATTATTTTCGGTATGTTGCAAGAGAAATTTGTTGAATGTTCTGGATTTCGTCAGCGGGCCCAATTCAAAGGAACTAGTGTTAGGGACAACAAACTGGGTCAATTTGTATGACAAATTTACAAAAGCATATGAAACTCTTAATCCAGGCTCCATCAAAGAGCTAAAACACAAACAAGAAGAGAAAAGAGCAAGAAAGAAGTCTGCATCCTTTTGGGAGTGTGTTACTGATGCAAAAGCGGGAGTGATCGAGTTTGCATTTTGAATTGAGACTTACTAACTCAGCATTCTACTAGCAAGCTACATTTTATGTTGGCCAAAATTTTGTAGTGTTCTATGTTGTCTGCGAGGGAGGGAGTTTGCAAGATGGAATTTCAAGTTGCATCTCCAAACGAGAACTCATAAAATCAAACGGAGAGTTGTTTGATCATATGTGGGATGTTAACTATGTACTGCAGATTATTGCCTAGATATTTGTGAGTGAAAAGGGTCCTGAGACTTTTACTGCAAGTTGATCCAACTTGTGCAATGAGTGTTACAAATGCCAACGAGCCTGCTGTCAATTTACACTCACCAATATTATATTTGAACTCTAAATGGGGTCAAAGCTCAAACTAATTTACAGCTTATGCTCTTACTTTAATGTTTAAGAACACACTTCATACCAATTCATGAGTCATGGCTGAAATTGATAAAGGGGGTTCCCATGAGCAGGATGACTTCCTTTTCCAACAAACTCCCATTACTTATCTGTTTGTGTGAGACTGAGCATTATTAAGGGTTTGCATTTTCATGATATTTTCTTCTTTTGTTTTGGTTAAAGACTTCAACAGTCTCCTGTAGAATTGTATGAATAGTGTTGGATGCCATTTATTGCCACTAATAATGGGAAAACCAAGAAAGAAATTGAAATTCAGCACGTGAAGTCAATCAATTTGATGCACACGTCATAGATTCTTTACAATTTCTTTATGTAATTGTTTATGTGTTATTTCTCCTTACTTGCTCTTCTTAAATAGTTCTTGGTTGCATTCTTTGTTGGACATAGTAATATAACATTACAGCACATGACCTCACTCTATGTTCCTCTGGAGAAGCATTTTCCTATATGGAGGGCATTCATGTGCATTGCATCCAGTGTAGATACCAGTAAAAGGGTCTTCAAGATCAAATAGAGCAGGGATCTGAATCCAAATAAAGCATTTAGAAAGCAAGAAAGACTGTGTAGATCCACCTAGAAAATTTTGTGAGGTTAAGGTTGAGTTTCTAATTGAAATTTGTGTTTTCATCCGATTGAAATTGCAAAAGTAGGGTTATGAGTTCAGAAGTGTCCAGGGTTGTTTCATTTTTGTGCCAACCGTAGTTTTCTTATCGTTAATGCGACGCAGTATCCCGTGTGACCCTACTTAGCACAATAGACTTTCTCCTGGACAAGGAGCATAAGAAGCAGTGGTTGTGGACTTCAGATGTTTATAGGGTCCTGCTAAAAATAATATCTTACTTTCTAGTGAATTTGTGTAAACTCAACAATACCTTACAGACTATACTGGCTTTGGGCCCATATATACATCAAAATTGGGCTGATGTGGAAATTTTTTGCAAATAAACACAACACAACATTCACTAATACAATTTGAAATTCAAATATAGGTCAATCATTGATTTTTCATTGAAATATGATCATATATTTGATTATCATTATTTGACATAATATCAAAGTTTTATATGACATTTTAAATATTTACACTACTAATTTTTTCACTATAAACACAAACTAGAGATTTGTGTTTGAAAAATGAAGAGAAAATATATGATCACATTATCTTCATGTGTCCTAATAGATACAAATCACACTGGTATGCATGTCTACGGTGTTATTGGCTTCAAAAACCTTTGAAACCATTAATACATCAACATGAGCTTCTCTTAGAAATAAGCCTGAAGTGTCCCTAATTCTTGGATTTGGAAGTGTCCCTCAAACAATCACCTACAACAAGTCTGAGTAGTTTTTGGGTGGACTATGAGGTAATCATCACTACAAAAGTTATGAGACAGTAGTAAAATGCATTCATGAGCATTTGCAATCCTCTTTGACCTTCAAACATCCCTTATTGTCAGACCTGGGCATGTTTATAGTATATTTGGGCATGGTTCAACCTTGTATTAATCTCTCTCCACCTTCAAATAGTAGGATTACTGAAGTATGGGCACATTATTTGGAATAGGGCATGAATAATAGCTACAAGCAGCCTTAAATCCCTAGTTTTGGATGTTTTATAAGCATGAAAAGAGATCTGTAGTAATTATGGGAATAATTCATGAGGTAAACAACCTTCATCTTGGGTTCTAAGTTTAATTCTAGCATAAAAAATGCCCTAGTATTCAAATCTAGGCACCTTTTAGGAAAAATTATGCTGAAATGGTGGTCAAAATCATGTGGAACATCTCAGGACTAAGTATCATACCTGATATTATGGTTGTTTTAGGAATATACGGAGACTGATGAGGTATATGCACAAATGACTCTGCAACCAATGAACAACATAAGTGGCAAAGGCAATCTAACAATGATTATTTGGATCCATATGCAATTTTGATGACCAAATGTGTTTATATTGTGCTGAAATCCAACAGAGGAAAGCAACTTTCAGTTCTTGATGGAGTGCCAAACATAGTGAAAGACGATGCTACCTATGTCAGGCACTTACGTGAGTGTGGATCATTGCTTATAGAATTCAAGAAGGGTCTTGGCAGAGAAGAGCGCAAGTAGAAACAAAGCTACGAAGAAGTAAACAACATCAAGCTCTATGTTAGGCATGTATTCATTATGGACAACTGTGAAGAGTTAATCCCTGAATATCTTAGCTTTGTTAAGGGTGTCATGGACTCTGAGGATTTTCCTTTGAATATTTCTCACGAGACACTCCGACAAAACAAAATATTGAAGGTTATTAGAAAGAATCTCTTGAAGAAGTGTGCAGAGTTGCTCTTTGAAATTGTTGAAAACAAGGAGGATTACAATAAAATTCTATGAGGCATTTTCAAAGAACCTTAAGTTTGGAATTCATGAGGATAGCCAAAACATATCAAAGATTGCTAACTTTCTTAGGTACCATTCTACTAAGAGTGGGGAAGAGATGACTAGATTGAAGGACTTGAGAAGGTTTTCGAAGCAAAAGACTCAGCAATCGTTGATCAGATAAATGGACGGTGGAGATTGTGTTTTATTTTGGGATATATCCCACATTGTCCACAAAAGTTTGTATCTATGCATTTACAATGCCAAGGCTGAGTAGTCTTATTTGACCCGTAGTGCAAGGATAGTGTGGGAGATCTGGGTGTTTGGTTCTCCATGAGAAGAACACCAGCCTGGAGCTTGAGACGCCTAGGTGTCCCCCTATCTTTTGCTACACTTGGCTTCTTCGACGAGAACGATAACTAAGATGTTGCAGATGTGGCAGTGATGTGTTGCAGACGTGGCGTCGAGGTGAATATTGACTTGGCAGATGTGTCGATGATATGGACAATGACATGGAGGCCTGTGGTCACAAAAACAATGGTTTTATGCTGTCAAAACCCAAAAATATCAAAAAAATTTAAAACTTTTTAGGATAGCATTAAATGTTAATAGACACCGTCATTTAACTGTCTGCTTAACTTATGCGATTGTAAATGTGTCTGAATAATCTTTGTTAAATTTAAATTTTATTACCTGCTCTGATTGTTTTGTTGTTTTTCAACTTCAAGGGGGAAAACTGTCATAGCATATTGGGCTTACTTAGCTTTCGAGCTAACACATCAACTGTCTTTCTCTTTACAGGTGTACAGGTAAAACGTGCGTCATTACAATTAAATATTTTAAGTATTATGTTCCTACTAGCTGTACCAAAATCACTTAATAAAAAGTCTAAGCATGCTCCCGGTTATTCAGGTGTTTTGAAGGTAGCACTCTGCCTATGAATTTCCTTGTTTTTACTGTTATTGAATTAAAAACTTTTGGAGAAAAAGACAACTGTATTTTCTGAAGTGTCCAAGAATTAATCAACTCTATGGAATAATTGATTAGTAGTCATGTTACTGTGGTGCAAATATGCCCCACTTAACTCAGCGAAAAAAAATAACTTTCTTGTTTTCACTTTAGCTAGATATCCTATCATTTACACTTCTCCTCTACTCATCTCAGGATTTGTATGTGTGGGACAAATCTTTCTTATGTCAATGATCCAGCATTTACAAGCTATCTTTGAGTACACTCGTTTTAATGTTATAAAGAATTCTGAAACAGTTGAATGCGGTCATTGTGTTGTAATGATAAGTGAGATACTCTAGTGAAATTCTGATCCAAAGTTAAAAATAATGTATCCGAAATCCTTGATGTGGAAGTCACCTATAAAAGGACTTTAATGTAACCTCTAAATCAAATCTCAATTCATTACTCAAGAATTAAGTAAGGATCTACGTATTGCATGTGAGGTTATGTGATTGGAAATGTCATGATAGGATATTTATCAACCAAAGGCGAATGCATGGCATTCTTATCTTATTTAACCTTTCTAATGCAAAAACATTTTCTTTATATCCTGAACACTCCAAGGCTGGATTTTAAATGATGTTGATAAGGCAATGGATTGGTAACCCAAGTTTAGAGTGATACTAAACAAGAATTTTAAATGTTATTGAATTGTTTGTATGCTAACAATATGGTAGTTAAGTTATACGATGATATCCTCCTCGAAACCAATGGACACTAAACAATTTCATGAAATTTTGTTTTATAGGGCAAAGTGATCATACAAAGCTCGATTGGCAATGATTTGAATTATGGGTTATGATTTAAAAGTTTAAACTATAGTCCACGACCTAATGGAATATCCATGCTATCGTTTAAATTGCAATCTATTATTGGAAAACTTCATTGTAGAACTATGGAAGTTTGACCCACTCCCTGGTTAAATTAAAGGGTTAAGTGGTTGTATCTACGCCAAGTATCTATGATATTTAAACGTTGTCTGAAACCCTACAATGTCATTTCTCCAATGCCTCCGGGCTTGGTCTCTCTGTGAAACCCTCCGGTCCGAATTTCATTGAGACGCTGAGGAAAATAGCTCCCATGCCACTTATCCCTTCGTGTTGGTCATCTGCACAGTATGAAAATTCTTATATCCTGTTGTTATCGACTTAGAGGTTGTCTGGAAAGGAAACTAGGGTTATCTGCGTTGTTATTACTGTGTGTTATCATTTTTCCTTACCACTTCAGCCTTCGTGTTTGTCCATAAGTATAGCTTGAAAAATCTTGTGCTGTGCCCTTTTAGTAACAGCTTCACCCTTGTCTCGGCGTGGTCATTAATCTCATCTGGGTTCTGCTTGAAGCTTTCACTGTGGCACATACTCCTTATTTTCAGTCAGAGCATTCGTTTGGTGAGAAGAGAGGGGTTCACTCTTTTTCTGAGTGTGGCTATCATTCAAACTACCGCGTTGGACTTCATTCCAGTCTCTGGTAAGTTTGCAGAGTTCATCCTCGTCTTTTGAGTACATAAATTTATTAGAAAATCAAACGTGGATAGATATATGAGTAATAACAATTAATGTTTTTCCTTCATTGCAGGCCCTGGTTTCATTTGCAGTGTGGGTGACCCCGAGCCTCGGCAATTGGTGGCTTAACTGGGTAAGCCTGGTTGTACCATGGATTTTTCCTCCTTGATAGTTGTAGAAGGGTTAGGGTTTGGTTTTAAACTCCGTTACAGTACTTTAATGTTTCAGGGTTAATTACCCAGGTTTTTGAGTGGAATTAAATGAAGTGTTATCTGTAAAAGAAAGACTTGTTTTTATGCGTGTGTTTTAATTTTTAAACGATGTACAGTAGTATTAGATTGTTTGTTTAAGTTTTTAAACTTCTGAGATGGAGGATACGTGTCTCGTCTGTAGGTAAAATAAAGTCCTACTATTTGGTACTAGCTTTGTTTGCCTCAAGAAGCTAGTAGGGTGTGACCCTAAAAGGTTACAGTTGGGGTTTTATGTAAAGTTCAAAAGTTTAAGCTAAAAAGTGTGATGTATCACTCGGATGAAGCTTGTGAATTGAACAGTTGTTAACGATTTGTTGAAATAAGTTCTGAGTAATGTGGTGGTAATTCTTTCGTCTTTCCGAAACATTTTTACAGGGATTATAGCTCGGCTATGAGTAGATTATTTTATAAATTAGTGAGCAATGGTATTATTTTTACGTTTCTGTTACTGTGTACAGTAAGCTTTTAAATACGACAGGTTACAATCACTCTACATGAATGAATGGGGTGTGCGTTGTATCTTTCTGTGTTTGTCTACTATTTTTACTAGAATTAAAATTTGGCCGTAGATAGAAACCTGGTTTTAAACCCTAGTGTTTATTTTAAAATTAAGAACTGAAAGAATAGGGTTTTAAAATAGTTCAAAAGTTATAATTTGGATTCTGCCCCGTTGTTGGGTCTAATGTGTTTGGTTAATGTTATGATATCAGTAATACTTTAGAGTTTTTGAATCCTAGAATGGTAGTTGAGCTCACTGTCATGATTTGGTTTAGTTGCCTCCTTTGTGGTTACAAATTCAATTCGATTGCTAAAAAAAAAAAATAAGATTTAAAAAGGAAAAGAAAAGACGATACAAGTTATTGAGCTCGATAAATGAGATAAGAAAAGAAGAGGCAGTTCTGTGGTTCGATTTATGACTCTATTGAAACAATTAAACTCGATGTCGATCTATTCTGAGTTCTGTTACCTAACCTGTATTTAACCATATAATTTTGTTAACTGTAGAAAATAAATGCCTATGTCTATCTTCGGTTAGATTTTCTGTATCACGATTTGGTTTAATAGTTAAAAAAAAATACCATAAAATGAAAAATTTGTACCCTTAAACCCTACGTATCTAGTTCTGTGTTTTTATAAATAAACTAAACTTAACAATTACAACAGTTGCTATTTCTTACAGTCCTACTACTGTTTATTTTGCATTGTACATATTTTATCATAAGATAATAATAATATAAAGGAAATCTTAACACAATATCTACTATTAAATCTACTACTGATATTCAGGGATTGCGAATTTCCTACTGAATTAATTTATACTCCGACATAATGAAGATAAACATAACATGCTTTCATTTATACTTAATAAACAAACAGGAGTAAGTAGCAGAACCTGTTTCAAACAGTAGACAACAACAGCAATGGGAGGCTGTTCCTCCCTACCAATTCCTGGAGAGTGCCCAGACAACACTTCTCAGGACTCTCGAGCTTGCTCTGGTCTACCTGGCTGGAACTAGGTGTAGCAAAACAATTCACACAGCTAAACAGCAAAACTGGAACCAAGTTACTGCAGCATCCCTCTTAAACAACTTCCTTACTGTTTTTCCCTCTTCCTCAATGGGACTCCTGAATAACATTCACCTGAATGTATTCTCCCTCGAGAACTCTGTTGAACCCCTCAGCTCAGTTCATTGAGTACTATTTAAAAGATTGCCTAGGTCTTAGTTGGGTTAACTTTCATTAATGAGCCACCTGCTCAGATTCCACTTTCTTAGGGAATCATGACCCCAAAATATAGGGAAGTTGCCACCTGCAACTTAGGAAGTGTTTGAGGATGCTGCCACTTGTCTTTTGCCTTTCCACCTAGTTCCCTCCACCAGTTAGACCAGTAACCTCTTTTAACAGCTCTCCCATGCTGTTGTCTCCATAATTTATTTATAAATAATAAAATATTCAGAATTTACATTCCATTTCTGGTGACTCTGCTGAGTCATCAATTCCTACTTAGCATT
The DNA here is from genome assembly GCA_027924585.1 of Larix kaempferi. Classification (NCBI taxonomy): domain Eukaryota; kingdom Viridiplantae; phylum Streptophyta; class Pinopsida; order Pinales; family Pinaceae; genus Larix; species Larix kaempferi. The sequence goes on from BSBM01001023.1 coordinate 5,534,912, forward strand.
AAATTTTACATAATGTCTTAGGAATATTAATAAAATAATTACATTATTTTTGCAAAATTGGGGTATGTGACATACACACCCCCTTAAAATGTAACATCGTCCTCGATGTTACTTATTCTTCATCTTCAGCCACCTGCTGGAATAGATGTGGGTATGCTTCCCGCATCTTACTTTCCAGTTCCCAGGTAGCTTCTTCAGGAATAAGGTGCTTCCATTGCACCTTCAGCTGTCCAATTATGCGGTTCCACAGAGTAATTTCCCTCCTCCCGAGGATACAATCTGGTTCCATCAGAACTTCCCCTTCTGGTTCTACCTGTACAATGTTCCAGTCAATAACATGAGTAGCATCATGAACATACTTTTTCAGAACAGAGATATGAAAAACATTGTGTACTTTTAAATTTGGTGGTAATGCTAGCTGATACGCAACTTGACCAATCCTAGATAAAATTTCAAATGGACCACAGTAACGTGGCGCTAATTTTGCACAACTTCCTAGTCTTAGGGAGCTCTTCTTTGGTCTTACCTTGATGAACACATGTTCTCCTACCTGGAACTCTTTAGGAGTTCTTTTCAAATCTGCTTGACTCTTTTGCCGATCCTAGGCAATCTTCAAATTTACCTGCACTTGTCTCACAATCTGTTCCATTTCTTTCAATAAATCAGGTCCTAACATTAATCTATCTACTGGATTACTCCAAGAGATAGGAGTGTTACATTTTCGTCCATACAAAATTTGAAAAGGACTAAACTTAGCTGACGATTGATAGCTGTTATTGTATGCAAATTCTGCTAAGTGTAAATAATCCTCCCACTTACCTGGTTGATCTTTAACATACATCCTTAGCAGATCTTCTAATACCTGATTAACTCTTTCAGTTTGTCCGTCCGTCTGAGGATGGAAGGAGGTGCAGAAATTCAGAGTTGTGTTTAATCCTTTAAACAAAGATCTCCAAAAATTCCCTGTGAATTTAGGATCCCTGTCTGAAATAATGACTTTTGGGACACCATGTAACCAAAAAATCTGTTTCAGAAATATATCAGCTATGTTTGCATCCTTGTATGTGGTTTTAACAGGAATAAAGTGTGCTAATTTACTTAATTTATCTACCACTACCATAATTGAATCATTCTGATGTTGATTTTTGGGTAATCCCGTGATGAAATCTAGGCTGATTATTTCCCACTTCTAGCTAGGAATAGGTAAAGGTTGCAGCAATCCATCTGGATGTTGGTGTTCTGTTTTCACTTGTTGGCAGTCCAAACATCTAGCTATATACTCAGCTGTTTCAGATTTCATATTAGGCCAAAAATATTCTTTTTTCAACATGGTGACAGTCTTTTGGTAGCCTGGATGCCCTGAGTAAGGGGTTTTATGAATTTCATCTAGAATTAACAGTTTAACTTTAGGTGCGTTTGGAACATACAGCCTGTCTTTAAACAATAAAAATCCGTCTTCATTTAAACTATATCCTTTTATCACACTTTCTGTAGGTTGTTCTTTGGCTGCAGCTTGTAAATGCTGATAATTTTCATCGGATTTTATCCCCTCAGCCAACTGTTCATTTAAATCAGAGGTGTAAGTGCTACTAGATGATACAAAATTTAGCTTTGCATTTCTTCTCAAGGCATCAACCACCTTATTTTCCTTTCCTCTTATGTGTTGAATTTCAAAATCGTATTCACTTAAGAAGGCCAACCACCTGGCTTGTCTTGCATTTAAGTTAGGCTGATCTAAAAGGTATTTCAGACCCTTATTATCAGTCATTAAGGTAAACTTTCTGCCTATTAAGTGGTGTCACCACATCTTTAAAGCATGGATAACAACAGCTAATTCTAGGTCATAAGTGGCATAATTCTTTTCATGAATTTTCAGCTTCGTAGATTCGTAAGCAATGACATGTCCCTCTTGAGTCAACACTCCGCCTAAACCATCATTACAAGCGTCGATGCAAACCACGAAATCTTTATTTGGATCCGCTATTCTGAGAATAGGCACAGTTGTCAATAAATTCTTAAGTTTCTTAAAGCTTTCTTCACACTTCGCGTTCCAATCAAACTTCTTGCCTTTCTTTTGCAATGAAGTGATTGGGTTGGCTATTTTTGAAAAGCCTTCAATAAATCTCCGGTAGTAACCAGTAATTCCCATGAAGGATCTAACATCTGTTACATCTTTTGGTACTGGCCATTCTTCAATTGCCCGAATCTTTTCAGGATCAACTGAAATCCCTTCCTTAGTGACTACATGTCCTAAATACTGGATTTCGTCTTTAAAGAAGTCACATTTGCTGAACTTCGCAAAGAGCTGCTGCTCTCTTAGTTCTTGTAAGACTATACGTAAGTGTTCTTTATGCTCCTCTTCATTCTTAGAATAAACTAATATGTCATCGATGAATACGACAACAAATTTATCTAAGTACTTATGCATTATGTTATTCATTAAGCACATAAAGACAGCTGGGGCATTAGTAAGCCCAAATGGCATTACGACAAATTCGTAATGTCCGTACCTTGTTCTAAAAGCTGTTTTGAAAATGTCTTCTTCTTTAATCCTCACCTGATGATAACCCGATCTCAGATCGATCTTAGAGAACACCGTAGCCCCACGTAGCTGATCAAACAGGTCATCTATGCGAGGCAACGGATATCTGTTTTTAATCGTCATTTTGTTCAGTTGACGGTAATCTATGCAAAGTCGCATAGTTCCGTCCTTCTTTTTAACAAAAATTACTGGTGCTCCCCAAGGGGATACACTGGGTCGAATGTAATTCTTGTCTATTAACTCCTTTAACTGAGTTTTCAATTCGTTAAGCTCCAAAATATTCATGCGATACGGGGCTTTTGAACTGGGGACAGCACCTGGTACCAGCTCAATTGTAAAGTCTAGCTCCCTCTTGGGAGGTAGTTCTGGGATTTCCTCAGGAAAAACATCAATAAATTCATTAACCACAGGGATGTTCTCTACTGTCATCTTGCTGCTTTCAGACTTATCTGTTTCATCTGTAATAGTTACAGTATAGGTCTTGCACCCTTTTCTGACAGCCCTTTTAAGTTGTAAGGCAGAAATATGCCTAACTACTGTTTTCCTAGGAATACCCCTAAGAGTTACAGGCTGTCCATTACTGTTTACACATCTAAAAGTTTTGTCAAAACAGTTTAAAACTACTCTATGTTGTTCCAACCAGTCCATTCCGATAAGTACATCATAAGAGCCAAGTGGCAAAACATTTAATTTAACGGTAGTTCTAAAATCATTCATATTTAAGATACATTCTTTAACATAACAATTTACTTTCCTTTTTGCCCTAGTAGCTAGTTGTACAGACCAAAAATTATCAAATCTTTCAACAGTCAAATTACATTTTTCTACTGGCTGGGGTGAAATGTAACTAAGACTAGCACCTAGATCTATTAAAATAGTTACAGGGGTTTTGTTAATCATACCTCCTACTTCCACCATCGAAGTTTGATAGTCAGCTTGGCGGTTTTCCAACGCTGCATTGATTCGGGGCATAGTCCCTGCAAAGTCTCCAACAGTCATTTCATCTTGAACAGTATGAATATTGCTGATTTGTTTCTTTCTATTTGGGCAAACTGAAGCATAATGTGGGCCATTACACTCCCAGCACTTGACAGGTTCCTTTTGCTCAAAATTTTTGGTGTAGTTTCCATGATTTTTAGGAGCCTCCTTGCTGCTTTTGAAATTGTTGGAATGACTAGCAGCTCCATTTTTGTTTCCCTGGAAGCTTTTACCATTAAAGTGGTTTCCGTTTTTGCTATTCTTGAAACTTTTATGAGGGACAAACTCCTTTTTCCTGTACTCAAGCTGATTACTGTTCTTTTTGGCTTTCCATCTGGCTATCCCTTCTTTCTTTTTATTCTGTTCGTAACAGAAATTAGCTTTTCGCATAGCTTCTTCCAGTGTTTTTGGGTTGTCATATTCAATTCTATCCTTGATATGATATGGCAGACAGCTAAGAAACCGCTGTATCTTTGGTTTTTCTTCGACAAAATACGGCACATACCGTAACAGGCTTAAGAACTTACAGTTTAAGTCCTTCATCGTCATAGAACCTAGTTTCAGTTCATAAAATTCCTTGGCCCTCTCTTCATAGTACTGTTCAGACAGAAATTTCTTCTTGAAGTATCTTTTAAAAGTACTCCAATTAACTTCTTTTTCTTTAATCCCCTTGACCCTTTTCAGATCTTGCAACCATATGTCCGCCTTTCTAGAAAGGTTGTAGATGGCCATTCGTGCCTTCAGCTGATTTGAATAGTTATAAATCTGGAAATATTTTCTCATCCCGGATAACCAGGATTCTGCTTCTTCTCCTGTTTCAGATTCTCCATTGAAAGTTGGGGGTTTTATCTTCTTCAACTCCCCGGAAATCTCTTCATAAGGCCTGTACTTTTTCCTTCTGTTGTGCGGCTCAGCTTTACTGCTGTCACTACTAGTGTGATAACTGTGTTGTTCCTTTCTTTCTTCAGATGATGAACTGCTATCAGATTTAGCTGGTTTCGTCCTTTTAGACTCTCTTTGATGACTAACTTATTCTGATCCAGCTCGTTTGCTCCTTTTTTCTGTCTGAAATTTTTCTATCAATAGCTGATTTAACTGCTCTTGAGTTTTCAGAATCCTTTCATTATCCTTCTTAACTGTTTCTATCTCTGTCTTTAAACCTTTTATGGTCTGCATCAGCTCAGTGGTGTGAGCAATTACCTCCTCTGTCTCAGGTTCTTTTGACATCTGTCTTGTCACAGTGTTTGGAGATTCCTGTTCAGCATATTCTTCTAGCTTTTCCATACCTGCCTGTCGGATTCAGAAAAGAAATTTTCTGCTCTGTCTTTATGAAACAGAAATTATAAGTTAGTACATCACACAATTTAAAATTTTATTGTCATTTGCACTGATCTGCGGAAATTAGTGGAGCCATAAGAAGGCCTAGTGTCTGAACCTGGGCTCTGCTACCACATGTCAAAACCCAAAAATATCAAAAAAATTTAAAACTTTTTAGGATAGCATTAAATGTTAATAGACACCGTCATTTAACTGTCTGCTTAACTTATGCGATTGTAAATGTGTCTGAATAATCTTTGTTAAATTTAAATTTTATTACCTGCTCTGATTGTTTTGTTGTTTTGCAACTTCAAGGGGGAAAACTGTCATAGCAGATTGGGCTTACTTAGCTTTCGAGCTAACGCATCAACTGTCTTTCTCTTTACAGGTGTACAGGTAAAACGCGCGTCATTACAATTAAATATTTTAAGTATTATGTTCCTACTAGCTGTACCAAAATCACTTAATAAAAAGTCTAAGCATGCTCCCGGTTATTCAGGTGTTTTGAAGGTAGCACTCTGCCTATGAATTTCCTTGTTTTTACTGTTATTGAATTAAAAAATTTTGGAGAAAAAGACAACTGTATTTTCTGAAGTGTCCAAGAATTAATCAACTCTATGGAATAATTGATTAGTAGTCATGTTACTGTGGTGCAAATATGCCCCACTTAGCTCAGTAAAAAAAATAACTTTCTTGTTTTCACTTTAGCTAGATATCCTATCATTTACACTTCTCCTCTACTCATCTCAGGATTTGTATGTGTGGGACAAATCTTTCTTATGTCAATGATCCAGCATTTACAAGCTATCTTTGAGTACACTCGTTTTAATGTTATAAAGAATTCTGAAACAGTTGACTGCGGTCATTGTGTTGTAATGATAAGTGAGATACTCTAGTGAAATTCTGATCCAAAGTTAAAAATAATGTATCCGAAATCCTTGATGTGGAAGTCACCTATAAAAGGACTTTAATGTAACCTCTAAATCAAATCTCAATTCATTACTCAAGAATTAAGTAAGGATCTACGTATTGCATGTGAGGTTATGTGATTGGAAATGTCATGATAGGATATTTATCAACCAAAGGCGCATGCATGGCATTCTTATCTTATTTAACCTTTCTAATGCAAAAACATTTTCTTTATATCCTGAACACTCCAAGGCTGGATTTTAAATGATGTTGATAAGGCGATGGATTGGTAACCCAAGTTTAGAGTGATACTAAACAAGAATTTTAAACGTTATTGAATTGTTTGTATGTTAACAATATGGTAGTTAAGTTATAGGATGATATCCTCCTCGAAACCAATGGACACTAAACAATTTCATGAAATTTTGTTTTATAGGGCAAAGTGATCATACAAAGCTCGATTGGCAATGATTTGAATTATGGGTTATGATTTAACAGTTTAAACTATAGTCCACGACCTAATGGAATATCCATGCTATTGTTTAAATTGCAATCTATTATTGGAAAACTTCGTTGTAGAACTATGGAAGTTTGACCCACTCCCTGGTTAAATTAAAGGGTTACGTGGTTGTATCTACGCCAAGTATCTATGATATTTAAACGTTGTCTGAAACCCTACAATGTCATTTCTCCAATGCCTCCGGGCTTGGTCTCTCTGTGAAACCCTCCGGTCCGAATTTCATTGAGACGCTGAGGAAAATAGCTCCCATGCCACTTATCCCTTCATGTTGGTCATCTGCACAGTATGAGAATTCTTATATCCTGTTGTTATCGACTCAGAGGTTGTCTAGAAAGGAAACTAGGGTTATCTGCGCTGTTATTACTGTGTGTTATCATTTTTCCTTACCACTTCAGCCTTCGTGTTTGTCCATAAGTATAGCTTGAAAAATCTTGTGTTGTGCCCTTTTAGTAACAGCTTCACCCTTGTCTCGGCGTGGTCATTAATCTCAGCTGGGTTCTGCTTGAAGCTTTCACTGTGGCACATACTCCTTATTTTCAGTCAGAGCATTCGTTTGGTGAGAAGAGAGGGGTTCACTCTTTTTCTGAGCGTGGCTATCATTCAAACTACCGCGTTGGACTTCATTCCAGTCTCTGGTAAGTTTGCAGAGTTCATCCTCGTCTTTTGAGTACATAAATTTATTAGAAAATCAAACGTGGATAGATATATGAGTAATAACAATTAATGTTTTTCCTTCATTGCAGGCCCTGGTTTTATTTGCAGTGTGGGTGACCCCGAGCCTCGGCAATTGGTGGCTTAACCGGGTAAGCCTGGTTGTACCATGGCTTTTTCCTCCTTGATAGTTGTAGAAGGGTTAGGGTTTGGTTTTAAACTCCGTTACAGTACTTTAATGTTTCAGGGTTAATTACCCAGGTTTTTGAGTGGAATTAAATGAAGTGTTATCTGTAAAAGAAAGACTTGTTTTTATGCCTGCGTTTTAATTTTTAAACGATGTACAGTAGTATTAGATTTTTTTTTAAGTTTTTAAACTTCTGAGATGGAGGATACGTGTCTCGACTGTAGGTAAAATAAAGTCCTACTATTTGGTACTAGCTTTGTTTGCCTCAAGAAGCTGGTAGGGTGTGACCCTAAAAGGTTACAGTTGGGGTTTTATGTAAAGTTCGAAAGTTTAAGCTAAAAAGTGTGATGTATGACTCGGATGAAGCTTGTGAACTCAACAGTTGTTAACGATTTGTTGAAATAAGTTCTGAGTAACGTGGTGGTAATTCTTTCGTCTTTCCGAAACATTGTTACAGGGATTATAGCTCGGCTATGAGTAGATTATTTTATAAATTAGTGAGCAATGGTATTATTTTTACGTTTCTGTTACTGTGTACACTAAGCTTTTAAATACGACAGGTTACAATCACTCTACATGAATGAATGGGGCGTGCGTTGTATCTTTCTGTGTTTGTCTACTATTTTTACTAGAATTAAAATTTGGCCGTAGATAGAAACCTGGTTTTAAACCCTAGTGTTTATTTTAAACGTAAGAACTGAAAGAATAGGGTTTTAAAATAGTTCAAAAGTTATAATTTGGATTCTGCCCCGTTGTTGGGTCTAATGTGTTTGGTTAATGTTATGATATCAGTAATACTTTAGAGTTTTTGAATCCTAGAATGGTAGTTGAGCTCACTGTCATGATTTGGTTTAGTTGCCTCCTTTGTGGTTACAAATTCAATTCGATTGCTAAAAAAAAAAAAAAAGATTTAAAAAGGAAAAGAAAAGACGATACAAGTTATTGAGCTCGATAAATGAGCTAAGAAAAGAAGAGGCAGTTTTGTGGTTCGATTTATGACTCTGTTGAAACAATTAAACTCGATGTCGAGCTATTCTGAGTTCTGTTACCTAACCTGTATTTAACCATATAATTTTGTTAACTGTAGAAAATAAATGCCTATGTCTATCTTTGGTTAGATTTTCTGTATCACGATTTGGTTTAATAGTTAAAAAAAATACCATAAAATGAAAAATTTGTACCCTTAAACCCTACGTATCTAGTTATGTGTTTTTATAAATAAACTAAACTTAACAATTACAACAGTTTCTATTTCTTACAGTCCTACTACTGTTTATTTTGCATTGTACATATTTTATCATAAGATAATAATAATATAAAGGAAATCTTAACACAATATCTACTATTAAATCTACTACTGATATTCAGGGATTGCGAATTTCCTACTGAATTAATTTATACTCCGACATAATGAAGATAAACATAACATGCTTTCATTTATACTTAATAAACAAACAGGAGTAAGTAGCAGAACCTGTTTCAAACAGTAGACAACAACAGCAATGGGAGGCTGTTCCTCCCTACCAATTCCTGGAGAGTGCCCAGACAACACTTCTTAGGACCGCCGAGCTTGCTCTGGTCTCCCTGGCTGGAACTAGGTGTAGCAAAACAATTCACATAGCTAAACAGCAAAACTGGAACCAAGTTACTGCAGCATCCCTCTTAAACTACTTCCTTACTGTTTTTTCCTCTTCCTCAATGGGACTCCTGAATAACATTCACCTGAATGTATTCTCCCTCGAGAACTCTGTTGAACCCCTCAGCTCAGTTCATTGAGTACTATTTAAAAGATTGCCTAGGTCTTAGTTGGGTTAACTGTCATTAATGAGCCACCTGCTCAGATTCCACTTTCTTGGGGAATCATGACCCCAAAATATAGGGAAGTTGCCACCTGCAACTTAGGAAGTGTTTGAGGATGCTGCCACTTGTCTTTTGCCTTTCCACCTAGTTCCCTCCACCAGTTAGACCAGTAACCTCTTTTAACAGCTCTCCCATGCTGTTGTCTCCATAATTTATTTATAAATAATAAAATATTCAGAATTTACATTCCATTTCTGGTGACTCTGCTGAGTCATCAATTCCTACTTACCATTAAATTTAACATAATGTCTTAGGAATATTAATAAAATAATTACATTATTTTTGCAAAATTGGGGTATGTGACATATGCTATGTGGAAATGGATAAGCGAAGAAGAGCCAAATCTCTTAGGTGCCAATGCAATAGTGTGCCAAAAGAGGGCTAATGCAAAGAGCCAAAGCTCTTATAGCGCTAAGTATAATAACTTTGGTTATAATGCACTAAGTTTGGTTATTGAAATATTTTATATATATATATAAATTGAAATATTAATATTTTAGAGATTGAATGCATTTTAACATACAATTTTTAAGGACATTTCTGTACTTATTGCAATGATATGTTACTTTGTTTATACATCTAAGGTTGTTATTGTGGTTATTGGGTTTTTAAGATGCAAATTGCAATTTTAAGTTTTAATTACTTATTATTGTAAAACAAGGTTGTAACATTTGATGTTGCATTTTAATTTAGTGTGTTTTTTATTTTTTTCAAGGTCTTTATGTTGCAAAGAGGATAATGGTTTTAGGGAGTACCATTTGCACCTCTTTTTCTAATCCTTGCCTTATCATGCATACTATTTTTGTTCCACTTTCTATCCTAGAGCATACCTTGCCGACGTAGTTGAGTCCCTAATGGAGTCCATAATTACATCCTTCCGTCCATATTGGTATCATGAGATGCATCCTAACATCCAAAATTGTTTCCTAATGTATGTATGAATTACATAAAGTCTTACATCTTTGCATCTTAATTTGTATCCTAACCAACCCCAACATCTAATGTTGCATCTCCTATTATGTCTCAACTAACCCTAGTTTCTCAATTTGTATTTCTTGCGAATCAATTTGAAATGTCGAAACATTTTGTGCATTCCATTCATGGTGTCGTGCATAACCTTTCCAATGAGGGACTTGAACTTGTGGCTTATTACTTACTAACTTGGTGGCTTACAATTACATCACTACTACAATTGGTAAGCAATACGATACTTATTATTTCTCTTATGATGTATATTAGATAGATGGATGACATATTAACTTTCCAGGGCCTTAACTTTTCACTTTGAACTCTAATTGAGGCTCACAACAACTCATTGAAAATATCTTCATGAGTTCTACATATTCAAATATATGAAATCACTTTCCCCATTAATTAGAAAAAGGCCTCTCACACGTATGTGACTAACATTAGCAAAGCATGTAAACAACACATATAAGTGATGCCCTGTACACAACACATATAGGTGACCTAGTCACACATAATAAGCGACGCTCTCAAGAGACACACCATGATTAGTTCGAATTAAGATACACCATAAATGACGAACAATAAGTGTTGCACCACAAGTCAGACAACTAAGTTATACCCCATAAGCGACACACATAAGTGATGCATTAGAGTGACACACTTAATTGACAAACCATAAGTGACGCAAGTGACACACATAAGTGATGCACCAGAGAAACACACTTGATCGATACACCATAAGTGATGGAATCAAGCAATACATATATGCATTGATGCCCAATTTTAAAAGGCATACATAAGTAATGCAACTTAATTGGAAAAATATCAATGATACACTTAAATGATGAACATAAGAAATGTACCATAGGTCCATAAGAGATGCACTTTGGTGTCTGGCTTGGGTTGCCAAAAAATCATACATGTTTTTTTGTACTGTTGTTTTTGAATTGTCTTGATGTATGCCATCATGAAAAAGTGTTGGTTGTGATGCTTGTTGACACCCTTCCTTGATTGAGGGGAGACATTCATCAATGTTGAGAAATTGCTTATGTTTGGAAATCAAAAGGCATTCCCTCTTGATTTTTAAGAGGCATTTCTCCTTGATTTGTCTATCAAAGGGAATCTTCTCACCATATACTTTTATAGTGAATACTAAATAGATGTAAATAAAGTTAAACCAAGAAACATAATGAGAGTTTTGAATCTCAATTCTATTACAACATAACACCTCTAGACTCTATTTTTAGTGATAGAAAGAAGCTTTTTTTGTTTCCCTTAACTTCATATGCCAATTTTAAAAAAAATAAGTTTGAATATATGTCATGCATTATCACCTTCCATTGAAAAAGGTAGAGACTACCTGAGAATAGGACCGTGCAACAATAACACAAAGTCTTCCACGAGATATTTTAATTTTCACTCTTATTGTTCTACATACAGTCCTCATCTCCAAATATTTGTTCAAGGTTTAAGAATCTGATACATAGATTCATAAGAATGGGACTCTGAAAAATTAAAAATGTGATAGATGGTCATTAAAAATACTTGTTAGAAATTTTCCATTACAACTTAAAAATGCATTTATAGGAAGTATATTAATGAGTTTGTTTGACAAAGAGTTTGAGTCATGATCATATAAATCATGCATCCTCTAGTAGTCTTTTGAGGAGACAAAAAAATATTGTCATAATCCCAAACTATAATAATTCAAGAGTCTAAGAAATTTTTCTGCTGAAAGCAATAATACAATGAAATTTATACTAACAGGAATAAATGATTTTGAAAATGAAAATGTGTTTTCCTTCGAAGACTGGGATGGGTCTCCTGTGAATCAAATAATATGAAGAGAAACCTATCAGAAGGAAAAGTGAAAGCACACTAAATTGTGATTTCTTAGGAATCAAAGAGATGGTGAGTATTCTTGGCAAAAGATTCGCCAAAATTTTACAATATTTTATAAATCAGTGAAAGATTTTCCAGTTTTTACATTTTTTTTATAATGCAGTGAAATATTCGCCAAGATTTTACAATATCTTATAATTTAGTGAAATATTCGCCAATATTTTATAGAATTATATAATAAAATGAAAGATTCGCCAAAAATTATATATACATATTATATTGTTGATAAAGTCACCTTCAAATTTTCCTATATGTCGGGAATATTTGCCCATTTTTTATACATATAAATTTGGGGGGGGGTTCTTAAAATTTCCCCTAGTCCCAGATTGCGGACTGTGGATCATGGAGGAAAAATTTGGTGGCATTCATTCAACAGTTCTGATTCCCAGATCCCACATTACGGAATGCGGATTGCGGTGTCCCAAGTTCTCCAAAGACATGAATTTGGGTTTTCGATTTCCAAAACCCTCATTGTAGATTGTGGAAATTGGAACAGTATTTGCGAATCGCGGAATGAAGAACATAGCAGATTGTGGCCGCGAAAAATGTGGAATTTCACAGGGAAAGGGCACTACTAGGAGTCGATATGGAAGCATGAGAGAGGCACAACTTGGTTTTCCATGCAAATCATCCTAAAACGGCCCAATATGAAGAACAAACAAGTGGTTTTCCATGGCCCGAATGTACACTGACACCACACTAAAATTTCCCCATCTACGCATCTAATAGACCAAGAATCTGTTACAGTTTACCAGTTTAATAAATGGCCACACCTGGCAGAAGTGTTCTAGAACCTTGGATATTTTGTAAGCCTATAAAGGCAAGATCCGAATGAGACCCAAGGGTTGGAGTTTGGGATTATGAGAGATTAAATCTCTGCGCATGTATTGATATCGACCTTTCAATTAATATGAATACCTAACTCTAGAGAAGATATTCCTATGATGAGTGATTTGATATATTTTATTGTTGTGCATGTGTTCTTCATTAGTATTTTCCATTAATTGTATTCTTCTGCAGTATCTAGATCAAGATTAAATGGTATGAAATTCATATTTTATGCTTCAGATTCATATGAGTAGATAATCCACCCTTTCTTCTTGAAGTTGCACCTTAGAATTCATTCTTAAATGCTCCAACTCTGTGATGGAATTCGTTTCCTTTTATGCTGTCATTTGCTGATATATTTGACGTGGAAAATCCTCATCTAGCTCGCCTCTGCCTCTGAATTTATGGTCCAAATCAGTCATTTGTGAATAAAGAACCACTGAGTTTTGACTCCATGCCCAATGAAGCTCCTATCCTTAACCCCAACTAGCTAAAAAATCCCTAAAAATCCTTATCTAGAGGTCTAGCCACCACGTTTTACCCATAACCATCCCATTTAAAAGATATTCTATTTTCTAAAAGAATTGTGAAAGAGAGAGCCCTATATGTGGTTGGAAAGGCTAGTTTCCTTCAACCAAAGCTTGGTTTGAAATAGTTTCCTCACGATCTCTTTTGCTGCAACCCAGAAGAATCTTAAGTGATAGCACTTATGATATTGTATAACCATCTTCCACTCCTTCCCCAATGGGTGCTTGTGAGATTTTAAGGATTTCAAAGCTATCTCTGCATTTGTTGCTTTCTCATAACAGATCGGTCCCAATCTCTTGGAAATATTTCTCAACCCTACCCAAAATTCAAAATAGCTCTTGATCCTATTCATTGCCTGTTCTCCTTCAATTTCCCCTTCCAAGGGATCTCAATGGAATTCTTCCTTATTTTTATATAGATACTCTTTATAGGTGGTATTGGAATAAGAGTGTCAATTTCCATCCCAGGGGAAGGCATTCTAGGACCCAACACATCTTTGAACAAAGCTTTAAAACTGCTCATCTCATCTGTCAATTGTTTCACATTGTATTTCATTCGAAACACATATGTTTGTTTCATGATCATAGACCTAGTTATCTTGATGATTTGTGTTTTTTTATCAATCCCCTTCACAGATAACTCTCTGTTGGTTCGACTATTCAAGTAATCTATCACTTCATTTTCTTGTTTGGGCATGTCTCCCAACTGCTTTTCCACTGATTTTAACTCTACATTAGCTTTTGTTTCCATTTCTAATTCACCTTGAATGACCTCAAAATAATCCCATTTCTGTATACACCATTCACCAATTTTCTCCCAAATATTTTGTGTTATCCTCCTCAAAAGATGCTCTCCCTGGACATTCAATTGCAAGGAGACTATTATGGAAAAAATTGCACAAGTGCACTCTTCCACTTGGTGAGGGGTTAAGCCTTGTAGGTTGCGGCAAGGCCTGAGTCCTTGGAGCCCCTTTTGATGGTTGGTGTCATGTCTCCATCTCGGGTAAAAGTTTTTATTACTCAATTTTGTTTATCTTGCATATCAACACTACCTAGAACCTAGACTAATCCCCACAATGCAACCTAGAGTGTAAAAAGGGCATGGTGAACCACAAGGGGGAGAGCCTTAAAGTCGTAAACATCGTCGTAGTCTTTGGCTTGGTTTAACTCTGGAATTTGAGTTAAGTGGTTTAACTTGGTTTGGCATTTTATTTTATTGGTATGCTTATGCTCATAAATAATTAAGTGAAGAAGCATATATTTTATTTATATGATTATCAAGCATTAAGCATAAACCTAATGCCAAACAATAATAATGTGTGCAATTTTTTTTAATTAAAATCTGTTTAACACAATTGCGAACTGCATTAGTATTTATGGCACATATTCTATTTGTTCATGCTTTTCTAAAGATGCACATATTATATTTTATGTGAGACATTGTAATTGCATATGTTTCTATGCATGTGTATGCTTAATTAATATATATATATATATATATATATATATATATATAATATAATTACAAATTTCAATATATATATATATGCATGTTTAATGTACTTACAAATTTCAATATATATATATATATATATATATATATAAACACAATGTTATTTTACTTTGCTTTTAAATTAATGTGATTACATTAAAATTGTATTGTGCAAACATATTATTTTTATGATTATGCTTTGGTAAATAGCCATGGTGCAAGTTTTATTCTATTTTCATGTTATATATATATATATATATATATATATTTAATATAGCTGGTACATTGTAGATATAGAGTATAATATGACTATGTGTATTATATAGTTTATATAAGATGGCCATGTTTTACATATGGTACCGAAATGATCTTGTTATATATATTTGTATGCAATGGGTGTGGGAAGATAGGCAAGACTTATATAAAGATCGTACCACGGTTGTGTAATTTTTAATGCATTGAGTTAAGTTTACATATATAGGAATTAATGTTGTTGATGTAGAATGCATTGGTGTACATGTGAAATGCATTGAGTTTTGTATACATTGATCAAGTCTATATGCACATATTTAATATTAGTATCACACTATGCCCATTATTGCATATCGAATGCATTGTTGCATGTCAAATGTATCTTTATGTTCATGTACATAAATTATGTTGTTGGGTCGCGTGATACCTTGTTATTTAATGTCAAATGCCGAGGAAGCATGTCAGATGAAATCGAAAACCTTACCTGCACATGTTTATGATATATTAGCATCACATTATGCTTGGATGGCTTGTCGAATGCACTTTTGCATGTCGACGACACCTCTTATGTTTCATACTCATTTATGATGCTTGGCATTTTGTGGTCATCAGTCGAATGCAATTATTGGCATGTTGGATGCATTTCTTATCTTTCATATATATGTTTATTATGTTTGTATCATAGGATATCTTTCGGTTGCATGATTGAATGCTTGAGTGCATGTTGAATGCTTGGGTAGCTTGTTGAATGCACTTGTTGTATTTTTTATGGTACGACTACATGAACTGAAGTCGATTAACACATGCATATGCCATGGGGAATAGACAGCCAAGTCTGGAGTACAAACTTGGGCCCGCCGAGAACAATACCACAACTATGCATGAGGTTAGCACACGGGAAGTGTCTAGGTAGGAGTACTACCTTTAGACTTGCAGGAGAACTGCATTAACCTCTAGAGCTGTGTGTGATTAGTTCTAGGGAAACGAGACTGAACACTCTCTATCTTATTTGTGGATCACCATGCCCATCTCAGGGGTGGCCTTCAGACGAACTGAGTATATGTCGTCAAAGAGCCTACGATTGGGTGGAGCGTTGCATTGCCCACTATATTTCCCCTTAACAAATATTTAGGCTTATATTTCGATTTAATGTATCTTGATTTATGAAAAGATATCTAGATTTTTTGTAGTATGTTTTATAGTGCTAACAAATGTTGCAAGTATGATGAATATAGGAAATAGAAGACAAGAATAATAACCCTTCTTCAATTCTACAGAGGTGGTAAGAAAAGTATGCTTGTAAAAGTGATCATGTTCATTGATATATATACATTGACTCATCTCATTGTGTCTTCAATTGTATTCGGTTAATGCAAATGAAGAGTAATATCGATTATGTTTACTTACTCATGTATTCATGTAAATTTTATTGGTAGATGATCAAAAAGAAAGAGACTGCATTTGTTTGAAAAAGAGATTTCAGTATGAGACTTATAGCTTGTCATGTCAAGCCGGTTAGCCATGATAGTGGCATTGGATCCACAATGAGAACCAAGGGTTCATGAATGCAATGTTATGAGACATTGTTGCATGCACATGAGGAATTATGACTGGAAAGTGGAAATCTTGAGAGCATCAAGAGAAATTTGAAAGACCACCCCAAAAATAATAAAACCCTCACCTTAATAAGACAAGCAGGAGGGGGAGGGAGGCATCCTACATTTTAGAATAAAGCTAACTTAAAAATTTAAAATAACACTAACTTAAAATAAAAATAAAATCCTCAACTTCACATGAGAAACAGCCTGAGACAAATGAGGACAGATTTGGGAGAACCAAACTGGTCCTAAAGACAAATGAGGATAGATTTGGGAGAACCAAACTGGTCCTGCAGACAAATGAGGACAGATTTGGGAGAACCAAACTGGTCCTAAAGACATGTGATTGAGGATAGATTTGGGAGTACCAAACTGGTCCAGATTAAGAGGAACACCTACAGTTCAGTATGGCTTGGCCACTTGATTGTATGTAAGTAGGAGAACTACCCCAAGCTTGTAGGAGCACTGTGTTTACCCTGGATAGCTCTTAGAGGTGGTTCCATGATTTTAGTGGCGAACAAATCCCTGAATCACTCTGGAACTTAGGAGTACTGGGTGAGTGTTGGGAATCGTTATGCGCGTGATGCACGTCTTGAGGGGCATGACACCGAGAAGGTGCTAAGTACCATTTTGTGCTTGGTACACGCTGAGTAGGAGTGATATTTTTCCTAGACTCAAGTGAGAAGGCTTGAGGGGAAATAGAATTCCTGGACTGAAGCAAGGAGGCTTGAGGAGAAAAAGGTTTTCCTGGACTCAAGCAAGGAGGCTTGAGGGGAAATAGAGTTCCTGGACTCAAGCAAGGATGCTTGAGGGGAAATAGGGTTCCTAGACTCAAGCGAGGAGGCTTGAGGGGAAAAGAATTCATGGAGTCAAGCAAGAAGGCTTGAGGGGAAATAGAGTTGTCCTAGACTCAAGCGAGAGGGCTTGAGGGGAAAGATAATTTTTCAGAATTCAAGCAAGAGGGCTTGAATGGAAAATATTGAGATCACTTGCTGATACATTCAACGATGCTATGACTGGTATGGTTATACCACATGTACACAAATATAAAATTTTGCAGCAAAAATATGTTTATTTAAATTCATGTATATGTGAATTTATGAAAAGCTTAAGTTGAGATGAAAATACTGTGATGTATTTTGTATTGTTGAGATACTTGAATGTGTCATAGATTGGTTACTCAAATAAAATGTTACTGTTAAATGTAAAATGATTGAAGTACATGTATTGTTGTGGTTTAACATCGTACTTAGTATACTGATAGCATTATGCATGTATATTGTTTTCTTACACATTGGATGTGATACGGTCACTTGGTGTGGCAGTTGTTGTTGTTACAGGATAAGATGAAAGGAATTAGGGGTGCTAGTTATCTTTGTATTTCGCCGATTATAGTTTCAGGCTGAAGTGAACAACTTTAATATCACATTGCAAAACTTAATATGTGTATATGGTAAACTAACATGCAGGAATGTCAGTAAGACAGTGCAAGTACAATAAACAAGCACAGTAAAATAGTAAATGATTGTGCATGGGAGCATGCGGCTCCAAATTTTTATGTTTTATGTTTTATATTATAAAACTAACATGTGAACCAGGTAGAACTGGTGCCAACATTGCAAAGTATTTGCAAATTCCCAAGATAGCGAGCATAGCGATGCGGGAGATAATTATTGCAGGTATAAAAACCATGTCTTTATGATGTTTTTATTTTAAGAATATTGTGTCGTTAATGTATGTTGGATAGAGAATGTGTTTTGCAATTGATAGAAATGCAAGAAAGGAAAACGCATGGGTGAAATAGTGCAAAAGTAGCACAACAACGAGGACGGTGTTCTTCCAAGAGGGAGATTTTTGTCATGTCTCCATCTCGGGTAAAGAATTTTATTACTCAATTTTGTTTATCTTTCATATCGACACTACCTAGAACCTAAACTAATCCCCGCAATGCAACCTAGAGTGTAAAAATGGCATGGTGAACCACAATGGGGAGAATCTTAAAGTCATAAACATTGCCATAGTCTTTGGCTTGGTTTAACTCTAAAATTTGAGTTAAGTTATTTTATGTTTGGTATTTTATTTTATTGGTATGCTTATGCTCATCTATAATTAAGTGAAAAAACATATATTTTATTTATGTGATTATCAAGCATAGAGCATAAACCTAATGCCAAACAATAATAATGTGTGCACTTTGTTTTAATTAAAATGTGTTTAACATAATTGCTAACTACATTAGTATTTATGGCACATATTCTATTTACGTGTTCATGCTTTTCTCAAGATGCACCTATTATATTTTATGACCATATATTTTATGTGAGACATTATAAATGCATATGTTTCTATGCATGTGTATGCTTTCTATATATATGTGTTTAATGTAATTACAAATTGCAATATATATATAAACACAATGTTATTTTACTTTGCTTTTAAATTAATGTGGTTACATTAAAATTGTATTGTGCAAATATATTATTTTTATGATTATTCTTTGGTAAATGCATAAATGTTATATATATATATGTTTTATATATGTTAGCTAGTATATATATTTTAAATATATATATATATATGGGCGAAGATATTTTAATGCTAATATTTTGAAATTTAATAATTACTTTACTATTTGATGTTAAATGCTATACAAACGGATATAGCATTATTTAATTAATTAAAGGTTTTATTTAAGAAAAATAAAGTATGGTTTATGTGAAAAACATTTTAGGACATATAATATCTTTTTTGGATATGATTTTTGACCTAGTTTTCTTTTGGGGATCTTCACGCAGCCGGAGGGAAGCTCTGTTTGCTGAACGGAGGAGAAAAAGAAAACGTGAAGCCTTGGGGAGGCAGAGCAAGCCAAACCCAGGCTGGGTTTTTCCTGTACACATTTCATAGAGTTGTTGCTCACTCCGTGTGGCATGGGGAATGGATTCCGGGGGGAATGCCTATAATTTCTGGTGGTTGCGTTGTCAGTTGGAAGGAATGCTGCGAAGAGATTGAGGTACCAGCCGGGGATCTCGCTCCAGAGAGGGGACTGACCCCATTCATTTTGTTTCTTCGTTTCATTAATGGAGCTCCGTTTTCCTTTGTTGAAATCCTTACTATTTTTAAAAGACGCTTAATCGCTACTTCTTTCCAATCTCCCATGGAAGCATTGCTCGTTTTTTTTTTCGATGTGCATTACTATCATGAAGGTATGGTCGCTACATTGTTTTCTATGGCCCTGAAAAGGAATATCTCTGCAAACAGGAGTGGTGGGTTGATGCAATGTACAGGTGTACTATAGTGCCATTTTGGGTGCCTCTTAAATTTATCTCTCAGAGGGTTCAACGGAAAAGCTCATATCCGGACCCACGATTACCCTGTAAACTCATTTATAGTTCTGTCTTTACGTTATGATGGATTTTAGAAATGTGGCTTCCATCATCTTATATACATACTCTGTTTCTTTTATTGATTTCCTCTGAATGCTCGCCCTGGGGATTCCAAGATTGTCTCTCTGCTGGTATGAATCTCTATGTTAAAGTTTTTCTTCCTGAATGTATGTGGTTACTCAATTAAAAACTTGTGTATTGTGTGGTTGTAACCAGTGTTTTTGCTTCGAGAAATAACCTTGACAGATCTGCGTTATTGTTTTCATTTATGTATTTTGTTGCCCCACAACTTGGGGATTCCTCTGCTCGTTGTATCCTTTTCCTGCGAGGGGGATGAAAAAGGGCTTGATCCCTGATTGCTTATCCCCGTCGCTCTCCTTTGTTCTGTTTGGCCTGCGTGGAGGTTGACAAGCGTGGAGGCGCTGTAAGGTTTCTCTGGTTTGCTTTATTGCTGTTTGTATGAACGCGGGAGACAGCGTGGACTGTAAGAGTATTTAAAACGTTGGTGGGATTTCCCATGAGAGGAGGCGCTTGTTTTCCTGTCGGGCATTTTGTCTGAAATTTAAAAATCGTTGTGAATGTGGTTTTCCTAGTACAGTGTTTTGTGTGAAGTGTCTCTGTCTCCATTTAATGGCCGCACATAACTACAGAACTTGACGTTAGGATCCCTGCCTATATTCATTTGGTATGTGTTTCCTTTTAAGTGCATGCACAGAAGTGTTGTAGGATGATACCTGTAATTTCACTTTATGGGATGCATTTTTGGTAAACTCTTACTCAGCATGTTAACTCGGTTTAATGGTTATACCTGCTGCCACCAAACGCACGCCACCGAAAGAGCTCCAACATGCTAACCTTAGTTAAAATTATAATTATGCCGTGTTAGACCCACTCCATATTTGCGTGGAAAGAAATGAGGGACATCTTGCTATTTTCGATTGTATCTTTCCATGTCGTTGGCATTAGTTTGCTAACTAGCCATGCTGCAGCTTTTATGCTATTTTCATGTTATATATATATATATATAATGTAGCTGGTACATTGTAGATATAGAGTATAATATGACTATGCTTATTATATATTTTATATAAGATGGCCATGTTTTACATATTGTAGCGAATTGATCTTGTTATATATATTTGTATGCAATGGGTGTGGGAAGATAGGCAAGACTTATATAAAGATCATACCACGGTTGTGTATGTTTAATGCATTGAATTTCTTATGCATTGAGTTAAGTTTACATATACAGAAATTAGTGTTGTTGATGTAAAATGCATTTGTGTGCATGTGAAATGCATTGAGTTTCGTATACATTGATCAAGTCTATATGCACATATTTAATACTGGTATCACACTATGCTCATTGTTGCATATCAAATGCATTGTTGCATGTCGAATGCATCTTTATATTCATGCACATAAATTATGTTGTTGTGCCCTATGAAAGCTTGTTATTTCATGTCGAATGCCTAGGCAGCATGTTATATGAAATCATAAACCTTACCTACATATGTTCATGATATATTAGCATTACATTATGCTTGGATGGCTTGTCGAATGCACTTTTGCATGTCGACGACACCTCTTATGTTTCATACTCATTCATGATGCTTGACATTTTGTGGTCGTTTGTCGAATGCAATTATTGGCATGTCGGATGCATTTCTTATGTTTCATATGTATGTTTATGATGTTTGTATCATAGGATATCTTTCGGTTGCATGATTGAATGCTTGAGTGCATGTCGAATTCTTGGGTGGCTTGTCAAATGCACTTGTTGTATTTCTTATGGTACGACTAGGTCAACGGAAGTCGGTTAACACATGCATATTCCATGGGGCATATACAGCCAAGTCTGGAGTACAGACTTGGTCCCCGCCGAGGCCAACACCACAGCTATGCATGAGGTTAGGACACGAGAAGTGTCTAGGTAGGAGTATTACCTTTTGACTTGCAGGAGAACTACATTAACCTCTAGAGCTGTGTGTGATTAGTTCTAGGGAGACGAGACTGAAGTCTCTCTATATTATTTGTGGATCACCATGCCCAGCTCAGGGGTGGCCTTCGGACGGACTGAGTGTATGTTGTCGAAGAGCCTATGGTTGGGTGGAGGGTTGCATTTCCCACAATATTCCCCTTAACAAATATTTAGGCTTGTATTTCAATTTAATGTATAGTGATTTATGAAAATATATCTAGAGTTTTTGTAGTATGTTTTATAGTGCTAGCAGATGTTGCAAGTGTGATGAATACAGGAAATAGAAGACAGGAAGAATAACCCTTCTTCAGTTCTACAGAGGTGGTAAAAAAAGTATGATTGTAAAAGTTATCATGTTCATTGATATATATACATTGACTCATCTTATTGTTTCTTCAATTGTATTCGTTTAATGCAAATGAAGAGTAATATCTATTATGTTTACTTACTCATGTATTCATGTAAAGTTTATTGGTAGCTAGTCAAAAAGAAAGAGATTGTATTTGTTTTAAAAAGAGATTTCAGTATGATTCTAACCCTAGGGAATAATAGTATCATACACATGCTTAAAGTTTTACAACTCCATGTCTTGGATGGGAAAATGTATATTAGAAATTCTGTTAATGTGTGAACATGTGATTATGGATGCAATAGAAGAATGGTTATGATTCTAAAGCTCCTGAATAAATGTGTAAAACCTTATGTGGATTAAGAATGAAACATTATCTTAGAGCAGTGTGGATCGAGTGTGAAATATGCAAGAGTATGTGTGAAAAGAACATGTTTGCATGCATTTTGTGAATGATGTAAAGGAGAATAGTTAACATAACTTAGCCAAACCCTGCTAACGTTATGATTACACCTTTCGATATAGTCCATGGTTGACTTAATATTTAATGGGTATAAGAGAAAAACTTGACTTGTTCTCATATTGTTACATAGGTGTATAAATTTGTCTTCATTCACTTATGATGAGATTAATGGTGCACTTACATCTAATGATTAGTTGATTTTCTTATTAATGAAATTATGACACCATGATGTTGAATATTATGTGGTTTGCATACTTCCGTGTTTGAGAAGGTTTTCCATTATCCATTAAAGATGTGTTGACAAGTTTTCTAAAGATCGATTAAGTATGTAACGTATGGAATGAGTATCTTTGTATAAGTGGAATCTAGCACATGAATGTATGTCCATGCACCGTTGTAATTAATGTTATAATTACCAAGTATGATTGAGTATCAAATTGATTTAATACTCTACATGTAGTCGCACCGTGATATATCTTTTGTTATTTGATTTAAAGTATTGCATGTCATTATGTGGAAAGATAGGTGTGTATATCTTGGTTTTTATCTATGTGAGACTTATGGTACATAGGCATGCTTCTGATGTTAAATGACTCTAGTTATGAGTGTTGTGTTAAATATAACATCTAGTTATGGAGCTAACTTAATACGTAGAAGGAGTGTTCTTCTATGTTGCACGGAGTTCGAAATTGAGTGGTATTTCTTACCCAAGCTGGTACACGAAGTTCACAGTGAATTTCTACTTAGAATCTGCTTTATAATGTTATAAAGAGAACTTGGTTTGCATGCCTCTATGCCTAGAAAGAATTTTCCATATTGCAGTAAAGCTATGTGTCTGATTTTCTAAATGTTATTCACCTTGGTAGGTGAATTGATGATTGTACGAATATTGATACTAGGTTGATTTAAAAACAAACAAAAAAAATTTCTCCCCATTTCCTCTTAAAAGTGACAAGGATTTTGGGATGTTACAGTTGGCAGTGTTCCTCCAAGTGATTTTGCAAGAGATTGTTAGTGTAGTTCACATTCAAACATGAAAATATTAATAAAAACAAAATGAAAGAGATGGGGGGATAATGCAAACTTCAATAACAACCAAATATATGCTAAACCACTCTTGTATTACCCAATGGAATTGTTGTACAAAACCTAGGACACGAAGGATTCAATGGAAGCCAACAATCTCCCTTAGAAACACTTGCCCCTTGATGGTTGGTGGAAATCAAGCTTGGGAATGCTCACAATGGTAGGAAATGGTGGGTTGTGAGGAAGCTCCAAATCAAATCCAACAAAATAACCTTTCTCTAATTTCTATCTACAGAATTTATGCCAATGGATTCCTTTTATAGGAGAAGAGGTGGCCATCAAACAACTATATCCAAGTGTGAACTCTCCTCCTTCATGATCTAGTTCCAAGGTACACAAGGGGGGCTGATTAATGCCCCCAAGTGTGTGAGGAGATGAATTTTAATCCTTGGGGAGGATTGAGTCTTTAATGTTCCATGGGGTGTGAGTGGTCCCGTCGTTTTGACAATAGTGCGACTATAGAAGGAAAAGTCACACCGGTGTAGTGCGAGCATTGTTAGGGTAACCTGTGCTATAGCACGGGTCAACTGTGTAATACCCACTCTACCCTTTGTTTTGACTGTTTCTTGGCAGTTATGGACTCATGCTATGTTTTGGATTTGTTTAGGATTCCTATGGTGATATTCATTCTTTATGTTGATGACTCTTTACTGGATGAATCGTTGAAATGTCATATTTGTGCGACTTTTAGGTGTTAACATATGCCCACTAATGTATGAGGTTCAGAGGGTACTATAGGGCATATAATGCATCATGTTTTATGTTGTTTCTCTCATGTTCTATAGGATGAAGCATATGTGGAAAAAATAAGGTTGTCCCATGGGATAAGAGCTTTGGTGATGACCGTTGAAGATGTAGTAAAGAATAGTTTTTATACAAATGAGACGGGTATATCCATGCTCGTGAAATGTTGTTAAAGTGATTACAATGAGAGAGTACCAAGGTGTTGACTCTACTATACTACTAGGACATGGATGAAGGCAGATTCAATCCATCTTATATTAAATGGCCATAGAGATGCTACGAAATATTGAAGAAGTGGGACTGCATGTGACCATGATGACACCACTGTGGTGGGGGACTAAACCAGGTATGTAAATCTTCCTGAGGGATCCACCGTACCAAATAGAATGTTATCATGATTTCCAAAGGTGAACACTACTACCTTCAAAAATACATTTACCCTTGATGTGATGATGTGTTGAGGTCAAGCATAGGGGGAAACACTGAGTTAGGGAGCAGTAATTAATCTCCGTATTAAGTTCGAGGTGATCCCTTATAGTGATTGAAAGGGATCCCAAGGTACAACCGCAACTATTGCAACTCTCAGAATATAATGTCTTGATGTCGATGAGATCTGAAGTATATGATAAGACTATTACACGAGATTTTATTCCGTCACATTGACCCAATAACTTTCCATTGCTTTCATCCCTGAAGTCCTCATTCTAAAAGACAAATCCCATCTTTCTTGACCTATGAATTAACTTATTTAGAAACCTCAATGCACTTTGCTTATTTAGAAACACACATCATTACCACACCGACGCATGTTTCTATGCTGATAGCTTGCATCTTCGATGCACCTTGCATGTTGAGAAGACCATTTCATTTTCCATCAATCCATAGTGCTCCACTTCAAGATCTGTATGAGCAGAAAAAGAAGTTTTTGGGAAGTCTCTAGAACCAAATCTTATCTAGATGAGATCCCCTTCCTATTTGCGAGGATCTCACTCAAATTCCTCACTTGTTGGGATCATATCTCATCCATTATCCCTAAATATCTTCTCCATCCCCTATCCATATTGTCCTATAAATGCAAGTCTTGGTCATGGGTAAAAGGGATGAGGAATGGAGAATAGAGTTATGCCAGAGAAATTACACCAGAAGTAATAGAATTTAGGTCCTTACCTTTCTTTCATTAAGGTGACATCTTGGAGCAAAGTGGAATCCATTGGATAGGAGATACGACGTCAAGGATTAAGTGGTTGTACTCCTTACCATTTTTGCTAATATGATATTGCATTTCATTTCCCATAAATGGTTTATGATTCATTTATTATATATCTCCTTGGTCATATATATAACTTAATCTAATCCTAGGTCTAGTTTTCGTCTTACATTGCTTGGCTTACATGTTTTGTAAGTATTTATCATAAGTGGATGAGCAAGCTTGCTAGAACATTGGATTATTGGAGACAACTCACAACCAAAGGTATGTTTCTTATGTTTTAATTTGTGATTGGATCAAGTTAGGGAAGTGTATGTATTATTGCTTGTTTTGTTCTAGTTTAACAGTCAAACTAGGGAGGTCAGCATATGTCTGCATTCACATACTAGTCCTACAACAATATTGGTGACCATACTAGGGACATTTATCCCTAGATATATTTCCATTTCTTTGCTTGTATTTTTCTTAGATCATGTCACTTCTTGGTTTGGATCTTCTTTTATAGAGTCACTAGTTCATCCACATTACTTTTAGTACTCTAGGTACACTCAGATTTGCTGAGTTCAGAGCTTTTTCATCCTTCATTCTTGAAAAAATCACTTTTTTTAGTGTGACACACTTTACCTTTGATATACAGTGTGCCATCGACGCACTTGGGAAGTGTATTAGACCGTGTCGATTCACAAAGACACACTTTGTTGTACTTACAGACCATCTTGTACTCAAAAATTTTGGGAGTAGGGCCTTCATTCCTACTCAGACTTGGACCTAGTCATCTACTGAGAGCCATACTTGTTTGTATTAGTATATGCAATTTATCCATATCTTTGCTTCTATCTTTATTCTTGAAACTTGGAGTAGTTTGCTTTCTTGTTGAGTCCTTAGTAGTCAAGCAGTTACTTGCCTTGTCTCAAGTAAGTTTAGTCTCTTGCAGGTGTGACTTGTATTGTGGACCTGTAGAAGCCTCTAGTCTACTCTGTTTTGAGTCTTGGAACCTCTGAAAGTGTGTGGCTGTACCAATCCTTGCTAGTGTAAGTTTGGTTTGAATTGTTGTATGATTTGAGATCGATTGCTTGGGTGAATACTTTTTGTTTCCAAAAGTTGCAGAACTCTCTCAAGTGACCAGAGTCATATTTGAATTTGTTTGAATATTGTTAAAAAGAATTGGGTCTTCATTCTCTTCATCTTTTAAGTATAGTTCTTTGATTTTTTGAGAAGATATATCTTTTGGGTCTTCAATAATTATTTGAAAAAATTGAAAGAGCTAATAATTATCCATGTTTTCTTCCTTTCGATTCTTAAAAAGTATTTGAAAAAGAGGAGAATTCCTAGATTGATCATAATGTTGGTGTTTATTCTGATCTAGAGGTTTTTCCAATGTAGACCAAGGTACTTCACGATACAAAAAAATGATATAAGTGTAAAAAACTATGGAGCCAATAGTTTCTCGAACATTTCCTTCCCAACTGGACTGCAAGTGGTATAAAATAAATAACAAACTATGAAGGCCCCACGACGAATTTAGTGGGTGAAAAAATATGGATGGGAAAATTACTTGCTTCATTGTAATGTAACAACCAGGACTATTGATACACTATCTAACTCTCCTACAAGACTTCAATGAAAAGAATGGACTCTGGTAGCTAGTTTGACTGTAGGGAGGCAAAATCAAAGTATTCTGGAGGCAATGAGGAATATTCCATATGTTAAAACCTTTGCACAAAATACTGGTACCATTAATATTTCGAACATCAGCCAGGATGAAGTCTTCTCCAATGCTCCTGGGCACCCCAACATATGCAAACTAGTACATCAACTGAGCATCAACTGTGAAAAACTGAGGAAGGATTCTTACTGAGGGAGGATAAATAAAATCAAATATAATTCAATAGAAATGTTAGGTTCGCTCCAGAAATTTTAGGAATTTTTTGAGGAAGTCTCACAAACATACATGAAAAAATGTCTTCCAGGATTGCACAATTAGGCAAAATTCAGATCTTCCAAAACAGTCAAGAAGGATCATGTATTTTTTATATTAATATTGTGTTGAGTAATTTAACATATTAAATAACATAAGAAACAAAAAACAATTAATTTGGACCAACACTCATTCATTTACCATACAAATTCTGGAAACTAGCTCTTTTTCACTAAAATCTAGACTAGGTGAAAGAAGAGGTATTGGAATCAGACTTTTTATTCAGTATAAATTCAGAATTGACATCAGAGGTTCATTATTACATACATATTATCCATCAATATCTGATTCATACATCATAAGTTCAGAAGAATTAGATACAACCAGAAGAAACTCTTTCATCAGAAAAACTAAGAAATTACTCATAGATATGCATGGAGAGCTATCAATTCTCTATTACATGCTCATAATCATATGGTGCAGAATTTAGGACCTGAAATAAAATCAATTATAATGTATGAATACCATCATCCTCTCATAGGAAGCAGGGAAACATCTCCCAACTTGGACTAGGGGAACATCTCCCAAGTCTTTGAGGCACAGTTGCACTCACTCCAATTCTCAAACTGTCAAAAGATATGAATGGTTCTCTTTCCCTCTTTTTTATATACTTGGTATATTCTCAAAAAATTCATTAAATTCATTATATGTGGTCCCTATCCCATACAAGCACCTTCCTTAGTCAATTTGGCAATTTACTATCTTTGTGCAACCTTTCTTGATTTTCGTTGCTTTGTTCTGCTTTCCCTTGCTTTCTACTTTTCGCTATTTTTTACTACTTTTCTCTTCTTTTCTAGTGACTTTTATTTATTTTACTCTTTTTCCATATTTTATAGACTTTCCTTCATTTATGTATGCTTTCTACTTTTCTGAGTTTCCTGCTTTTCTCTGCTTTATTACTTTTCCTAGCTTTTCCCTGCTTTCCTTTGCTTTCTGGATTTTCTCTGTATTTCTCGTATCTTTTATTCAGGAAACATCATGGAAGTACAACTAACACTCCATGTTCCCTATTGGCTCTTCCTTAATCATCATCCACTTATCACAATATTAAATAAACAAATATTAATGATCAACTAGTCTACATCAATACTAGCTTAAATTATTAAAATTCCAACTTAGGGCTAACTTAATTTATTTAGTTTTTTTCCACTAGGATACATGGGGATCCAATGGTTTAGTGGTGAACCATGGTGCATCCAAAATGGGAACATGAAATTCATAAAAATGTGAACCTCGGCAACTGAATGGAGACACAAATCACATTAAATTATTCAAACAACAGTAAGAATTTAAAAGGATAGATCACATTTATGTATGGAGGCACAATTGACTAGGAATTTAAGAGCACATCTCAGCAAGGGGAAGATCACATTTATGAATTTTATTATTTTATTCTAATTTTTTTATTACCCATTTTCATGGCCATGGGGCCAATGAAAGCTTAGATAAATCCCATTCATGAAGAAAATTATTCTAAAAAAGAAGAAGAATTTAGAAGTTCAATGATTTGGAGGTATAAATCCAGCCCACGATTTGGAGGTTATTCCTTAGCAGTAGTTAGGACTGATACGAATCCATCCCATGATTTGGAGGTGTGAATCTAGATTGCGATTTGGATGTTATTCCTTAGCAAAAAATATGACTGGTATGAATCCAACCTGGGATTTGGAGGTATGGATTGTGCCCATGATTTGGAGGTATTAATACATCCCATGATTTGGAGGTATGAATACATCCCACAATTTGGAGTTTATTCCTTGTCCCACCCAAATAAAATAAGCCCCAATATTTATATTACTATGTCAAATTAAAACCACCCCTTGACCCCTTAATATGAGGCAATATATTTTTGAGGTTTTTAGGAGTATTCAAAAACCCAATATGACTGGACATGATATGATATTTCCTCGCTAGTGAGCCCCCTTTGATACGTTCCACCCAGTAGGTCATGAGCCAACTGTCCACAACTTTGGACACTTTTTTCCCACCTTAGTGTTTTTTGGCCATCCGTATGATGATGTGAGAGTCACCCTCTATGACCAAAGGCTCCCATTTGTTAATGATTGATAGTCTAATTCCATGAAGTAAGCCTTCTAGCTCCACCGCATTGTTAGTATCCTCACAAAGGTTCCCATGATATATCTGGATAACAATACCTTCGTCATTTTGAATGACTCCTCCAAATCCAGTCGAACCTAGATTCCCTTTAAATGCTCCATTGAAATTTAACTTGAAATGGTCACTTGGAGGAAGGTACCAAATATGTGGACTGTCTGAATTCACTTTCTTTGCCTTAATATTTTTCCACCCTTGTGGTGAGCACTCAAGTCCCCATCGAGCCATAATTCTCTTCTCATTTTCATCCATTTCCCAATCTTTCTAGTTCCATTGGTTTATTTTGATAGTCTCCTACATATGCTTTTTTACTTTGTTCCAAACCTTCTGGAGCACATTTTTCATTCCTTCAAATATTATATCCTTTCTTACCTTCCAAATTTCCCACATCAATGTTCCAGGGAACATGAGCCATATTTTGAGGATAACTGGATTCTTGAAAGCCTCCTTATCCCATTTTTTTATCGTTTGATGAGGTTGGCCTCTCACACAACCTGTCCTCCTAAAAATTTTAGCTCCGAAGTCCCATAAAGAGGACGTTGAAGGGAAATAGTTTAGGATATGGTTCATGGATTCCTCCTCTCGTTCACATAGCACAAACCATAAAGGGCCATTCATGCCTCTCTTCATTAAGTTCTCTCCTATTAGAATTCATCTATACGAAACTAACAAGATAAAAGTAGCAATTTTGGGCCATGGGTTAGAGTTCCATATTGCATTTCAGGTTTCTCTGTGATGGATGACTTCATGGTTGAAAGATAGAGCATAGGTCTCTCTTGTGTTGTATAGTCCTTTTGACTTATATCCCCATCACAATTTATCTGGGACCCTTTGTATGTGAATACAGTGCTCCTAAATGGAATCCTTGATCTTGGATATTTCCCCAACTCGGAATCTGTGGTACCACCATTCCTGGGGGTGCCATTCAAGAAATTCCTCATTTTCCTGCTCTTCTCTCCAAAATTGTCGGAGTTTTGTTAACCATAGTTCCTTGGCTCTGGTCCAACTAGTATGACGCTTAATTTGAGAAGTGATCTTTGGAATCTGTTGCCATGAATCATTCCAAAAATTGGCATCGTGTCCTTCCCTTATTTCCCAGAAGCTATGATCTTGGATTATCCTTCTTTTCACAAATCATAATTCCAAATATGGGATCCTTGCATGTTTTCGTTAAATCTTAGGAGATATTGTTTTGGCTTCTCCTGAGCATACTTACTGTGCCATAATTTTTCCCATGGTTCCTCTTTGTGCGACACCTAGTGCCACCAAATTTTTGCACCTACGACTTCATTTTTTTTCTCCCGATCTCTCAAAACTAGACCTCCATGTTCCTTTGGTTTATAAACATTTTCCCAATTCACCAAAGCCCAAAAGTGTTTTTGTGATTGCAACCCCACAAAAATGGTCTTTGGATTGTCCTAATTTGTTTTAAAACCGACTTTGGGGCAGCCAGGGTTGAAAAAAGGTAGATAGGCATGGCTTGAAGCACAACTTTCACTAACACCACTCTCCTGGCTAGATTAAGTGGTCTATAAGCCCAGTTATCCAATTTCCTTCTCATTCTCTCCATTAAATATTCCCAGGATATTTTCCTGGTCACTCCTTCAGCTAGAGGAGCGCCAAGATATTTGGATGGAAGGGAGATTCCTTGGAACTCCAGAATGTGTAGAATGTTCCTTTGATTAATCCTTGGAGTGTTAAAAAAGAAAACTTGGGACTTAGTGTTATGCACTTCCATCCTTGTGGCCCTTGAGAAAGTATTCGAATTTTTTTTTCAGAACAATGGCTTCTTGAACCGATGAGTGTCCCATAAGCATTGTGTTATCAAAAAACTGTTGGTGAGAGACAGTTTCAATACCTATATGGAGATTCAAACCTCTGAGCTCCTTATTTTCAATATTGGCTTTGATCACCCTGCTCAACCCTTCACACATAAGGATGAAAAGAAAGGGGGAGAGAGGGTCACCTGGTCTAATACCTCTGAATGGTTTGAAATTTCTAGTAGGTGATCCATTTAAGAGGATAGAAAAGAAAGTAGTTGAATTTATATTAATTATCCATCTAACCCAATCCTAGTGAAAGCAATAAGAATCAAGCATTTCTCTCATGAATTGTCAACTTACTTTATCATATGGTTTAGATATATCTAACTTCAGCATCATACCTAGGTTTTTAGTAACTTTCAAAGAGTTGATGACCTCGTGGACCAAAAAAATTCTGTCCAAAATTTGGCGTCCTTCCACAAAACCTGATTGTTCATGGGCCACCAAATTTGGAAGGAGAGGCTTTAATCTATTAGCTAAAACCTTTATTATAATCTTATAAATAACATTACAAAGGGCTATGGTTCTAAATTTACCAGGGGACCCTGTCATGTCCTCTTTAGGGATAAGGGTCAGAAAACTAGAATTGAAAGCTCTTAGAACTCCTTTACCCACCCAAGAGTCCTCCACGATTTTCCACACTTCAAGTTTGATTAATTCCAAAAAATGGTGGAAGAAATTGGTTGTGAAGGAATTAGGAAGAAATTGGTTGTGAAGCCATCATGCCCCAAAGCTTTTCCATCAGCCATTTGATTAACAGCTTCCTCCACTTCCTGGAGCTCAACAGATTTCATCAACACTTCATTTTGGTTTGTTGAAACCTTCATGGGGATGTGTCTTGTAATTTTCTTGATGTACTCAGATCTGTCCTCCCGGTCTTCCTTCAGAATTGTCTCAAAGTACTGAACCAGTTCTATCTCCATTTCTTTCCGTGTTTCGACATATTGATTATCATATTTTTTTAGCCGCATTAGTTTTTCCCTTTGAATATTTTGGATCACCAAATGATGGAATAATTTTTTGATTCTCTCCCCTTCCTACAACCATTGGTTCCTGGATTTTTGTTTCCAATACATTTCCTCCTACTGCTCTCTAGCATTAAGCTGATCAAGGATAGCCTATTCTTTGTGTTTCAGGTCTTCAATGTACCTTGATTTCATGCCTTCCCATTGTATTTCTTCCAATTTATCATTGAGAAGCTTCTTATCTTGGAATATTTTCTCGAATTCCTCCCTATTCCAGGTAAGAAGTTTGCCCTTTAACTTTTTCATTTTTTGTTGGAATTGGTACATCAATGTTTCCCTTATGGGCTCCATCTCCTCCCACCATTGTCTGAAAAGTTCCTTGAATTTCCTGTTTTCTAGCCAAAATTGTTCAAATTAGAAAGGACGCGTGATTGTGGCCCCCCCATCATCCCAAATCAGACTTACGGACCAATGGTCAGAACATGCTAATCATTTCCTTCAAGAGAATGAATCTGTCTAATCGAGAATCCATGTGATGCTCACCGCCTCTTTGATTATTCCACGTAAACCACCCATTCCTAGTTTCTATATCAACCAACCCTTTCTCCTGTATGAACTCTTTGAAAGAAGTATTGGTTGCTTCAAGAGTTCGTCTTCCTCCCTTCTTCTCTTATAAGGAGGTAATCATGTTGAAATCTCCACCCAATTGTCCAAGTTGGATAGGAACGCTTGTTTTTGAGCCATTATTCTTGGTCCATAAACATTGGTAAGTATCCCCATTACCTCAGAGTTACAAACTTGAAATTCTGCACTGATGGAGAACCTAGTTGCTATGAAGTTGCTTAGGTGTAATTCTTTTGGTTTCCAGAGTATAGTTATTCCTCCAGCTGCACCTCTTGCATCAATTTCTATCCCTTGACTTCCACGCCATAATTTCCTTCCAATCGCCTGCATACTATTTGAACTGCACTTGGTTTCTTGAAGGAATAACACTGTTGGTTTTTCCCTTCTTAACTTATTTCTAAGAATCTTCACTTTCCTTGGGTTATTGACTCCACGGATGTTCTAGGTTATTATCTTCATTAAACATTTCTATTGAATTGTGAGAAGGCCTCTTTTATCGTCAGGTATTGGCCTAATTCAACTAGTCTGGTTCCAACCTCTTCTATTCTTTGTCTATTCATATTTCTCCCTCGTTTTTCCCATTCCTCTGGTTGTTTTCCATTTGCTCCCCTTCGTTGGATCTTTATCAATGCCGAGATGAAGTGAAGACTTTGTTTTAAGGATTTCTTGCTGTAAAAGTTCTAACTTCCTTCTGGAGACGTACCCTTGTCCTTTCTTACTATATTCCTTCTCTAAGTCTTCTAGATCCAACTCCCCTAAGTCCATATTCTCCATTTCCTTTGGTATTTATTCTTCCATGTCTCCTGTTAACCCTTCTATCTACATTTTTTCTGTCCTAGTTGGGGATTTATGCCCTTCCTCAAATGAGAGTTATTATTATCCTTGTTGTGTTCCTCCTCCTCAATCTCCATACTACCCGGGGTTTCAAACTTGTTCCCATACTGTTTCTTTTTCTCTATATTCTGATTTGGTTGGGGTTGATTATTGGTCCTTTTGCCTTGTTTCTTTCGATTTTGAACTTGAGTGAATCCTTCACTATCCTTTTCTTTTTCCTTTTTCTCATGAGTTGGGATTGCTTTAGGGTTAAGGGTTGGGCAATATTTGCTTAGATGTCCGTACTCATGGCACTGTCTGCATTGGAAGGGAAGTTGTTCATAATCAAGAGGTTGGACCCAGTCTTCATCTTCCCATGTTAAATTGATTGCTTCCATAATTTCTTATGATAAGTTCATATAGACGCAAATCATGGCATATGTTGTGTACCTTTGAAGTTTTGTTTGATCTGAGACCTTCGCAAACTTTCCTAGGGTATTCCCAATGGCCTCTAGAATTTCTAGTTCCCAGTACTCACAAGGAAGAGAATAAAGCCTGATCCAGACAGGGGAAATACTCAAATCCTCTGTGTCGGGGTTGAACCTTTCTTTCCATGGCCGGAGGAATAAACCTGCCAAATAAAAAAAAATGCCCCCCCCAACAAAACCTGATCTCGGTCCTCTTGGTTGAAAAAAATGATTGTGAAGAAACATTTTTCTCCTATATGCATATCATACTGCCCTTTAGGGTTCTAGGTTACCTTGATCCACCAGAGCAGATCCTTCTCCTTTGGCCATATTCCAATGAATTTTCCAATGAGGGATTTTTCCTTCCATTGTTCCACTCGTTCACGCAGCCTCTTAGACGTGATCTAGAAAGACGGATTTTCTGCAGATCAGGGTAAGCATCCCCCTCGAGTCTTTTTTTTGTCAATCTCTATCTTCCACTCGCCTATTGTCTCATGATCTGGTAGGTTTGTAGATGGGTTTCAAGTTCCTTCTAGTCGGATCTGGGAGTGGGAGGGGGATCCTCCCCCTCCAAGCGCTGCCATTCCTGACAAACTCTGGCCACCTTCCCCAGAACTCTCCTTATCATTTTTCAATCCGTGCCTTCCTGGCCGCCTACCCACACCCCTGCATACATAGGAACAGCTAGGGTGCATACATAGGAACAGCTAGGGTTTCATCAGAGCCCTCGAGTTCCACTTTATTTCCATCCTCCTGTGTTAATTTTCATGTATGAACTTCTCGCTTGTTATGTATTACTTCGGGATTTAATTAAAGTTAATAAATAATGTTGAATACAATTAACATATGTAAAGAAAATTTCGTTGCTTTTGTTTCCAAATTTTAACAATGTAACCCATTCCAAACAAGTTAGAGACTTTGTCACTTTAAAGGATTTTTTTGTATTTACCTTAGTTTTAACATAATCCATATGAGTTATTGTTGAATAATTGATCATTAGTTTGAGCATCAATCCATATAATTTGTTATTGAACAAGATCCACATAGTGGAAAAGTCCCTCAGCCATAGAAAATCAGCATTATAGGAGAACTAGAACTACTTTATGTGTATAAGGATTTTTTTGAACTAGGAACCAAGGTATGGGTGCCTATAGTCATAGGAATAATAAAGAAAAGAATGTGAATTTGTAATTGAAAAGCATATGAAAAGGATAATTGTAAATATATGAAAAGTAAGTTTTGTTGTTTCTATGGCACAACGACTTTGCCACCAAGTGGTTCTTGTTTTTAATGCAACTAAGATGTGCCAATTTGCTGATTATTACTTATGATCTCATTTAATAATTCAATATTTCTTTAAAATGTGCTGGTTATAGCTTGTATATCTCATAAATTACCATGGATTCTTGAATGTTTATTTAAGGAAAAAACCTCCTGCTTCAATCAATACAAATACAGTTAAAATCATTTTAGTGACCAGAATTTGACATGTTGTTTCTCTTGACGATAGGAATTTCATGTATACATATTCATTGATGCATATTAAACATGATCTTAGCAAACTAATAAATAATATAAATGAAATGTATGGTCTACGTCTGTCATTTAAAAATGTTATATTACCACCTAACATAATAAGATATAAAAAAAAAATTCCGTATTTTGGACAGCTGTATTTACCATAGCCTTTAACGTTTACCTTTAGCCAGTCACGGTGAAGCTATGCTTGGGATCATAATGACGACACAACACCGAATGAGATAAAAATGTTTTATCTAATTTATTTTGCATCTTGTCTTTAAAACATATAAAAAAAGGTATTTCAATATGTCTAAATCAAACTTAAAAATAGTTATTATCAATATAGATTCATTTTAAATATGTATCTATTAAGCATAGAGAGTGTATTGTTCTTTTTTATGATCTTTCTTGATTGATAAATCTGGGTATAAGTTTTTAGTTTTTATTTTATTTTATAAATGAACATAAATTTTTTAATTACTTTTCATAATATTTTATTTTATGAACCAACATGGATTTCTTTTAAAATACTTTCCATAATTTTTTATTTTATTAGCCGACATGAATTTTTTTAATTATTTTGTTAAGAACAAACGTTACAAATCCCCACCATGCTGGCTATAGAGCATAGAGACTCGGTACAATAACAAAAGTACTGGCTCCTGAAATGGTGAGTTATAAAATATGATTCATAAATCTAAAAAAACAAAAGTGCTAAACACAGAAATCGGGACTACAACTAGCCTAGATCCAAATCCTAGGCTCTATCAAGTGTTGGGAGGGATCA
The DNA here is from genome assembly GCA_027924585.1 of Larix kaempferi. Lineage (NCBI taxonomy): Eukaryota > Viridiplantae > Streptophyta > Pinopsida > Pinales > Pinaceae > Larix > Larix kaempferi. Next base: position 5,571,750 of record BSBM01001023.1, read on the forward strand.
AATCTCTTGAGGTGCAAACCTCAGCTTAGGTATTGCACTCAAGGAGCTATTCAAGGAGAGCTAGTAAAAAGAAATTACTATAGCCGACATAAGAAATAGAAATTACACGATCTCCCTCATATTTACTTTGTACTTTGTATTATTCTTTTTATTTATGGCCGACATAATATTTATTACTTTTTACTTTGTATTATTCTTTTTTGTTTAATTTGTATTATTTTGTTACTTGACAAACACTCGACAAACTTTAGAAGATCTCCCTCATATTTAATTTTTACTTTGTATAATTCTTTGTTGTTTATGCCCGACATAATATTTATTACATTTTACTTTGTATTATTCTTTTTTGTTTAGTTTGCATTATTTTGTTACTCGACTAACAAAATCTCCCTCATACTGAGCTGTAGAGCGCCTTTCCGGGAAACAAAATAGAGTTAAATAAACAACTCTCACATTCTTATTATATTCCTTTGATTTCACAATGCTATGACAAAAAGCTCTACAATTACATGGAAAATATAGCTCCACAATAAAAAAAATTTAAAAAAAAGCTATGATCTATTCGTTTTACAACTTAAAAGAATGGCATGTACAAACCCAAAAAACCTTTTGCCTCAAAATTCCAAGATATCCCTATAAAACCCACTTACCGAAAGTATTTAAAACTTTGTTTGCAAAATAGCAGCTGAATGCCTCAAATTTCAAGATATTTCCGCGGCTTGCATCAATTGTACCACAAACACATAGAAACGTAGACAATTGAAGTAGAAGTCAACAAGTTTGGTTTTTCCATACATAGATAAATAATTTTAGTAGTTTTGTATAATTTCTTTTGTTTATTGAAGTAATTTATTTACTGTTATATTGTTCTGAAACTAATGATTATTTCTGCATATTCTGTATATTAGGTTATTACCTATTGTTTCTATATTAGGTAAAGTAATGTTGTTTCATTTTAAACTATAGAATATTTGAAGGAAGTCTTGTTGCTAAATCCAATAGATTCAGTTTTTATGGAATGCACAACTAATTACATTTACATGACACTAAGCTAAGGGGTACATTTAGTTAGTTTATTTTCTTCAATTTTTGTAAAAAAGTAGAGTAGAAAAACTTGTACTTTCGTTTCTGTAAATTTTATATTGAATCAAATCTTATTGTTACTCGGAGATTTTATATTAAGATCAGATAGAATGTGCAATTATCTCATTTCTTATAGAAATTGACAGAAATTACTCTTTTTTTATCTTGTCGTGGCCTCTGGAACTGGCCGAGGGTTGAACTTCGCTACATTAATAAATTTGCTATGACTACAATTGAACCCATTGTATCTCTACAGTCGTAAATTGTTTAATCATAAAACACACAGTTAAAATCTTTTGTATCTGAAACCTTAGAGCGTAGGGTTACGAGCTACACCAATTTGAGGTGTACTCTAACTATTAAAACAAAACGCCTAGAAGACTCAAGCAACTAAGGATAGATTCCAGCGCATAGGTTATTCTATTTATTCAATGGAATACGATGGATAAAATAAAACCTCATAAGACTATTCATTCATTGAACAACGAAAATTAAAAATAAAATGAATTCATATTTAATATTAAAACTAACTGTATCAAATCCCTGCACGGTTTCACTTGAGCAAACAGGAAACAAATTTTAGAAGAAGTATTAAATATTCTTTTGATATATCGTTTACATCCACCAGGACAACTGGGTACCCGCACGAAGCTGGTACACAAAAAGGTTGCAATGGAAGCATATGAGTGGAAAAAAAACAAAGACGCACGCACGCCTCTAAATATGCGTACACGCCTTTGCTTCAGCAATGCCAATTGTCCACGTTGGTGAGTTGACGTGGACAACAAGTGTGCGCACGCGTTATTAACACATACACAAAACTAAGTGCGAATGCGTTTTTAACGTGTGCACGCTCCTATGTTTTTTTATATAAAAAAGAAAACAATATGCGGGTTTGTTATCACGATAACAAGCCCACGAGTGAGGAGTGAAGAAATAGGAGCCCCGCAAGCATGTGTTGGAGCACACAACTAGCTTCCACTCAACCTCCACTCCGTTGCTGCTAGTGCCTCTAGGTAGGTGCTCAACCATTCCTTTTCTGTTGTTTTTTTTGTTTTCATTACAATTTTAAATTAAAAAAAAAAATTACAATCAATTAAAAAACCAACAAATTTTCATTGCAAGTAAATTACACCTAACAAAATGAGAAACACACCACAACCATAAGAGGAAACCAGCGAAACCGAATTGTGAGACGATAACATTAACATTGGAATGGACAATCAACCTGATGATAAACCATTTGAAAACCCCAAGGATGAATTACATCAATATTTAAACAAATTAAGGGTATTAAGCGATGATTTGAAGAGCACCAAGGAACTCTCTTGGGTTTCCCTGGCTACATCATTGCAAAACATCATTGAATCTATCAACATTGCCCACAATGATATCACTAATCTGAGCAAATATAGGGCTCGAATGAGGGAGCACTATTCCACTGGGATATGAAAAGAACAAATTAATGACCTCAACATCACGAAAGCAGAATTGTACATCAAATTCATAGATCCCAAGACAAGGAAGCCTCCGGATGTGAGGAAGAGATGGGTTTGTATGGACTGGTGTAATTACCAACCATGGAGAGAGAACTGGAGAAAGTGATGGTTTATGCTATTTGATAGGCCCCCATGCAATAATTTGGAGGTCCCACAGTATTTTCTTAGGAAATTGTGGGTTGAGTTTGAGCTAGGATACCATGTCAATTATTTTGACATCACTGAGTTTCATGTTGTCGGTCTTGGCTCTTCCCAAGATCGACCTCAGGCATGCCGCAACCTACTCAGAGGACCACATGCACCCAGGCAAGAGCCAAACCTCCCTCCTCATCCAACTGGGTTTGGTAGCGGCCTAGATGAGATTGATGACTCTGTTAGACATGCCACACGTCATCTGCTTAGACATACCACATTTCTGGTTATGTCTTCACAGAGCGGAGAGGACAATGATGAGACACACACCATTGCATGGTCGACGGGTGGTGGCCGGAATAGACCAGGTACAGGTGGAACCTAGGAGGGGCCATCTAGTTGGAATGGAATGACGACACATCGTTGTTCTCACTGTGTTCATTCTTTCAATGGTCCTATTGAGCAACATGCCACATGGAACTACATGGACTAGGTTAGCTATTGTTTTATTTAATGTTCAAGTGTTTATTGTATGTTAGTCGATATCATATTTTTTAATATATTTAAATTTGAATTATACATTGTTGACTTTACTTGTTTTAATGTACATTTATTCAGGGCCGAGTCTCCATCCTCTAGGTGGGAGGACATTGGTTCCTTTGACCTAGACCGAGCCATGGCAGCAATAGAGGAGATTGCGGCACCATACACATAGGTAACTTCTTTACTTTGAATAATTAGATCCATTTATGAGTAATTTGTGTTTAGGAATTAAATATATCTATCCTTGTTCTTGCATATGGCATTCCTTTCTCACACAAATTAGTTAGCACCGAGTAACCATTTTTTTTATTATCATCGTTTAAAACTAAAATCAAAATGAATAATTCTCACAAAACATGTCTGTCATATTATCATCGGATTTTACAGTTGTGTTTATCATATTGTATAAATTCTTGAGAGTTATAAATTCATATAATCCAGCCAAACAAAAATGAAACGTTATAAAACATGAAAACCTGAGAAAACTAGACATGTGTTCATGTTCACATTAGGCATCCTTTGCTTCTCCATTTTCAACTTATTTAATTTATGATGCTACTTGTGCTTATTCTATGTCTCTGTAATCACCAAGATCTCGTTGAATTGCAAAGTCCTTTGGACGAATACCGTTCACTGAATGTATGGAAAATATAGGGTGTAATGTTACAAGGCATTTCTAAATCTGTAGCCAACTTCTCTAACCTTTCACTCTGTGTTGCCATTCTCTTTTCCATATCCAAAAGCCTATCCAGTTGGTCTTCATGATGACTACATATACTTTGATTAATATGCAAAATTACCTCTTGTAAGGTGTTCATATGTGGTGATAAGCACCTTAGGACGTTGTGAAGCTCTCTAAATATACAATGAACACACTCATCATGTTATTTGTTTTCTTCCATAGTACAAACATAAAGTACAAGAGAAAGCGCGCTTGGAGAAATAACCTAAAATTGCAAAGAAATTGCCTAAGTCTCCATTGAGATCACCTAGATAATAAACCAAAAAATGATTTCCTAAAAAACAAGAGTTCAAGCTTTCATCCACAAACCAACATTGCAAATTAAAATAATCATGTCATAGTCCAATTCTTAACAAAGAAACAAACAGAACAAAATTATTCCCATCGTCTTCACTACCCAACAACATTCACCACCACCCCTACAAATTATGTTCAGTAACCCAAAACCAAATTTTGGCTCAACCCAACTTACCAGATGATGAAGTTTCCTGGCATTAATAGTCAGAGATATCCTACACGCACCAAGATTTTCCATATGAACCAAATTAAAAATCCCACTACAAAATCATCCAAGTTCAAGTGACCATTGATTACTTGAATGAGGACTTAAAAGTGATTTCCTCGACCACATCCATTGCCATTTATCACATAAATACCTCTAAGTTTGATTGCTAATGTATTTCATTAAGGAATTAAGTGAGTTATAACACTCCTTTTTCCAATTTCACCATCACATTCACCATGCTTTCTGTAAATTTGGTATCACGTGAACAAAGAACATGAATATATTCAATAAATTAAAACTTTGTAGCTATACCATTAATCACTCTAATGATTATAGAAATGGGAGAGAAATTTCCAAAATCTGTCATTCTTACTTGACCAATGATGAGAGAAGAGTCCCCAAAAATCAAAACATTCATAATCTCGAAATTCTTCAAAATGACCATTCCCTGATACAAGGTGAGAACTCTTGATTTTCTATTTATGCTCCTAGGCCCTAAGTTAAGGCTAGTTCTTGTTTTACTTTGTGCTTGAAGATACCCCCCTGCACTTACTACCGCTACGTGCTTATCTCTATTGTTTTTATTGTGGCGAGTGATTTAAAGCTCTAATTGTTGTGTGTTTTAGTGTGAATTCTTGAGTCTTTGATGTCATTTGTAGGTTGGTGGAACCTAGTTTTTGATTAGAAAAAATGATTGAAAAAGCTAAGAAAAATAATTAAGTCTACCATATTTAAAAAAAAAACAATGGAACATTCATAGTTTAAACAAGACATACCTTGGAAACTTCTCAAGGATAAAACCAACAAAATAAGAACATGGGATTCTACCTCCAATAAATCTTTTCATCTCTCTCCTAGTTGCCTCATATCACAATGTCAATTCACAGTACTTAGAATATTTGGTCTCTAATCCAATTTATATTATTTCTCTTATAAGGTATTAATAGTGATACTACAATCATCAAATCAATCACTAATTCACCCATAATACTCTTCGCTTACACCTAAATCACCTTGCCATTTCATCTCCTAAGTATACATACCCTACCAAATTGGTATATTTGGCACACATCCATCCTAAAAAAAACATCTCACTTGGTGCAAATGTATATCATATCTGAGTTGTCCCTATACCATCAAGCCTAAAGCCATACCCTAATATTGTCCTACAATTTTACTCTGACTCTTGCATAACACAAACACACTTGCTTCAATCCAAAACTAAACTTGAGGTGATATTTCTACTGCTGGTATAATCATATCAGATTTGGATTAACATTTAAACCTATAAGACAATCACACATAACTCTCATAACAAGGTAATCATTAGCTTATGTGATCTTCTACTCCCTATTGTTGGATACTATACTTTTACCGCTATTACGGAAGTAATTGTTGGTCTCCGGTAATCATCTAACTTGAATCTAACGTAATTGTAGTCATGTTGTTTAAGTATTGTCATTGTCATTGTGTTTAATATTGTTACTATTGTTTTTATAAATCGAATCTAAATATTGTAGTGTTCGCACAGGTGTCTGCAGACTCCAGTGACCAGCCATCCCCATCGGCGATCAACAGATCTCCACGTGTGCAGGTATCGTTTGTATGAAAGTATAAATTTAATTTTAAATATGATGACTTGTCTATGTATATTTATATTTTTCTATATTAAACTATGAGGTTATAAATGTGTGTGCAGGTGCGAGCACCTCGGCCTGCCAAAGCCACTATCCCTCCTTCTACGGCCTTTCGGCCACCGTATATGAAAATTGTATCCCTTATAATACATGCCCCCTTCAATGCATCCCTCTCCACCCCCTTCCAGCCATCCCCCCCTCCCATCCAGCACAACACTTCCATCCAACTCCCCCTTCCGTTTCATATCCTCCGTTCCATCACCCCAACCCAACCCTTCCACCACCTCCCTTACAGTTTCGCATTTTTCCACCCTCACCCCTCCGACCATGATATACCACCCATACATATTCACCCATCTCTCCACCACAACAAATACCTCACCCCTCCCCCCCACATTACCCCATGCCCCTCGCTTCCCCTTCCATGATGGACCCATCAATATTACAACCAGTTGGGGTTTATCTCCCTAGACATGCATCTCCACTTCACCCACGCCAGTCCACGCTTCATTCTTCCAGCTCTTCTTCTTCCACTGTGCCCCCCAGTGGTGTATCCACCGTCAATGTGGCTACATCTACCCCTATACCATTTACCCTAGCATCGGGGCAGGTTTTCCAGCTGACTATTCCATCCGCCAGCCCTGAAGACCAGTTGGTTGTGTTCACTATGAGATTGACTAGTTTATGAAAATCCCATTCAATTTGAATGAAAATTACTATATGCATCTGATTTCATCATTTATCTGATTGTTCTAAATGTTGCGGGGTGAAATTGCTGAGAGACTTGGAGCACGGAGGAGAAAAACCTCCTCACATCTTACAGTCTCTCCTGCGGTGAGTTATTTAAGATTTGAAAACTATTTTGATTTTTAAACTCTGTTTGATACTTGTATAATTGCTAGGAAAAGTTGACAAATTATTGTTGTCGTTTCAGGGCCCAGGGGGACATGGTCCAAGTTTCCAGAAGGACCTAGCTTCCTCTAGCTCGAAGAAGAGGAATATCGATTTTGGAGATGCACCTGGGAGCATTGAGGGTGGGCAGGAGGATTAAGAGATCCTCCCATGTACACTAGCCACAATGTGGCATTTTGGGCACTAGTTTCCATATTTTGTACAGGGAACAAATTGTGATTATATAGACATTGGGAACGATGTTCCATTTTTCCAAAAAGTCTACATGAATGGATCATTTTTGCATATTAATAGATGGATCTGCAATTGTCTATATGACTTTGTCTTTGATTACATTTTTGCATACATGATTTTGTCTTCAATAACAATGTTATGGAAAAAATTTCACATATATACAAATGTTATTTCTAGACACCAAGTGACCTCAATATGAGTCCCTTGAATTTGAATGGGTCTCCATACAATGATTTATACTACATGTTCTATGGGGGTACATTGAGAATGTGATAATAGTATTTGCATGGGGGCTTCACTAGATGGAAATATAATATCACGTTCATTCATATTGCGGTATTAAATAATCATGAAAACCTAAAAATTATATTGCTTATATATTAAGGGGAAAGGGGTTTTTTTAATTTAATGTAACAATACAAAAATACTTTGGGGTCTTTGAGAGGGCTGACAAATATCTGCCAAATGGAGATGGAAGGATCACGGCCGGATGAGAAATCGGGTTGAGGTAAGGCTCGGGCTTACCAATACGCAGGGAAATCGCGTCTTGAGGCATACTTGAGGCCAGGGGTTTCGTGGTGAAGACGGTTTTGAGTTGATCATAGTCGAGAAACAATGGTCATTGATAACCAATTGCTACCAATAGTACTCAGCCAGTTGTTACCAATAGCCTTGGGAGGCTCTAAGCCTCCAAGGCCTGTTATAGGCCCTTGATAGGCCTTGGGGGCTTGAATACCCAACCATTCGTGTCTATTACAGGCCTTGGGAGGTTTGGTCATCCTCCTAGAGCTTGTTACAGGCCCTGGGGGCTTGGATACCTAGTCCACAACAGGCTTAGTCAGCGATTGGGGAATTGCAACATGCAATCTAAATGTTGTACTATGTGCATTAGCTCTAGTGACATAAAAGAAGTGATCTCCTATCTCTTCATTAGACCATTAGATGCTACAAATCATAATGATATGTGGTTGAGTAATTGCATTGTGGGTGAAGTAATGTGCATCCACAATATACATTGAAATAAGCAAGGTGCATTGTAGAATGCATGTGGGGTCATAAGAGGGGTATCATATTAATATACTAGGTAGAAATATAAAGGGGTATAAAAAATGTTAATGAAAAAATTGATATGTACAATATCTAGTGAAAATAGGGGTTTTTTAAAATTGGGAAGGCATATTGGGAGGGGGTTAAAAAAAATGATTTTGGAAGGTATTTTCCAATATTGAGTGAAATTGGGGGTATTGTTTCATATGCCATGAACGAACGCTCTATGATAGTGGTTTATTGAGTGAAGCCCCCATGAGTATTTGTTAGAGTAAATTGTATTCACATACAACATACACACATCGAACAAATTCACATGCACACATACACACAACATCCAACATACAAACATCAAGCAAATTCGACACATCCAATATACACACATCACACAAGAAAATTCGTATACTCATAAACAAATCAAAATCATCCAAGTGTAGTGGAATCAATGTGTTTAAACAATGAAAGTGTCACTAATATATGTATTTTAACATTTAATTCAATATGTCACTCCAAATCATCCTTCTAAACTCAGTTATTAATGCATACAATTCGTCTAACAATAAAAAAAAACGGAAACCAACTTTATTTTATGCAATCCAAGACTTACTTGTCTGTTATAGAATCATCTCTCATAAACACTATGGCCCCAATACAAATTTTCCAATTTTTTTTACAATTGTCTCTTCATGTTTTGTTGAGTTTTGATGGGTAATTGACACAATGAAGCACAAACATTTGACCATGTTAATTTTTACATAAATAACATGCACATATACAAATATCTAGACATACATACACACATAAGACCATGCACATACATAATAAATAAACCCTAGCTTGCAGAAGGCCATGCAAATCTTTCTTAAGAGGGAATTTATGATCCAAAGGCTCCCAAGAGAGCGTGGTCATCCTAAACACATCCATAATGGCCATACGCACGTGTGGGAGCTGAAAGAACCTCAGTCCACTCGCTCGTTTGGGTTCCATTCCCCCGAAGCAAATCCTCAAAGTGTCTTTGAATGGCCATAGTGTGCCTGAAAAAAATGACCGTAGCACCAAACCCATGACTTCGGTCATGAATCTGTCTATTCCGATGGATTCAGGATGCCGAGTTTCATCTAGGGGTCTCCCCACACCATGCCTCCAATGCTCGGAAACAGTGCTAATGTGCCATCTCTGAAGCCATGGTTTTGCTTAGTGAAGGCCATTCCAATTTCTCTCAAGGGAGGAATTTCTCATCTGAAGGCTCTTGGGTGTGGATTGCCATCCTGAACACATCCATAATGGTCATACGCACATGTGGGAGCTCACGGAACCTAGGTCCGATCGTCAGTTTTGGTTTCGTGCCCCCGGAGCAAATCCTCAAACTGTCCTTGAATGACCATGGGGTTCCTGGAAAAAATGCCCATAGCACCAAAACCGTGACTCCGGTAGCGAATCTGTTCATTCCAATGGATTCAGGACAACGGGTTTCAGCAAGGGGACCCCCCACACCATGCCTCCAATGCCCGGAAACGGTGCTAATGAGCCATCTATGGAGCTAGGGTTTTACTTAGTGAAGGCCATGCCAATTTGGCTTGAGGGGGTCATTTCTCATCTGAGGGATCCTGGGCATGTGTTGCACCATTGTGAACACATCCAAAATGGCCATATGCACGTGTGGTAGTTGACAAAACCCAAATCCGCTTGTTGGTTTGGGGTTCGTGCCCCCGGAGCAAATCCTCAAAGTGTCCCTGAATGACCATGGGTGCTTGGAAAAAATGCCTATAGAACCAAAACCGTGGTTCCCGTAGAGAATTTTTCGATTCCAATGGATTCAGGATGTCTGGTTTCATCTAGAGGCCCCCCTAAACAGTTCCTCCAAATCCTTTAAACAGTGCTAATATGCCATCTCCAGAGCTAGTGTTTTGCTCAATGAGTGCCATGCCAATTTCTCTCAAGGGCGTCATTTCTCATCCGAAGGCTCCCAAGCATGCATGGCCACTATGAAAACATCCAAAATGGCCATACGCACATGTGGGAGCTAAAAGAACCCAGATCTGCTTGCTAGTTTGGTTTCTGTGGCCCCAGAGCAAATCCTCAAAGTGTCCCTGAATGGCCACGAGGTGCTTGGAAAAAATGCCCATAGCACCAAAATCATGACTTTGGTAGAGAATCCCTCGATTCCGATGGATTTGGGACATTGGGTTTCAACTAGCCACCCCTCCCCACACCGTGCCTCCAATGCTTGGAAACGATGCTAATGTGCCATCTCCAAAGCTAGGGTTTTACTCAGTGAGTGCCATGCCAATTTCGATGAAGGGGGGCATTTCTAATCCGAAGGATCCCTACCGTGCATGGCCACCATGAACAAGTCCACAATGGCCATATGCACATGTGGAAATTGACATAACCCAGGTCTACTCATTAGTTTGGGTTCCCTGGCCCAGGAGCAGATCCTCAAACTGTCTCTGAATGGCCTCGCAGTGCCTGACCAAAATTCCCGTAGCTCCAAAACCGTGACTCCGATCGCAAATCTGTTGATTCTGATGGATTCCAGACGTCGGGTTTGAGCTAGGGGCCCCACCATGCCATGCTTCCATTGCCCGAAAATGGTGCCAATGTGCCATCTCTGGAGCTAGGGTTTTTCTCAGTGAAGACCATTCCAATTTCGCTCAAGGGGCCCATTTCTCATCCCAAGGCCTTCAGGCCTACGTGGCCACCATAAACATGTCCACAATGGCCATACACATGTGTGCGAGCTGACAGAACCCAGTTCCTCTTCCCATTTTGGCTTCCATGGCCTCAAAGAAAATCCTCAAAGTGTCCATGAATGGCCCTAGGGTGCCTAACCAAAATGCCTGTAGCACCAAAACTGTGAATCCGATCGCGAATCGATCGATTCCTATGGATTCTAGACACCGGGATCAAGCTGCCCCCCCCCAAACTTTGCCTCCAATGCCCAGAAACGGTGCCAATGTGCCATCTCCAGAGCTAGGGTTTTTCTTAGTGAAGGCCACTCCAATTTTGCTCAAGGGGGCCATTTCTCATGTAAAGGCTCCCAGGCATGTAGGGCCACTGTGAACAAGTACACAATCACCGTACACACATGTGGGAGATTAGAAAACCCAGGTCCACTTGCTGGTTTGTGTTCCATGGCCCGGGAGCAAATCCTCAAAGTGTCCCTGAATGGCCCCACGCTACTTGACAAAAATGCTCATACCACCAAAACCGTGACTCTGATCGCGAAGCCGTCGATTCCGATGGATTTTGGATGTCGGGATCTAGTTGGGGAGCCCCCACACCGTGCCTCCAACGCTCGAAAATGGTGCCAATATTCCATCTCCGGAGCTAGTGTTTTGATCAGTGAAGGCCATTCCAATTTCGCTCAAGGGGGGCATTTCTCATCCAAAGGCTCCCCGGCGTGAGTGGCCACCATGAAAAATTCCACAATGGAAATACGCAAGTGTGGGAGCTGACAGAACCCAAGTTCGCTCTTCGGTTTGGGTTTCCTTGCCCCAGAGCGAATACTCAAAGTGTCCTTGAATGGCCCCGAGGCACCTAACCAAAATGCCCGTATCACCAAAACCGTGACTTTGATCACGAATCCGTCGATTTCGATGGATTTTGGATGCCAGGATCTAGTTAGGGGACCCCCCACACCGTTCCTCCAATGCCTAAAAATGGTGCCAATGTGCCATCTCTGGATATAGGGTTTCGGTCAATGAAGGCCAATCCAATTTTGCTCAAGGGGTCCATTTCTCATCCAAAGGCTCTTGGGCATGCGTGGCCACCATGGACACATCCACAATGGCAATACGCACTGTTGGGAGCTGACGGAACCCAGGTCTGCTCACCGTTTTGGGTTGTGTGGCCCCAGAACAAATCCTCAAAGTTTCCCTGAATGGCCCCGAGGTGCTTGACCAAACTATCTATAGCACAAAAACCATGACTCCAATCGCAAAGCCATTGATTCTAATGGATTTTGGATGCATGGTTTCGGCTTGGGTCCCCCCCACACCATGCCTCCAATGCCCAGAAATGGTGCCAGTGTGCCATCTCCAGAGTTAGGGTTTTGCTCAGTGAAGGCCATTCCAATTTTGCTCAAGGGGTCCATTTCTCATCTGAAGGCTCCGGGGCATGCATGGCCACTGTGAACATGTCCACAATGGCTATATTCCCTTGTGGGAGCTGACAGAACCCAGTTCCATTCTTTGATTTTGGTTCCGTGGCCTCGGAGAAAATCTTCAAAGTTTCTATGAATGGCCCCGAGAGGCCTGACCAAAATTCCCATAGCACCAAAACCATGTCTCCAATCACGAATCCATCGATTCCGATGGATTCTAGATGTCGAGATATAACTGGGGGACCCTGTACACCGTGCCTCCAACGGCTGGAAATGGTGCCAATGTGCCATCTCTAGATCTAAGTTTTTGATCAGTGAAGTCCATTCCAATTTCTCTCAAGGGGGGCATTTCTCATCTGAAGGCTCTCGGGTGTGCATGGACACCGTGAGCAATTCTACAATGGCCATACGCACATGTGGGATCTGATGGAACCCAGTTCCGCTCATTGGTTTGGGTTCTGTGACCCCGGAGCAAATCCTCAAAGTGTCCCTGAATGGCCCCGGGGTTCCTTACCAAAATTCCCATAGAACCAAAACCATTACTCCGATTGCAAATCCATTGATTCAGATGGATTCCAAACATTTTTTTTCAGCTATGGGTCCCCCCACACCGTGCCTTCAACGCCCGGAAACGGTGCCAATATTCCATCTCCAGAGCTAGGGTTTTGCTCGGTGAAGGCGATTCCAATTTCGGTCAAGGGGGAATTTCTCATCCGAAGGCTCCTGAGTGTACATGGCCACTATGAACAAGTCCACAATGTCCATACGCATGTGTGGGAGTTGATGAAACCCAATTCCACTCGCTGGTTTGGGTTTCGTGGCCCCGGAGCAAATCCTTAAAGTGTCCCTAAATGGCCCCGGGGTGCCTAGCCAAAATTCCTATAGCACCAAAACCTTGACTCCGATCGCAAATCCATCAATTCCGATGGATTTTGAACATCAGTATCTAGCTATGGGTCCCCCGACACCATGCCTCCAATTCCCGGAAACGTTTCCAATGTGTCATCTCCAAAGCTATGAGTTTTCTCAGTGAAGGCCATTCCAATTTCACTCAAGGGGGGCATTTCTCATCCGAAGGCTCCTGAGCGTGTGTGGCCACCATGAACACATCCCCAATTGACATACCCACGTTTGGGAGATAAGGGAACCTAGGTATGCTCATTATTTTTGGTTCTGTGGCCTCGGAGCAAATCCTCAAAGTGTCCCTAAATGGCCCTAGGGTGCGTGACCAAAATGCCCGTAGCACCACAACCGTGACTTCGATTGCGAATCCATCGATTCTTATGGACTTAGAATGCCGAGATCTAGCTGGCCCCCCCCCCACACCATGCCTCCAATTCCCTTAAATGGTTCCAATGGGCCATCTCTAGAGCTAGGGTTTTTCTTAGTGAAGGCCATTCCAATTTCACTCAAGGGGGGCATTTCTCATCCAAAGGCTCCCAGGCATGTGTGACCACCGTGAACAAGTCCAAAATTTCCATACGCACGTGTGGGAGCTGATGGAACCTAGGTTTTCTCGTTGGTTTGGGTTTCGTGGCCCTGGAGTGAATCATCAAACTATCCTTGAATGGCCCCGGGGTGCCTGTAAAAAATGCTCGTATCACTAAAACCGTGATTCTGATCGCGAAGCCATCGATTCTGATGGATTCGAGACGTCGGGTTCTAGATCCACATTAGGCTGGGGTCTATAGGTCTCCATATTAGGTCTCTATGGTTGTAGATCGTTTCTATAGGTGTAGATTAGGTATCTAGGGGTAGGCTACAACTCTAAGGATAGATAAGTATTCTAGATTACGTCTCAGGGTTGTAGGTTCACATTAGGATTTCAAGGGATACATTTGTTTTGGTTTGGTTTCTAGGGATATATCAGGGTCTATAACCTAGATTAGGTTCTATTTCTAGGTATCTTCCAAAAATGGACCAGTGTTCTTGAAAGCGGTGGATGCTCTTGGGAAATACAAGGATGCACAGTCTATGGTTGAGTTATTCATCAAAACCATTGAAGAAGTAGGTGTTGATTCTTGTGTACAAATCATCACGGAAAATGCACCTATTTGCAAGGCTGCTAGCATGATTGTGGAAGCTAAGAATTGCACACCATCATTCAGGATATTTTTATCCCCGAGTGGGATAATAATTGCACACCTTTGCATTGCTTGGCCTATTCCTTGAACCCCAAGTTCTACAGTCAGTGTTGGATCACTGGTGGGCTAAGGCCCTCACATAGAATCCCTCCTCACATGGATGGAGAGATTTCACACTGGAGGAAGATAGCACTTAGACGTCTATTTCAGGATAGAGACTTACTTGATGAGGTGGAGATCCACCCCTTTTGTATTTACTATTAGTCTATTTCACATTTTCCAGTGCCCAGTGGCATTCTAACATCTATTTCCCAATGCCTATCAAATTTCAATGCATCTATGTATCTCATTGTGATTTGGGAATGTCAAATGTGTAATCATTAATGTGTATTGATTCTAATATCTATTGAATATTTGTAAATGGTCTAGTTTCTAAAAAAATTTGGATCTATATGTCTATATTTTTAAATTTTAATATATTATATATGTGTGTGTGTGTGTGTGTGTGTGTATGTATATAAAGCATGTCCCTCATGTCCTGATTCCAGGGGTCACTGTTTCCATGTTATATAGTCGTATTTTTGTGTCCTTGTCCCGTGTCCTTGTGTTAGGTGACCTAGGTTCTACTTATTCATCAGAGAGGTGTGATGCCTTAATGGAGGACATTGTTCAAGGTGATTCAAGAGTCGTAGATAATGTGAGTATTATAAGGTCAATTCAATCCCAGGGTGAAAAACAAAAACCGAGAAGCATAATGGGATTCTGTCAGCTCCTGCAAGTGTGTTTGGCAAAGGTTGGCATGGGAAAGCCACTCCCAGTCGCCCGACACATGGTTTTGCAAAGTTGTGCCACCAATACGAGACACACATGTACATGAATTAGAAGTAGACACTCATGTACACCTCAAAATATTGATTTAGGGGTAGGGTACAAGTGACTCTGAAGTATCTTTGTTAATGTTTGATGACTATAGAGTCTGTATGGGTAGAGATAAGTGAGGGGAAATAGAAGTAGTGTGATGGAGGATGGTTTTAGGATGACTTAGCAGACTTTTAGTGATGTCCTAATGGGTTTTTGTAGACCTGATAAAACATAAGAAAACGAGTATTTTTCTCCCCAAGAGGGTTTCTTTATCAAAAAACAAAGAGGACATCCAACTAGGGTTTGATAAAATATTGGAAAAATGCACAACAAGCTTTGTTTTTTGTATTACATTAAAACATGAAAAATAACACATGTACATGTATACATGTATCAACAAAAAATGCATGTACCAACAAAATAAAATAAAACTACACATACCTCAACGTAGAACATAACGTTCTTGATGCAATTATATATCTTATGTAAAGTTGTCTGAACTCATTCAATAAATCCATCTGGATCCTCTTTGTTGCTGATTGTCTCCATCAATATCTTGTGCTTTCAATGAGGCAAGAAGTAGTGTACCTTGGTTGAGCTCTTGCTTGATATTCTCTGTAGATGGATGTTTGTGCCAATGATCAAGTTTGTGAAGTGATACACCACTAAACCTGGTCTGTAATCGACGAATACATACCCACTAGTCTTTATTGAATTCCCATCTAGTGTAAGATATTCACCCTCAACCACCATCAATCCAATAGGAAATTCATTGCCTTCATTGTCGATTAATGATCCGCTAAGGGTTTTATTACCTTGGATGCACCGTGCAAACCAATAATTTGTGCCCCATTCATTATCTTTGGGGAAAACAACTTCGTATATGTGTATTGGTTGTACAAGATCTGAGATATAGTCGTAGTCTGTTGAAATCATTGACTGGCCCTCCTCTAATTGGGTTATTTCAACAACTACACATGGGTCTACTACAAGTGACACATGATCCCATTCATCAACCCAATCCATGCCTTCACATTCATCCCATTGGCCACTGCTACAAGGGATGCAAAATCAAGCAAGTTTTTGCATCCATATTTCAAATACGGGTTTGTTTGAGATTTGAACTTAATGAGATCCACGTGTTCCTCATAATGTGTCGCAACTATAGGAACGCGATCGATCTATGTCAACCACTTGCAAAAAATTTCTTACCACACATCCGGCCACTGTTGATGTTTGTTGATCTCTTCCTCGGTCTGACATTTTTGTAGAGCACCATTGAACTATGGATTCTGCATCTTGGATTTGAGCGTTTGTGGTAAACCTCATCTCTTCCCTTCGTAGTGCGGTTTTTATGCATGCACCGGCCCCATCATGCTCTCCTTTGTTGTTCCCAGTCTCAAAGTAGTTCCAGATATGCAGCACATTGTAAGTCTTATGCAAAACACTTATCCATTGGAATACTCAGGCATTTTTGAACTGGCCCGCACAACCATCTGACCATATCCAATGTTAATCCATCTCTATATCTCTCTCCTTTAACTGATCATAGAAAATTTGAAAACAATGTTGCACACAATGCAGATCATGGGTTCTATCATCAGTTATGTAAAATTTTGTCTCCTTCAGTATTATCCTCATGTCATTACTTCTCTCTAGCCCATGCCTATACGCAATATGTAGCATGATGTTGACTTGGACTAAATGGTAATGTTGACTCTGAATTTCATTTTGTGGCTGAAGGGTGTAGTTTTCTGCAAATTCCACAATTGACACTATGGTTCCAACGAGAAATGTGTCCCTTCATTTTTTGTACTGCTCATCTTTCCATTGCGCTACATGCACATGTTTAACATACTGCTTAGTTTTCTTGTAGGAATCCATCAAGAAATCACATACCCATTCATGTTCCATGAAAACAAGAGCAACGTTACAATGTGTCCTTTCGAAAAATGTATATGTCATAAATTGAACGTGTAATATGAAAAATATGCAATATTCATTTGTACCTGTGACTTCACCAATCCAATCTTTTTACTTTCCTTGGCAGTGTCTAATTGATAGATTACATAGTTGAAGCTCTGCATCTCCACAACCATCCTTCCAAATTCGTGCTCCTAGATTTAATGAATGCAATGGTTCAAAAGAGAAAACCCACTGCACCTAGAACATGTCCCATATAGACACGATTTTTCATAATATTTTTGTCCTTCAGGCCTTCGACACATGATGTTGTGGATAAAGTCTCTCGATGCATTTAGTGGTAGTATGGATTCATTGCATCCCTACACAATGTTAGTATGCAAATCACAAAATATATGTTTATGTGTCATAAAAATATTCATAATCTACATGGTATCTACAACAACAAGTGTTCTGATCAATGCATATGCGAACGTACCATGGTTTGCATTTCTGAAAGGACCTTTGGGCCAGGTTCAATTATGTGTGCTTATTCCTAAATCTCTCATAGAGATCAGTCTCTGTGGTGTCAAGGAAGTCTTTAACATGGGGTTCATGTTCAATAAAACATTTTCTCAACTTAAGCACATCTCCTTGGTTTGATGAAGGTCTGGTATGATCATGCCAAAAATTTTGTACTAACTTCTTAACATCATTAATTAGCTTCCTATCTCCACGAGGAAACCTCCCGACAAAATCCGAACAATCTTTTCCACCCGGAGTGTCAATATTTTATCTTATAACAGAGTAGTTTTTAATAGTTTTTATATTTAATTTAAGTATGTGAGAAGTGTGTGATAGCAGGCGACGTTGCCTTGTCGACTTTCTTACAACTGATTCCACTAACACACAACGAACCGCAGAGAGATATTTTGTATGAGATGTCTTCCCAATCGCATTAAATGCAGATTGGAGATTTATAAGAATATGACTACTATCCTCTAAACTTTTAAATTTATTTATGCCCAAAATTCTCCTAGCAACAGCTAAACAATGCGAATTTAACAAACATAGCAATAATTGACATTTACCTGCATCACCTTTGGATTCAAAATATTCCTTGACAATTTTGTTGCATTTCCATTCGATAGTGAGTTTTGCAAACTATCATGTTCCCACTTTGTTAGCACCATGAAGCAGATCAAACCCCATGGATTCTAGTGACATATTGAATTAACTAATTAATGAGGGGTTAAGATCAGACAATTAATTAATTAGGAGTGTGCATTTAATTTTATCCAATTTTTTTATCCACTTGGAATAAATATTTATGGTGCATTTAATATTTAATGTTATGCTTAATAAATGGAGATAATGCTCTAGTAGTGTGCATTAGTGGATAAGGTTGGAGAAGAGACTTGAGGAAGAATTCAAGGAAAGCACATGAGTCCCAAAATTCATCCAAAAAGAAGAAAAGAGGAATAAATCAGAAAAAACAGCATAAATCAAAAAGCAGCATAAAGCAAAAAAACAGGAAAGTCAGAAAAGCAGGAAAGTTCGAAAAAGAAGGAAAGTCAGAAAAAGAAGGAAAGCCAAAGCAAAGCAAAACAAAAGGAAAGGAAGGAAAGAAAGCTTTCCTTATCCACTCAAGGAGGGTGCACTCCTCATGGATAATTTCTCCCCAAGTCATCCAAGATCTATAAATAATTCCATGAGCACCATATTCACATCTTTTGTTAGTTTGAGAATTTGTATGAGTGCATTTTTTCCTCAAAGACTTGGGAGATGTGCCCCTTGTCAAGTTTGGGAGATGTGCCCTAGCTTTCTGTGAGAGGAAGATGGAATTCAGCCATTGTAATTGATTTTATTTGTAGTTCCTATAGCTGGTCAAATCAAATCTGAAGTTCAAAAGTATCACCATCCAGTTCAGAGTTCGAATCTTCAAGCTTTCTATGAGTTTTTGGAGCTAATTTCTTATGTAGAAGAAGAGAGATCTTTCCATATTGTTTTGAGCGAAATATTGGACTATTTAAGATGAAATTAAAGAGGATTTAATATTATTATATCATTCTGTTCAATAAAAATTACAGAACTCTGATTTCTTGTCCTATTTCTCCACCCCTTCTAGATTTAGCTAGAATTTGACTAGTTTCCAGTGTGTACTTCATAAATGAATGAGTATGAATCCAAATGAAGTCTTTATTTTTTATATAGTTGATTAACATGAAATATTTTATTATACAAGTCTTATTTCATAATTTCTTGGTCACTTGAATACTGTTTGGGAGCCCAGAAATAACACTAGTTGAGTTGTCCTAAATGGAATGTTTATGTGTTTTTATGTGATACTTGATCAGATCTCTTTGAAACTTTATGGAGTGTTTTTTTACTGTTTAATGACTGTTATTAATTGATATTTAACCTCTCAGAGTCAGAAATACCCTTCCCCGACATCCAGTCCAATTTTTCACCTATACTAGTCTGCATGTGCTGACGAGCCCATGAACTTTGGAGTAAATTGAAGCCTTGCTACTCTTGAAAAATAAATGGCCTTAGTACATTGTCCATAGGTATCAGAAAATATTAGAGCCTTCCATCCATCCATATCCTTTTATCTATTCCACCCTCATTCCACCAAGCTTCCCCAAACCTTCTTTTAGTCAAATTTGAGAAGTCTACATTTTTTGTGCCACAATCCTAAATTGGTACATTAAAGTGGTATCAGAGCTCTTTCATTGGCTCATACTGTGGAAAGTAAATTTCATATGAAGAAATATATCAGAACTATCTTCAAGTTGTAACTATGAAACTAGTTCCCATCATGCAAGATGAAGGATTGGAGTTATACGAGGAAGAAGAAATCATTTACATTGATGGAGGCCTACCAAGAGATTATGATGGTTAAATTTGTGACCAGGTGTACTTAGATCAATGGTATGAACCACTGATGGCTAATCCTAAGGAGTTAACAAGGAGGATATCAACAATTGAAAATTTGTCCTTCCACTACCATGAGTATCTAGCTTTAAGAGAAGAGATTCGCAAAGCCATTTCTTTCAAAGATTATTTTTATTACAAATTTGGATTTGAGATCAAGGGTAAATATTTGGAATCAATAGAGAGCATAAAACCGCCCATAGAGGAAACAAGTTGTTCCACCTCTGTGAGCAAAGAAGAAGAAAGAGGAATCGAAAGTGAAGCCTCATTGGATGCCGATGTTTCTAGCATGAAGAGACTTTTAGGATTCTCTTTAAACAAAGTTTCCAATAATGTTGATTCTAAGTTTACCAAGGAGAAATATGCATTATCTAGCTTGAAGGATGAAAAGCATAGTAACAATCAGTCATCAAAGGACTAGAGGAGCAACAATATTCCAAGAGAAGAGCCATGTGCTTCCTCCAATGAATGCATTGAGAAAGAACAAGAAGAGCTCAAGCTAAGGAATGAAGGAAAATCTGATCTTGGTAGCATCAATTCTTTTTCACAGCAATCTGAAGAATTTCCCACTAATTTAATCACAAAAGAGAATGGATCAACCCTTCAAGCATTCTCAGAACATTATTATGGAGAAAGATACAACCACACTCTAGTTGAGAGTGAACCGAGAGAATTGGAGGTGGAGCATGCCATCACCACTCCACATCATGAAGAGATAGAGATGTCGCAAAGGTATTACAACTGATTCCGATTTTTACATTCACCAAGTTTCCTTGTTTCATCTTGATATGGCAGCCATTTCTGGTGATAAAGTTGGCAGAAAATATTCTTCTAGTGATGAGATCCAAAATTGTGACAAGGATGACTTTTTTAAGGAAAGTTTGCATGATTCTCAAGAGTGGCATGAAAAAACATGTGATCAAATGTGTGTGTCTAATAGTACACATGACATTATGGAGCAACATCATTTCCAAGGTAAACATAAGGAGTACTCAAATTTATAGGTGCTTCAAGGAAGCATTGACTTGTTGGATGATTGCCAGGCACCTGTTTCACTCTAGAGAGATTGTGAGCCTCTTTCATGTAAGGAAGGCTTATCTTTAATGAATATGGATGATTACATTCCATTGGGATCAGAAAGCAAATAATCCTATTCATTATTGAATTGGATGGATAGATACATCACCGAAATGGAGATTCAAGATTGTGGAAGACTAGCTCACATATGTAGGAGTTATTTTTTCCTTAGTAATGGATCTATTGTTGCATTCAAATATGTTATGACCAATGAGAAGCATGCAAGGCATATTTGGTTGCAACATGATGCTTACCATACATATCCATTCATTCCTGGGTGAAAAATTACATAGAAGATGAAGAGTTATCCCATGGAATGATATTGATAGTAAAGCTTGGTGACATTGTGGGGGCTACTGAGGGCCTTGTCACCATTCAAAGCACAAGTATGGATTAATTACATCAGATTGAGTTCATATGGAAGTCACCACCACAACATGGTAATATTCTTGAATATCACCCACCGGGTAGACCACATGATAGGGTGAAGAAGCATGAGGCTGAATTGATGATGGATGTGCCATCCATCGATATCTTTCATTACAAGCAGATGAAAAGGTTGAAGGAAAGAGATGAAAGAGACATTAAGGGTTTCTTGCACTAGAGACACATAAAATCAAGTCCTATTGAATTTCTTATGGGCTTAGTGAAGATGAAGTTCATAATAGAGTAAATGTGCACAAGGAACAAGGTCCTTAACAAGGAGATAATTTAGAAAGCAAAGACTAAAACCTAAGGTAAATTTTCACATATGCTTTCTGATAGATATTGCTTGCATGATCTTTTTCATATGTTGCAAGAAGCATACTTGAAGGATGATGAAGATATTTGCAGGCCCAATGATGAGTTGATGGAAACCCAATATTCTTTGGGAAGAACTCAAAGTGCCCTCTTGGAATCCAAGATGGAGATAGAACAATTTCACCAAGAATTGTAGAAATCACATGTTCCCTCCTACATTCAAATCAGCCATCCTCTTTCAGTTGATGACATTCAGATTTCTATGGAGGAACCTCATGATATGGTGGTTCATGAGATTCATGATGACATGCAGTTTCATGGGGAGTTAAGAGATATAGATGATCAACTCCAAGCACATACTACCTTCCAGATCCAAACTCAGTTTCTTTCTAGAGTGAGTGATTCCTCCAATGAGAAGTCAAAGGAGATCATGGTAGATGGACCATCCTTTGATGGAGTCAATGCATCCATATTTTTGGTGGATACTTGTTGCAGAAATTTAGTTAATCTTTGGACCAGTGACAGAGAGCTGAGCCATTTGAAGCACTCACATAGGTGTTGAGATATTGTAACTTCAAAGAATATTATATTTGTACTTTATTATTCTGGAGATGTTTCATTCCTCCTTGAATACCTTATTGTATATCCGGAGATGTTTATTCCTCCGTCGGAATGTGGTAACTCGGGTTATTAGACTTCCCTAGTGGGGGTCGGCCCTATATGTGCTATGTGGGTCAAAGGGTTATTATACCACCATGTAGGGGTCATCCCAGTCAGTTGTAGTGGGGTATTTAACCCATTGGTTAAATACGAGCCTACATGTTTTGTGTCAAAGATAAGTCAGAGTAGTGTATAAATAGAGGAGGTGTATTCCTCATTTTACACACTCACTCACTTGAGAGTAGCGCACTTGTGGAGGAGAGGTCTGCTATGATGGAGGAGGAGATCATGTCTTTGGTTTGCATCTTTGTATATTGTTGGTCATCTATATTGAGGAAGCTTTACTGGGTTTTCTACCCCATGAGGGTTTCCCAGGATAAATCTGTGTCTCTTGTGTTTATGCTATGCTTGTTGTTTCTTTAGTGATCCTATATGTGCTATTATTGTGAAATGGAATGTAATGTTGCTATTTTCTGTCTTAGCATATTAAATCTTAACATGGTATCAGAGCTAACCTGAAGGAAGGCAAGGTATGGCACTTACGACACTTGCTTTACTTACGACAATTTGAAGGTTAGGGTTTTATATAGCAAAACCCAGTCATTGTGGAACTTTTGCCATAAATCTATTTTAGCGAAGATGCCGGATCTGAAACCTTTATGGGTCGTAGACAACATCTCCAGGTATCTTGTGTCCAAAGGGAACCCTCAGATTCATTGTACTTTGTAAGTTATGATCAGTACACGTTAGGGTTTCTGCCTCTTCCAGATCTCAGTCAAAATCAGGTGACCTAGGAAAAAAGGTCATAACTTGGGCTAGGAAGCTCCAAATGAAATTTCATAAAAAGTGACAGGTAGTACTAGACTGTACTATCTCAAGAAACATTTTCAGAGGCCGAAGTTGAGCCAGTGACACGTGGCACGCCGTACAAGTTCGCTCTCCTGTTTTATCCCATAAACAGGTCACGTTGCGACACTTGGCATAACTCTCTCTCAGAAAATCCAATTGAGGCCAGACCTATCAAGATGGAAAGATGACAGGTCAGGATACCATAGAAAACGTTTTCAGACTCTTTGGAGCGAAAAGTTCGGAGTTATAGCAGAAACAATCAGGTACATATTTATGTCAAAACAGAATTATTTTTGGAGCACCTTCATTCATGGCTTTCAGAATTTAGGGTTTCGGAGAAAGTTAGAATTTTTGGAATCGGAATCCACAGCTGAATGCTACTCAGGAAAATCAAAATTTAGAGACCAAGATCGAATTTTTTGGTTGGGTAGAAGACCGGGCTTGATCAAACCCGAGTTCGGGATTTTGATCGGAAAGATGGAAAATTAGGGCTTCAGCAAAAGTTGGAATTTTTGAAGTCTGTAACCACGGCTGGAAGCTCCTTAGAAAAATAAGAGTTTAGAGCCTTGGATCAAACCTTTTGATTGGGCAGAAGGGTGGGATTCATCAAACCCTAGTTCGGGTTCCTATCTAGAAGATCCAGAAGTTTTGAAGGCAATTTTGAGGGGTCAAATTTTGGAGATTTTAAAATTGAAGTATGCTAGTTTGATCAGCTTAGCAAGGCACATCCTTCCATCCATTCAGAAGTGTGAAAGTCAAAGATTGAATTTTTAGGGTTTCTCTAGCAAACCCTAATCAATCTACAGATCAAGTTTCAGGGGGAGTTAAGGCTAAGGCCTTACATAAGAAGACTACAAGAAGTCTCGACAGGTATGACTTAAGGAGTTCAGATATGTCTTGAAATCTGATTCTTGATTAAGTTCATAATGTGTTTGTCTTCATATTATTTATTAGTACAATCTTGATTAATGTTAGAATTGTCTTATCACCCTAGTAACAATATGAATGCATGTGAATGATCGAAGACATTCATTAATTAGGGCTATATGATTGTACTAATGCATTATGGTGTTGTGTGAGGTTGATGTTGTCTGCTAACAAGATACAGGTACATCACAAAAGACAAATCAAGTTCCATGACCATGACAACATGAAGACAAAGACTCATCCATAATCTTTGTTCTACTTACGAGGTATGTATGACTTTGTTATATTATGCTTAACCTATGAGACATGCAGATTCTAGGCTAGGATCTCTAAATCAATGAAGAGATTGTTTAGGTATGTTGTACATAACTAAGCAAGTATACTAATCCAGGTATGTTTTCTTATCTCAAGTTAAAATCTTACCTTGTGTTAGGATCCCTTATATAAGTATACTTGGTACGATTGGTTATGCTTATTCATAAAGTTAGTAATCAAGGGTTTATGCATATTATGTCTCTTGTCTTGATGATTTAATTAACCAGAAGAGTACTATGATCAAACAAGAATATGCATGAGTAAAAGAAGACTTCCTTGAAACCCTGAATACTAATGATCATGACTATACATATTCAAGACTATTTAGAATTAGAATGTTTTGAGAATATACTAATGAATGTATGGTTGTGTATGAGATCATTAGGATGACACTAGTGCAAACTTGAGCATGCACAGTGGTACAGAATGAATAGAAGTTCAAAAGACATATAGAAGATCAAGCGGGAGGCAACCACACAAACATAAAAGATAAGTATTTGAGTTGTTATTTGAAATAGTAAATGATATTGCTTGTATGCATATTTGTATTCCTAGAATATATAATGTTGAGTGTAAACATTCATAGAGCATTGAAACAGTATACTACTAATATGCATATGATTGGTAAGTTGGACAAACATTCCATTGTTGTCTAGAATGAAACCTCTTTGCTTACATGCTGAGAGCTATGCACACTCTCGATAGTATGTTCTGGTAGAGATGGAAGGCATCTAGATAGCCACTGTATGCATACAGAATATGGAAAAGTGTTGTGCCAAATTATTGGTCAAAATAGTTGCATAACTATGTAAATGATATCTGTATGCATAATAGGTTATCATGACAATATGATTTGATGATTATGAAGTATTAATAATCATGTACTTAATTTTGATTTGTAGGAAAGATAATGATGAATGATGAACACTGAACAAGCGATGGATGCTCAATAAAAGATTTACAAATCAAACACACTATAGAAGGCTTGTGGCTAGAAGATTCTCCTAGAAAGAGGAAGAGAATCATGATGAGATGTTTGCTCCAAGTGGCTAGATAAGACCATTCCCTTAATGGTGTAATTAAAGAAGAAGTGTGAATCAGGTTTTGTATGGGTTCCCAGGATTGATAATCAATTGATGAGCTTAATGATCACCATGGGTGATGTGGATCTCAACCTTTGCTACAAGGTTGAATATGGTTTCTATACACAGATGACATGGATGCAAGAAGGAACTCACCACAGAGTTCAAATGATATTGAGGCTTACATCAGTAGACCCATCTAATGAGAGATGGCACAGATAGATATGCAGAAGATCATTCAATGCAGAAATGAAAATGAAAGATCTCATATTGATGCATTACTTCCTAGGTCTGGAAGTATGGCAAGGCTCAGAAGCAATATTTCTCAACCAAGGAAAGTATGCTGAGAAATATTAAAAGGACTTGATGTGTTGGTATGGCCACTCTTGAAGTTGTTAGCAGATGACTCATCAGAGTTAGTGGATAGAACTATGTACAGACAAAATATTGAGTCATTAATGTGTAACGAATACTAGGTCAGATATATGCTTTGCTGTGAACACCTTGAGTCAGTATCTAGTGGAAACTAGATGTGTTCACCCGATAAGCTGCAAATCATGTGATACGGTACCTAAAGGATACAATAGACTTTGATCTATGTTATCTTAGAGATCATGACTTCATATGGCTACACAGATGTTGATTGAGCAAAAAGTGTATCAAACAGGAAGACCACATCGAGAAGATGTTATTGTCTGGGATCAACCATGATCTTGTGGTTTAGAAGGAAGCAGACTAGTGTGGCTCTTAGCACAAGAAGAATATATGGCTGCTTGCTCTGCTAAGATATGAGGAAGTATGGCTTCAGGATTGTTTGACCCAACTATGATACTATGTCACAAACAGAGTTGTATCAAGATGGCAGAGAATCCAGTGTTCCGTGATAAGTCAAAGCACATAGAGATCTGACATTTCTATGGTGCAAAAAGGAACTATAAAGTTTGAATTTGTAACAAGTTACCGATGTACTAACCAAACCTCTACCGATTTGATGTACTAACCAAAACTCTACCAATTCGATGTACTAACCAAACCTCTACCTCAAGTAAAGTTTTTCGAGACAAACTTAATATAGTTCAGAAGGACCCTCCTCGAAAGGGGGAGTGATGTGATCACTCATGATGAGATTTCCTGCATCGACAGTGAGGTCGATGATGAGGATACCTATATTAGTGATTCCAATAGAAAGGTTGGTGGATGGTCCTTAGACAGGGTCTAAGGTGACAAGGGGATTGCATCATCCCTGAACATATGTTGTAAAACGAGCCGTAGACAAGATGTCTCCGAGAAAGAAGAGGATTGTATTATCCATGGACTTTAGTTCTAAAGTGAGCCGTAGACAAGATGTCTCCGAGAATAAAATCCTGAATGAACAAGTAAGGGGATTATATCGTCCTCGGACCATAGTCCTGTGAAGTGAGCCGTAGACAAGATGTCTCCGAGAATAAAATCCTGAATGAACAGGTAAGGGGATTGTATCGTCCTCGGACCATAGTCCTGTGAAGTGAACCGTATACAAGATGTCTCCGAGAACAAAAATCCTGAATGAACAGGTAAGGGGATTGTATCGTCCTCGGACTATAGTCTTGTGAAGTGAACCGTAGACAAGATGTCTTTGAGAATAAAATCCTGAATGAATAGGTAAAGGGATTGTATCGTCCTCGGACCATAGTCCTGTGAAGTGAGCTATAGACATGATGTCTCCAAGAATAAAATCCTGAATGAACAGGTAAGGGGATTGTATCATCCTCGGACCATAG
This sequence comes from Larix kaempferi, assembly GCA_027924585.1. Lineage (NCBI taxonomy): Eukaryota > Viridiplantae > Streptophyta > Pinopsida > Pinales > Pinaceae > Larix > Larix kaempferi. Next base: position 5,599,384 of record BSBM01001023.1, read on the forward strand.
TCCTGTGAAGTGAACCGTAGACAAGATGTCTCTGAGAACAAAAATCCTGAATGAACAGGTAAGGGGATTGTATCGTCCTTGGACCATAGTCCTGTGAAGTGAGCCGTAGACAAGAGGTCTCTGAGAATGGAATGATAGGACTGGATCGTCCCTGGACTTCGGTTCAAAAGGTACATGATAGGACTGGATCGTCCTTGGACTTCGGTTCAAAAGGTACATGATAGGACTGGATCGTCCCTGGACTTTGGTTCAAAAGGTACATGATAGGACTGGATCGTCCCTGGACTTCGGTTCAAAAGGTACATGATAGGACTGGATCGTCCCTGGACTTCGGTTCAAAAGGTACATGACAGGATTGCATCATCCATGGACCTATGTCCTAAAAAGAGCAGGATTGATCATCCTGTAATATGATCGTGTGTGTTGTAGGGTATGTTGCTATTGTGTGGATACTTGTATTGATGATGTGTATACTTGTATTGTGTGAATACTTGTATTGATGATGTATACTTGTATTGTGTGGATACTTGTATTGATGATGTGTATACTTGTATTGTGTGAATACTTGTATTGATGATGTATACTTGTATTGTGTGGATACTTGTATTGATTATGTGTATACTTGTATTGTGTGAATACTTGTATTGATGATGTATACTTGTATTGTGTGGATACTTGTATTGATGATGTGTATACTTGTATGGATGTGGATAATAATACCGTTGATCTAGATGACGATGCTGCTAATTGTATTGATCTAGATGACGATGTTGCTGATCGTGTTGATCTAGATGATGATACTGCTGATTGTGTTGATCTAGATGATGATGATCCAAATGCTGTAGATCGAGATGATCCAAATGCTGCAAACCGAGATGATCCAGATGCTGTAGATCGTGATGATCCAGATGCTATAGATCGAAATGATCCAGATGCTGTAGATCGAGATGATCCAGATGTTGTAGATCGAGATGATCCCGATGTTGATGATCGTATGATGACGATGCTGATGATCGTGAGGATCCAGATGTTGATGTTGTTGTAGTTGTTCGAGTGCTGCAGAAGATGAAGACTCAGTACTGAAGATGTTGATGTTCCAGTAACTGCTTGAGTTACTGATGATGTTGAGAAAGCTTCCAATGATTTATAGATGTATCATGTATGATGTTGATGACTCCTTTCTCGTGCAGATGATATTATAATATCCTTCTCGTTAAGGGGGAGTGTTGAGATATTGTAACTTCAAAGAATATTATATTTGTACTTTATTATTCTGGAGATGTTTCATTCCTCTTTGAAGACCTTATTGTATATCCGGAGATGTTTATTCCTCCGTCGGAATGTGGTAACTCGGGTTATTAGACTTCCCTAGTGGGGGTCGGCCCTGTATGTGTTATGTGGGTCAAAGGGTTATTAGACCACCCTATAGGGGTCGGCCTAGTCAGTTGTAGTGGGGTATTTAACCCATTGGTTAAATACGAGCCTACATGTTTTGTGTCAAAGATAAGTCAGAGTAGTGTATAAATAGAGGAGGTGTATTCCTCATTTTACACACTCACTCACTTGAGAGTAGCGCACTTGTGGAGGAGAGGTCTGCTATGATGGAGGAGGAGATCATGTCTTTGGTTTGCATCTTTGTATATTGCTGGTCATCTATATTGAGGAAGCTTTACTGGGTTTTCTACCCCATGAGGGTTTCCCAGGATAAATCTGTGTCTCTTGTGTTTATGCTATGCTTGTTGTTTCCTCAGTGATCCTATATATGCTACTATTGTGAAATGGAATGTAATGGTGCTATTTTCTGTCTTAGCATATTAAATATTAACAATAGGGAAGCATCTTTCTTTCTAGTTGGAGCATTGGGTTGGAGTGCCTCTTCTTTTCGTATTTTGGAGAAAAGACACATGAGTGATATTCTTGCTTGCATGTATGGAGACTTATTGGATACATTTTACACCTTTTGTGAGCAGCAAGGGCCTCCATGGACTTGTGATGATTCATATCCTCTTTGTGGTTGGATATGGGACATTCACCCTTGTCATTAGAACAACAATGTTTTAATTTTTGGTACTTGTGTGCATGGGGCATATGAAGTAAAACATGATTTGCATGTGCTTGGGGATTTTTAGGTCAAGGAGGCACATGATCTCCCTTTGGTTGAGCCAGCCATGATGGATGAATATTATAGAGAGTTGATTCACAATTCTCCATCCATATCACTAAGTTGGAGTATGCAGTCTTCCACTGTTTGGGTGGGTAGTTACATGAGTGAGTTGAGTACCCCAAGAGGTAAGTTTATTGATTGCATTAGTGGAAGGTTTAAGGACAAATCATCCATATTTTGTTATCAGTTGTGTAGGAATTTATGGCTTCTATGTGTTGTCTTTAGTATTCTTGGTTGGACATGGGATTTCCATCTATGTCTTATGAATGGGGATTGCAGTGCTAGTTTGCACATGGCTTATGAGAAGATTCAATATTCCTTTGGGAGTGATGAACTTCCAGTATGGTGCATTTTTTTATACATCCCCCATGATGAGATATTATTTTTGTTGATACCAATGTTTGGGGGGATGCAGTTAAGACAATGGGACCCTGGAATTCTTTGGGATGATAGTTTTCCACAAGCAACAATGCTCTTGGGATACATGCAACAATGGCAATGGGATCTAGTAATTGATGAGTCATTTCAGTTGGAATTGATGTCTGGAGGAATGCAACATAAGAATTGGGACCCTGGAATCAATATTGAAGATCCAAACATAATCAGAGTGGTGCAACAAAAGCATGATGGAATTTTGTTATTTTGCTTGGAATTGAGGATTTTGATTCTAGACAGCCAACAACATATTTTGAGGAGTGAGGTCATTGGTTGGCTTCAACGATGGTTGGAGTTGGTTTCTTTCTTGAAGACAATAAATATTGGGAGGGGAGGACTGTCATGTTCCCATTTTTTCAGCACCATGAAGCAGATCGAACCCCATGGATTCTAGTGACAGTAATGAGGGGTTAAGATGAGGCTATTAATTAATTAAGAGTGTGCATTTTATTTTATCCAAAGTTTGTTTTCCACTTGGAACAAATATTTATGGTGCATTTAATATTTAATGTATGATGAATAAATGGAGATAATGCTCCACTAGGGCGCATTAGTGGATAAGGTTGGAGGAGAGAGTTGAGGAAGAAGTGAAGGAAAGCACATGAGTCCAAAAATTCACCCCAAAAGAAGAAAAGAGGAATAAATTAGGAAAAGAAGCATAAATCAGAAAGCAACATAAAACAGGAAAAGCAGGAAAGTTTAGAAAAGAGGGAAAGTCAGAAAAATAAGGAAATCCAAAGCAAAGCAAATCAAAGCAAAGCAAAGGAAAGCAAAAGGGAAGAAAGGAAAGCAATATTTCCTTATCCACTCAAGGAGGGAACATTCCTCATGGATAATTGCTCCCCAAGTCATCCAATATCTATAAATCATTCCATGATCACCACATTCACATCTTTTGTTAGTTTGATAATTTGTATGACTGCAATTTTTCCTCTGAGACTTGGGAGATGTGCCCCTAGTCAAGTTTGCGAGATGTGCCCCAGTTTCTGTGAGAGGATGATGGAATTCATCCATTGTCATTGATTTTATTTTCAGTTCCTATAGCTCATCAAGTTGAATCTGAATTTCAGGAGTATCACCATCTAGTTCAGAGTTCGAATCTTCAAGCTTTCTATGAGTTTCTGGAGCTAGTTTCTTATGTAGCAGAAGAGAGATATTTCCATATTGTTTTGAGAGACATATTGGCCTATTTATGATGCAATTATAGATGATTTAATATTCTGATATAATTATGATCAATAAAATTATAGAACTCTGATTTCTTCTCCTATTTCTCCACCCCTTCTAGATTTAGCTAGAATTTGACTAGTTTCAAGTGTGTACTTCATAAATGAATGAGTATGAATCAAAATGAATTAATTCTTGTTTCTGGAGTTGAGTAACATCTCATATGTCATGATGCAATTCTTATTTCATAAATTCATGGTCATTTGAATATTGTTTGGGAGCCCATAAATCACACTACTCGAGTTGTTTTAGAAGGCAATTTTATGTGTGTTTATGTGAGACTTGCTCAAATATATTTGAAAATTTATGGAATGTTGTTTTACTATTTAATTAATTTTATTAATTGATATTTAACCTCTCGGAGTCATAAATACCCTTCCCCAACCTCTAGTCTAATTTTGCACCTATACTAGTCTCACACTAGTCTGCATGTGCTGAGGGGCCCATGAGCTTTGGAGTAAATTGCAGCCTTGCTTCTCTTGAAATATAAATGGTATCAGTACATTGTGTAGATGTATCATAAAATATCATAGCCTTCCATCCTTCGATAGCCTTTGATCTAGTCCACCCTCAGTCCACCAAGCTTCCTCAAGCCTTCTTTTAGTCAAATTTGAGAAGTCTAGAGCTTTTGTGCCACAATCCTAAGTTGGTACATTACAACAACTTACCTTCAAGGCCTTATAGAGCACTTTCATCCACATGAATACATCTAGGATTTCTTCTTCTTGCACTGGACAGTCGAGGTAGGGAAGGTGGACATGAGACACAAATACGATAGCTTGTTTGTTGTGGTGCTTCGTTCACACGTTGGGCCATATTGGGAGTGTGAACGACATGGCTGTGGTATTCTTGGGGATATTTCAAATTAATATTTGATTTTACATCCATCTCTACACGAAAAAATTCCCCCAACATACCTGTGTCTTGAGGAACTTCAGCATGACTCGTTGATGGATTGTTGGTTGGATATTGTGTTGATGTTGGAATTTGAGTTGGGTCCATTGGATACAATTGCTTTACCTACAATTCTAAAATAGAGGTTGTCATGTCAACAAATATGTTAGGATCAGTGGAAATGACTAGACCATGTCTCACTCTTTCCATTTCCAACCTGGACTTTTCTCTTACATCATTGACCTTTTCAATGGGTAGATTCCTTCTAGATTTTTTTCTATGTTACATGAGTTTCCCATCTCCAAAAGTATCTTTAACAAAACTATGAGGTCTACCCCTACAAAAGAAACAACAAAGAAGATATTATTTCCATTATAGAATAAACTTGACACATTCCAACATAACTTACCACTTTACAAATTAACACACAACTACGAACTATGTTGGTTTATTTTGTGTTAGACCAAGTATCTAAGGAAAGAGTTATGGTGTAGTATGATAAGGATAGGTAAATTAGCCTAGGATAGGGTTCAAATGGAAAGAATATGGTATCCTAGGGGTTTCATAATTATCAAAGAAACAAACTATCAAAGAGACATAAAGACAAACTACCTTCCTTATCATGTATAACAAATTATGTATATTGAAATAATCTAGTGAGTTATGTAAGCCATGCAAAGTCGAAGTCATGTGAAGTTTGAGTTATCAAGTGATCTAAATCAAGTCTCCCATGCAAAATAAAATCAAACTGTTTTCTGAGTTGAGAACTCAAGCACGTCTCATCCAAGTCATGAACTCAATTTTCTAGACCGAGTTGAGAACTCAAGTGTACAGTAGAGTATTCATGTGTTTGCAGGTATTACAGTTATTGGACTAGCACTCTCTCCTAGGTTATAAGACCAAAACTATTGCAACAATCATTTAAGAACATAATTGAGGTTCAAGAATAAAATGATTTTCTTTGTGTTCAAAAAGTAGTGGAAGTCACAAGAAGAGGACTGGAATATTCTTCCTTTCCAACACCCTAGGATGAGATAACATTACATGTAATGAGTTGCATTACCTATGAGGTGAGACACAAAATGGTGCTTGGTTATCACTCTAAATATATTTGCCAAGTAATTCACCAGATAAAAATAATTATCCCTTACAATTCTGATCAATATAGATGATGGTTGGTCTAGTGTAGAATGAAGAAATTAGTGTCTTTCCTAGCCATGAATTCATAAAACTTTTGGTAATAACACCCTACAACAAAGATGCCTAGGGATTTCTTGGGAATAGTTTGATAGTTTTTCTACATCAAATAAGATAAAGAGAATAAGTTTACTAATTACACAATGAGGAGGTTGCAAATTCCCCCAAGGAAGGATAATTCAATGACGTAGAGGCAAGCAGTCAAGCTCAAAGGCACCATATTAAAGAAACATTATGATAAACGTAGAATGAAGAGGAGAGCATGGACAAAATGTCATGTACTATTCAATATGACCCTCTCCCATGATTTCTTATTAGGATTTTATTCAAATTGAAGAGTCTCAAGAGAGAACCTCATCCATGCCATCCTTGTGTGAAACCAAAATATATTCATGGAAATAATTATTGGTTTACATTGCATACTTCATCTTGTCTAGTGAATATGAGTTTTTTTTGGATGTGAACTTGGGAATTCTTCTTGTCAAATTCATTGTTGTCTATGCATGGATATTGCTATAGGAATATGATAACACAAAAATGCATGGGATAATCTCAAATCTTGTGAATGAAAACAGTTATTTACATTCACCATACCTATTGAAATGATATCCACTTGCAATGGAAACTGGTAGCTTGAATGTATCCACTAGATTCCAATACCACTGACAATGTTTGTTAGATTCCAAGAGTGATTTTGTGTTCAATAGATCAATGGGTGTCTAGAATATCAATGAATGTGAGCCAATAAGAAACCTACAAGAGCTTAAACCCGTGAAGTGAGTGAAAATCCGGTGTTTTTTGGTAGCATTACCGGGAGCTGAAAACCCTATTTTTTTTAACTAGCAGCAGGCACACGCACGCGTGTTTATAAGCACACACGCATGTTTTTATCGTGTACGCATCATTAGCGCTTATGTGCTAAAAATGCACATGTGCCCCTGCATAACATTTACACCATTAATTGACCAACATTTACACAATTTAATTCCAAACGTTCAATACTTCAAGAGATGGGGTTTAAGGATTCTAGGGATTTAAGGGTTTAGGACTTAAGGTTTAAGGTCTTAATTATTTGTATAGGATTATAGGTTAGGTTTTTTAGGATTTAGGGTTGTGGGATTACAGTTTGAATGGTTCAATAGTTTATGGGTTTCCAGGGATGCAGTGCTTTAGGGAGAGTGAGAGGTAGAGAGAGAGAGAGAGAGAGAGAGAGAGAGAGATGGGATATGGGAGAGATAGAGAGAAAGAGATCATGGGGTTAATGGGGGAGTAGTAGCATCGCACATCATACCTCCAAGGGTCGCACCTGGCGTAACGTCACAAAGGATTTGAAATGTAAACATTCTTAGAGGATGAAAGAAGATGATTGAGACCTAAATGGACGTTTCATAACTCGGGAACTACAATATGGGGATGAAATGATTTGGGACCTAGGCCCTAAATCATTTGGATATGGGTTTTTTTCACACCAAAGATGGCCCATAGGGACTCAAACATGGCCGAGTAAGGAAAGAATACAAAAAAAACCCTCTCATAAGTCCAAATTAAAAAAAAAATTGTAAGAGGCACCTGGATTTTCCCTAGGGGGGTGTTGTGGTCACAACAATGGGATACATGATCCTTGAGTAGGTTTTGTAAATTGAAACAAGGGATTTAATCCCTAAATTACACTCTCAACCTCAAGTGCCATGAAAAAAACCTAAAATCCACAATGTGAGCCCTCGATAAGGTGTATTTGGAATCAAATTTGAATGCGAGTGTCATTACAATGTCTTGGGAATCATGTACGAGTATTAAACAAGAGCCTTTATCAATAATATTTTATTCTTGGGCATATGGACACGACTAGTTGTCCAATATAGATTATCCCTAACATGCTTTATTCACTATGGATGGTTCTTGGGACCTTAACCCTAGTCTTGGTAGAAAAACAATAACCTCAAGCCCTTGGCCATGGTTTATGGATGGAAATAGCAATCTTAGACCCAAAACATATTTTTTCAAGATCAAATGCAATGAATGCATTCTCAGACTACCATGGATATGTTGCAAGGCCTTGAACATCATCAAAGAATGAAAAAAGGTTCCTCGAGATCTTATTGAAGCATACTGAGCTCAACTGAATTCCACTTGAGCCTTAATTGAAACTTCTTGACCTCAAGCATCATCAATAACACATAGAAGCCATGACACTAGCCCTCTACAAGGAGTCTTTTGCATATGAATTGAATATGGATGCGATTATGATGTATTAGGCATCAAGTATTTATCTTGGCTCCTTAACCATGGCTAGTGGAGGGAAACAAGAGCCTCCAACACTAACTCTTGCTTCTTAGGCACAGACACCATGAATGAGTCCCTGAACCACCACATATGAAATCTATAGGGTATTAGTGAACTTCATGTGTGTTATGTGTTCCATGACTAGGTTAGTTGTGAACCAAAAATGGGTGTCAATGTATGACCAAAGTATAGGGACAATAAGAAGCTCCTCATGCCTTAAATGAAGCTTCTCAGGCTCAAGCACCATGAACAACACCTACAACTCAAGAAGCTTCTTAGGATACAATGTTGAATTCATCTTCAAACCATCACACATAACCCTTGTGGGGTATCTCTAGCAAATGTAGAGCGATACTTATATCATGATTAGGCTACATTGCATGCCTTAAACAAGATTATGTCTTCGACCCATGCCGAGAATGTTTGCTGAGTCCATAGATAGTGTTGCTTAGTATGTTAGTGGGATACATTCAACATGAGTAGGTTTCATGAATTGGGAATGGGTCTATAGGCCTAAACATTCCTAGGGAGGATAAAAGGCTTCAACCATAAATTAAACTTTTCAACCTCAAGCGCCATGGTTTGGGGAGGAAAATAATTCATCCTCAGACCTCAAGGCTTAAACATAATCTGTTAGGTTCAATAACCATCAAAAACATGTGCAAATAATGGCATGGACCCTCTCTAGGGGGTCTTTACAATCAAAGTTTGATATGGATGCCATTAGAAGTTTTTTCTTAAAAAGTATGGGTCATGGGCCCTTGACCATGGTCAAGGAAGGAAACTTTAAGTGCCTCGAGATATTGTTGAAACTTCTTGGACTTAGCTTCTTTAACTCCATGGACTAACACAAGAGTCTTTTGTAAGGGTTCTTTGTAGGCATCCAAGTGGGATATAAGGGCCATGCGTAAGTATTGTGCACTAGAAATGGGTGTTGACACCTACACATGGTGAAGGGTGAAACATGGTGTTTAAACATTAATTGAACCTTTTTGAGTTCAAATGGTATGCCCCTTGTAAAAGTTCTTTATAGGCCTTTAAATGGGATATGGGTGTCATGAGTGGGGATCTGTGCACTACAGATAGAGTGATATGGGTGAAGAGGGTTAGAGTGAGAGGGGGAGGAAGTTTTAAGGGAAGAGAGAGAGAGAGAGAGAGAGAGAGAGAGAGAGAGATACTTTGTGTGTGTGTGTGTGTTAGAGAGAGAGAGAAACTGACCGAAATTTCTATACTTGTTGACAGGCATACAATGGATTCCCTCACCCTCTCTACGGTTGATTGAGGTACAAGTTGCTCAATTGGGAGAGGTATGGTTAGGTGTCCTGTGTGTGTGTGTGTGAGAGAGAGAGAGAGAGGAGGGTTAAGGAGAGAGATAGATGGGGGAGACAGAGAAAGATCATTTTGGCCTTAGGCCATAAACACCACTTCTCGGGCTCAATCACTATGAACAATTCTTGTAAACTGCAACACAAACACTCTCTAAGAATTATTTAGCATCGAATTTGGATACAGGTGTTTTTCACACCAAATATGGGCCATAGGGACATGTCCGAGTAACGAAATACATCATGATATTGTTGAATCTTCTAATGTGTAAGAGCCTTCAACAAGTCCTCAAACCAACACATGATCCCCCTGTATGTGTTCTTTGTAGGTTTTTGTGTAGTACAGAGAGAGAAGGTTTACCAAATAATGATAAAGAGTGAGATGGAAGATGAGGGTTAGAGAGAGAGGCGGGGGAAGGTTAAGGAGAGAGAGAGAGAGAGAGAGAGAGAGAGATATTCTGACCAAAATTTATATCCTTACTGAAAGGCATACAATGGATTTTCTCACCTTCTCCATGGTCGGTTGAGGTACAAGTTACTTGAACGTCATGGGAGAGGTAGGCTGACATGTTCTATGTGTGTGTTTGTGTGTGTGTATGAGAGAGAGAGAGAGAGAGAGAGAGAGAGAGAAGGGGGGTATCGTATAAAATAAGTTGCTACAAAGATGGACAACAAAACTACCATTGAACCAACAACTAATTCCTTCTATACAAGCATAGAGACGCACAACAAATACAAACATTATGCAACTAATGGGAATAAGGAAATGTATGAAATTTTTTATTCATTACTCATGCTACTCCAAATTACATTAATAGGGCCATGCACTACTACTTCAAGCCCAAACTATACATTGGCATAATCAAGAACCAAACATCACTGCTATGGCTCTACTTCTCATCTTTACGTTGTTGCTCCTTTAGTCCCTTCTATGGATGCTTCCTCCTATCCCGCCTCGCATACAACATTTACATATTTCACATGGCTAGAGGAATGCCAACAGATAGCAAGACCGTTTAGCTTTTAGCGTTTTAGTTTTACATTCTTACCAAAGAACCATTTCATCTTCTATTTGAGTAGTTAATCACTTGGTAGATACTTAGGAGTCATATCACTGTTAAGCCCTCCTGGGGTAGGTGTAGCATCTAAACTTCTAATATGTTATGCCAGTCAATGCCCAAATTCGCATCACTGTTCATCCTTCATATAGTAGGTGTACCATCCCACCTGCTAATCCAATGAGTGGCATCAGGGGCATCCCAGTCCATCGAAGCCTCTTCCTTCTTCACAGCATTGTCGTAATCCTGAGCTTGGTCCCATCAATTCCAGGAAATATGCACCATTGGGGCCTGAGTGTCCCCATCTTTATCCTTCACCTTATGTTCATATTCTTCCTGGTGCTTCTTCACAACTAGCCTTAGGGCTTCTTCATTTTCCCTCTTGAGGGCCTCTGCTGCATGATATCAACATAAGTCCAGATAGCGGCATTAGGGGTCTTGTCACCCATGCCGAAGGCATCATTTATGTCAGTGAAATTAGCTCCATTAAGCCTCATTTTCCTGTATTTTCCTTCTCTATTGATAATCCCCTAAGGTTTCTCGAAGGCCATGTCATCCTCCTCCTCCCTCCGCTTCTCAGCAAATCCTTGAGCATTGGGTTAGGGGCAATATAAAAGGCCAATTTGCGGGGAACCTAAGCTACAAGGTCTTTCCCTTGAAGTGAGAGAGAGAGAGAGAGTAATATTACCGAGAGAGAAACAAAGAGAGATAGGGACATAGGGGGGAGAAAAGGGGGAGGAGAGTTAAGTAGAGAGAGAGAGAGATAATTGTTATAGATAGAGAGTGAGAAGATGATGGTTAGGGGGAGAGGGGACAATGGTTAAGGAGATAGTGAGAGAGTGGGGAGGGGGAAGGGAAGGAGGGGGATTAGGAAGATATGGGATGAGTGAGAGAGAGAGGACGATGGTTATGGTTAGGGAGATGGAGATAGTAGGGAGAGTGAGAAGGAGAGGAAGTTTAGGTAAGGGTAGGGAGAGGGAGAAGAAGAGGAAGGTTAGGTAGATAGGGAGATAGAGGAGGATTGAAGGGGGAGAGAGTGAGAGCAAGAGAAAGAGAGAGAGAGAGGGGTTGAAATGGGGTGGAGGGGAGGAGGGTCAGGGAGAGACAAGAACGGACAAAGGAGAGGAGGAGGATTAGAGTTAGGGAGAGGGGAGGCAGAGGGGTTTGAGATAGATGAAGATGAAAAGAAAACTACATTTCAGATTACTAAACAAATCCGAGCATGCGTTATTAGCGTGTATGCAATAAATAGCGCGTACACACTTTTAGTGTGTACGTGTGTATTTAAAATAAAGTGTACTCGTTGTTTAAATTTCTAAATTGTGGCTGGCAATTCCTTCCCACCAACGCGGTGGATGAATTGGATGCTTTGGTTTTAGGTTCGGGTTTCCAAACCAAGTCGCTTGGATTGTGTTATAACAAAATACATCTTATTCTATAACTTCTTCTATTTCGAGCATGATTCTGCATATGCTACACTTGTCCATTGCTAATGAAATTGCACACACTTTTAGAACTATGTGTGCAGATTCCGAATATGTAATTTTTTTATTAAATCTATTATTTTTTTCTATTTTTTATTTAATTTTAATTGGACTAATGACAATCTTACACAAAAAGTAGGTTATTTATTCTGACTATAACTTTTGATTGGCTTACCTATTTTGAAAACGTAAAAGAACCTGCACAATTAGACACAAAGACCTACATCCTAAAAAAAAAAGTTCATTGATTATGTTAAGACCATGATGTGAGGGCCCAATGCTCGACCTAGTCATTTTAGGGCTTGGATGACTTCCTTAATTTAAAAAAAATACAATTAACATAAATAAATATGGAAAAATAATGCTGCACTAGAACGGCTTGTTATCTATGTCTCTATATAAATTTTTTCATAAAATTCCACCATTTGCATACCAAACCCGGGGCCCAATGCAAACATATTTATCATGTTTTCTTAAAACAATAACATACCAAACTTAGGATAACCCCATTTTTGGGGAGTTATATACTTAAGTTCCATAAATAATAGTTATATATTCCGGAAGGTAATCTAATTGTCTACATTTCATCTTCTTACGCCATATTCCAAAAAGTTATGTAGGTAGCTCCAATATTGTTTTTTGACATTCAGATTTCTATTTTTCCAGAAGTCCATTGCAACTAATGCATCATGAGTGGCCAACATTAGCTTGCACCAACCCAATTGAAAATGTGTGATATCTTACGGTAAAGCATCAACAATTTAAATATAACACAAACAAATTATACTTTTGGGTAGTTACATGTTGGAAATATTAATTATGAGTTAGTGAGTCATTCTTACTTTGCAATGCTGGTGAGTCTATGGTGTTCACATCTTACCATATTTAAGTCGTTGCATAAGTACTTAAGAAGTCAAGTTCTTAGGTTGATTTATTGTCTATAACATGTTCTGGTAGCTTTCGAGAGAAGCCAATTCTGGGTCTTTGTATTTAACATTGAAAAACATAATCATTTTGATATGTAAGAAGAAAAGAGAAGCAAGAAGCAAGTTTTTGGTATTCATAGAACTCCATGAAGTCTGAGAGCTCAAGCTTGTGAAATTTACGTTCTTGAAGCTTGGGAGGACAAGCTCTGTGAAAATACTTATAGCCATGTTCGGTAATATATATTTGCACTTGCTTTATTTATTCCGCAAAGCCTGGATGTCTAAACATTCTTCTTTAATAAAGAATGAAAAATCATTTTGTTAAGTTAAATGTATTTCTAAGTGAAAAGTAAATCTTGTAATCAAATTTAGGACCTTTTCCTAACATATGGCATGGATTCCTAAACTTCTAAGTTTCTAGGTTCTTAAAAGTCTACATGGTAAACAAATTTACTTTTATGTGCATGGTAAATATCTTTTAGTTTCAAAAAGGGTGAAATAATACTTTATAAAGTATGTATTAAAGTTGTGTTATTGCTCAAATTAAAATAATTTGTGCGCAGTAAGGATGAAAATTGTGCATAAGTCAAGTAAATATAAAACTACACAATAAACAATGAATAGTAAAACTAGGTAGTAAAATTCTCTATCTAGAGTTTTCCAGATCTAGTATCAAAGCGGGCTATCAAAGTTTGGTTTAAGATCTGGTATAAAAGCAGGTTATCAAAGTTTGGTTTAAGAACAGCAGAAGCAGGTTATCAAAGTTTGGTTTAAGAAGAGAAGAAGATTTGTTTTACAAGAACGTGACTTTGGAAAATTAAAAAAATGGCCTCCACTTCTAGTGCACAAATGTCAAGTCTGTAGACTCCAATTTTTACAGAGAAGAATTATGAATATTGGCCCCTTACTATGAAGGCTCTATTCATAGTTCAAGATGTATGGGATATAGTTGAAAATGGCTATGTTGAAACAGCAAATCAGGTAGCATACAATGCACTTACACAAGATGAGAAAGATATCTTGAAGGAATAAAGGAAGAAGGATGGAAAATCTTTGTTTTACATACATCAAGCAATGCATGAAAGCATAATCCCAAGAGTAGCAGCAGCAAATACAACCAAAGAGGCATGGGATACACTTGAAGCTACTTATCAAGGTTTGGACAAAGTAAAGACTGCCAAATTTGCAGATTCTTAGAAAAGATTTTTTAAATATCTGTCAGTGAAAGATACAGATTCAATAGAATCATTTTATACTCGATTTATTGGACTAATTTAAATCAAATGAAATCTCATGGAGAATCTATAGATGATAGGAAGGTTTTTGAGAAGGTGCTTAGGATCCTTCCCCCCAAATTTGAGTCTTTGGTTATGACTTTGGAAGAAAATAAAGACTTGAGCAATTTTAGCATTGATGAGTTGTAAGCCTCTCTCATCAATCATGAACACATAATAAATAGATCAAATACATTATTAGAAGGTGCATCTACAGCAAGGCCATCCATAAGTCATGGAAGAGGAAGGGGGAAATCTAATTTTAGAATCAGAGGAAGAATTTATTCTAGAGGGGAACAAAACAATAGTCCTACAAATGTTGCTGGTAGAAGTGAAAATCAGAATTACGGACAACCAAGTAGACAAAGAGACTAAGAGTTGATAACTAAAAAATACAATGTCATTATTGTAAGAAATTTGGACATTTTTCATATCAATGTAGGAAGAAATAGCATGACCAGAGCAAGCAAGGTCAAATACAGTCAGCTAACACTAACACTTCCATTGGCACAATTTTTTTGGCATGTGCATCCCGAGTTGAATGTAATATTGCACAAGATATCTCATGTTGCATATGGTATCTAGATTCAGGATGCAACAATCATATGTCTAGAAATTTAGATTTTCTTTCCATTCTAGATAAATCAATTCAAACTGATTTTACACTTGGAAACAATATCCAAGTCACTGTTTTGGGAAAATGCACTATTGTTAATCTAACCAAAGAGGGGGAGCAGAAAACTATGCCTAATGTTTATTATGTCAAAGATCTAAAACATAACTTAATGAACATTATATAGTTCTTACAAAAATTTTATAGAGTCTACATGGAAAATGTTGAAATATTGTAACTACTAAGAATATTATATTTGTACGTTATTATTCTGGAGATGTTTCATTCCTCTGTGAAGACCTTATTGTATATCTGGAGATGTTTATTCCTCCGTCAGAATGTGGTAACTTGGGTTATTAGACTTCCCTAGTGGGGTCGGCCCAAAGTCAGTTGTAATGGGGTGTTTAACTCAGTGGTTAAATATGGGGCCAACCTAGTTAATGTAAAAGACAAGTGAGAGTAGTGTATAAATAGAAGAGGTGTGTTCCTCATTTAACACACTCATTCATTATTCACTCACTTGTGAATGGTGCATAGGTGAGAGAGAGAGATATGCTATGGAGGAGAAGAAGCTCATGTTTGGGATATACATCTCTGTATTGTTGATCATCTATATTGAGGAAGCTTTGTTGGGTTTTCTACCCCATGAGGGTTTCCCAAGATAAATCTGTGTCTCTTGTGTTTATGTTGTGCTTGTTGTTCTTTCAGTGATCCTGTATATGCTATTGTTGTGAAATGAAATGCAATGCTGATATTTTCTGTCTTAGCATATTAAATCTTAACATGGTATCAGAGCTAACCTGAGGAGAAGAAACTATGCAGTTGTGAAAGCTAGGGCTTCTTGTTTTTTGGGTTTCTCTCCACAAATAGTGAAAGGTAGGAGGCTAGATTGACTCTCCTCAGCAAGGTGCATCTTTCTGTCGAGACATAATTCAATTCTGAGCATTTTTAGTTTTTGACCTAAAAATTAGGGTTTCAGAGAAAATAGGAATTTTTGGAATCTAAGTCCATGGCTGGATGCTCCTCATAAAAATTGAAGTTTAGAGACCAAGATTGAACTTTTTGGTTGGGTGAAGCTCTGGAAAAATCAAACCCTAGTTTGGGGTCCTATCTAGTAAATCCAGAAATTAGGGTTTCTGCAAAATTTGGAATTTCTGAAATCTAAGACCATGGCTGGAAGCTCCTTTGAAAAATTGAAGTTTAGAGACCAAGATCGAACTTTTTGGTTGGGTAAATCTCCAAGAAAATCAAACCCTAGTTTGGGGTCCTGTCTAGTAAATCCAGAAATAAGGTTTCTGCAAAAATTGGAATTTGTGAAATCTAAGACCATGGATAGAAGATCCTTGGAAAAATCGAAGTTTAGAGCTTTGGATCGAACCTTTTGGTTGGGTGAAGCTCCGAGAAACCCAAACCCTAATTCAGGGTCGTGTCTAGTGAATCCAGAAGTTTCAAAAGCAATTTTGAGGGGTGAAACTTTGCAGTGTTCAAATTCTGAGTATACCATCTTGATCAGCTAAGCAAAGCGCATCTTTCTATCCTTTCAGAAGTTTGAAATTCAAAGTTTGAATTTTTAGGGTTTCTCTCACAAACCCTAATCCAGCTCGAGATCTAGTTTTCAGCAAATCAAGTGGATTGGGCCAATCCTAAAAGAGAATGAGTTGAACAGTTACATAAGTGAAGAGATTTCTGTCTCAGAGGGAGAAGAGGCTAAGGCCTTATATAAGAATGCTACAAGCAATCTCGACACGTATGACTTGAGGAGATACAAGTATGTTTTTTAATATGTTCATGATTAAGGTTATGATATGTTTGTCTTCATATTATTGAGGTTAGTACAATATTGATTAATTTTAGGCTTGTCTTATCACCCTAGTAAAAATATGAATGCATGTGAATGATAGAAGACATTCATTGATTAGGGTTATGACACCTATGATTGTACTAATGCACTGTGGTATTGTATGAGGATGATGTTGTCTGCTAACATGAAAGGTACAAATCAATTTCTAGATCAAGAACATATGACCATGGTGACATGAAGAAAAAAGACTCATGGATCACATAGAAGCTCTACTTACAAGGTATGTATAATTTGATGGTTAACTTATGAGTTATGCAGGTTCTAGCACAAGGTCTCTAAATCATTGAAGAGAACAAAGAAGATATTGTTTGATATGTTTTCCTATATCAAGTTACAATCCTACTTTGTGCTAGGATCTTAGGGAAGTATACCTGTGTATGAAATGATCATGACCATACATAATGTTTTAATAGTATTGAGATTATACAAATGGATGTATGATTATGTATTAGATCATGAGGATGACACTAGTGCACACTTAAGCATGCTTAGTGGTACAGAATGAATAGAAGTTCAAAGACATATAGAGATCAAGCAGGAGGCAACCGCACAATATAAAAGATAAGTATTTGGGTTGTTTTTTGAATCTATGAATAGTTAATGATATTGCTCGTAATAGTTGCATGTGTATTTGTATATATCATGCATAGTGTGAGCATTCATATAACATTGAACAATATACTACTAATATGCATATGATGGGTAAGTTGGACTAACATTCCATTATTGCTTGTCTAGAATGAAACCTCTTTGCTAACATGCTGAGAGCTGTGCACGCTCTTGACAGTATGTTCTAGTAGAGATGGAAGGCATTTGGATAGCCACTATATGCATATAGGATATGGAAAAGTGTTGTGTTGGTAGTTGCATAACTATGTAAATCATATATGAACGCATTATAGGTTATCATGTCAACATGATTTGATGATTATGAAGTATTACTAACCATATGATTAACTTTGATTTGTAGAAAAGATCATGTGCTATGATGATGAACACCTGTTCCAAAGAACCAGTGATGGATGTTCAACAAGAAGACTTACAAATCAAACATACTATAGAAGGCTCGTGGCTAGAAGATTCTCTTAAAAGGAAGAGGATCATGACGAGATGTTTTCTCCAAGTGGCTAGATAAGACCATTCTCTTAATGATGTAATTGAAGAAGAAGTATGAATCGAATTGAAGAAAGCTCTGTATGGGTTCAATAGGTACCCAGGATCGATAGTCATTTGATGAGCTTAATGATCACCATGGGTGATGCAGATTTAAACCTTTGCTAGAAGGTTGAAGATGGTGTCTATATACAGATGACATTCTTCTCTTAGATGGATGCAAGAAGGAACTCACCACAAAGTTCGAATGATATTGAGGCTCATATCAGTAGACCCATCTGAAGGGAGATGGCGCGGACAGATATGCAGAAGATCACTCAATGCAGAGTGTGGAGGATCTCTTTCTGACAGGGAATGAGAAACAGATCATAGAAAGCAAGAAGAAGCTAGCTACGGAATTTTAGATGAAAGTCTCAGATTGATGGATTACTTCCTAGGTCTTGAAGTATGGCAAGGCCCAGAAGGAATCTTTCTTAACCAGGGAAAGTATTTGATATGTTGGAATGCAAAGCCATGGCCACTCCCATGGATTCCAACTTGAAGTTGTTGGTTGATGACTCATCAGAGTTAGTGAATGTGACTCTGTATAGACGGATTATTGGGTCATTGATGTATCTGATGAATACCAACCCAGATATATGCTTTGCTGTGAACACCTTGAGTCAGTATCTAGTAGAATCTAGACGTGTTCACCTGATTGCTGCAAAGCATGAGATGAGGTACCCAAAGGGTACAATAGACTTTGATCTATGTTATCTTGGAGATCACGACTTTAGATTGTATGGCTACACAGATGCTGATTGGGAAGGAAGTGTATCAGCCAGGAAGAGCACATCGGGTAGATGTTATTGGTTGGGATTTGCCATGATCTCATGGGTTAGTAGGAAGCAATCTAGTGTGGCTCTTAGCACAACTGAAGTGGAATATATTTCTTCTTGCTCTGCTAGTTGTGAAGTGATATGGCTTCGGAAGCGGTTATCGGGATTGTTTAACTTGGATATGGACCCCACTGTGATCTTGTGTGACAACTAGAGTTGTATCAAGAAGAATAAGAATCTAATGTTCCATGATAATTCAAAGCACTGTATAGAGATCCGATATTTCTATATACGGGATATGGTGTTGAAAGGAGTTATAAAGCTCAAGTGTGTGAGCACTAATGAGCAAGTTGCTGATGTATTGACCAAACCTCTGTCTCGAGTAAAGTTTGACTATTTCCGAGACAAGCTTGGTGTAGTTCAGAAGGACCCTCCTCGAAAGGGGGAGTGATATGGTCGATGATGATATTTGGATACTGGTATCGATGTGGATACCTGTATCGATGATGAGATTGCCTATATCGATGGTAAGTTCGATGATGAGGATACCTGTATTGATGTGGATACTTGTATCGATCATGAGGATACATGTATCGATGATGAGGTTACATGTCCCGACGATGAGGTCGATGATATCAACGATAAGGTTGATAAATGGTCCTAAGACTTGGTCTAAGTTGACGAGAGGGATTGTATCATCCCTGGACCTCGGTCCCTAAATTGATCCATAGATATATATCTCTAAGAAGTGGTCCCTAGTGGACGAGGGGGATTGTATCATCTCTGGACTTCGGTCACTGAATTGATCCGTAGACTCTTGTCTTCAAGAAAGATGTTGGTGAATGATGTAATGTGCACTCCTAGAATGCTCAACATAGCAGTAGGTGATCATTCACAAAACCTTTAATGATGTAATGTTCGCTCCTGGATTAGTAGCTGATCATTCACAGATTGTAAATCCTAGATCTGATCTAGGTCACACCGCAGTTGAAATAGTATTGGCTATGTGGTTGTAAATCCTAGATCTGATCTAGGTCACACCTCAGTTGAAATATTACTGCCTCTATGGTTGTAAATCCTAGATCTGATCTAGGTCACACCCCAGTTGAAATAATACTGGCTCTGTGGTTGAATGGAATGATGTAATGTGTGCTCCTGGACTACTCAGTGTAGAAACAGGTGATCATTTGCAGCTCCTATAATGATGTAATATTCGCTCCTGGACTGCTCAATGCAGCAGCAAGTGATCATTCGCAGGTGGTAAAATCCTAGATTTAATCTAGGTCATATCCAGTATGAAAAAGGACTGGCACTGTGGTCGGCATTGTATCGTCCCTAAACACGTTGAGGTGTCTTAAAGTGATAAGGATCGATCATCCTATAAGTA
The DNA here is from genome assembly GCA_027924585.1 of Larix kaempferi. Taxonomy (NCBI): domain Eukaryota; kingdom Viridiplantae; phylum Streptophyta; class Pinopsida; order Pinales; family Pinaceae; genus Larix; species Larix kaempferi. Next base: position 5,619,443 of record BSBM01001023.1, read on the forward strand.
GATCAGGATTGCATCGTCCCTAGACATGAGAGGTGTCTTAAAGTGATAAGTATTGATCATCCTATAAGTAGATTGGGATTGCATCATCCCTAGACATGAGAGGTGTCTTAAAGTGATAAGGATTGATCATCCTGTAAGTAGATCGAGATTGCATCATACCTAGACATGAGAGGTGTCTTAAAGTGATAAGGATTGATCGTCCTATAAGTAGATTGGGATTTCATCGTCCCTAGACATGAGAGGTGTCTTAAAGTGAGAAGGATTGATCATCCTATAAGCAAATCAGGACTGCATCGTGCCTGAACATTTGGTTCAAAATGTACATGATAGGACTGCATCGTCTCTAAACGTTTGGTTCAAAATGTACGTGATAGGACTGCATCTTCCCTGAACGTTTGGTTCAAAATGTACATGATAGGACTGCATCGTCCCTGAACATTTGGTTCAAAATGTACATGATAGGACTGCATCGTCCCTGAACGTTTGGTTCAAACTGTTTGTAATAGGACTGCATTGTCCCTGAATGTTTGGTTCAAAATGTACATGATAGGACTACATCGTCCCTGAATGTTTGGTTGAAAATGTACGTGATAGGACTACATCGTCCCTGAACATTTGGTTCAAAATGTACGTGATAGGACTACATCGTCCCTTAACGTTTGGTTCAAAATGTACGTGATAGGACTGCATCGTCCCTGAACATTTGGTTCAAAATGCACATGATAGATTGTATCATCCTTGGACTTATGTCCTAAAGTGAGTGGGATTGATCATCATGTAATTGGATCATGTGTATTGCAGAGTATGTTGCTATGATGATGTTTTTGATTGAGAGGATCCATATCTTGATGCCGTTGATCGGGAGGATCTAGATGTTGATGTCGTTGATCGGGAGGATCCAGATGTTGATGATGTTCCTGTAGCTGTTCAAGTGCTGCAGAAGATGAATATCCAGTATTGAAGATCTTGAATATGTTCCAGTAACTGTTTGAGTTACTGATGATGTATGAAGAAAGCTTCCAATGATTTATAGATGTATCATGTATGATGTAGTTGATGACTCCTTGCTCCTGTAGATGTTGTTATAATATCCTTCCCGTCAAGGGGGAGTGTTGAAATATTGTAACTTCTAAGAATATTATATTTGTACTTTATTATTCGGGAGATGTTTCATTCCTCCGTGAAGACCTTGTATATCTAGAGATGTTTATTCCTCCGTCGGAATGTGGTAACTTGGGTTATTAGACATCCCTAGTGGGGTCGGCCCAGAGTCAGTTGTAATGGGGTGTTTGACCGAGTGGTTAAATATGGGGCCGACCTAGTTAATGTAAATGACAAGTCAGAGTAGTGTATAAATATAGGAGGTGTGTTCCTCATTTAACACTCACTCATTATTAACTCACTTGTGAATGGCGCATAGGCGAGAGAGAGAGATCTGCTATGGAGGAGAAGGAGCTCATGTTTGGGATATACATCTCTGTATTGTTGATCATCTATATTGAGGAAGCTTTGCTGGGTTTTCTACCCCATGAGGGTTTCCCAGGATAAATATGTGTCTCTTGTATTTATGTTGTGCTTGTTGTTCTTTCAGTGACCCTGTATATCCTATTGTTGTGAAATGAAATGCAATGCTGATATTTTATGTCTTAGCATATTAAATCTTAATAGAAAACAATCATTGTGTAATTTTGAACAAGTATCCAACCAAACAACTAATACCTAAGGTGCAAATGACAAGTAATCACTTGTTTCCTTTGAGGATAAGGCCTTATATGAAGGGAAACACAACTCAAGTTGTTCATGAAACAAAGAATGAATATTCATGAGCTACATTCAAAGCAGAAAGCAAACAAGCCCTGCTCGAAGGAAGAAAAATACAATGGTAAAGAAATTCAAGTAGAATTTCAATTAAAAGTTCACGATGAATCATGGTTGTGGCATTTCATATTTGGACATCTGAATTCTTGTGGGATGAATTTATTGCATATGAAGAATATAGTAAAAGGTTTTCAACTAATTTAAAAACCATAAAGAATATGTGCAGGCTGCATTTTTGGCAAGAAAAATAGAGAATCCTTTTCAGTGGGAAAGTCATATAGAGCATGCACACCACTTGAAATTGTGCACTTTGATGTTTGTGGACCAATGAAAACACCATCCATAGGCGGATGCAATTATTTTCTTACAGTCATTGATGATTTCACAAGAAAAACATGGATTTATTTTCTTAAACACAAATCTGATGCATTTGGTTGCTTTCACCAGTTTAAGGAACTTGTGGAGAAGGAAAGTGGTCACTTCATCAAAGTCTTAAGGATGGACAAAGGTGGTGAATATGTTTCAAATGATTTTCTAAATTTTTGTATGATTCATTGCATACACAATCAATTCTCTACATGGTATACATCTCAACACAATGGAGTGGTAGAGAGGAAGAATGAAACCGTCATAGAGATGGCGTGGAGTATGATGGAAGCGAAGCATTTTCCAAATGAATATTGGGATGAAGCAGTTGAAACTACTGTATACATCATGAATATGTGCCCAACAAAGAGTGTGAAGAACAAAGTACCTCAAGAGGCATGGAAAACTATGCAACAGAGTGTTTCTCATTTAAATTTGTTTGGTTGTGTCACATATGCACATATTCTAGATGAACTAAGAAAGAAATTAGATAATAAGGGACATAAATGCATATTTGTTGGTTATTCAGAAGATACAAAAGCATACAAACTGTATGATCCTGTCACAAGGAAGGTCATAATCATCCGTGATGTTCAATTTGTGGAGAATGAAGCATGGGATGGAAGTAGAGAAAAGACAGTGAAAATTGTGAATCATGTCGCACATGATGACATGATGGAAGAAGTGGTTTAGACGCCACATGAAACTAAAGATGTCATAGGACCATCATCCCTAGGACTGCGCGACATGTCACACCTCAAGCTACTGCGCACCGGTCACATCACAATATACACCAGCAAGCACTTCGAGAGCGCAACAACGTCCAACAAGTAGCCCAAGGAGTTCTTCATCTCCAGATCCAACTTTAGCAAGCTTGTTGCCACGAAAAACAAGAAGTCTACATGAAATATATGATAATGATACAACAAATTCATTTTTCGTTTTTGCATTGTTTTCTCAAATAGATGATCCACTAGATTTTGAAGAAGCTGTTAAAGATGATGTATGGGAACAAGCCATCAATGAATAAATTGAAGGCATTAAAAAGAATCAGACATGGGAATTGGTAGAGGTACCAAAATACAAAGATGTAATAAGTGTCAAATGGATTTAAAAAACCAAGCAAGATGTTGATGGTACTGTGCAGAAACACAAGGAAATATTAGTTGCAATAGGGTTCACATAATAGCTCGGCATAGATTTTAATGAAACATTTGCACCTCTTGCACATATGGATATAGTCTGAATAGTTTTGGCCATAGTTGCGTAGAACAAATGTTCTGTCTATTAGATGGATGTTAAATATTCATTTTTAAATGGTTATTTGGAAGAGGAAGTGTATGTCTAACAATCACAAGGATATGAGGTTCTAGGAGAAGAAGATAAAGTATACAGGATGGAAAATGAACTTTATGGATTGAAGCAACATCCTAGAGCTTGGTACAACTGCATTGATTCCTACATCATTCAAAATGGATTTCACAGAAGTGAATGTGAACCAACAATGTACACCAAAGTCAACAAACAAGGTAACATGTTAATTGTGTACTTATATGTTGATGATTTAATATTTATTGGTAGCTCGGGCCTAGAATATTTTAAATCAGTCAAGGAGAATGAATTTGAAATTACTGATTTGGGGCTTATGAGATATTTTTGGGGCGTGGAAGTCCATCAATACAAAGATGGTATATTTATTTCTCAATCCAAATATGCAAATGAAGTCTTGAAAAGATTCAATATGGTAAATTGTAAATTTGCCCCAACACCAATAATAATAGGACTAAAATTAAGCAAGGAAGATGATGGATCAGGTGTTGATCCCACACTATTCAAAAGACTGGTTGGAATCCTTATGTATCTTAGTGTGACAATGCCTCATATAATGTATGGTTTAAGTATGAACACAAGGTTTATGTAGTCTCCAAAAGACTCACATTGGTAGGAAGGTAAAATAATTCCGAGGTATGTAAGTGGTACAAAATATTTTGGTATTATGTACTCAACTTTAGAATATTTCAAACTTATTGGATACACTGATAGTGATTGTGGAGGAAGCATGGATGATAGGAAAATCACATGTGGGTATACATTTCATTTTGGTATAGGAGTAGTATCATGGACATCAAAGAAACAATCCAATGTAACTCTGTCATCAGCAAAAACTGAGTATGTCGCAGCTGCAAGTGCTGTATGTCAAGCTATTTGGATGCGCAGAATGTTAAAAGATGTGTCACAGTGTTAGGAAGAACCCACAACAATTTATCATGACAACAATTCAGTGATTGCCGTATCAAAGAACCGTGTGTATCATAAAATAACCAAGCATATTGAAACCAGGTATCATTTCATTAGAGAATTGGTAAAAAACAAAGAAATTTACTTTTATTTTTGCAGGTTTGAAGATCAGTTGGAAGACATATTTACAAAACCATTGACAATGGACAATTTCTAGTATGTGCCCAATTGTTTAGGAATTGTTAATTTAGTAAACAACTCATATTGTTTCAGCCATTTAAATCCCATTTTTTATTTAATTTTGTAATTTCAAGTGCTCATAATTAAGGGGGAGTATTGAAAATATTAATTGTGAGCTGTGGCATATCTAGCTTGCGCTAGCTAAGTGATTTAGTCATTCATTGTGAGTCTGCAATGTGAGCCAATATTTTAAGATATGGAGTTCACATCTCACCATATTTAAACGGTTAAGATATGGAGTTCATAAGTCATGTTCTTAAGTAGATTTCAGTCATAAATATATTACTATCTTGAATATGATCTGGTAGCTTCCTAGATAAGCCAATTTTGGACCTTTATATTTACATTGAAAAACTGAGTCATTTTGATATTTAAGAAGAAGAGAGAAGCAAGAAGTAAGTTTTTGGTATTCATAGCACAGAAGAAAAGAGAAACAAAAAGTAAGTTTTTGGTATTCATAACACTCCATGAAGTCTAGGAGTTCAAGATCTTGAAAGTTAAGTTGTTGAAGCTTGGGAGCACAATCTATGTGTAAAATATTTACAGCCGTGTTCGGTAACATATTTTTGCACTTATTTGATTATTCTGCAAAAGATATCTTCATGGCACACATATTTCTTGGAGCGTGAATGTCTAAATATTCTTGTTTTATAAATAATGAAAAATCAATTTGTTAATTTAAATTTTTTTGCTAAGTGAAAAGTAAAGCTTATAATTATCGGCACAAATTTAGGACCTTGTCTTAACATATGGAAATGGATTTGCAAAGTTCTAAGTTTCAGAGTCCATAAAATTTTACATGGTAAAATGTATTTACTTTGATATACATCGTAAATATCTTTTAGTTTCAAAAATGGTGAAATAATACTTTTTTTCAAGTCCAAAAAAACATAACTTGATATTCTTATGGAATCAAAGTTACATCAGGTGTATACATAGAGAGATTGATTTTATAGCAACATTTACATGTTCATCAAAAAGCCAAAATAATACAGTCTACCACCCAGACATATTTAGCTTTCCCCAAAAAAAATTGAAAAACAGACAGCAACATCCAGAATAGAAATGTCCAACATATACCAATAGGCCTAAAAATGAACCAAACTAGAAAATATGATAGATGCCTTCATCTAATGGAACGTTATCCACAAACTCGACATAGTGGAGTAGGCCATCCATCGGTCCAACCGATCTGTTAAATTCCGGAAAGATATGTGACATTGTGATCTGCTCAAAAGATTCCTTCAACTCCTCAATTCTGGCCATCTGACCAAGATGGAGAACATTTAAAGAAGATTTCGCATCGATCCAACTGATAATACACTGGGAATCACCTGCCTGTGCAGACTCCGTTGTCACACAATCAACAGAGTGCCCCATAAGACCAACAATTCCACTTGTGTATTAGTACCAAAGATAAAATGCCCCAAACTGATATGTAACACCATGCCTGCCCCGCATAAGCCATGCCCCTGTGCCCCATCAAAATAGCCTACCAAAATATCAGATTCGAAAACCGGAGGGATGAGCATTTGGTGCTTAGTCTAAACTTTCCTTCTATTGAATGCTCTGTACAAAGCAATGGCTTTAAACACAACCTGTTGGGGTTTACGACAAATACCATTAAAAATAGCAAAGTTCCTGCATTTCCAAACTTCCCAAATAACGAACAAAGTGAACTCACGAAAAGAAGTCTTCCTGTGAAACCAGCAGCTCAAGAATTCCAGACAGTAATAAAGAAAGGACCATGCACAAATAAGTGTGACACAGAGAATACAAAAGCCCGGTCCAACCAAACCTCGCTTCAGCAGCTTGTCCCATGTGAGGACTTTATTACTCAAGCATAAACACAAAAAAACAGCCAAACTTCAATGGAATATTCCACTTCCAGATTTTTGTGTACCACCCAGAGGGATCCCTCGCTGCCTGTTCATAGACGACGAAGTCATAAGCCAGTTTCGCCGAAATAATATCATTAGAGTCTTTCCACTCCCAAACCAAACGGTCAGGTGCATCTGTCAAGCGTATCCCAGCAGCCTTAAGTTTATAAACATAATTGTGCCACTCACATGCCTCCTTACCAACAAGTCCCAGATTATCCGACTGTAACCAAGCAGACGAGAAGTTGTCCTTGTTTCGAACAATATAAATCTGAGAAAGAACCTCGATCCTCCTGGAGTGTAGATATTTCAATAAAGATGGAGAGAGACCGAAATCGTCCTCCAGCCCCATAATCGGGTCAATTCCAATATGAGCCCAAATACCACGGCTTAATCGCTTTTCAGAATCGGAATCGGAAGAGTTTTGCATAACCCAGCCAGATTGCAGAAGAATTCGAGCTAATAGCAGGGCTGTTACGGATCCAAATGTAGGGCAGCAAAGACTTAAGATATTTCTTCCCGATTATATCACTCCATAAACTCTCACCAAAGAGAGCACGCCAAAGTGATTTAGCTGCTAGAGCATCCGCAAACCAGCCAATATGTTTAATACCCCATCGACCTAAGTTCTTCTCAAGTGAAATATTCTGCCGGGCCGAATGATAGAGGTGAAATAATACTTTATAAAGTATGTATTAAAGTTGTGTTATTGCAGAAATTAAAGTCATTTGTGTGTAGTAAGGTTGAAACCTGCTCATAAGTCGGTAAATATAAAACTGTTCAGTAAACAATGAATAGTAAAACTGTGCAGTAAAATTCTCTACCTGCGCAGTTTTTCCCAGATTACGCAATTCTTCGCAGATTAGCCAATTCTTCAATAGGAAAGTAACATATGAAGACTTTTGAAAGTAAACCTCTACCAGAATACCTACCTAAAATATGAATCTAAGGTCCTCGTCCTTTTTCTTGAAGGAAAGAAGTTCGAGGGACAAGATCTAATCAAACTTACTTTTGAAGTTTTGTTACGCTAATTTGGTTTCCAGTTATACTACCTTGAGGAATGTCGCCATTGACCCTGCAAATAACCAGGGTTTGAGGTTAAAGGTTATACTAAATTGTATTATATCTGTTATAATGCCACCATTGCGTAGTTGTATATGCAAATCCTTGGAAACAGAAAACAGATACACATGCAAGTATCCAACAGATTTATGGTTAAGAACTTTGAAACTCGATTGTCCAAATTGCAATGATAGTACTTTTAACAAGAGAAAAGTGGAACGAGATTACCTGTTGTGAAGGGTAATCTAACCCCTCTGCAAGCAATTCCTTCATTCCAATCACCATTGCACAAACAAAATACATGTACATCAGCGTAGTGAAATGTAAACAACTTTGTAATGAATTTTTCACACATTTAGTCCTCACAAAACCAATACATGTGCTAACATGAACATTGAAAACAAATATAGGCAACTAATGTGAAAATGTAAGGACTGTCAGTGTTCTCAGCTATTAAAATAGGTAGAGGACTTTCAAATGCAAATATTTTGGCATGGTGGGAACCAACTATCTAGAAATAAAGGAAGATTCACTCCCACAACTCTGAATCATTCTCAGGAAATTTAAGTCCGTTAACCATTGACGAAGACTACATGTACATACTTGAAACAGGTCCCAATAACCAACGAACCCAACGACCGATGCTGCAACATTGCGACAGGAAACTCACCTCCATAACCACACAAGCAGCCGCTACTGAAGCCCGTAAAAATACGTACATTGAACAATCATCAACACTTATGTCAACCAAAGGATCGCAAGAGCTATATCAGTAACCATAGCTGTCATAGGGTTCCCAAAGGAAAAAAACTCACTTGCAGAACAAGATACCACTAACTCCACCTATTTGCAACAATGACGAAAGTTGAAAACAATGAATGGCAGACAACACTCGAACTCCCCCTATTTGTAACAATGCCGAAGCTTGACAACAATGAAACAAAAATACAACACTCAGACGAAAAATTCAAAATAGTGGACCAGAATAGCACCACACCATACCCGGAACAATCCAGACAATGTCAAGCCAATGAAAAATCCCCAAGGACAAACAACAATCCAGAGACGCCATGGCATTAAAGCCCGCAGGCCTTGAAACAGTAAACTTCACCACACCATCCCTTTGATGCCAAGCCAAACAAAGAAGAATCCAGACACTGGGTGGCATTGAGGCCTGCACACCCGGACAACCATCACCACACCATCCTGTGGAGGCCCAGCCAAATGAAGAAGAGTCCAGACATCAAGCGGCATTAAATACCAAGACATCAAGCGGCATGAAATACCAACACAATTGCACCACCAACTATACTGCATTAAACCTCCACGCCAAATCCAGAGAATAGATGTCAGCATTACAATGCAAATTAGATATTCGATAAAGTTTTATTTCATAATTTAAATCAATATTCAAATTCCCAAACTATGTCAAACGTTAGCAGAAAATTACAGGAATGTACACAGAAACTAATTTGTCACTGGGCAATTGCAATATGCCCCCTTGCTATCCAAGGACATAATAATTGATAGTCCATTTTAACATAAATTCACATGAATTATGTCCATTGTTTAGTGTGATAAAGAAAAAAAAAATCAAATAGAATAGAACATGATTAAAGAAATATAATACAAACATAAGTTTTTCAATAGTAATGGAAGAATATTATATAAAGAAACATGATGAGGCTTAATTAAAGAAAAATAATAGTATATAAACAAAACTAAATGTTGTTTAATTTTATAACCCAAGTATAGTTAAAGTATTTAAAAAGTTATAGTAATGTTATGAAATATCAATAAACCAAACTATGGGCAATATTTAAGTACAAAACTAAATCATGGGTCTATAAGAGGCTTTACAAATTAGTCATGAATATAGTTTCAAAGTACATTCCAAACAACTCCATTCTTATTTTCATGGACATCAAATGCAACAATGATCAAGGCATGTCATCAATTTCATTTTTAAACCCATAGGTGTTTATATCTTAGAATTTGGGGTGGACTACCATCTATGCTTTTTCTAGATTGAAGGAGGATGGGACAAGTGTACTCTCAAGATTGATTTTACGGGAATTGTTCAAAATTCCAAATAAACAATTACACACACACACACACACACATATATATATATATATAATAACTGGTAGCTAATGCATGGATAACACAAATGATTACAACTAAGCATGGGGAATAATTAACATATAACTTGTTCATGACACTTAACTTATGATTTATGGGTGTTCACCAACCACAAATTAAGTGGTTGTGCTAGTAATATTGTTCTTTTTTATCTCATTTGGAACCAATGGCCTGGAAATAAATCTTCCCCATGAACACTTGGCTATTAAATTATTAACAAGTACCACCTCCACAAAGCCACCTATGACCAAGAAGAGTGTCAAAAGCGTGCATAAATTGCTCCATGCAAAAGAATATCTACCATTGCATACTACTCATTAAATTTGCAATCAAGTAAGATAAATTTTAGTTCAAAATTTATGAGCTGGTTGTATTTTTAAATTTTAATCAAATATATCAAGATACCTAGGCCTAGTCAAATCTAATTGTGTGTATATGAGATTTTGGTCTCTGTATATGGAATAAGAGTCTATGCACCTTAGAAAAATGAAATCAAATTATTGTTAAAAAACATGATTATCATTAAAAATTTAATGAACAATTTAGTATGACACGATATACACCTATTTTAATTTATTCGTACCTACCCATTAGATTTTTCAATCCTCGATGGTCCCTCACGAGGATGTGAAAATTTTGTATCCAATCATGCACCCACATAATTGGAGTATTAATACCCCATGTACCATGCCCTTTGTGTGACATCATTAAATGTAAAACACTCAAATTATTAAATACATGTATCATAATCAATGTTTCAAAAATTGATGCATTTAAATTGGAATTCATTGAATTGAGACATAAGTTGTACCCCACCAACTAACGGGGGATGCACTATAGGTGGAGATGTGATCTTGTATATGTTCCCAACCTTAGATATGGGCTCAAGACTATCAACAAAACCATTTCCTTTCCTCATCTGAACAAGGGACATGTGAAGAAAGAACAAAATAAACAATTGCTAATATGTAAGCATATACATAATTTGTATAACTGAACCTTTTTTATTCCAATCATACACTAATCAAGTCCCCTCTATCTATCAGAAATGGATGATAAATTTATCATTCAATACTATGAAGCTCATCCAATAATGTAGACATTTGCATGTTATAAAAAAAAAGAATATTGCTTAATCCATTGATTCCACAAGTATCAAGATGATCAATTGATGGCAAGTAAATATAATTTATGACTACTATAATGTACAAGCTATTCCTCACTTGTATCTCTCATATGATAAAATATATGCAGCCCATGCATTGATAGCATATTTCCATAGCTACTCATGTGGTAGCAATGCAATTTTCTCATCATTGATCTCATACAAATCAAGCTCTTGAGAAAAGCGGGGATGGTCTACAAATATTCCCAGCTAAAGAAATTGAAACACTACCCTACAAAGTGCACATGGTTTCTTCCATCACATCCCACACCTCAACTCCAAGCTACGACATATGATCTAAATTCTAGAGTAAAAATATACTTTGAAGTAATGATACTAATCTTGGAGTTGGTGGTAAGGTAGCTAGCTTTATATGATCCCAATGACATCCATAACAGTGTACCTTCTCAATACCATAAAGCCATGATGGTATGCTAGTGTATTCAATATCCATGTGAAAATAAAACTCTGCATAGACGTGTAATAGGGAAAATAATTGCAGCCATAAACACTAAACCCCTTGGCTCATTACTTAAATTATCAAATAGAGAGTTCATACAAAATTAAGACGTACTGTGCACTATATTATATGCAATTACAAAGGAAATAGATAAAAGGACTAACTAAGAAAGACAATAAATGTAAGGCAATAACTTAAGCTAGGAAAATAAAGACATAAGGAAATAACCTAAAAGACTAACAAAGAAATATGGTAAATGTAAAGTAGCAACTTGATATAGGAAAATAAATACATCAAGCAACTAAATTGAAAGACTAACTAAGAAATATGGTAAATGTAAAGCAATAAATTAATCTAGAAAAACAAAGACATAAAGGAAATAAATTGAAAGACTAACTAAGAAAGATAGTAAATATAAAGAAACAACTTAACTATGAAAATAGAGAATGACTTTCTTAAAAATGGAAATTCAATCATGCAAGAAATAAAAGTCAAAATTGAAATAATAGGAAATAAATGTTGATTTTATCTAAAAGTGTTGGTAACAAAACACTACAAGAACATTACAAGAAACTACAAAAATGACAAAACTTGTGGAAGAAAATGACATAAAATAAAATAAATGAAATAAATGCATGAAGGGATTCTCAGCCCTTCCCTTGAGCGTTACCAACCAAAGGAATATCTTGGAACCCCGGGTAAGCAAGTCTACTAAATATGGAACAAAACTAGCTCTTCTTTATTCAATAATTTGCCATGAAAACAGGGAAACAAGTTTCCTCTTGATACAAATTAACCTTGACCAACATGGGAAGAATGAAAATTATAAAGAGAAGAATAATAGAAGCTAAGCTATATTAAAATCTCAAATCCTACTTATATTTTTACTTGATCAAACTCCAAATTGTCTTCTAAAATCAGATCCTTGTTTGGTGGAGGTTGCCCAATTAACTAGAAATATGCATGCAAGATGGTGGGATTGATTGCCTTTTGGAAAATCGAACTTGCCTCCATAATTTTGACCCCTTGTGATAATTGAGTCCTTCTTTACATGTTGGAAGCTCATGAGAATAATTAGCAACTATCATATGCAATCATCTCCTTGATTTGTGGAACTTTTCTCCTAGTTAATTAGAAATCAATATTCTAACTTTGTGGGATTAATTCCCCTACCTACCATCCATAATTTAAATCTTGGATTATCATTAAATATTTATTTATGTGTTGGAATCTCTTGATAATCAAGAGTGGACATAATCCCTTAAATATCTTCACCAAACTCTTGTTTGGCTAGAAAACTCATTGAAAAAGATTCAGCTGGTTGTTGTGACATTATCCCTTCAAATTTGCTTTAGATAACCTCCACTTATAACTCCATCAGAAATAAATATTTTTTTGCAAAATACTATTTCATTATCTTTACAAAATAAATAATATGAATAATCAAATAAAGTAAACATTACTAATCAAATGTCAAGATATTCATTTAACAAATATGCATAGGCTTTAAGTAAGATTGTCATAAGTTCATCATTAATCACACATACTAAATAGTTGTTAGCTCCATATATATCACCAAGATGGGCCAAATAATGTATCATTTTAAGGGCCCATCATACCCACCAACTTTAAGTTTTTGCATGTCCTCATGCAACAAAACAACTTCCTCAAGAGTTGGTCTCTTCAGAGAGTCTGAACATGATTTTTCATTCTATTGATTGTACCTTGTATATGAGCCTTGAATGTGGACAAGAACAACACACAATATTTTAAATTGTAATGCATAAGAAGGAAATTTGTCTTCTATAAGAAACACCTAAATGCTCTTTAATAAGGGTGATTTCATTTTTTTTGCATTGCCATTCGACATGAAAATAACTTGAAAAGTGTTGGAGTGACTATTTATATAGATGTATATTCCATATATTTATATTCAAATGGATTCCCTATACTTGAGTTTCGATGTCCTAATCAAATTTAAAACTCTATGGTATCACTATAAGCCTTGCATGAGTGTTAAATGGATAAATTAACAAGAATTAGTACATTACCCATTTACTTAACCTTTGAATTTTTTCATGCATATTCCATCTTGAATTATGAGATTGAAATCCTTGTTTGATTTCATCTCTTGGTTCACTTGGTTTCATTTGTTGGCTTGCTTGCTTTCACTTGTTGGCTCGCTTGATTTCACTTGCTAACTCGCTTGCTTATCATATTTGGATCTCTTGATTGAAATGATTGGAGGAACAAATAATCTATGAATTCTTAATGAATTATTCTCAAAAAATTGATTCATTCCTTTGGAATATCAAAGACTCCTTCATTTTGTTTGATGGCTCTGATTCTAGAGGAAAAGTATTGATTTTTTTATGTAGGTCTATAATTAAATTTCCTAACCCACCTAAAATCGTCATTTTTCTATAAAATGGTATAGGGAGATATATGATTGTTCCCTCTATACCCTTAAAAAATATCATACATTTATTCCATACTAAGAAGTACTAATGATCAAAATACTATACCAATATCAAAACTGCCTTCAAATTTGCAAGTTTCCTGTACTTGACTGTAATTGAATTTTTTACCCAACTTAAACTCATCAATTTATTATTCAATTGTAAGAGAAGATAGAGAAATATTTTCTCTACACCATCAATTTTTTTTAGAACATTATTCCAACTTATGAATGATAAATAATACAGTACCTGTGTCAAATCCGCCTCCAAGTCTGCAAGCTTCTTGTAGAGGATTGTTATTGAATTTATTACCTCACTTAAACTCATCCATTTTTTATAAAATCATATGACGAGGTAGAGGAGAATGTTCTCTATTACCTGTAAAAATTTCAGCCTTTGATATGAATGCATCGGGTCATAATCCTGAGAACATCCAATCATACTACTTATTGATGCTTCAATGTTCTACTTTTGATTTATGCTTGGAAAACAAGATTGGTCCCTTGATCTATATTGTATGCACATGCTTTGATACAACATAGGATGTCTACTTCATAAAATATCAACATTAATTTTTTCCATACATGACCTATGAGAACATAAGTATGGAGTACTAAGTACAAAATTTATTTATTTTTTATATCTTTTATTTTTACCTCAGGGCAAGGACATCATTGCTAGTTTTCACCAATGCTCTACTTCATGGCAGAATTGCTGGTTTTCACCATGAATATTTTATTTCTACACAACTATACCCACCACAAATGATTTTTTCAAGTAAAGTCCTATACTAGGCGCCTTAGAGGGGTTTTCACCATAGGTATTTATTATTCTTATTTTATTTTTCTTGTCTTTTTATTCATGAAAAAAAACTATCTACCTTAAACTACTTGAAAAAAAACAGCTCTCTTCTTAAGTGTAGGAATACATCCAATTCAGCCACTTGCGTATAACGATCTCAAGTAAACTAATATCCAATTTTGAAAAATATACCTCATTATATGAAAGGATATTAGGGACCAATTGTACAAGTGGCTATGGTGCCAAGAAATGCTGAAGATGGAAGTGGTACCGCTTGTTGATCGTTGCTTGAATCCAAGACATAATATAGTCATGATCTCTATATTATGAGATTTTTCATTTTCCCTCTTGAATGTATAATGGGTCTAATGACAAGCATGCCATAAATTTCTCAACTTCAGGATCTAGTGTGTGTTCCACATTAATTTTCCTCCATGAATCTTTGATTTCCTTTGTGTGCATGCAAGGGCCAGTGAGAGAAAAACATGGATTTTCTCTCTCTTTTGCATGCATGCAAAAATGGTTGAGAAAAATTATTTTTCATGGATTTCATAGTTAGCTTCATTGAAATATAAATACAAAGGAAAAAATTACTCATCTTCTTGTGGAATTTTCTCATGGATCTCCCTTCCATTATGGCTTCTTGTGATGCAAATCCACCTCTGTTTGGATCTCTTGGATTACAACACAGATTTGAGAAAATATATATAGCAATCTGTCATCCTTTCTTATACAACTTCTTTAGCATCTTGCTCACCATGAGTAGCTTCTTCATCACACACCACAAACCTAGGGTTTTGATACAAATAAATTGTATGGATTCGGGAAAGCTATTTTTTTAATTTTTCCAATAAAATTTCAAACTACTCCTAATGCAATTTGAGGACCTCCCTGGATACGGTGCCAAAAAGTGATGGGCCAAATAATTGTAGCCATAAACACTGAATCCCTTCACTCATTACTTAAATTATCAAGACAGGATTTCATACAAACCTAATAGCTACTCTTCACTGTATATGCAATTGCAAAGGAAACAACTTGAAATACTAACTAAGAAAGACAATAAATGCAAAGCAACAACTTAATCTAGGAAAATAAAGACATCAAGGAAATAACTTGAAAGAATTACTAAAAGATATGGTAAATGTAAAGAAGCAACTTAATATAGTAAAATAAGGACATCAAGGAAATAAATTGAAATAATAACTAAGAACGATGGATGTAAAGAAACAACTTAATCTAGGAAAAGAAAGACATCAATGAGACTAACTGAGAAAGATGGTAAATGTAAAGCAACAAATTATCCATGAAAATAGAGAATGACTTGCTTAAAAATGGGAATTAAAGCATGCAAGAAATAAAATGTTGAAATTCAAATAAGAGGAAATAAATTTTGATTTTATCTAAAAGCACTTGAAACAAAAAACTACAAGAATATTACAAGAAATTACAGGAAAGACAAAACATGTGGAAAAAAACAACATAAACTAAAATAAATGAAATGAAATACATGAAGGGGTTCTTAGTCCTTCCGTTTAGTGCTACCAACCCAAGGAATCTCCTAGAACCCCACATAAGAAATTATAGTAAAGATGGAGCAAAGATAGCTCTTATTTGTTTAACAATGTGCCATTAAATTAGCACCACATGCTGCCTCTTTATGCAAATTCGCGTTAACCAACAAGGGAGGAATGAAAATGCTAAAGAGAAGAATAATAGAATCTAATCTAGCTTAACATCTGAAATCCTACTTCTATTTTTTCTTTGGTAAATTCCAGTCTCTTCCATGCAATCAACTCCTTGATTCGTGGAAGTTGTCCCAGTTAACTAGAAATAGGAATGCAAGTTGGTGGTATTGATTCCCTTTTCGAAAGTCAACCTTTCCTCCATAATTTCTACCCTTATGATCTTTTATTCCTTATGATGTTGTAATCTAATCACAATAATTAGGAAATATCTCATGCAATTAAATCCTTGATTGGTGGAAGTCAACTCCCAATTAACTAGAAATTGGCATGCTCACTTTGTGGGATTGATTCCCCCATGGGAAATTCAGCATAGCCTCCATAATTTAAAACTTGGATGATCAATAAGTTGTTATTTATGTGCTAGCATATCATGAGAATCAAGAGTGGACATAATCCCTTAAATCTCTCCACCAAACTCTAGTTTGACCAATGAACTCATTGAAGAAGATTGAGTTGGTTTTTGTTACTTTATACCTTCCAATCTACTTTAGATAACCTCCACCTATAACTCCATCACAAATAAATAATGATTTGACACATATTAGTCCATTATATTTATGAAATAAATAAAAGGAATAAGCGAATAAAGTAAACATTACTAATCAAAAGTCAAGATATTCATTTAACAAATATGCAAAGGCTTTAAGTAAGATTATCATAAGTTCATCATTAATAAAACATGCTTAATCATTTTTAGATCCTTAGGTATCTCCAAGATGGGCCAAATAATTTGTCATTTTAGGGTCCCATCAACTTGTTTCATGAAATATAATGTTACCACATCATGGTGGGGACATTCTTTATGCTCCAATATATCTATCATAAATAAAATTCATTGAAACCTCAACCTTAAATTCTTTTAGTTTTATAGGTTTCCTCCTTTAGGAAGTTAGGATATATATCAAATAGAGTATCCCTAACATATATCATGTGCACCCTTTCACCACATCCCATTTATATTTCCCCAAGACCTATATCCTCCTACACATTACATCTAAATGAATTGATTGACTCTATTAAGCCTCATCATCATAGAGCATCAAATGGGGATATCATGAGATATGGAAAGTGTCTCTTTATGAAACAAGTTTCAGTATCCAATTATATTATCAAAGGTAACATGTGGAATCTTATTCTCCATATTGAGGGATGTGTAGAACGATCATCTTTTCCATTAGAGGACTCTCCAAGTTAGACAAAAGACCATATTCAAATTAAAATATGTGTTTTCTTTTCAATTGAAATGTTCAAAATCAATGACAACTAGGAGTGAAAAATAACGACTTTCATATTTAATACACCTGTACTAGAAATGATCCATCTCATTTGATGATAAATGGATGATGCAGTATGGTATAGGTGCATAACATCCCCGAATCCAACTAATGTGACTACCATTAGGCAGTGTCACCTCATGACTATAAGGTTGGTTACCTATGAAAGTACACACATATTATTTTGCATGGTTATAATTCACTTATATGTACATCAAAACAAAAATTCTAAAGCATGCATTTACTCTCATGAATAGGAGGAGGGACATCTCCATGAAAGTAATGAGCCTTAGACGATGCATGGATTTGTCTCTAGTGAACATAAGATCCCCAATATAAAGAATCATCTATAAGAGGATAGAAAATGTTATATGCTTCAAGAAGTAGGGTTTATAAGTGTAAGGGTTTCTAAAGTTTATGAAGGTTAACCTTCTAGGTTTTCAAGGTCATTAACATTAAGATTAGGGTTTATAAAAATTATTCATTATTAGGACTAAAATATAGGGTTTACAGGGATTATCCATGAAAGGTTACAAGGGTTAATATTAATGTAGTTAAAGAGGTCAAATTAAATATTTATAACCTATACCAACCATCAAAAACTATATTGAACCATGGTTAGCCAATGTTTTCAAAGGAAAACCATCAGTACAAGGTTAGCGCGTTAGTTTGTTAGTAGAATAAACTAATGACATATTAGGGATACTTTAAGCCATGGAAATGTATAACCAACCATGGTTGAAGATTAAGTACCATAATGACAAATATTTTTTAGGTTTCGTTAGATTACAGGTTACAGCTTAGCTAAAGGGAGTAACGCCAAACATGAATATTTACATGGAGCCATGATAAAGAAATGCCCACCATTGTAAAAGAAAGTTTGTCATATAAATTAAGTTTAGTTGTTAGGGACTCTGTGGGTTATTTCCATACCTAACTAACATATGCATAAAAATACATATAACCATTATCATCTATAGTAATCATTGTCACATTCAGCCATGGGAATTTATGGAAAAAAAGGGATTAATGAAATCAATGTTAATAATTGGTTGGATTATACGGATTGACAATGCAACTTAAGGGTCATGGATTATCATTAACTAGGAATTTGTGTCTTTTAGTATATGAGATGTATGGATTACAGATGAGAAGGGTTAGGTGGTTGTTAATGGTTATGTGTGTAAGAAATAATATTTTGTCTTGTAATGGTTAGCTATAATTAATGATGGTTATCAAAGGTTAATCATGAATTATCAATATCAATTATGGTTTACCAATATTAATTATCTCGACCATATTCAAAAATCATGATTAGGTTATGGGTTAATGACTCGACCAGTTAGTAGCATGAGCCTTTAACATATTGTTCCTGCACTCTACCATGGACACATATCGTCAACCATTTTTAACATAGTTTTAACCATAGTTAAACATATTTTTAATTAATTTAATGTCGATGGTTTGTGGTTAGTCAGTTGTGTGGTGTCAATATGGATAAGTATACATATACATGGTCAACCAAAACCAACCATGATTACTATTTTTGGACTTATGTGGCAAGTTGTTTAACAGGACCATCCTCTAAAATAATAGGACCACATAGACCATAGAATATCGAAAAATTATTAAGCATAGTTAACTATAGAAAAACATGTTTAGTCGCTGTCACTAAACAGTGGAATAATAGTCAATTAATGTGGTAGTAATAGTGATGGATAGATATATAAAACTATGGTTAATGTAGTCCATGTTTGATAGGCTAGGGTTATGGGTTTAGTTTGTTAGTAGCATCAAACAATAATAAATTATGACAATATTCAACAATGGATACTTATACTCAACCATAATCTGATCGATATTTCTTAGTGGTCATTAAGTTAGGAGTTAGCAATAATGTAGTTTGCTAGAATTAGCCAAGGGCAATTATATGATTAATCATGGTGAAAAAATTCAATCATTGTCAACCATTGTTATAGGATTAAAGATATTATGTATAGGTTAGTGTGTTTTTAGTTTAAACCATTAATATATTAGAGATAAATTAAAAATGGAAATAGGTTTTCAACAATATTGAAGAATATTTCTTACTGTTTATTTAAGGGGTTAGTGTTGACAATGGGTTACAAGATAGGAAACCGTAGTAAACTAGGGTCAATTACTATGGTCAACCATGATTATCTAGGATTTATGGGGTTATCTTGTCAGTATCATCAAACAATAACAAACTATGACAATAGTCAACAATGGAGACTTATACTCAACCATAATCACACATAATGATCCATATTTCTTAGTGGTAATTAAGTTCGGAGTTAGCATTGATATAGTGTGGTAGAATTAGCGATGGGAAACTAAATGATTAAGCATGTTCAAAAACTTCAAATCATTATCAACCATTGTTATGAGATTAAATCTATTGTGTATAGGTTAGTGTTTTTATGGTGTAACCCATTAATATATTAGAGATAAATTAAAGATGGAAATATGTTGTCAACAATATTCAAGAATATTTGTTAGTGTTTATTTAAGGGGTTAGTGTTGAAAATGAAGAACTAGATATGAAACCATAGTAAACTAGGGTTAATTACTATGGTTAACCATCATTACCAGGTCAAAGAATAATGGGTTATTTAGTTGGTACTATAAATCATTGATGTATTAAGGCTATACTCAACCATATCGAGTGAAATTCATACATGGTTAACCTGAATTATCCATAAGAAATCATATTTGTTATTGTTTATTCGGTTAGGGGTTGGTTCATGTTCAATGTGGTGACATTAATCCTAGACAAAAATATAAAATCACGATTAACAATAATATACTTTACTAGGTCACTCTTACTCAATTATGGGTTAGTGGGGTAGTCGGTTGGTAGGATAGTAATAAAAAACATTAACTTATTAAATAAACATTTAAGCATAAAAAACTATAGATGACCATGGTTTAACATTGCCATTTAGGTTTATAATAGATATATCGGTTAGAATTATAAGGGTTGTATGGATTAGGGATTATTGATTATAAGGATTACGAGGATTAGGTGTTCTTAGGATTTCAAGTGTTGTGGGTCGATAAATAGGAGATATAAAGTTTAACAGATGGTGATCATGGGTTACGACTTAGAGCCATATATGTGTTTAGGTTAAGAGTTTCAAGGATTACAAATTCAATTCTAAATAAGTAACTTCAAAACAAAATCCTAAATAAGTAACTTCAGGATTTTAATTTCCTAGTTTCCTTGTTCTCTCCCTCTTTGTCTCTATCGTATAAATCAAGTTCGGTATAGAGGATGTTAAAACCCATTATCATAATCATTATATAGGCTATTATTCTTATGTGTTATATGATTTATATGGACAAGGGATGGCGAGTTATCATTTTGGATATGTTAGAGATTATTTAGTCCTAGAAGATTTAGATTATTTAGTCCTAGAAGATTTAGGAGTTATAATGCATAAAGATTATCAATGACCAATGCTTATTAGTGTTCATGATTGATCATTCATGTGCAGCCACCACCCAATTTTCAATGCACCATTAATGTAGTGCTAGTACCTGATCCACATGGCAGTTATTAAGCAACACACCTTTTTTGAAAAAACTTACAAGATATACCAAAATAATGGCACAATTCATAGGGGATGAAATTTTGGACCTTGGTGCAAATATTTACATCATGTCATCAATTTTTTCATATGAGGTACTCAACTAACATTGCCTATCCAATTGTCATATTATTGATAGAATGGGGAAACATAACACATCTACACCAATTGGTCCATTGGTGGCAAGCCAAGAAGGTTACTACGGACTCAACACCTCTACTAAATTGAATGTTTTAATATTCCTTTGGATTCCTATTAAGTTATATTTCGAAGGCCATGGATGCACTCCCTGTACATACCAATCTACTTTAAAAATATGGTAATGATTTTCCAATAGGACCATTAGAATGTTATCACTCTTCTAGACAAAATAAAATAAGTGATCATGGTGGAAAAATATGTTACTGAAAGTGAGAGATCTCATTATGAAAATATTATCAATATTATCAATATATCTATGGTACAATGATAATTTTACCAAATTCTAGAAAACCAAGGATTACTACATATGGAGGCATCAAGGGATGAATATTTTTATTGAGTATTGTAGGCCTAGGCACATGAAAATCGTCAAACGTATTGGAGTTATGTGAAAATTATTTTTCACATCCAAGTCCAAAGCACGAGAGTGATGGCACAATTGGAAGAGGGTCATAAACCATTGAAGCACACTGATTGTGTCAAGAAGAGATCAAGTTTCCTCTTGGAAGAATAGGATTTTAAGGAATGTATGCTCATGCTAAGGATGACAACATACCAATGGATGATGGTGTAATCCCTACCCAGAACAATATTACATGGAATATTCTAAAGGAACTATTAACAAAATTAAAGAAGAAAAATATCATGGTTATTATGGGGTAGTATGATTACAACAGTTAATATCAATGTTGAAGTAAGAAATAGAACATTTAAAGAAATCAAACGTAACAGTGAACATACTTCCTACTTCATGAAAATTTCACATACAGATGGTACTACCACAAGGAGAATATGTACTAAACAAGAGACCTCAATGAATGACGAGAAGGGTTCATCGCTAAATTAATCAATGGACCCACCAATGACAATGCCATATCCAATAACAATAAGAAAATTGTGTCAAAATTTCAACACTTGATGGGGAAGTTAATTTGTATAATTACAAAAGTTTAAGGAGATATAAATGCAAGAAGACCCAAATTACAAAAAACTATATAAGGTAAGGGCATATCACTGAAAAAGATCAATATATGTAAGGATAGGAAAGAGTAGACGTTTATAGAAACCACAACCTATTGGGATGATTGTATACTTGTTTAGGATACCAATTGCTTATGTTTCCTATTTATATTGTTATCTAAGAGTAATCCCAAGAGAATAAAGAAAGCTAAGGGTTTAACTCCATCTTAATGCTATGTAAGAACAATAAAGCTATACTAAATGAACATGAAGTAAAATATAAGTATACTATGAACTCCAAAAAATATTGAGTGAGTCATATATAGCAATGTAAGAGAAAAAACCTCAAAGACAACTCATATGTCCATCTTAGTGACATGTTACAACTTAGAGTACGCGATACAAGTGAAAGGGATGATAAGGTTTTGGAGTTAAAGTTTATACGGTCATGATTAAAAAAATAGGTGTTTTCTTGAGGTTTTAACAACAGGGTAGTTTTCTTGAATTTTTACTAGTAAGTTATGATTTTCAATGTGAGTCATATATAGCAATATAAGAGAAAAAACCTTGAAGACAACTCATATGTCCATCTTAGTGACATGTTACAACTTAGAGTGCGCGATACAAGTGAAAGGGATGATAAGGTTTTGGAGTTAAAGTTTATAGGGTCATGATTAAAAAAATAGGTGTTTTCTTGAGGTTTTAACAATATGGTAGTTTTCTTGAATTGAATTTTTACTAGTAAGTTATGATTTTCAATTCTTCGTTTGCTCGTAGAATATTGCAAAATTGAATAAAAAAATTAGAGCTTTAATTATTAAAATAACCCGATGAATAATTCAAAATAGCTTAATTGAGAGCTTAAAATTTCTCATTTTAGCATTCATAAAACATTACTCCCTCTACCCATCTAGCTAAAAGTTGTTACTGGTCTCCATGGATTCATTGATTTGTACTCATAAAACATATAATACTTATACATTAAGAGTTATTTTAAGATAATTTTGGAGATAGTAGTTAGCCAATAATGGAAGTACATTGGAGAATGATATAGAATACTTAAAAGATATTAAAGTTGATAAAATCCAGAGTGCATTGCACTTTATCAAACCTAAAACAGAACACGACTTGAATCACAAGGGGTCTACTTTACCACTATCATTTGGAGCTTTTGGACCGCCATCTTCATCTCCCGGAGCCATATCCTTAATATACGAATCTGCGGGGGACTCAGAACCGGGTAAGCGCTCCTGGAAATCACAGACCTGTTGATCAGACGCGCTAAAATGCCGCAGAGGATCCATGTGCAGATTCGGAGTTTGTTTTCGTCGTCGGAGGTGGTCAAAATGTTTCAAGAAAAGCTGCCATTCAGGTAGGTCTACCAGGCTAGATTCATTACCAGAGACCTGACCACCTAACGGACTCAAGTACCGTTCGCAACGACCGACACGCTCCTCCAAAAACCTAAAATTTGTGACAAGGTTATCGACCCGGACCTGCAAAATAATCAAATGCACGCCACGGTTCAAATACGTATTAACAGTTCTGAAACTAACGGCAAGGGTTCTTGGCACCTCTGTTTTCTTGCACCACGCGGTACGCAACAGTCACCGTTATGATTGTGATTACATTTATCAATTAAGATTAAAAAAACGGAACCGTATGTTTAAAGAAAAAAGAAAGGCTTATTATATTGTTTCTTCATTACCATTAAGAGGAAAATATAATACAAAGACAAACAGCGTAGGTATATTTTAACAGCTAACATTCTGGGGTTGATATTGTTACTTCTCCCTTCACTCCGCTGCTCTTTCTTCTTCTACGACTCTCCTTCTGCAATAGACTTGAGAAGACAGAGAATGGTGAAGACGAGAGCTGCGTGTAAGCAATGGAATTTTTAAACTGGACATAGATGCCTGCTGCGTTTCCAATTCACTCATTTGATTGGCTCTCTCTTTACCATTTATCTGCCGACATGTACCGAAATCCTTTCGTTTCCCACACGTTAAATTTTGGCTTCTTCCGTGGAAGTAACGCCAACTTATTTCTTAAGAATATTCATTTTGGAAAAAAAAAAAATTACTAAAAATTAAATATTATTTTGAAAAATTGATAGCTTTATTAAATATCAAATAAAATATAAATTAGATTAATCTTAATTATGGATTTATAAGTGTTCAGAAATAAATTGAAAATGTCTTTCTCATCTTTATGCACAATTTATAAAATAGATAGAGAATAATTGGAATATCATAGTATTATGTTAAAATTTTAGATGTTCATTAAATAGAGACTCAACAAGAGCATCATATTACTTACAAGAATTGAACCTTTAAGGGGAAGGGAAGGTTAATAAGGTAAATTTTTTGATAAACTTAAAATAGTTCTAATGTTTTGACATGTTTTGTTATTTTTTAAATTTCGAATTTGTTAATATTTTATTTAACTAAGTTTGTATTGGTCCTGTGTAGGTGATGTTGGCAAGCTTCCGTAAGCAAGCATACCGGGTTTAATGCTGGATGTTTGGTACGTTAGAGGCCTGACTTGAATGTGGGTTGCAAGGTTTAAATGGTAGTTGGACAATTCTTCATCGGATTCAAGAAACGAGCGTCAGATGTAAGGTCGAGTCTTTCGCTAGTGTTCTTTGTTGTTTGTCGTTTTTAATGCCTTTCGAGGAGGAAATATTGGATGCGGGGCCAAGGTATTTTTCCTGGCTATTTATTGAGCATTTTCTATTGTGGTTTTTTCACGCATTTGGTGGAGAGCATTTTCCATGTTGTTTTGTCCTGCTTGTCGGGCATGGGGTTAGTTGTGGATTTTTGGGATGCTTCTACAGAATAGTGGTAAGTTGTGGATTTTTGGTGTTCTAGTGGCCCTTATTATTGAGATATGTGTTTATGCTTCCAATTAACAATGTGATGTGGCTTCTTCAATGTTGTTGATCCACATCATACTTGGTATTATTGTTGGATGCTAACTTCAACACATCTTCGATCAATCATCGTTGTTGATACAACTTCGACAAGTTTCGATGCGACATGACTTTGTGAATTTCAACACTTCGACGGGTTTCTGATTTCGTCACAACTCCGACGAGTCTCGACTTCGACATACTGTGACATGTTCTACACCTTCGACATGTTCTACAAATATTATAATTCATGACATCGACATGCGAACAACAACTGTCAAACTTCGACAGACTGTCTCTCTGTCTTCCAGTCAACTGTAACGGTTGAACTGTTGAAACCGTTCTAACTTCTTATTTGTAACTAAACGTAATGGGCATGCACCCAAGTGTCTGATAATTCTTATAAGCATGTATAATATTGTAACATACATCAGAATCAATCAGTTTTTATCTGTTTTACAAGTAATAGAAGAACAGTTCGCATTCCTACATATTGTCTATGCGCATTGTGTTTATTTGTATTGCGTAATCTTGTTGTTGCTCATTTTGTTTATTAAGCTTCTGCCAAAACAGAGCCGACTCATTCAGTCGAACTATTGTCCCCCTCATGCTTCCTAAACACGACCAGGATCATTTGTATTAGAGCACTCAGTTTAGTTCGTGTTTAAGTTCTGCGTATACACTTCTCTCGAAGTTACCTGACTTATGCCGATTCAAACTCACTTGCAATCTCAGCAATCCAAGCAAACGCCATCTCCAGAAATGACAGAAGAAAGAGACAATACGCATGCAGTCAACGAGACAGCACAGCTTATTGAGCAAGATCTCACTCGACAACGGACTGAAATGTTTGCCCAGTTCAACGAGATTCTCATGCGATTCGCTTCGACATCCGGAGGATCTTCGACGAGAATTCACTCAGATAAAATCATCCCCTTCAAAGTGCAAATGAATCTGAACATATCGAATCTTAAAGGTAAGATTGACGCGGAATCCATCGACAATTGGGTGTAGCAATTGGAATCCTATTAAGCTGTAAATCAACTCTCAGAAGCTGAAAAAGCCACCATTGCATCCTTAAAGATGTCAACCTCCATGCACTGCTAGTGGGAGAACCTCTTGACAAAGATCGAGAAAAGCGGAGAACCCATCAACACATGGGATAAATTCGTCGAACA
Source organism: Larix kaempferi (assembly GCA_027924585.1). Taxonomy (NCBI): domain Eukaryota; kingdom Viridiplantae; phylum Streptophyta; class Pinopsida; order Pinales; family Pinaceae; genus Larix; species Larix kaempferi. The sequence goes on from BSBM01001023.1 coordinate 5,645,957, forward strand.
CATCCGGAAGGAATTTTACCCATCGAAATACCTTGAGCAACAGTATAAGAAGTGGCAGTAGCTAAGGCAATCGAAATACCAATCAGTACATAGTTACACCAACGAGTCCTACTGACTTATGGAAAGACTCGACGTCTAAGAAGAAGAGAAGTTGCTTGTTCTGAAGTACGTTAGCGGATTGTCCCAGTACATTCAGCAGGAGATGGAATTTTTGATTGTCAATACACTTGCGGATGCTTTCCACTATGCCATCAAACTGGAAACCAAGCAAAAAGAAAAAGCACATTTCCCTACAAAGCCGAAATCAGGATGACCACCCGACAAGAAGGCAGTAGCCGACTTTGACAAGTCGAAATCTTCTCAGTCGACACCGCCAAAGCCTGACAACGGTACGAAGCCTTTTCACAAGAGGGAACGTAGCAAAGAACCACTGACCGAAAAATGTTGCAATTACCACCACTCATCTTGGCATGATACGTCTCAATGCAAAGCTCAGAAGACATTTCTGATGAAAGTGTCGACCTTTGACGCATTCGACAAGACGGTGGAAGAATCCGATCCAGATGCGATGACCCTTTTCACCTCAACCACTCTAGTAGCCTTGACTATCGTTGACAAGGAGGAACGAGAACACCTGTTCCATACACGGATATGGGTCTAGAGCTGCCCATTGCATCTGATTGTGGACAACGGGAGCCAGAAAAGCTTCGTTTTTGAACAACTTGTGAAGAAACTAGGTCTTGTTACCACTCCACATCCTCAGCCTTACAACAGCGGTTGGATGAAGGATGGACAAGAACTTCTGATCACTCAACAATGCAAACTCGTCTACTTCATAAATCCTTTTGAAGATGAAGTACTCTGTGACGTGGCACCACTCTCCGTAGCCGACGACCTATTTTGGAAACCTTACCTTTGGGATAGACATGGAAGTTATCAGTCATGGCTTCAGAAGGTGTTTGTTAGAATCCAAAATCACTGGTTTAGCATAGCAGAGTGTCAACCTACACCGACGGTTGCACTGATATCTGCCAAACAGACAAAGAAGCTAATCACTCATGCTCAAATGTTCGCATTAATCATGATCAAGCTGCAAGATTCTAAGAAGACTTCAGCAACAAGTCGAGTCACCGACCAGTGCAGTTCTCAACAAAAGTAGCAAGTCGATCATATTCTCGATGAGTACCAGAACCTCTTTCAAGATCCATATGGAGTACCTCAACATTGTTAGGTAAAACACTCCATTGAACTTGTTCCTGGTTCTTCTTTGCCTAACGCATCTATTTACAAAAGATCCATTCTAAAAAATGAAGAGATTCACACAGAAATCCAAGAATTAATCAACAAAGGTCATATCTGACCCAGTTCCTCTCCTTGTGGAAGTCCAGTCGTCCTAGTTCCGAAGAAAGACGGGACTTGGCGCATGTGCATAGACTACAGAGCTCTCAACAAAATATCGGTGAAGAATTGGTACTCGCTGTTGCGGATAGACAAGCTTATCGACTATGAAAGGTGCTAAATTATTTACTAAGCTCGACCTCAAGTTGGGATACCATCAAATTTGAATTGAGCCCTCAGATGTGTGAAAAATGGCTTTCAAGACCAAGGAAGGATTGTTTGAATGGTTAGTTATGCCTTTTGGCTTAACCAACGCACCTACGAACTTCATGCAACATATGAATAACCTTCTTCGACCTTTCATAGGCAAATGGGTTATTGTCTATCTCGACAACCAGTTGCATAAACAATTGCATGAAGCCATTGACCCCTCAAAGAATAATTAGGGTAGGTTCGGCTTTGGAATAGTATGTTGTTTGGATTGTTGTTTTCCAGGGTTTATTCCAAGGAAAATATGCAGTTGTGCTCAATTTGCATTTAAATTATTTTGTTATGGAATTAGAGTTATCTTTGAAATTAGAATTTTAATTTGGCATAGATGTTTTCTTTCTAGAGTTTACTCAAAGGGAAATGTTCAGTTGTCTCAAAGCCTTCATCATAATGGATAGGTAACTGGAAAAACTTCAGGACAGTACAATCTGAGGACACAAAGTTGGGATGCATCCCATTGAGTTGCTTAATATACCACTTGGAAGAGAGGATATTCAAGGTCCTATAAAATAAACATAACTGAATAGAATCATCTACGATACTATTGAAGGAGCACCATAAATGGAAGGACGTGATATGGTTCTGAGGGTCCTCTCCTTGATTCCCTTAAAAGTTAGGGATGTCGAAGAGGATTTTGATAGGCATGGGATCATTGTTTAGTCTTTCCAAGCCTAGAAGGTTTTTAGTCTTTCCAAGTCTAGAAAGTTTAGACTAGCCATGAATAGAAGACTCTCAATAGGATATGAGGTAGAGGGGCTAACAATGGTGTTGGTCAAAGATCTATTGGTGTGACCACTGCCCATGGTTCCTCCACTGAAAAGAGTGATGTTTCCACACATAAAACAAGAATGCTACAAGTAGCAGGAATTCCATTGTGTTGGGCCACATATTCATATGAATTATATAGCATAGAGGAGAATGACAGAAGGGAACAAGATTCCAAGAAGAGAGGTGGTTTCTAAAAGCACCATTACAACACTTAAGCATAGGGCATTGTCATTGGAACATCACAATTTATCATTGATAGATAAGATAAAAACATATAAAGCATATAAACACAACCCATAGGGTCATTCATTTATAGTCTCTAGATCTAACAAAATCCTTTGAAGTGAGGAGCATATGGTCCACAGATAGGCGTAATTGGTTCTAATAGTTTCCAAAAAATCCGGAACGTCCCATAGTTTAGTCAGTCAAGAGCTAATGTTAGACGAACGAAATGTGAATACTTAGCATGATATTATCTGATGGTGTAGGCCGATGAGGTGGTCAAGAATCAAGTGGTTAACAATCCATTACAAAAATAGTTTTTAAGATTAAAGTGCAAGAGTCTTAAAACTTTCATTGATAAGGTTGTTGCAATCAAACTACATGTCTTGTGATATGAAATGCCTTCGTAGCTAGTTTGCACTTCCTCCTTATGTAAAATATCCTGATGTTGTTTATGTTTCGTTATTTACATTATGCTACTCATGTCATTGCTTGGGGAGTGATTCAACTAGAGACTGAGAAAAATTAAAAAATGAGCCTTGCACATCCTCGAGAAGAAGGAACTAATGTTGCATAACAAAGAAATAACTCCAAATAAAGTGCAATAGAAGCTCTTTTAGCCCTGAAAATGGCTACATGGGAGCTATAGGATCGTATACGAGAGGCATATCCTTCATGGTTGCAGCAAGAGAAAGCGAGATCTGAATTAAAAAAAAAATATTGAGGACAGTGTTAAAAATAACGGGGGGGAATGTAACACCCCCACAAAAACATTTTTATTATTTTATTTTTCGAGTAAATGATTTTACTCACAAAATAATTATTTTTGAGAAAGAGTTACGAAAACTCTAAACTTGTAACTCACGCTTATGTGAGAGAATAAGGTGCACTAGAAATTACTATTTTGTTTCAATAAAAGGAAAGGAACCCTGGGAATGGTCAGTTAAGAGAGGGGACACCACTTAAAAACCATGGACAAGAGATAGCACACTGATTCTGAACATAAATAAAATCCAAGTTGAAATATCAGCACTCCAACATGATCCACTAATGTAGGGATCCCAAGATTGCTTGAGATTTGATTGATGATGGCACAAGACCTGAGAAAAAACTATAAAGAGATGCACTGAGATAGCATGGGACGCCATGTTGTGCAGGAGAGGATTATTATGCTACTGAGATTATGCTGTGTTCTCTCGAATTCACAAGTCCATCTTATTAGACTATTAGAGACTCCTTAGTGGAGTGTTGGGTTGTAGTCGATGCTAGTCCACTGGTATTGAAAGTGGTGATCCAGCTCGGGGTTGAAGCTAGGCATGCATTTTGGCTACATTGTCTTCTACGGTTGGGAGGAGCTATCATTTCTCCAGTGTTTCCCACCTTCCTTATTTCATATTTTTCATGTAAGTATTACTTTGGACTTTTAGATTAATGGCATTGTAGCTGATTGGAGTAAATGGATATAGGTTATTTCTTGTTAAGCCCATGATTATGGGGTTGAAAGGAATGTCTATGAATAGTTGCTGATAGATTTGACCATAGAAATTTAGAGATGTGACAATATAGCATTATATAGGCATTTAGAAAACTTCCTCAACGACCAAGTCAACAGAAACCCTAATTAAAAGTGCTCTAAGTGCTTTATTTAACTATTAAAAGATAACTATCTACTAGACAGTAGTGTCGATTCATAACTAGACAAATATTTATATCTATCTACATTACTTCCTCCTAGTCTAGTTTGAAAGCATCTCGACTCTCATCCAAGTGTTTCAATCGAAACATAGAATAACATAACTTGGAAAGTAATGATGATTTGGGTCATCGATACTAAATATGTTAGAAATTTTGGAAAATTGGTAGATAATTTCTAATATGATGGTGGAACATTTAGAGACACTTTTTCTCATAAATGTGTCATCAAAGAGATACATTTTGCCCCTAATGCATCTTGGTTTAGTAGTGAAGTCAATGTAGAAAAAAATTGTTCGAGGCCATCATGAAAGGGAGCATTATGCTAATTGACAAAGATATTAATGGAGAGGATGGTGATGTTCAATGAACCAAATGCTCAAGTGTTGAATGCCAGAATGCCACTCTACCTCTATTAATTTGGAAGTAGAGTGTAGAAGTACTGTGGGAAAGATGATACTAAATTGTGTTAGGCTACCACAAATTGTGTCATAAAATACATGCTAAAGTTCACCAATGCCTCCAAGTTTAGAAATAGTTCTAGGGAGGCCTAGTATGACAATGGGAGTAGCACATGCTGTGGAGTGTATGTTTGAATATGTAGTTGTAACTACTAGAAGGAGGATTCTTAAGATGATAGATGGTGTTGGACCATTATTAGATGCAGTTGGTGGAGGTGGAGGATTCTGACTAGAAGTGGATTATTTATGAGTTAGAGAAACTACTATAAGATAATGTACTTCAACTATGCTGGTTGTGCAAATCACAATGTGTCACATGGGGATAGAGATCTTAGTAGTGTGATTATCATGCTAGTTGTACCTATGAGGGGAATGCATATGGACTTTGGTGTGAGGTGAGGGGGGTAGAGTGGAGGTATGAGGTGCAGTAACTATTGGAGTAGATGCGGTGATGACAAATTGTGATCACGAAAATTTGTAAGGATCCATAATTTTCTTGAAGTGTAGACAACTTGGTGAATCTTACTAATTCTTAAATTTCCAACCCTAAAATGTTTGGCAATATTTTTGCAAAAATATTCAAATTTCTAAGTATTTTGTATAGATCCTCGACAATTCTGACCATGTTTAGAGTAAAATAATTTTATCATGAGGAATTTGGACAAAACATTTTAGAAAAATATAGAAATTGGTGAATCTTTTTTGGGAAAAAATAATAAAATTATCCCATGGGTTAAATTTCACCCCTAATATTTTCCCTAATTGACATATGGTCTTATGATTAGTGTGGGTAGTGGGATGTTGCAAGGTAAATTGATGAGGTAGTGTAAGGGTCGTACTCTATTCCCTTTACATTGGGAGTTATTAAAGTATTGGATGCATCCATATACTTTGAATGAGGTCAAGTAGTTAGTAGTGAACAATCAATCTAAAAAGGATCATTCTATTAATTAAATCACACTAGAAAGTTGGTATTCAAATAATTATTTGACCATGTCAAGTAGTTAGGTTTTTGGATATTGAAAGCCTATTTATAGAGAAAGAGGGTTTTGGTTATGTTGTAAAGAATTATTGTATTGGAAGTTTCTCAAAAGAAAGGTCACACAACCTTAAGAGGTGAGTGAACATTGCTTCCATATTTGATTATCATAAGACAAAATCTATTTTTGAATCATTTCTCTTGTCTATTTCCTCTAATCAATTATTGTACACTATATTGTTGTGCTTCTAACATTGTTTTCCTATGTATACATTGTTACTACTTTAATTTGTAGGGTTAAGTACACCATAACTATAATGTAGACAAAGGGATTTGTGTACGGAGGAGACACGAGAATGTGATGAGCCAACAAAACCCAGTATTTGAAAGATGGTAACCATTGTAGATTTGGTAGGTTCGGATATTTTAGGTGGTCGTGATGGATTTCTATCGAGGTAACCAACAGTGCGCAAAATAATGGTAACATAGTTGATGATGATGGTAGTGTAGTGGAATCATTGGTCAAGGAAGAAAAGATTTGGATATAGATGAGGGTATAATAGGAGGAAAGATACGTATAAGCTAGTTTTTTTTCCACTTCTAAGGAAACAATGAAATCCTAATGTCTAGACTAGTACTATCAAATAACTCAACCTCATGGTGCAACATATCTAATATTGCATAATTAAATTTAATAGTGAGGCATTGTTTGAAATATGTGTCTTTGAGAAGAGGGAAAGCTTACAAAAAATGGAAATGTGTTGTTGGATTCTCTACCATGGTCATTGACGAATCTAGAACCACCATGCTACTAAATTTTGAAGATCCATTTGAGTTTAGAAGCCATGTAGAAGCATCCTCTGGAAGCAAAGCAAAAATCCTCCCAATCGGTGATAGGTTGAGTAGAGGGATTGCTAAAAGGTGTTGTAATGTGGGTTTCCCAAAACGTATTGCCTATTCCTAAAAGATGAAGCCCAACAAGACACAAGTGCTAATCGTTCATTATGCTAAGGAAATCCTAAAAATATGCATGCAAAATTTTGATCACGAATTCCAAAAGTTCATTGTTCATTTATCCGACATACTTGGGAATATATATGTTGGGATTTAGATGAAAAGGAGAAGGTGAAAGGATACTCTATAGGATTGTGTAGGATAGTGGTAAGGATTTGAAGCATGTTTGGAAAAGAGGATTCTAGATCTTCATGAAGGCATTTGCATGGACCCATAGAGAATATGTACTAATTCCAAGTTTACTAGGAATGGATGTCATAATTTTAGCCAAGGTAAAAATGTCGTGACCATTGTATATACCAAGAAAAGAACTATAACATCCAATGAATATATAACTCAAAAACATAGATATGGGTATAACAGGTGTGTCTACTGATGAAATATAATCATTGGAGATATCATTTCACTAGGGACAAAACGATTCAAAAAATATATTGTATCAAAATTTATTAAAATAGCTAGAGAATGTAATATGTATAACACCCCTTGCAAAAAACACAAGCATATGTTTGCTAATATAGAGTGGTTTAAGATGTGTTACACATAATGTTATGATATACATAGAAAAAAGAATGCGTTGACCTAGATTTTACTACCATCATGAATGAGCCATCTGAACCATACCTCCACACCACAAGTGCCAAGGATTATGGATATAAAATAACGTTGAATACCATAAAACATGAGCTACCAAAGAGTGTAAATAACAACAAATATCCAAAAATAAGGAATGGGATTGACACTATGACTATAAACAAGTGAAATAATATGGATGTGTAGATCAAATTCCAACTCTAAGAACTCAAAAGAACACTAGGAACATAGGGAATATATTATGCATAAATAAAATGAATTAGATTTCGATAATATGGGATAGGGAATTGTAAATAGTGGAAACATTAGTGCTACAAAGATAGAAATCATTTTGGTGAGCTTGCAACTCATCATGAAGTAGAAATCTCTAGATTAATGGGTGACAAGGTGGATGAGATGAAGCCCTAGACATGTTTCCATATATTAAGGGATGGGGAAATGTATCAAGTGATATTTGTGTGTATCCAAGTTATAAAATTATGAGAAAGAAAATATTGTGACCTATGGCATGCTACTAGGAAATATTACAAGTTGAGACTAGGTTAACATGTCATATATCTTATGCATTTGATTAGTTTATATAGTGCTCGATATACCCATCCTTTAAATATGAAGAGGAGTGTTTTCTCAAGAAATAAGTCATGCAGGGACACATTGATTCCATTGATTCATTCACATGTATAATATTGGTGTGTTCTCTCTTTTTTCATACACTCTTTTGGTCTATTGTAAAAAGAAAAATACCTTCATTTTCAATGAAAAAAAATTGAATGCGTGTTGTGCCAAATTTGGAAATGATGCTAGAGATAGTAGTGTTATAGATTTATATGTTTAATTGGTAGTAACAAAGAGAATGTCTAGGAAAGGTCACCTATAAAAACCAATATTTTCACCTACAAGCACCCAATAAATAACACTTGAAATATGAAGGTTTAAGGGATGAAGGGCCACCTAGCATGCCACAATGACCTCTAAGGCATAACTAAAATTAATTACATAAATTACTAGGAGATCACATTTGGTGATAACTCAAAACATTGTAACTAAGGTGTGATCTATGCAATGAAGTGTTGGAAAGAAAAACTCCTAAGGTAATAGAAGCAATAGTAATATAAACAATGCATAAATCAATAAAGAATTGGATGTTGTTTTCTCTCACAACCCTTCTATTAAGATAGTTTTGTCTATCTATGGCCCTAATTAACAAGTATGGAAATTTTACAACTCATTAACAAGTGCCACACCCCATCCATCAGTCCAACCAACACAGATGCACATGAAAAAATTACAGGCTTCAGAATTTCTCCCCATAACCATATTACGAATTCATAATATTTATAATACGTGTGTAGATGCATAATAAAAATACATAGAAGAAATAAACTCGATCCACACACACACAACATGCATATACAAGCATAATAATCGTATGCATCAATTATAAACATTGCATATTCAAATACAAGAGAATACTTATTTTTAAACAAAGAAGATCTAAGCAACTAGATGCGTAAGAACGATTTCCATGCAACAGTAGGCACTATGTACAACATATACTATTTCTATTCAAAGTCCACCCCCAAGACGAGTTATGAGGCCACTAGGGCGAGGGAAACACCTACAGGCTTCTCCCTCTGGGCCCACAACCCATTATACTCTCTATGCATAACCAAATTATCATATAGAGCACTATATAGATCTCATCGAGCCATCACATCCTTCACTCCAACAATACTTGCCCCACACAACACCCTTCTAGGCTCAGGCATCTCCTTCACCAATCCATGGTTCTCTTGAGTGATACATCTTGCTAGGTGCTTCCAGTGTGTGCATAGAAGGAGACCAACCTGTATATGTTGTTGGATAACCACCTATAGTCTTAATTTGTGGCTTCTCAAGCATCTATTCATGAGTAGCAAAACTCAATGGACATGGGTTCCTAGATTTCCCAACTTCTATGCTCACCTACAACCATAATTTTCCTTTCAAAATTGTAATCCTATCTCTAAATTTGAATTTATAGATTATACACAGTATGGTAATGGTCATAACCATCAATTAGGAGATCTACATAGTGCATATCTACATGAGAGAATGATAGAATGAGTGTTGAATCCAAGGGATATGAGATAATGATGAAAATAAAATTGACATAGCTTCTGACCATAAAATAAAGGACTTCTGCCATCTATACAACCAACTTCTAACATTTGACAGAACTAGCACAAAAGTGCATTCAAACCCATTCTTTAATAACTATATGAGGTGACTTTTCCCACCAACCTCACATGTGCATTTAATGACTGGAAATAGTCAAAATAAGGTAATTGGCTCATTTAAATCACATGGAAAAATTTGGATGAGTTCTAAGGTTGACACTCGACAACAAAGGATTTTGTCTCCAATAGACCCCCTTTCCTCTTCTGATGTAGTGGAATCATAGCCCCTCTAGTGCTCTTTACACAACCACATATTGGATCATTTTATTATTTATGCAACATAATATTTACATATATTTCGGGTTAGCATAACATGCCAACCATACTATCTAAATAAACTATTTATATCATACATGCCTAGTCATTCACTAGTCATGTGTTGGCCTTGAGCTCAACACTAGGAATTCATACAAGTATATTTACATCATTTACATAATTTTAATTAAATACATTCCAAGTCAAAATTGGGGATATTACAACAAGAACAAAAGGACAATGAACAATATAGCCACACATAATTGGACAAGGATACATTATACTTCAATTTACACAAAGGAAAATATATCCATTAAATGCCAAGGAGGAAGAATTCCTCATAATACAACCATACAAAATGAGGGAAAGAAAAATCACTATATATCTTTTAGCTCAAATTCCTCCTACAATAAAATATGAATAAATCCTAGACCTAATAGAGGGTTGAGTAAATAATAAATAATTCTTCAGTATCACTCAACCAACTCTAACAAACATCATGATAAGATGTGGTCAATTCTACATGTACAATGTCAAGGTACAAAAGGCCCAAGAAGGGGTACATACATCATTAGAGATAAGTTACAAGGATTAAATCCATGTGTTAGCCTCCAAAGGGTCTCCAAGAGAAGATGCACCAAGGAATTTGTCATCATCTTATCAGTGAGGCCTAACCACCTCTTAAAACCAAGCAAGATTAGCTCGAATATGGACAACCTCAAAAGCCAACATCCAAAAGAGTGGAATTCCTCTCAAAATATGGGCTCAAGATGGTGGATATCCATTATGAAAGGAAATGGAACCTATGTTAACTCTCCTCCAAGGATAACGCTCCAATTAGCCAAGTCTGGCCAACATGAATCAACATCCCACAAATGTGGGACAACCTCAACAAACAATAAATACACATGTAGAAAATATTACCAAATTCCCTCCTACATATACAACTATGCGAACTCATGAATATAACAATTCATAACCATTTCTCGACATGTGTTCTAAGGGAGGGAACCCAAGGGGGATGATGATATGCCATCTCCCAAATACTCCTAGGGATCAACATAATGCATACAAATATGTATTAGTGTATCCAAGAATGTTAAATCCATAAATTTATCCCTTAAAAGTTAAATAGATGATACCCAAGTGAACTAAGGAGTTTGAGAACAACCCTCTTGAAGATAGGGTATTAAATTACTGAAAAATCACCTAAAACTAGAAAAATGCACAAAAGATTCCTTCATTGCTTTATCTCATTGGACAATTAGAGTGATACTTCACCACCATGATATAGCCCTTATAAAGAGCTTTCGATCCATATATCATAACCTTGTTCCTTCTGATCTAGCCATTGGAAAACTAGGGGTTTGAAAATATGGCTTTGTTTTGCTCAATTTACTCCAAAATAAGCATGTATATTGGTTGAAAAATGTGAGCAAATGCAAATAATTGAATTTTATCATGCAGAACATCCATATACCATCCCAGGAGACTATCCATCCATGAGAGGGAAAAAAAGAGAAAAAAAGAGAGAGAAAATGACTAGAATATATAACATCACCATACAAGGAAACCTAAACAAGCCATGCATGTGCACCACACGTTTCAAGGATCAACTAATACAAAAGGGATTTCAATTGAAATTGATACCCAATAATGAAATGAAAATACTCCTATGATCGAAATCTAGGGTTCTCTATTAGATTTCCTCCAAAGTTCACCATAGCAATCATCAAGTGACAAATACAAGGATTCCCTAAGAGAACCAATCTATACCATGCCATACCTCATGAAGTACTCCAAAAACGCTTGAGCACTTAAGGAAAAATGCATCATAAACCCTCCATAGAAGTGATGGGAACTCATATCATCAAAGCACCCAAAAAGAAATATCCATCATGAATGAATGAGTAGCAACATCAATATATCATATACCAACAAGCATCCAGACCCTCCTCAACCATCAAGAATACAAGGCATAGAATCTCCATGAAAATCCATAAGCTAGCATCCAAGGAATCATTAACATGTCACCCCATGAAATTTGTGATGAATATCACGTGTGGACATCCATACAATATGGGGATGACTCACCATTTTATCCCTATTTTAAATTCCTTAATATTTCTCATGTCTTGTAAAAAGAAAACAAAAGAAACTTCAACAAAATTATAAAGGATGAAAACATAATTGAATCAATATTTATAAAAGTTAAAATTTTAAGTTTTTAAACTTCTATTAAAACAATAAAGAAAAAAATGTGTTTTGTTGTAAATAAAACATAATTAGTGAATGGCATTGTTACAACTAATCTTAGAAGAAGAAGAGTATCTAAAATGTCATTTAATAAAAAATATTGTCAATTCATGATCATTCATTCCACCAACAACTATTTACTTTTCAACGATGAAAGAGTTGTTTATGCCTTAGAAGTAATAGAATACCCTTCATTCCACCAACAACTATTTACTTTTCAGCGATGAAAAAGTTGTTTATGCCTTACAAGTAATAGAATGGTGGTTGTGATCAATCATTCACATACTACAAAATGATTATCCTTCCACTACATTTCATTCCACCAACAATTATTTACTTTTCAACGATGAAAGAAAGAGTTGTTGAAGCCCTGTGAGTACTCTTGTAAAGCTCCACCACAATTGTAAACGAATATCCTTCTAAAGAAACATCCTCCCCTCTCGAAAATATCCACCCTTTACTTTTCAATAGAGATTAGTGATCAACTAAGAAATCCTTAATGAACTTCATTTTCTAACATTATATTAATTTTATTATCCCCTCATTCTTGCCTATCTATTTATCTAATTTAATTATAAAAAAACATATTATAAATAACCTAAAAAACCAAATGAGAGAAAAAAATAAACAAAACCATTAAATCAAAATTAAATAATAAATTTTAAAATTCTTTAAAACAAATAAATATATAAATTTAAAAATAATCCATAAAAGAATATTTAAAAGAATATTTAAAAACTAACAAACCAATAAACTTATAAAAAATAATAATATTTTAAAAAAAATCAACACCCCAAAATAAAAAAAAATAAAAAAACCTTCTACCACATTTCACCTCTCTCTCTTCCCCACATTTTCCCTACTTCTTAACCCCACAAACTCTCCCCTCTTCCCAAACCACCTCCTTTATTTTCTCTCTCTCCCATAAGTTAAAAAAATAAAAATTATATAAAAAATAATTTAAAATAAAAGCGATTTAAATGCCCCTTCTCCAAACTTCCCATTCTCTTTCTACTTCGTTCTCTTTCGTACTCTTCAACCACGCGCCTAATGAATGATAGCTCATTTTTACTAGACAATAATTGTTTCGACAAAACAAACACACATTTGGAAAAGAAGAAGCTCAAAAGAATTTTAACGTGTTTTGCAAAGGACCCTCTCTATAAAGATTTGACGTGGTTCATCGAATGACCGACAAGAGGGCCATGCATGCGGAAAAAACTATCCATTATTATTATTTTCATCAAAGTGGAAGTCTTTCATCATCGAGCTGTAGCAAGAGGTATATAGAGGTCCTAATTCTATATATGTGTTATATTATAGCTACATGCCATGTTGTAGTATAAAAATGATAAAAAATAATTAATGTATTTTTTTATAAATTTTAATGTGTTAATTTTTATAAAATATTTGTGCACACTTTTATTTTAATAAAAAATAATGATTTTCTTTATGTGATTAAATTATAAGAAATTTTGTAATTTAAAATTCTTGTTTTTAAAGATGTTTTTAAACTCTTCAAAATTTTATGGTATTCTTCGATATAATATTTTCTAAAAGTATGAAGTTTTATCTTATATGAAATTGCTTGGCTTTTTTAAAAGTTTATTATGTGCATGAAAAGTATTAAGAGAAGAATACATAAATCACAATATGTTATATCTTAAAGTCTCATTTTGATCGTCATTTTACTTCGTCATTTCACACCATGTAGACTGGCGCTACCTCCTAATGAGCGTTAGAACTTACTCTCACTTAGTTGGTTCCCTATTTGGCCCTCTTTGGAATCCCTAGAGCCAAATCCAACTTGTTTGAACCGAGATGCCACATCATTTGGCCCACTTTATTAGGATTTTTGCGCACTGCTAGTAGTGCAAGACACGAAAATTCCCCTTTTTTTCATTTTGCATACCTGGAGGGCACGGAAATTTCAACTTAATTGCGCTTTGCTCAAACTTTGGGGCATGAAAACTGCCTTCCTACCACCTTTAGCTTGGATCTTGGATCTTATCTCCGAGAGATTTTTATGGCCCATTGAGATTTCCCTTTGAATCCTCACTCACCTTCCCTCTTTGGTTTGGTTCAACCTCCTTGAGCCACCATTGTCTCTCCTAGATCCACCTTCCTCTCCTAGTAGTTGGCCTCCCAAATCCTATAATAAGGAGGCCATCCATGGGCTAAAGGGAGAACACTTGACGTATCAAACCTATGGTCATAAGAATTTTGCAGAGGTAGCAAGGAGGAATGCTTTGGAGTTAAAGTTGTTGCTTGGACATCATGGAGTGGCTTTGTAAGGTTATTCTAGCTTTCATCAATATAGCTTGTCTTATTTTCCCATTTTTTACTTCTTGCTCCAATCAGTAGCATAATATGTTTCTAGTTTGATTTAGATCCTAACTATTATACATAGTATTTGGAGACTGTATGCTTGTTGTTGGCTTTGACATGGACAGGTTCTACTTGCAGGATTCAAGGCTAGAGCTAGAGTTAAGACAAACATCATATTTGAAGTAAGTCACATTACTTCCTCTTTTTCAAATACGTTAAGAATTTGTATGCATAGTTAGATCTAGGAATTTAAGGTTTCATTTGTTTGTTTACTGTCATAGGTTAGACTTAGTTGATCTCAGTTTAATATATGGATAAATCTAACTACCCGCATGGCATATTTATTAACACACAATATTTATGATGTTTTAATAAAATAAGTATTTTGAGTAATGTTTTGAAATTGTGATTAAAATGTGGGTGCATGTGGGACAGTCTAAGAGAAAATGATTTTGATATTCAACACTTTAGTATCAAAAATATGACAAATTATTTCATCACAAGACATTTTTAGAATCGTCGAACACCCTATTTAGGAATGGAGCACTTGAGAGTTTGTTCTTATTGCAACATTATTGATTTTCTTCATTACACTAGTGAAGACAAAGACATACTTCTTATCTTCTAGATTAGGGTTGATCACCTCCTTATAATATCTTAGTTATCTCTTATCCTATAATTCTATATCACACCACAACTTCTCCTTAAATTTAGATGTAAATTACTTTTAAAATTATAATTATTCTACTAGGACTTGGCATCTTTATGCCAACCTTGATGAAGCTGCACATTCTTTCAACTAGAGTTTGAAGCAATCTTAGGGAGCCTCTTGTTTGCCATGTTTTTAATCTTGTTATTTTATATTAGGTACCTAATGATATCCATGCTGTGAATAGAGTGTTAGGAATTACACGAGCATACATATTTTACCCTTCAAGAGAAATAAACACAAACAAGCAATCAAATAATAGAGACACATAATTTACCCTGGAAACCCCATACGGGAAAAAACCAGCACCCAATGAAGATCTTCATTACCCTTGACCTAACCGGCCAAGCCGGGCCAAGTGAGCTCACCTGCTCACCTCCAGGCCACTTTACAATGGAGCCTCCTCAAGCCTTATAAAGGCTTTCTTACATGCAATACCATGGGGCAATACCATGGACTACAACAAACCATGTGCCCAAAAACATGTGTTAGACCTAACCAACTTTGACTCAATCCCGAGTCAAGGTTAACCCTAACAATCCCCCCTTTAAACTTGACTTGGAGTAATCACCAACCCCCCTCAAAGTTTTAACCGAGGAATATCACATACACCCCCCTATCACCTAGGTCTTTCTCCCGACTTTACCGGTTAGTTACCAGAGGTATGCATGCCTTACAAGGTCTTACAGCCATATGCCCTTTTACATGCAAACTGCTCCATTAATTTTTTTTTTTCTTCATGTGTCTTCATGGTGAGTACACCATCACCATCAATTGCTTCATCATGTCCCTTTTCCATGCTCACTCATGCGCTTGCCATGATTTTCATATTCCATGCTCCACATTCTTGACCATGATTTAAAACCATTAACCATCATTTCATATACCCAAAAATCATGAACCATCAACTATCATGAAGCTCTTCTCAAACTTAAACCACTCATTCTTTTAAAATATTCCATTTGTAAAATGAAGTTGCATAAATTCCTTTTCTCCATTTTAACATAAGTCCACCCTCCATAAAATCAATTCACTTGATGTGGGAGAAAAATATACTTTTTATAACTCAAAATTACATGGTTCCTACCTCACATTTATCCACGTGAATTTCCTTTTACCTCACACATGACATGAATTTCTTTTTTACTTTTACTTTACACGTAACATGGAATATGACGTCATAAAAAAACATTTTAAATGATTTTTTTTTTTTTTTACCTTTTTCTTTCATGTGAGTGGATCTACCATGAACCAATTGGATTTTCTTCACAATGGAGGCTTGCGCATATCTTCTCCATGCGATCTGGACTTCATCGCTCCAACGGCATCGATCTGGGGCTCCAAAACTTGACAGCGATCTACTTGTCATCGGCTTCTCTCCATCAATTTTTTGTTGTCTTGGCTTCTTTTCACATGGGCTATCCCATGGATCCTTCCTTCTCACGCTGTCTGCAAATTAATGAGCAGAACTTCTCCATCAACTTAGGTTCCCACATATGGCGCTAGATCTAGCTTTTTCCTTGAGGTACCGATTTGTGCAACAACACTTATCCACCATCTTCTGCAATGCGGCTTCACACAGATCTGGAAGCAAATGGTCTCCACGGCTTCTCTTCATACTTTATTTATGTGGTTTACCTTCCACATTTCGTTGGCATTCATAATATTGGCGGCTTCTCTTTATGCAGAGTTCTCCTGAGGAGAAGTTACCAAGCGGAGGCTTTATGGCTCCAGCTAAAGAATGGCTTCATGCACCAGCAATGGATCTTTCCTCTGCGGCCTCCACAAATTCACGTAGATATAAATTTACACTAATCTCTTCGTCGAGATAATGCCATGGTTTTCTGAATGATGGCTCAATGAGGATATTTTCTCATCATGCAAACAACGACCTCTCTCACGTCTAGCAATTTGAATATCCACAATTATCAAGCGAGCTATTTCTCCAGGCAAGCAAATCTCTTCAATGCAAGCACCGATTTCACACTTGACTTCCTCAAGTGCCCAACCTATATGCATGAGACTCTTTCCTCAGTGCATTCTCACACCATTGGTTCTCATGCTCATGGGTTCTGACTCTCTTCACACCCTTCACGATCCACAAATCTAGTGGATCCATTCGGCTCTCTATCAACCAGATCTAATAGATCCACAATGATATTATTCTGCACACTTAGAGTTAGAGCAATCTTACCTAGCACAACTAGGTTAAACCATTGCTCTGATACCCAGTTGTTAGGAATTACATGAGCACACATATTTTACCCTTCAAGAGAAATAAGCACAAACAAGCAATCAAATAATAGAGACATATAATTTACCCTAGAAACCCCATATGGGGAAAAATCAGCACCCAATGAAGATCTTCATTACCCTTGACCTAACCGGCCAAGCCGGGCCAAGTGAGCTCACCCGCTCACCTCCAGGCCACTTTACAATGGAGCCTCCTCAATCCTTATAAAGGCTTTCTTACATGCAATACCATGGGGCAATACCATGGGCTACAACAAACCATGTGCCCAAAAACATGTGCTAGACCTAACCAACTTAGACTCAATCCCGAGTCAAGGTTAACCCTAACATGGAGGAGATACTCACTTCTATGAGGAGGATAGGATAGGGTGTATTTCCATTAATGTTTATATTATATGTTATAAAACACTTTTGAATATTCTCTATCATTCTTAGTGATGCTCTAGAAATGATACAACCTTAAATATCACACCATATATGATAAAATGAGTGAACAGAGCCTCCAATTTTTTTTCATTCTTATCCCAAAGTCAAAGGTCTACTAATTTACGACTATTTTCAAGTCCATAATCAGCTTTCCACTGACCATTAACCATTTTATCAATGTTATGGTTCTAGTTAATCTTGTGATGAAGATCAATTCTAATATTTTTGTATCAATTCACTTCAAGTTGTTGTTCACATACATGAAATTAGCATTAATGATATTTTGGATTTGATAATCATAATCTTTGTTTTGTTAGTGTTAAAAATCATACCCATACTAAAGAAAAAATCCTTGAGAAATGTTAGTTACTTTTTTATATCATAGGGACTCATTTTCATAATAACATTATCATCATTTTAGAGGGGCACAATGATTACTACATTAGCTAGAGTCTTGTTGACAAAACCTTCTTCCTCCAAGCAACCCTCTAACTTGTCAACATATATACCAAAAAGGTTAGGGGACATGGGATGACCTTACTTCACTCCTATATTACAATTAATTTCTTTTGATAAGCCCTTATATTTTTGAACCTTAATAATAGCATTCTCGTACAACCTTATTACAACAACTCTCCACTAGAAAGGAACTTTTAGCTCTTCTAGTCTATTCTAAAGGTTAGTTATGGGCAACGTGTCAAATGATTTTTTAAAGTAAACAAATTAACAAAAAATATTTGTTTTATTATTGTGACACTCCTTAACAATGATCCTAAGTGTAACAGGGTGGTCCATAGTTCAATGGTAGCTCGTGAATGTTGATGGGCCTTTGCCTCCTTTTTCGTTACTTTTTAGCCATATGTTGATCTTCTTTTCAAGAATACTTCCAAATAACTAATTAACTAATTGGATAAAAGAGTTTTGATCGTAATGCTCCTATAATTAGTGGTATTTTTTTATCCCCACTTTTAGAAAAAATAATAATGAGTCTTTGTGGCTAAGGTTTAGGGAAACCTTATCTAAATACAAAATTGAAGGGCTTATGGATGTAAGGGGTGATGATAGACCCACAAAATTTAATGATTTCTATATGGTATCCTTCATTATCCTTAGCTTTCCCATTGTTGTGTCACTTAACCCCAAACACTATGTATTCCAAGGAGAGAACTTATTCCTTTGTAGAAAGGGTTTGAATGTTGTGAACATTAATTGATTCATAAATAATTGTAAAGTAGGAATTATAGTCCCTCAAGAAAATCATAATTTTGGTGATGTTTTGAAAAGATTTTTTCATTATTAAAATTTAGACAAATACTTAAAAAAATCCCCTCATGTTAAAAAAATATCAAACAAAATTAGTTATAAAAACCATTTATTCTATATATTTTTTTTATCTAATAAAAATAAATTCATTAATTATCTTTATTTTATATTGATCTTTAACAACTAAAGCCCTATGGAGGTGTGCATAGCGTATCCCCTCTGGATTTGAACTTGTGATCTTCTAAGAGGAAACACATATTCTTAATCATTAAACCTACTCAAATTGTAGCTTAATTATTAAAATTTATATTATCGATGCATGTATAAAAAGACCCAAAATCATCCATTAAACCCAAAGTCTTAGGTTTTAATACTAAAGGTTTTATGTATTCTATTAAGAAATTTTAGTTTACATATTCACACTAATAGTTTTCTAAAAATCCATCCCAAAAATGGTTTCTAAGTTTTTATTTTTATTTTCTTACCACATTTTTCATTAAGTGTGTCATGCTTAGTTGAATTTAATTATATAATTTGATATTTTTACATAATGGAAATTTAAAAGATTTATTTTTTTCATAATATTGAAAAAAACGCACTTAAGACTAATGGGCACATTATTTAATTAAATTATATATGCCATGTCTTTATTTACTTAAATTATGTGTGCCATGCCTCCAAATTCATAGATTTCAATATTTTTTCCACAAAATCAAAATTTAAAATTAAAATGAAGCAGCCTTTATTCAAATTATGTTGAAGGTGATCAAATAAAACAGAAAGAGAACAGTACATGGTTTTGAAAACATGAATTAAGATTAATGGGCACATTATTTAAGGTGATCAAATAAAACAGAAAGAGAACAGTACATGGTTTTGAAAACATGAATTAAGATTAATGGGCACATTATTTACTTAAATTATGTATGCCATGTCTTTATTTACTTAAATTATGCGTGCCATGCCTCCAAATTCATAGATTTCAATCTTTCTTCCACAAAATCCAAATTTAAAATTAAAATGCAGCCTCTATTCAAATTATGTTGAAGGTGATAAAATAAAACAGAAAGAGAACAGGACATAGTTTTGAAAACATGAATGGGATTATTAGTGGTTTCCCTTTTTTCACTAATGATTGAAATTCAAAACGAAAGTATACAAACAGTTTACAACTAGACTGACTCCCCATAACCAAAACAGAACAATCAACTAAAAACCCAACAAACCATATATCCATCCAAAAAAACTTCAAACTACAGTTAAAAATCCGCAGACTCCCATCTGAAAACACAAGATTTTCAGAAAACCATGGCTAATCAAATATAAAAAGAAAACGACCCTATTCAAAGAGCTTGCCAGTTCTACCATATCTCTCAAAAACCTGTATAGAACCATTGGAGATAACAGTTAGTAATCTTTTATTTCAAATATTGAGACCCTTTTTGGATTATATTACTAGTACATCTGATAGATGATAGATGTGGATAAGATTATTTTATAAAAGTATGGTAAGAGTTGATATAGGTGGCAAAATGGTTTAGTGGTAGATTTTATATAAGAAATATGCCAGGCTGGAACTAGATAGTTACCCTATTTGAAATTAAGTATAAACTGTAATCTGATCATGATATGATTATTTAATTAATTTATTTGCTACCCTCCAATCACTGAAAACGATGATCAAATCTGGTCCATAAAATACATAATCTTAATTTAAATCATGTAATGCAAGGCCTTGTAAAAATCTAACAAAGTTTGAAACATGGTTATCCTTTACCATCAGATATATCAAAAATTTGTTGGAATTTTGTGGGCGTCGTTCGATTGGCATAAATAACATATTATACATAGTTTAATCATTTATATCATGGATTTCAAAGAGAGACCTCCAAACTATTTCAAGGCTTTTTCACGCCATCGTACTTGATATCCTCTAAGATTTACAGAACCCAACCCAGAGGGCATAGCATTTTATCAAACCAATTCAGCAGGGCTGAAGAAAAGAGTTCTTTGTTACCACTTGATTTGGACATTTGCTAGAGTCCGGGCGGCATTTGAGATCTTCCAACGGCTTCTGAAATTGATCGACCTGTTGATCAGGTTCGCTGATATTCTGCTGATTAATCCAGTTGCTTACGAGAGAATCCACGGAGACGCAAGAATCCATGGGCGTTTTAATTACTGGTGGGTCTAGCAGCCTAGATTCAACATGAGCTACCCGTCCATCCAACGGAGTGACCCGACCACCCAACGAGACCAGATCCTGTTCCAAACGCCTGAATTTCATAGCAAGTTTCTCCACTCGTACCTGCAATATAATCAAATCCAACCCAACGAATTTCAAACACATGGAATTTAAAACAGATGGTGACGACTGTGAATTCCACACTGCAATTACGGTATGATATCCTTAAATTTTAATAATTAGAATTACAGAAGGAATGAAATCTTAAAACTTATTAATAATTACCATCGTATAAGTAATTATAGCCAAAACAATGTATCGTAGATCCATCTTAATCGTAAATGAATCCATGTTAATCGATTCTTTAAAACAGTGAAGGATTTTCCCCGGTAAACATGGCAAAGTGTGCTCCTGTCCGGTTGTCATGAAGATATGCTCCTTAGACTACAACCAGATAGTGTTATATCTTTCCCGCTCTTTCTCGACGAGTGTCTCTCGTTTCTGTGCAATGCGAGCAAATGGGAAAGGCGAGGGCTGCCTGTAAGGAATATAATTTAAAGGCAAGGGAAATGTCTCTTGGCTTTCCAAGTCACTCATTTGAGTGGCTTTCTGTTTGCCATATATGTATATATGGCTTCTTCCATAGCAGTAACGTTAGCATTGTTGCCAATGATTGGATTTCTTGAAAGTAAAAACATGGTGTTTTAGGGTAACTGTTATATTTAGAAATGGATTTTAAATTTAAAATATCGTTTCATAATCCCTAGTTTAGTTGAGATGGTGAGATGAATAGAAAAATTTAGTTGTATTTAATGCATCTAAAGGAGTTAGGTGCTCTATATTTGAGTGGGAGATGTATGTAACATGATACAACAATAATAATAATTCATGTTACTCATAAAATAAAAAAATTTGAAAACTAATTAAAAAAATCCATGTCTACTTATAAAATAAAAAATTATAAAAAGTAATTTAAAAAATAGTTGTTCCTTTATGAAATAAAAAATTAAAACTTAAACCTGGATCTATCAACCCTACACAGATATCAAATTTCTTGAGTTCAATTTTTTTTTAAAATTACACCTCAATAAATTGGATCCCTTTGTGCACTTGATAATACCAAGAGAGAAATTGAGATCTGTTTATTCCATGCCATTAAGAATAATTAAAAGAAGTTGTTCAAACCATTTGAACTCTACAAGGTTAATACAAACATGTTACTATTTGTTTAGTAATTAGAAACTTGACAAGGGTTATAATTTGAAAAAAAAACATAAGGATGTCCAATGCAACATATGTAACATTATTTGTATTAAATTAAGATAATTACATCGATAGGTGTTTAGATATTATCTGATATTTTGGACTTCCATGAGTGGATCAACAATAAGCAGAATGCCACGTACAGATCCCAAGATCTTCATAGTAGCAGGCAGAGCCAGAATCCTCGCTCTCACAACTATAGTCCACAGATTGAACATCGCGCGTGAGAATGAGACGCCATCGAATCCTTCATCCACACCATCCTCCACATCCTACTGCTTCTAGGGAAGTAGCGGTTCGTCGTCTTCAAAATCCTAGGGTTAATCTAATACCTTCAGCGGTTTTAATCCAGTGGGATCCGTGGTATTCCAATAGCTCCATTATCGCGAGACCAAATTCTAGGCTATGAACCAATGGAAGACAAACCATATCAAAGCAAATGATTGAACAGAATCCAGAGTACCAATCCCAAGACCTTTATAGTAGCAAGTAGAGCCATAATCCCTGCTCCCACCGTGTAGTCGATAGATTGAACATAGGGCGTGAGAATGAGGCGCCATTGAATTCTTCATGCACACCATCCTCCACATGCTACTGCTTCTAGGAAGCACCGGGCTGCTCTCACTCACCAAAGGCTTCTGCCTCGCGGATATCCTCTACGGCGAACCCAGAATAGTCATAATTGGAGTGGGCTATTCTATCGATGATATGCACCCGGGGCCCACCGAGTACTGTCGAGAGAGGCTTAACGCTGTCGTCTCTAACTCCGGCTCTCGTTCTCCGATCACCCTCCGTTCAGGCATCAGTGGCTGCGGGTCCCTCATCGTCACCTCCATGCATTAACTGCATGCCAACCACCTCAATGTAGATGGAGCCAAAATTTGAAACCACTAACTCCCTCACTCCTGCGCTAACTCTACACCACTTTGCACCCTCCGCTCGTTCGATCCTCCTACACCCAACAGCTCCTGCTCCTGCTCCTGCACCCAACAGTCGGAGCTTGTGCACCTAACCGCATTCAGAAGGCTATTAAACAGGTAAGCCAAATCACGAACACACTTCCACTATTTGTTGTTTTGTTTTTCTTACATGAAACGGATTTTATTTGCCTGACCAAGTTCCTTTTGGGTCTGAGACTAAAACCCCCTTATATGGAATTCCATACACAAATTTATTGATAGTTTTTTAGAAACAAAAACGAACTAAAAATAGAAACAATCTGGAACTGATGCAACACTCCTACTCCTTCAGATATGTTATTGAAAATCTATCCGGTCATACTCATATACAATCCTTAGGAGAATACAGATACGTTATTGGATAATGACTGGATAATGACTCGCATGAAGGTGTTGCATCATTATCTAATAACGCATTTGTATTCCACTTATTGAATTGCTTGGGAATTGACTGAATTCCTACTCCTTTGACTGGCATCTATATTCTCCAAATCTAGGTTTGATAGCTCAACTAATAGCTTGAAAAATCTAGAAGTGATCTCCCTCTTTTGAGAGGCCCTGCCTGAAGTTCAAATCCATTGAAAATGTAACTGCTAACTGACAATCTGGTATTAATACTAATCTTGCCATTATATTTGAAACAAATAAGTATTGAAGATATTGCATAATTTGGAAATTCGTTAGATTCAACTCAATATTGTCAACTAACTGAAATAGAAGGCCACTATCAGCCAACTAAATTATTGTCATGCTAGTATCCTCTCTTTTAACATTGTCAACATTTAAAACTGCACCCCTCAAATAGACAAACTTAACAAATAATGTCTGCTACTATCCTTAATTTTCATGACAATAATTTGCGTTCCCAAACCAAGCAAGGCCAATGCAGTCATTACTGGATCTCCTTTTATTGTTCTTTTATAAAAAAGAGATTATAGAAATGTTATTATTTGTGCTCTCGTTTTCTAATTATAAATATTTGACCTCTTGCTTTCCTCAATGGCGCCAATTACAACATCCCACACTTTTGGACACACTCAACAACTGCTAATGCATATTTTAACACTTGGTTTTTACGTCCAAAGGATCCATCCCACATCCCACATGGACAAGATACAGATTTTACTGGCCTCTATGTATGCCAATGGTCACATAGAATTTCGACAAGTTATGCACAAAGTAAGCTTCCATGTGGCCCTCTATTGTGCCTTGTGTTAAGTCTCAATACGTGTGGTGTTTGTTGTTTCTGCCAACCAAACTAGCCTCCTGCTAATCAAACTAGCCTACAATCATACCGACATAGAATTTTGACGAGTTATGCACAAAGTAAGCTTCCATGTGTCCCTCCGTTGCGCCTTGTGTTAAGTCTCAATACATGTGGTGTTTGTCGTTTATGCCAACCAAACTAGCCTCCTGCCAATCAAACTAGCCTACATTCATATCGACGAAGGAAATCTTTTCTAAACTGTTAATTGACCATTGTCGCTTCTTCCAAAAGGTAGGGGGCCGGGCTCCAGCGTGCTGACTACTCATGGAGTCCAAGCACCTAGAGACCCCACCTTACCCTTGCAATGTTGAAATATTGTAAGCTCTAAGAATATTATATTTGTATCCTGTTATTCCGGAGATGTTACATTCCTCTGACGGGACTTTATTATGTATCCGAAGATGTTTATTCCTCCGATGAATTGTGGTAACTATGGTTATTAGATCCCCCATGTGGGGTCGGCCCTGAGTTAGTTTATTAGGGGTTATTAGACTCTCTTAGGAGAGGTCGGCCCCATTAGGGTAAAAGTCAGTTCGGAGATTCAAGTATAAGCACAGGGGCTTCACTCAATAAACCGCTATCATAGCACGTTTGTTCGTGGCATATGAAACGATACTCCTAATTTCCCTAAATATTGGAAAATACCTTCCAAAATCAATTTTTTAACCCCCTCCAAATATGCCTTCCCAATTTAAAAAAACCCCTATTTTCACTAGATATTGTATGTATTGATTTTTTCATTAACATTTTTTCTACCCCTTTATATTTCTACCTAATATATTGATATGATACCCCTCTCATGACCCCACATGCATTCTACAATGCACCTTGCTTCTTTAGATGTATATTGTGGATGCACATTACTTCACCCACAATGCAATTACTCAACCACATATCATTATGAGCGGCAACATCTAATGGTCTAATGAAGAGATAGGAGATCACTTCTTGTATGTCACTAGAGCCAATGCACATAGTACAACATTTAGATTGCATGTTGCAGTTCCCCAATCGCTGAATAAGCTTGTCGTGAGATAGGTATCCAAGCCCCCAAGGCCTGTAACAAGCTCTAGGAGGCTGACTAAACCTACAAAGGCATGTAATAGGCAGGAGTGGTTGGGTATTCAAGACCCCAAGGCCTATCGAGGGCCTATAACAGGCCCTGGAGGCTTAGAGCCTCCCAAGGCTAATGGTAACAACTAGTTGACTGCTATTGGTAACAATTGGTTGTCAATGACCACTATCTCTTGACTATGATCGGATGGAAACTAAATTCACCATGAAACCCCTGGCCTCAAGCATGCCTCAAGACACGATTTCCCTGCGTATTGGCAAGCCGGAGCCTTGCCTCAACCCGATTTCTCATCCGGCCGTGATCCCTCCATCTCCATTGGGCGGATATTTTTCAGCCTGCCCATATAAAAAACACCCCAAAGTATTTTTGTATTGTTACATTAAAATAAAAAAACCTTTTCCCCTTAACATATAAGCAATATAATTTTTAGGTTTTCTTGAATATTTAATACCGCAATATGAATGAATGTGATATTATATTGCCTTCTAGTGAAGACCCCATGAGTATAAGTAGAGGAGGATGTTCCTCACTTATCTCATTCATTCATCCACTTGGGAGTAGCGCACAAGTGAGAGAAAGGTATGCATAGGAGGAGAAGGAGCTCTATTCTTGGACTACATCTTGTATTTGGTTGAGTATCTATATTGAGGAAAGCTTTGCTGTGTTTTCTACCACATGAGGGTTTCCCAAGGTAAATCTTTGTCTATCTTGTGATTGTGTTTCTTTCAGTGATCTTGCTAGTGAAATTAGGCTAAACTTAACATGGTATCAGAGCTAGCCTGAATAGGACATCTTTCGCAAGGTGAAAATACCTCTCTCTCCTCCTCCGGTGAAGATTAGGGTTTCTGCAAAAAGTTGGAATTCTTAAATTCTGATTGCATGGCTGGATAGCCCTCCTCAAAATTGAAGTTTTGAGCCCTAGATGGAGATTTTTGGTTGGGTAGAACTCCGGGAAAGTCAAACCCTAGTTTGACAAAAAGTGCAGAAAACCGAAAAAACCAGAGAACCAGAAAAGTTGTGCACCTGTGCACCAGTGAACTAGAAAAGCTACAAACCTGTGCACCAGAAATCCATAAAAGAGAAGACCAAAAAACCAAAAATTCTGTTGCAGATCCAAAAGGTGAAAAGTTGAAGTTTCAAGAAGCAGAACACACCAGATCTCAACTCATTCAAGCACATCTCCTGGTAAGTGCTATTCTATCTCTTGAGAAACCTCAATTTATGTACCCCCCTGAATAAGATGGCTCCAAGCACTAAGCTTGAATACAAGCTAGAGGGTATAGAGAATTTTCGGGCATGGAAATATATGATTGGTCTCATTCTTAAAGAGAATGATCTTACCCAATATATCAAGGATGAGATTGTAGAACCAGAAGAAGATGAAGCCAAAGAGAAGTATAGGAAGGACTTGATTAGGGCAAAGAGAATCATTTCCGATTCTATAAAATACCACTTGATTCCCCAAGTGGCATCCAAGAAGACTCCAAAGGAAATGTATGATGCCCTTTTCAGAATGTATGAGGGAAATAACATCAATAGGAAGATGAATCTGAGAGCACAATTGAAGAGCACAAAGATGAATAAAGGAGAATCTATTCAAGACTATTTCTCAAGGGTCTCCCAGTTCAAGGAACAACTAGATGCTATTGGAGATACCCTTGATGAAGATGAACTTGTCATGACTGCTCTAAATGGTCTCACTAGACCTTGGGAGTCATTCATCCAAACTATGTGTGCCAGAAAAGAAAGTATGAAGTTTGATGTGGTATGGGAGGATTGCATTCAAGAAGAAGCTAGGGTTTCCAACAGAGAAGCCCTGCTCAAAGAAGATGACCAAGCCTTGGCCACACACACCAAGAGAAGAAGGAATCAATCCTACTTCAAGAAGGATAGTCACAAGGAGTCTCAATCTCCACAACGATTTCAGAAGAGAAGGGGAAGAAAACACTCTTCTTTCCAATGTTTCAATTGTCACAAAATAGGACACATTGATAGACATTGTCCTTTAGAGAAGAAGAAAGATCTTCACCATAAAAGACATCAAGCACATCTTGCACAAGATGATAGTGAAGAAGAAGAAGAAGAAGAGGAAGAAAGGCCTCACAAGAAAAGATCTAGAAGAGAAGACGAAGAGGAAGAACGACCCTTCTTCAAGAGAAGATCTAGAAGAGCTGAAGAAGAAGATGTAGAAGAGTATGTTCTATTCTCTGCACTCTCTGGATCATAATACCTGGAGAGGATACATGGCTTATTGATAGTGGTGCTTCAAAGCACATGACTGGACAAAAGAAAACTCTTTCAAAACTAGAAGAGAAGACCTCCCCACAGAAAGTGTCATTAGGAGATGAGTATCAATATCCCATCAAGGGAATTGGTGAAGCAAACTACAAACATGACTCTGGAGCCCCCATGAAGATGAAGGAAGTATTGTATGTACCAGGGTTGAAGAAGAACTTGCTTTCCATCTCAGCTTTGGATACGAAAGGTTATAGGGTTTCATTCATTGATGGACAAGTACTCATGTGGTCCAAAGGTAAATCTATTAAGGATGCAATTGTCATTGGTGAAGAGGATGGAGGTCTATACAAACTCAAGGGTAATTCAGAAGTTGCCCTTGTTCATGAAGCCACTAGTCACAGTGAGCTATGTCATAGAAGGCTTGCCCATATTAATTACAAAGCACTACCTCATGTGAGCAAAGTAGTTGTAGGACTACCAGATCTAAAGATTGAACATGAAGGCAATTGCAAGGGTTGTGCAAAAGGGGAAAATATCAAGAATCCTTTTCCATAGAGTGAAACAAAGACTAAAAGTACTTTGGAATTGATCCATTCAGATGTATGTGGTCCCATGCCCACCACATCCTTGAGTGGATATGAATACTACCTAACTTTCATTGATGACTATTTAAGAAAGACTTGGATATATTTCCTGAAGGGAAAAGATTAAGTCTTTGGAAGATTCAAGGAGTTCAAAGCCTTGATAGAGAACCTTTCAGAAAAGAAGATCAAGATACTCAGGACATATAATGGTGGAGAATATACTTCAAAAGATTTTGAATCCTTTTGCAAAGAAGCTGGAATCAAGAGGGAACTAACTAGTCCCTACAATCATCAACAAAACAGTGTTGCGGAAAGAAATAATAGAACCATCATGGAAGCAGTAAAGAAAATGTTACGTGATCAAGACTTACTTATGTACTTATGGGCTGAAGCAACCAGGACATCAATCTATGTGCAAAATAGACTATCTCATAGTGCCCTTGAATTTAAGACTCCAGAAGAAGTCTTCATAAGAAAGAAGCCTGAGGCAAGTCACCTTAAGATATTTGGGTGCCCTGTGTATATTCACATACCTAAGGAAAAGAGAACTAAGATGGATCCTTCTAGGAAGAAGGGAATAGTTGTTGGGTATTGTGAAACATCCAAAGCATTCAGGATTTACATCCTAGGATTCCATCATATGGAAATCAACAGGGATGTGACATTTGATGAAGAAGCAACTCTGAGGAGGTCTAGGAAGTGCCAATATGAAGAAGTATATGAAGAAGATGCACCTCCTAGAATTGTAGAAGTTGTACCATCTCCTGAAGATGAAACTCCTGAAGACCATGACATGTTAGAACCATAAGAACCCCCCACTACAAACATTTCAAGAAAAATAAATCCAGCATGGGCTAGAGACATTATACTAGGAGCTGAAAAGTATGGAGCTCCAGAAGGCTCCACTAGAGTGAGCAAGAAACCAAAGCCATTCTCCAACTATGTGGCTTTGATATGTAATCTTGTAGATCAAGAACCTACTAGTTATGAAGAGGCAGTTCATAAGAAAGAATGGGTAGAAGCAATGACAGAGGAATACCTGTCAATAATGAAGAATGGTGTTTGGGACATAGTTCCCAAACCAAAGGACAAGAGTGTGGTATCCTCCAAATGGATATACAAGATAAATCATGCGTGGATGGAAGTATTGAAAAGTATAAGGAAAGGTCTGTAGCTAGAGGATTCTCTCAGAAAGAGGGAATTGACTATGAAGAGACATTTGCACCTGTAACATACCCTTTTTCCTGAAAAACATTTTATGTTGGAAACATTATGTTAACTTTTATTGTAAAGTTTTTATGTTGGACAAGTGTCCAAGGATGACTGTAATTTGCACAATATTTTATTATTTAATAAATTAAATAGGAGACAAACACCTAAGGAGACTGTTGAAAGAGTGTTTACTAACCCACTAGGTGGAATGGAATCTACGGTAGAAGGCAATGGACAAATGTCAGCATCATGATTCAACTAACTAGCTATTGGTATGGGACAACTCCCTTGAAATGTGCTCATAGTGCCCTGGAAGGTGGGACTAGAGCTTGAGGCTCATTTATTCTTAAACTGACCACTCAAGACCTAGGCAATCTTTAAAAGAGCCATTGAATTGTGAACTGAGGTTCATTACTTTTCCTAACGAGGAAATTTACCTTGGGGTTTTGTTGTGCTTGCACCCAAGAGATTCAATGAGGGGATATGCTGAGTTTTTGATCATGGAGTAAGTCTGCCTCTTATACTGTTGAGTGCAGAGTTATACTATTGAATGCTGAAGCTATAGTATTGAGTTCTGAAGATATTCTACTAAGTGCTGAAGTTGAATGCCTTGCTTCTACCTAGTGGTTCAGTGAACAGGCTCGGGGGTCCAACAAAGGCAAGTAGATTAGCTGCTTCTTCTGGAGAATGTTGGTAGGAACAGGCCTCATTGGGTGTTTGTCGGCCCTATCTTTATTTACAGGTTCTACTTGTGTTTTCAAATTCTAACCAGTTAAAGTTTCTATCTCCAAATTATCGATTTACTGTTATCAAGGTTATTATTAAACAAATGCATCTATTTTAGTTTCTGACTTACATAGGATTCTGTATAGTAATGATTATGTAAGATGAAATGAATAAAATATTTCTCTATATTTTTTCCCATGCTAATGGATCTGCATCGTACTCTAGTACAGAGAAGAAATTAAGGTAGATAAATTGATAGGAAGCTTTCCAGGTGAATGAGAAGATCAACCCTATTATATTTTGTTAGTTTTTCCTTCTATTAATATTATGTATCAAATAACACAATTCTATGTCTTTCTCTTATCATTCTTTTATTAGTTAAATGTTTCAGGTTCACTATATTTCTTTCATCAGGATGTATTGAATTTAACAAGCTGCAAAAACATTTATTTTCTAAGTATACTGTACTGTTACCCCTCATTATTAGCAAGTATATTTATCATGAAAATAAACAGTTTTCATATCTAAGTATAGAAATTATCTTTCTGTTATACAGTATTTAGGAAATTATAACAGCTGTAAATTAAATAGCATCATCAAACATTTGATCTCATTTGTATTTCGACAGTAATAGATTAGTCTAGTGTTTATGATATTTTCATGTCATCTTTCCAACTTTTGCAGCAATTTCTATTTCCTTTTCCTATATAATAATTTATGCAATAAATATCTTAGCATTTAACATTTCAAATAGGAAAACAAGAGTCAATCAAACTCTTAAAAACA
This sequence comes from Larix kaempferi, assembly GCA_027924585.1. NCBI lineage: Eukaryota > Viridiplantae > Streptophyta > Pinopsida > Pinales > Pinaceae > Larix > Larix kaempferi. The sequence continues at coordinate 5,677,299 of BSBM01001023.1, forward strand.
TATCATCAAAACCTCATAAACATAATTTATATCAGTTTTGTCAAACGTCTCTAAATACACGATTGAAACCCCAAACACTTTAACATTCATTTCACAAACATTCTTTACGACAGAGCTAGTAATTACTTCTTTAAATAGTATCAAAGATTTGTGAAATCACATTTATTTTATGGTCTATTGGCCAAGGGCTATTATCCTCTCGGCAAAAATCCTTCGCTCTTATTCAATTAAAATCGATGCAGGATCTAATCCTTCCATTAGGATGAAACCATCGATTTAAAAATCATTTTATTTTACATCCGAGGAAACAAAAACATTTTCCCTTAGGTTTTCATCACTCAAAACTTTTGTAAATCTGAACATCTATCAGAGCGAACGGTTAAGCCATTTAGGGTATTCATTAACTATTTAAATACTTCAATGATAACATCAAACCACATTATAATTTAAACACCGAACTGCACCATTACTGTTTTCAAAATCATAACTGTAAATTCATTTATTTACAAGAGGGTTTCATTCCCTAGTTCGATACATTTAGGAAAATGTCAAAACAACACACGAATGGGCCGGTTATCAAAACATGATGAGGATTCACCCTCTGTCCATTAAAACATTACATTAAATTGTTTACGTTTATGGCTAAGACGATGCCACGATCCAGCAACAAGTATTGAACGAGCATCGTCATCAACAAGCTATGCCAGGAGAACCTACGAGGAGTTATACCACCGAGGCTTACTAGGTGGAGCGAGCTTGGACCCTTCCATAGAGATTTTATCATTGCAATCCTCCAAGACAATGTTAATACCTGTGATAGAAACCATCATGAGGTTAAAACCCATTTTTAAAACCAAGAAGGTGCACGAAGTTCAATATTTAAACATTGCAAACAATGCTCATAGAGTCGAAAACATTACCTCTGTTTCAAGAGAATGAAGCTAGAACGTCGATAGCACTAAGATTCAAATTCACCTAACAGCCACAAAAAATGTTTCAGACGCTACGATTTTCACCTTTGATCTCATTTAAAGACCTCAGGTTCTAATTAAAAACCATAAAACACAGTAGAGGAACCTGAGAACCCTCTATCAAAGAACACGATGAAAGCCACAGGGCGTTTGTCTCTCAAACTCCATTAAAAACCTGAAACTATCAATCCTTTTTAACGAAAGATCCCACCATCGAAAACGGGTAATGAAATCCTCAAGCAACCTGGTATCAAACCCTACAACTACGCAGCTTGTCGGCCTATCTCCAAGCCTAGACCCTCCAAATGAACACTAAGAAGTAATACAAGCGAAAGTTTAGTATTAGCAGTTAGGTCAAAACCCAAACCCGAGAACAGAACCAGATCAATGGAGAGGATCAAGCCAGCTGGGGATCACGAAGTTCAAAGCACCAGTACTTACAAAGTGTTATTAATAACCTCATTAATATAGAGTCCAACGCGAAGGAGATTCATCCATTTACAGTCACACAGCTCGGTTTATCATAAGCGTTTTGCACAAGAAGTCACGTGGAATCCAATACCTGGATAGCCAACAGGACATTCCACCAAAGGAGTGGATGGGAGCATTAAAAGCTAAGCACAATCATGTTAGTAATAACCATCGAAGGACTGCAGAATCATAAAGACCTGTCAACAAACATTAAGTTATCATTGGCGCACTTTACAAAGTGTCATATTTCATAGCTAGGGTTTTGTATGATATCAACGTTCAATAATACATCCATTGTAATGTTTACAAATCATATAGTTAGTTTTCTATGATGCATAAGTCGCAATTCATGTGTCGAAAGCCACACGGCGTTTGTCTCTCAAACTCCATTAAAAACCTGAAACTATCAATCCTTTTAACCAGAGATCCCACCATCGAAAACGGGTAATGAAATCCTCAAGCAACCTGGTATCAAACCCTACAACTACACGGCTTGTCGACCTCTCTCCAAGCCTAGACCCTCCAAATGAACACCAAGAAGTAATACAAGCAAAAGTTTAGTATTAGCAGTTAGGTCAAAACCCAAACCCAAGGACAGAACCAGATCAATGGAGAGGATCAAGCCAACTGGGGATCATGAAGTTCAAAGCACCAGTACTTACAAAGTGTTATTAATAACTTCATTAATACAGAGTCCAACGCGGAGGATTTTCATCTAGTTACAATCACACAGCTCGGTTTATCATCAGCGTTTGCACAAGAAGTCACGTGGAATCCAATACCTGGACAGCCAACAGGATATTCCACTGAAGGAGTGGATGGGAGCATTAAAAGCTCAGCTGAGTCATGTTAGTAACAACCATCGAAGGACTGCAGAATCATAAAGACCCGTCAACAACCATTAAATTATCATTGGCGCAATTTACACAGTGTCATATTTCATAGCTAGGGTTTTGTATGATATCAATGTTCAATAATACATCCATTGTAATGTTTACAAATCATATAGTTAGTTTTCTATGATGAATAAGTCGCAATTCATGCGTAACATATGGTGTTTACAAAATAAATAACATATGGTAATTGCGTTATGCAAAACATATAATAATTGCATTATATGGTAAGTACACTAGAAAAAGAACCCGATGCAATAATCATCGTATTATTTTGACATATATAAACCCGCACTGCATCAATGCATAAATAAAATGACCAGTAGAGATATTAAATAAAGAATTCATTTAATTCACAAATGTATAGTCAATATATATATATATGATTTATAGGATTCTATTTGGCATTAGGTCAAAATTTGATATAGTATGAGGTCTCAATATATAGGTTAAAGACCATTACAATGCACATAGGAATGTTATGATATTCTATTAAAGTCTTAAATAGCATATCAAAGGATCAGTCTAGAATTCAATGATTTCACCATTACGCATTAGTAATATCATTCATTAATGAAGCCTTCTATCGAAATTGTTTTACGATAACACTTGTACTTTGAAATGTAAAACTTACCTAACCCTTGTAGGTATTAGAATAGAAAGTAACTTATGTTTCTATGACGCGAATCAACGTAAAAGTTGGAGCGTCCATATATTTAAGTAGATTGTAATAAAAGTGAGATCCACAAATTGTATAAATAGCCAGGATAACACTTGTTAAATTGAAAGAACAAAACTGAAGATCCATACCATTAACATCTTTCTTGTACAGAAAATACTTTTGCTATCTTATTACAATGACGTCTAGCTGAAACAAATATTGAATTACTTGAAGTACTTGAATTGTTGTAATACCTTACCTGCGAATCTGCGAAAGGAAACAAGTTCAATGCTTTAGCTATCCAAATTAAGTAAACCTCAAGGCACCCCGTAGGAACACCTTCATCAACATTCAAACATAGCTGTCAGTATTTATTTGAAGAACTGTATCGCATGAGATTTTAAATACTATTTATAGATTTATATCTTATTACAAATGAACTGTTGTATTCTTGTGTTTAAGAACTACGAAGTGTCACTTTGTTAAACTGCTATTAGTTAAATGGTTAACAAATATTTTATTTCTGCAGTGACCATTTTTAGTAATTAATGCTACTTTAAAAATTTTAAATTTTAGTAAACTTTTTGGGATGTTACATGTGGTATCAGAGCGCGAGTTCAAACACTAGGCCTTAATAGTCTCACGCGCGCAAAACAGAAAAATGAAAATCAGAAAGTTTATGTTACTAACTTTTATTTTAATTATGTTTTTGTACAGAATAGTTTGACATTTGCAGGTATGGAAATACTGGAGGAATCAGCAGAGGACAGATCTCCTCGTAATGAGCATAATAATAATAATCATGAAGGAATCTATGTTGAATTAAATAATCAATCTTCTAAACTGCTATGTACTGTAAATGATTTAAAATATGAAATAAAGACTGTCAAAGAAGATAATGAACGAATTTTGAAGGCTCAGGAGGAGTTAAATCATATTTTAATGGAGAATTATGACAAGGAGGAAAGAGGAAGGAAATTAGAAGTGAAGTCTGATTCTGTGACAATGTCCCACAAACATAAACACAAGAAAGCAAGGAATGGTAAAAGTAATAGTTACTCATCATCAGAATCTTATCAAAGTAATCGTAATTCTGATCATGACATCAGTAACAGTGATTGTTGTTCTAAAAAGAGAAAACATAATCATCATGAACAAATTACTGGGGAGTTTAAAAAGATTAAGCCACCAACGTTTAATGGCAAAGGTGAAAAGGGTGAAACAACTGAAGCATGGCTATCTGGGAAGAAGAAGTATTTTAATATTTACGACTACTCTTTTCAGTTAAAAGCCAAGATGGCTATTTACAATCTGACCAGAAAGGCAGATATTTGGTGGCAAGATCTTAAAAGGATAAAGAGCATAAAGGAAAGAGATGTAACCTGGAATATGTTTAAAAAGTTATTTAAGAAAAAGTTATTTTCAGAACAATACTTTGAAGATAAGTCGAAGGAGTTCTATGATTTAAAATTGGGTACTATGAACATGAAGGAGTTGTGCAGCAAGTTCCTCAGTTCACTAAGGTATGTACCTTACATGGTCGAAGAGAAGCCTAAGGTACAAAGGTTTCTAAGCTGTCTACCTTACAACATAAAAGATAGGATCGAGTATGATAACCCTTCCACTCTGGAAGAGGCTATGAGGAAATCTAGCTTCTGTTTTGATCAAAACAGAAAAAAAGAAGGAACAACTGCCTAGAAGAGTAATAAGCCTAATCATTTTGATCACAAAAAGAAGAGTTTTAATTAAAATTCTGGAAGTTTTAAGAAAATTTTTAATAACATAAATTTTCCATGTAATAATAGTTACTGGAGTAATGCATTACAGAATTTTACTACTGCAAGAAATGTACCTAATAACAATAACAACACTAGATATGTTGAACAGAAAGCACCTATGAAGTGTTTTGATTGCGGCAGACCACATAAGAGAGTAGATTGCCCACGCAACAAAAGGACAGTCAACAACATTCATAGCATAAAAGCAGAACCAACAGTTGGTGATGTGGCAAGAGAGATGCCAAGGATAAATGCAGCGTTGGAAAATCGGCAAGCAGACCATCAAATGTCTATGGTCAAAATCGAAGGTATGCTACAAAATCGATCTATTTCTATTTTGATAGATCCAGGTGCAAGTTTGAGCTACATTTCACCTGAATTAGTGAAAAATTGCAAGCTAAGAATTTAAAAGTTTGATAATTCTTAGTTAGTTCAGCTAGCAACATGCACTAAAAGAAAGGTTACAGACTTTGTTAAAAATTGTGATGTATTTTTGAATCAGCTGAAAACCCAAGTTAATCTGAATTTTTTACCCTTAGGGTCATATGACTTGTTGATTGGCATGGATTGGCTTGAACAACATAGAGTAGTGCTTAATTGTTATGAGAAATCATTTATTTGCTTGAATAATGAAGGTAAAACTGAAACAATAAAAGGAATTCATAGGAATATTTCAGTAAGACAAATTTCTGCATTACAAGTTGAGAGAGCTACAGAAATGGCTGTAAAATGTTTGTTGTTAATGTTATTAATGACAAGTGTTCATCTAAATAAGACAAGTTAAAACTGGAGGATATTCCTATCCTTAGGTACTTTTCTGACATATTCCCAGAATAAATTCCAGGATTACCTCCGAAAAGAGAACTTGATTTCACCATTGAGTTAGTACTAGGTGCGGTACCAAACTCAAAGGATCCCTACAGGATGAATATTCTGGAATTAAATGAGTTAAAATATCAGCTGAAAGAATTAATAGATAAAAACTACATAAGGCCAAGTGTGTCTCCTTGGGGAGCACCATAATTTTCGTTAAAAAGAAGGATGGTACCATGAGATTGTGTATCAATTACCATCAGCTTAATAAAATGACAATTAAGAACTGATATCCCTTTCCCCACATAGATGATCTATTTGATCAAGTATCCAGAGCAGAGATATTAACTAAAATTGATTTAAGATCTTGGTATCATCAGGTTAGAATACAAGACGAAGACATATTCAAAACTGCATTCAGAACGCGATATGGACACTACGAGTTCGTAGTTATGCCTTTTGGGCTAACCAACGCACCGACAATGTTAATGTGTTTGATGAACAATGTTCTGCATAAATATTTGGATAAGTTTGTAGTTGTGTTCATTGATGATATTCTGATTTACTCAAAAACTAAAGAAGAGCATGATGAACATTTAAGAATAATTCTGCAAGTTTTAAGAGAACATCAGCTTTACGCTAAGTTCAGTCAATGTGATTTTTATAAAGATAAAATACAGTACTTAGGTCACATAATTTCTAAAGATGGAATTTATTTCGACCCTAATAAGAAAAAAACAATTAACGAGTGGCCTATACCTAAAGATGTAACTGGCGTTCGATCATTTATGGGGATAACAGGTTACCACAGAAAGTTTATTGAAGGGTTTTCAAGAATTGCGAACCCCATTACTTCTTTGCAGAAGAAAGGGAAGAAATTCGTATGGGATCAAAAGTGTCAAGAAACCTTTAATAAGTTAAAATAATTATTAACCACTGTACCAATTTTAAAAATTGCTAATCCTAAAAAATACTTCGTTGTAAGCATTTATGCATGCAATGATGGACTTGGTGGGGTCTTAACGCAAGAAGGTCATGCTATTGCTTTTGAGTCTAGAAAGTTAAAAACCATGAAAAGAATTATGCAGCTTACGATCTTGAGTTGGCAGCCGTGATACATGCACTAAAAATGTGGCGCCATCACTTGATTGGAAGAAAGTTTATACTAATGACAGATAATAAGGGTTTAAAGTATTTCTTGGATCAAACAAATCTTAATGCAAGGCAAGCTAGATGGATAGCTTTCCTTAGTGAGTATGATTTCGAGATTCAATACATTAAGGGAAAATAAAACAAAGTTGCTGATGCATTAAGTAGGAATCCCAGATTAAGCTTTATGGCAGCAATCAGCACGTTTAAGACAGATTTGGAAAATCAAATTGAAGAAGGAATTAAACAAGATTAAATTATCAAAAATTGTTTGGTAAAGTTGCTGAAAACATATCTAAAAATTTAATAACAGATTTCAGCATTGATAAAAAGGGCTTAATGACTTATAAAAACATAATTTATGTACCAAATGTGTCAAAGGTTAAGCTGTTAATTTTGGATGAAGTTCATAAGAGTCCTTATTTAGGACATCCAGGTTATCAAAAAATGATAACTATGTTAAGGAAGGATTATTTTTGCCCAACATGAAGAATGAAGTGGCTAAATACATAGCTAGATGTTTTGAATGTCAGACCATTAAGACTGAACATCAACATCCAGCTGGACTATTGCAGCCCTTGCCAATTCCATAATGGAAATGGGAGATTATAAGTATTGATTTTATTACAGGTTTGCCTAAAAACCAGAAATAGAATGACTCCATAATGGTGGTTGTGGACAAGTTAAGTAAGGATGCTCATTTTATTCCTGTTAAAACCACTTTTAAAGCTTGTAACATTGCAGATGTATTCATGAAGCAATTCTTTCACTTGCATGGAATTCCAAAGGTAATTATTTCTGACCGGGACTCTAAGTTCACTGGAAATTTTTGGACAGCACTGTTTAAAGGTTTAAATACTAAGCTAAATTTCAACACTTCTTTCCACCCACAAACTGATGGTCAAATAGAAAGGGTAAGCCAGATTTTAGAAAACATGCTAAGAATTTATGTCAAAGATCAACCATCTAAGTGGGAAGATTATCTACATTTAGAAGAATTTGCATACAATAATAATTATCAAGCATATGCTAGGTTAAGTCCATTTGAGATTTTGTATGGAAGAAAATGTTGTACTCCTATTTCTTGGAATAACCCTGTAGACAGATTAATGCTAGGACTAGATTTATTGAAAGAAATGGAGCTAACCGTGAAACAGGTTCAAGGTAACTTAAAAGTTGCCCAAGATCGGCAGAAAAGTTATGCAAATTTGAAACGCACTGAAAGATAATTTCAGGTGGGAGACCATGTTTTTATAAAGGTAAAACCCAAGAAAAGTTCTTTGAAGCTTGGGAGTTGTGCTAAATTAGCACTAAGGTATTGTGGACCATTCGAAATCCTATCAAGAATTGGAGCTATTCCATATTATAATGCCCGCCTTGCTACTTTAATTGAGTAGACTAATGAGGGTACAAGTTTTGAAATGAATCGGCTAAGTAAAACACGAACCATTCGAATTTATTTTGAAAATGCTTGAACGATAATTATAGAAACTATTACTTTACTGACTAAATGTTAGATATGCTCGATTGATTGAGATAGAATGACTAAATGTTAGATATGCTCGACTGATTGAGATAGAATGAATAAATGTTAGATATGCTCGGCTGATTGCGATAGGATGACTGAATGTTACATATGCTCAACTGAATGAGATAGAATGATGAATGATAGATATGATTTACTGATTGAGAGAAAATGGTGAATGAAATATATGCTCGACTGACTGAGATATTATGATGGATGATAAAATATTTCATAGTGCAGCTCTACTAATGTGCGCTTGAGTGTGTGTGTGTGCACTGGTAGGTAAGATGATTTACCGACTGACCCACAATGGAATTATAGGGGTCATAAGAATGGAAAGAACACATAGGGGTACAACGACTGACTGTCAACCGTGGATTAGCAATCCACGCACGAGTGAAGCCGTTTCAGCCCACCCAGGGAAGCGTATGCCGTACGGGCAAGGCCATAATGATTTGGTCGCATACGATGAGTTGAGGGGCGCGCAATAAGGAGAGCCTTATCCCTCAACAACCCTTAGTCTCCAAGGAGCGTAGTTGAGAGATCGCGGTAACGGTTTCCGGTCGCTACGCAGTACTCCCCATAAGAAGGAAGAAATGAAACTGTCAGAAGGGCCCGCCGAAGATGTACCTAGACAAGAACGAGAGGAAGAAAATTAATCAATGTTATAAATGAAAATTTCACATAAGATTTAAGAAATACTTTATTTCATTTTGTTCTATTTTATTAATTTGAATAATTCTATTCAAGATTTTATTTTTAATTGATTTCAATAATTTGAATTATTCATTTTAATTGATTTTATTAAATTGAAAAAGAATTCAAGAGATTGACTTTATTTATATTAAATTTGATTAATTTTATTATTAAGAAAAATTATTATTTATTCAAAAGATTTTATTATTTTAAATCATTCTATTAAAGATTCTATTTAATTGACTTCGTTATTTTTAGAAAGAATTGAAATAGGTCATTAATAAAAGAATTGTTTTTTTATTATTATTCAAGATTTTACTTTAATTAATTTTATTATTCATTTAAATTATTTTATAAAGAGAAAATTTAAAATAGATTACACTTTTAGTAAAATGAATCATCTTTTAATTCAATCTTAATATTAGGAAAAGAAAGAAAAGTAGAAAGCAATAAGTCTAACTAAAAGATTGTTAAGTAAACTAAATGAGAACCAAACGAGAAGTAGAACTCTTCTACACCTAACTCCCATTGATCTAGGGATTTAGGTGCACATTAAAGACATTAAGAAGACACATGTATTTGAGAATATTGGAAATTAAAATATTAATTTAAATTAAATATGTGCATGGACAGACACATGGCACACAGGATTTTGCTATATAATGAAGGAGGAGAAAGAGAGAAGGGGATCTCTTAATCCCTAATGCTGGATGGTCATCATAATCTCGGATCATGTTATGATCCTTGGAGTTGGGAATAGCCGGAACGGGGATTGGGAGATCCTTTTGGGAGGCTAGCTAATTGTGTTCTTACGACCCCATTAGTTCGGGGGTTTGAGGTAAAGAAGATTAGCCTTGATACGGTAGGGTGGTCAACCGAGGGGTCACTCGGTACTTCGTCAGAAGATTGGATTGGATCATGCGGAAACCAATTCGAGGACTCCATCGATTCGTTGGATCAACCCTCGAAAACAGATTTGAAATATTTTTCTTTTAATTATTTTGCTAAATATTTTTGAGAATGAATAAATATGAATATATCGTTTTATATATTGACATTCATGTACTACAATAGATAGAATTAGATCTGTGGCTTCTATATCTTTTTTCTGAAAAATCGTACTGGAATTTTTTTTTTTTGGGACCCCGAAAAGGGGGTCCCTACATTTGGTATCAGATCCGGTCAAACCTTGACCGGACCAATAAAACTATAGTGAGTTCGGTAAGAATTTACCGAGGGGTTCGTCGATGAGTCATGGAAGATCGTAGGAGCTTCAACGAAGACTGTCAGTTGGACTGGACTCACAACAAGCTCGGTACCTTCATCATCTCGGACAGGTCACTCTTGCTTAATTTATTTTAGTATAATGTAGAAAAAAATTATAGAATATTTTTCTTGCAATGCGCGATGTCCTTAATTACCGTTTGCCTTAATATTATTGTTGAATAAATATTTATGTTTGTAGATCCATGAATTTGTTTACAAGCGTAGATCCCCGAGGTCAAATCAAACCTCTAATCTAGACTTAGCTAGAATTTTTATTTCATAGATCTGTGATTTATTTTTATTTTGCTTAAACCGACCCCTGCAGAAAAAAATCGAAAGCTAGTGAACCTTACCGTAAAAACATGAATCGACCCTGTACATTCAAAGTAGCCCGTTATCATGTTGCAGGTTCTGAGAATCCATCTTGTAAACTTAACTTCTAGTCAACTTATTGAAACTCTGAGATAAAATCTTAGTTTCCATAATATTTAGTCACAGCTGCGCATTCCATCTATGAATCCGAAGGGCTCTGTAGTTTTAATGCAATTTAAAGATCAGCGTGATGACTTAATACTGCATATTTTTTGCTATGCCCTTTTCTTTGGAATGTTACCTCAGGGATCCACCCTCTTCCTTAGCATTTCTACTTTGAGATAGATTTGATCTGCCATAGATCCTGAACCTTACCGAATTGCCTTAGTGGTGCGATCTAGCGATTAAGATCATTCAGGAACCAAGATAGACTTTTAATCTTGCTCATGTGCCTCAGTGATTCGATTTACAGACTTAACTCGACCCAGATCTAAAACCGCCACTTAAGGCGTGCTTAACTGTCTTTGTTAATTGATCTAAAGTTGTAGCTTAAGATATATTTAATGTTGAAGGAAGCTTTTTCCGATCCATTCCTCCGACGCGAACGGAGAGTTAACTGGTGCTAAAGTAGTTAAGAACTTAATCTCTGATTTTATCTTCTTGGCCTTTCTTTTCTCAGCAAGTATTAAATGAAAATCGTATGTGAATTTTCTCGACTAAGTAGAAATAACTGTTTAACTGTACAGATTCCCACTTTACGGTGGTTTATGTGTTGTTTATCTTGAAAACTATTGTTAATACATTGACTAGTTCTTTTTACACACTTCTTAACCTAGGACTCCTGGGAAGCCACAACAAGGCTTACCGTCAGTTCCTAAGCGTTTGATGATTACGATGTTGGTTGTTGTCTTGAATTGTAACATAGATCCCTATGATCTGTGGTCATGGGTTATAAACAACCAAGTCACTCAGATCACGCCTTTAACAGACTTACCTATGGTTGAGATCTCTGTTTAACTGTCTCAGCTCCCTACCAATGTGGTTTATTGCTTGAAGCTCTGAAATATCCTGTAAACTCATCAAAACGACTGTTATGCATCCGGTTAGCCCCGTTCAACCCTGTACTCAGTGATGTAGGAGGTTACCTTGAAGATCGACACTCTTACTCTGCGCCCTTCCTCTGATTCATGCTTGTTATAGTAAAAGCTACCACCTGTACATTGACTTGTTCTTGGAAGCTTCGCCCGCTTATATCACCGTTAAGTCTTTGGGGTAGTTGCTTTTTCAATGTCGATAACATTTGTGTAAATGATTATAAGATGACAACTGTTTATTAAATTATTGACGCATGCAACCATGCTCATCAAGTATAGGGAAGACGTCATCAATTAAGCAAAGTAACCTATGTAGTTATCGAAGTAGTTATATGATTCTAATTTACCCCTTCTGATAAAAGCTCCAACGGGTATTTTCTCACCGTGATTCCCGGAACTATTGCACCGTTACCATCGGATATCTCGTGGAGTTATATCCTGGACAACACGAGTCAATTCCGTCATAATTGATCTTGTAGTGGTCTGCATCCATGCTCTAGACGAAGGATCGTTTTCCTTTAAATTAAAAGTTCATACCAAAAAAACAAAACAAAAAACAAAACAAAACTTACTTTGGACCGACATCTACAAAAGCTCAAAAGTGTTGCACTAAGGAATTCTATGTTCTAAAGAATGGATAGAGTGTGGGTAAAACTATCAAAACGAAGCTCATAATTGAATATCTTAAGAACGGAGAATGTTTATGCTCATACATCTTGGTAGTTGTATTTAATATTATATATGTACCTCTGTATCTAAAAATGGTATTTATATTAAATATCATAAGGATGGATATTACGAATCAATTATAGGCATATGGAAGAACCAATGTCCTTATCACATAAACTTAACCGTGGTTGGATTTAGAGTTAAGGATTTCATGTTATGCATATGCTTATCTAGTATTACAAAATGAAGGGTATATATAAATATACATATACATATATACATCATAAGTTAATTATATTTAGTGTTATACATATGGAGCAAGGATGCATTGTTGTGTTTAAATTAATAATTGTACTTGTTCATGATTTTATTTTAATTAGAACTATCAGAATTATATTATGTTTTGGTTGTGGAAATTTATTTAGACATGCACAAGAATTATGAACATAATAATGATAATTTCATATCGTTTATGAAAAGTTAATTCTTTGTTGCGCGGCCAACTCGATTAGTGTTGTCTAAAATTTAAATTATATAAGTGTTTTGAGCTCAAAGTAGCATGAGCAAAAATAGGATTTGAAGTTTAAAATCAAAGAATCACATAGACTCATGCTTGGAATCCCATTCGTATTGCCTTGGAAAGTCCGCTTATAGTTAGCTCGATCTAGTAGGCGCAGTTATGGCACTCGAATCAGGGATCATTGTTATGTTTGCAAGATAAACCTCGCTTTTATCGCATTAATGTTTTGTTGAGTTTCTTACAAACTATCGTGTTACTGTATCTACCTCTTTGTCTGTTGTAACGAAATGTTAATTATATTCCACTCATCGTTGATTCCAATGTCGTCACCAAATCTGTGTAAAGACGAGTGATTTTGCTTTGTTAGGAATAAGTAGTGGTGATTATAATATTCTTGTAAGAAGAGTAACGGTATAGTATACGTTTTAAAAATGATATAGGAAAAAGACTATAATATCGATTATTGATATTAGGAATTGCATGAAACACGTTAATATCAAGTAATCCAATATATTATGGATTGTTAATAAAGGTAAGGTTTTTATATATATATATGAAATTTCCATTAGTTTTGGTTCATACAAGGTAATTGTTGTGAAATATTTAGGTTATAATTATGGGTTCAATGCTTGTAATTTGGCATATAAAATATGAAATAATTCATATAGAGAAAGAGAAGAAAGAAGTATTATTTGAAATAAATATATGAGTAATACTTGTAATTTGGAATGCAATGATTACTTTCTTATTGAATAGAAATTGTGGTAGAGGTATAGTTAAGGAATTATTGAAAGATGTAGAATGATACAATTATTCAAAAATATAGATAACATATATATTTTATAGTTAACTTATAGCCATTTACTATTTGAGAAAAGTGAGTATAGGTCAGGTAATGAACAAGACTCGAAAGTGAATATTTACTTACCATAAAGGGATGCAACTACTACAACAACAGAAATTCTGAAATAGAGATGATATCAATAAACATAAATTTGAAGTCTGAGGAAAATGTACTCGGAGAAAGCAACAAAGACCAAAGATATTTTTAAGCTTTTCCTACATGTCCATGATCCGAAAACAATTGGACGGATATAATTGATGGATTTATTAAAATGGTAAGACACCAAGATACTCTGATTGACGAGACTTAAGCAAATTATCGAGAGGGTGAAATGAGCTTAGAAATTGGAAACAAGATGTCAATATTACTAGCATGAGGAGCTGAGTCGAACAAAGATAAATTTATAGCATGACAAAGTTGTTAAAAATAACAAAAAGGTACAAACTCAACATGACCATGACTAAAGTAAAAGATAAATTCTCAATTGGGAAATTCCACCGAAATGGGCAAGTGAAGATGATTCTAGTAAAACAAAATACGAAGATGATCAACATAACTACATGAACTCAATGGAGGTAATCTCAGGACATTCTCAAACCTTGATGAAAATAGGACTACCATGATATAGAACTCGATAAGGATAAGAAAAACACACATTGTATGACTTGATGAGTTTGTCATAGTAATCATGTGACAACAAAAAGGATGAAATGAGGTGAGGATGTGATAAGCTCATTAACCCAGACATGATGATACTAATGAAAGGACTAAGAGATAAATTTCAATATGTTCGACTAAACCGTTAAGTTTCGACCCTTGGAATCCTATCGAATTGAGAACCGACATTTGGGGATTTGGAAGCAGTTTGATTGAATTTGGATTTGGGACAATTTGAAGGTCTCTCCTGATATGTTAAAACCGTGATTATATCCTACCGCATATTTTATGATGTTTACCTTCTCGTCTTGGAGGGAAGATAACCAATTAGATTTAAATCCTTGCTCGGATTCGTTATGCTATTTGGTGGCTATCGACGCAATATAGCTTGTAGATAATTTGGACATTGTAAACCTTCGTAGATGACTAGAAGCTATAGCAAATCTGATTTGGTACTAACAGTTATGAAGGAATTATAGGCCATAATTGAGTTGTAAAGGAAATTTCTTTTATAAATACACTTATAGATTAAATAACAGACTTTAAATATGGTACTATACTTCCACCTTGAAAGGACGTTCGTAAATGTACTAGAAGAATAGATGATGACCATGGCTTAATTTGAATTTAAAGAATTGTATACTCTAAATTCAATTGAAGAAAAATTGCTTATAAGTGTACCTTTAGAATGAATGTTGAGTGTTAAAACGCCTAGAATTCTCTCAATAAATTACGTGCTATAAAATTCAATGACGATAGGGATGTATGAATCTCTTTATTATATACATGTATTGTGTATCAATATAATGTCTTTTTAAATATTTTTGAGAATGATTCTTACACTATTGAATTAAATAGATTATGTTCAAATAGAATGTAAAACATAGTTATTGTGGATGTATTTGATGATAAATGACAAGTAATGACCATATATGAATTTAAGGAAAGAAGTGCTTAGATAGTTTTGAAGGTGGGATGCTTATGATTTACAGTCGAGAAGGAATGAATATATAATGTTTAATAATGGGAGATTGTGAATTACGATGAGCGATGCATGGAGATCGACGCGGAAAAACTAAGAGCTGCGGTTTTACTTCTTCTCCTTCGGTAAGGATACTCCCAGCTTCTCAAACAGGTTAGAATTCTTCTTCTCTAAAAAAAATAAAAATTGTTAGTATGAAATATTGAATGGAATTCAGGGTTCATATACTTTGATGATGGGTTATCCGTCAAGAATTTTATCGATTGGTTGTAAATGCTTATTTTCTGAAATCAAGGCGATGGCTTCGTAGGTATGCACTACTAGTTTGTAATCATGCCTTAGATTGTGAAAAGAGAGAAGTTAAACTTACTTGAATTATAGAATCTTAACTGTGCTTAAGTTAGGAAGAGAAGAAAACCTTACATGACTTTGTTTATGAAAATCTGAGATTATACTTTTATCTATACTAAGTAAATGGCACTCTAGTATTTAATTATACTTTGGATTATGAGAAGAGAGAGGTTGCATGTAAGATTAGTTTGGTAATGGTTAAGGTATGTATTGAACAACATAATTGGGGAGGGTAAATTCTTATTTTGAAATTCAGACATTGTTTTGAACATATGATAGTTATACGTAATTATAGAAAAGGGAGAAGTTGGAATTGAATATTTTATCCCTCATGTTGAAATATGTAGTGCTTTTAGTATTTTCGTAAATGATATACTTATAGTTTTGTTGAATCGAAGAAATTTGTTGTAGACGATTTCAATCCCGGTTAAAATTAGTGAGACAAGAGAGAACTGTTATGGGGATTAGTACACTATGAAAGGTGCGATTTAGTTATATTAGCAATTATGCGATTTATACTTATATGAGGGTAGAAAAGAAGAAATGAAATGTTATTATCAATTGTGGTTATGTTGAAGAAATGAATGTGAAAAGAAAGTGAAAACTCACCGTGGAAGCACATGAGACTTAACTTCGGGACAAATTTTTAATAACAGGGGGTGTATGTAATGCCTGCCTTGGTACTTTAACTGATTAGACTAATGAGGGTACTAGTTTTGAAATGAACCAGCTAAGTAAAACACGAACCATTTGAATTTACTTTGAAAATGCTTGAACGACAATTATAGAAACTATTACTTTGCTGACTAAATGTTAGATATGCTCGACTGATTGAGATAGAATGACTAAATGTTAGATATGCTCGACTGATTGAGATAGAATGACTAAATGTTAGATATGCTCGACCGATTGAGATAGAATGACTAAATGTTATATATGCTCGACTGATTGAGATAGCATGACTGAATGTTACATATGCTCGACTGAATGAGATAGAATGATGAATGATAGATATGATTTATTGATTGAGAGAAAAGGGTGAATGAAATATATGCTTGACTGACTGAGATATTATGATGGATGATGAAATATTTCATAGTGCAACGCTACTAATGTGCACTTGAGTGTGTGTGTGTGCAGTGGCAGGTAAGATGATTTACCGACTGACCCAAAATGGAATTATAGGGGTCGTAAGAACGAAAAAAACACATAGGGGTACGACGACTAACTGTCGACCCTGGATTAGCAATCCATGCACGAGTGAAGCCGTTTCAGCTCAGCCGGGGAAGCGTATGTCATACGGGAAAGGCCATAATGATTTGGTCGCGTACGATGAGTTGAGGGGCGCACAATAAGGAGAGCCTTATCCCTCAATAGCCCTTAGTCTCCAAGGAGCATAGTTGAAATATCGCGGTAACGGTTCCCGGTCGCTATGCAGTACTCCCCATAAGAAGGAAGAAATGAAATTGTCAGAAGGGCCCGCTGAAGAGGTACCTAGACAAGAACGAGAGGAAGAAAATTAATCAATGGTATAAATGAAAATTTCACATAAGATATAAGAAATACTTTATTTCATTTTGTTCTATTTTATTAATTTGAATAATTCTATTCAAGATTTAATTTTAAATTGATTTCATTAATTTGAATTATTCATTTTAATTGATTTTATTAACTTGAAAAAGAATTGAAGAGATTGAATTTATTTATATTAAATTTGATTAATTTTATTATTAAGAAAAATTATTATTTATTCAAAGATTTTATATATTTTATTATTTTAAATCATTATATTAAAGATTCTATTTAATTGAATTCATTATTTTGAGAAAGAATTGAAATAGGTCACTAATAAAAAAATTGTTTTTCTTTTATTATTATTCAAGATTTTACTTTAATTAATTTTATTATTCATTTAAATTGTTTTATAAAGAGGAAATTTAAAATAGATTACACTTTTAGTAAAAGGAATCATCTTTTAATTCAATCTTAATATTAGGAAAATAATGAAAAGTAGAAAGCAATAAGTCTAACTAAAAGATTGTTAAGTAAATTAAATGAGAACCAAAAGAGAAGTAGAAATCTTCTACACCTAACTCCCACTGATCTAGGGATTTAGGTGCACATTAAAGACATTAAGAAGACAAATGTATTTGAGAATATTGGAAATTAAAATATTTATTTAAATTAAATATGTGCATGGACAGACACATGGCACACAAGATTTTGCCATATAATGAGGGAGGAGAAGGAGAGAAGGGGATCTCTTGCTCCCTAATGCTGGATGGTCATCATAATCTCAGATTATGTTATGATCCTTGGAGTTGGGAATAGCTGGAACGGGGATTGGGAGATCCTTTCGGGAGGCTATCTAAGTGTGTTCTTACGACCCCATTATCTCGGGGGTTTGAGGTGAAGAATATTAGCCTCGATACGGTAGGGTGGTCAACTGAGGCGTCACTCGGTACTTAGTCAGGAGATTGGATTGGATTGTGTGGAAACCACTTCGAGGACTCCATCGATTGACTGGATCAACCATCGAAAACAGGTTTGAAGTATTTTTATTTTAATTATTTTGCTAAATCTTTTTGAGAATGAATAAATATGAGTATATAGTTTTATATATTGACATTCATGTACTACAATAGATAGAACTAGATCTGTGGCTTCTATATCTTTTTCTGAAAAATCGTACTAGAAGTTTTTTTTTAGGACCCCGAAAATGGGGTCCCTACACATATCAATTGGCATTGCCATATAATTTAAAAATACAGAATGTTTTTCTCATTTCTGTTTTAAAGAAGTATGTGCACGATGCTACTCATGTGCTGAATTGGAATGACATACAGGTGGAACCCAAAGGAGATTTTCAGGTGGAACTGGACTGTATTCTCGACCGGAGGGAAATTATGCTTTGGAATCACACCATACGGCAGGTAAAGGTGCAATGGAAGCACCTTAGCCCTGATGAAGCTACTTGGGATTTGGAAAGTAATATGCGGGCAGCATATCCAGTTCTGTTCCATGAGGAATCTGATGAAGAATAAGCAACATCGAGGATGATGTTGAGCTTAAGTGGGGGTGTTTGTAACATACCCTTTTTGCTGAAAAACATTTTATGTTGGAAACATTATGTTAACTTTTATTGTAAACTTTTTATGTTGGACAAGTGTCCAAGGATGACTGTAATTTGCACAATATTTTATTATTTAATAAATTAAATAGGAGACAAACACCTAAGGAGACTATTGAAATAGTATTTACTAACCCACTAGGTGGAATGGAATCTGGGGTAGAAGGCAATGGACAAATGGCAGCATCATGATTCAACTAACTAGTTGTTGGTATGGGACAACTCCCTTTAAATGTGGTCATAGTGCCCTGGAAGGTTGGACTGGAGCTTGAGGCTCATTTATTTTGAAACTGATCACTCAAGACCCAGGCAATCTTTAAAAGAGCCATTGAACTGTGAACTGAGGTTCATCACTTTTTGTAACGCCCCATATTTTATTACATGCAATTATCAATTAAGACACACTATACTTTCTTATCATCTATTGAACTCAACTCAACTGAGTAAACTATGTTACGACATGACGAACCTCATTATATAATGTTACCTTGTTTTATGATTTCACTATGATTATGATGTTACTATGTCATGCGGTTACGATGTCATAATTATCGTGTGATTTCTTTATCTTACGATTACAATATATGTTTATATGTTTTCATTAATGAGATGTGAAATATAGGAATCGGTACGTGGATACCATCTTCTTGTATGAATTATTGAAGTATTATAAGTCATACGCATTTATGATGAACCAAAAAAAAAGGTTACATGAAATAATATGGATCAATTGGCGATCAATGGGAAATGCTTTCTATAAATTGTATTTTTGCGAAAAACTAACCTACAGGACATGAGGACTATGGGATAGCCAGTTACTTGATTTGATATATTGGGAAAAGAACATGTTCGTACAGTAAACCTTAGCAGCCAAGAATGATGATACGATAACACAAACTGATAATCCTGATAGCAGCAAGGTATGAGTCGATAAGGGCATAGGCCCAGTATGTTGAGAGGAATGGATGCGTTACCCACCTTATGTTCCTATGATACCCGAGGTCGTGGGAGGGCCGTGCTGAGACACGCTCCCCATGTAGTTGTGATGACGATGGTCAGATGCCTGCTAGGGGAGGATAGGTCTGTTGTTTAGCCGACGCTATCGCTCTCAAGTTCTATGTGGTCAGATCGGTGAGTCCGACATCCACTTTTGTACTAGCAGAGGAAGGATAGGGAGGATGCTGGACGTAGGTTATGATGGGAGGATGTGTTAGTTAGTATGGTTGAGGGTTGGGTATTCTTTGATTCCGAGTTAGTGGTAGTAAGTACCCTTCCTTGTACATGATTAATTAAACTAATGTAAAGATAAAGATAATGATGTGAAATCGTACAGAATTAACTGATAAATAACTAAGGATGTTAAGGTACTTGTACTATGCATGTTATGCTTGTTTTTCTACATGGGGGTAAATGTTAAATTTTCTGAATTTACTTCAATATGATCTAGGATCTTAACTGAGAGAACAACATGTACAGCATATCTACAGCATATCAATCATGGAGACAATAATGCAAGCACACAAGAGACACAAAGATTTACTTGGGGAAAACCATAAAGGTGAAAAACCCCAATAACTTCCTCAGAGATAGATAGAGCAATGATACAACCAACCAAGAGAGATAGCCATAACCTAGCAGCAGATCCTCCTCCACCATAAGTGCGCCACTCCTCCTTGAGTGCATGTGTGAGAAGTGAGTGAACAAATAGAGTGCCTCCCGCACTCTATTTATACTTGACTTGACTTGCCTTTTTACTTAACTCATGTAGGCTCGAACTTAACCACATAACATAATGCTGACTGGGCCGACCCCCAATAGGGTGGTCTAATACCCCTTTGACCCACATGGCTGACCCCCAATAGGGTGGTCTAATAACCCTTTGACCCACATGACTTATACAGGGCCGACCCCAAACAAGGTGGTCTAATAACCCATCAAGTATAAGTTACGACACTTCCGTATAGAGGAATAATAACATCTCTATAGGAATACAATATACATATATGTGAAATACATTCTGAAGTTACATATTCATCGACACTCCCTCTTAACTAGGAAGGTATTTCTCAGCACAGTTCTTCTAGCACAAGTCATCTTCTCTGGATCATCGTCACTAGATAATCGTCATCATCATCATCATCATCATCGTCACTGCTGCTGCTATCTCAATCAATCTCTGAATCTACTCGTCATAGGAAGTTCTACAGAGCCAGTCCTTTTTCATACTGGATGTAGGCCCACCACTTGCAGGTCTTCATCATCACTGGCCATACTGTGGAATGCTCAGGACTTATTACGTGCATCACAAAACCTGGCTGCAGCATCCGAGGCTATTACGAGCACACAGCTCTACCTGTAGGATCTCCCAGGAGCACATTACATGTGACCCATCACAAAACCTGGTTGAAGCATCCCAGGCTGTTACGAGCACGTGGCTCTACCTGTCGGATCTCCCAGGAGCACATTACATGTGATCTCACCACAAAACCTGGCTGAAGCATCCCAGGCTGTTACGAGCACACAGCTCTACCTGTCGGATCTCCCAGGAGCACATTACATGTGGTCCACCACAAAACCTGGTTGAAGCATCTGAGACCTTTTTCATCCTGTCCAGATCTCCCAGGAGCAAATTACATGTGGTCATGGAAAAACCTGGCTGAAGCATCTGAGGCCTTTTTCATCCTGTCCAGATCTCCCAGGAGCAAATTACATGCCATAGGACAAAACCTCGCAAGAGCATCTGCCAGATATCCCAGGGCATCGAATTACATGCCATAGGCAAAACCTCGAAAGACTATCTGCAGATCTCCTAGGGCACAAATTACATGTCCTCCCAAGCAAAACCTCGCAAGAGCATTTTCTAGATGTCCCAGGGCACCGAATTACATGCCATAGGCAAAACCTCGAAAGACCATCTGCAAATCTCCCAGGGCACAAATTACATGCTTTCCTGCATAACCTGATCCACGGCCACAAAGTATCATCTGATACTCATCATTATCACTGCAACATCCTGCTGCATGTCATCTGGAGAAGCTCGTCATCCACGATCATCCTGATCATACAATGCATCCATCTGATGCACACATAGATACATGATCCACACAATGTATCCATCAATCATACATGATCTACCTGATCATACAAAGATACATGATCCACACAATGTACCCATCAACATACATGATCTACCTGATCATACAAAGATACATGATCCACACAATGTATCCATCAGCATCCATGATCTACCTGATCATACAAAGATACATGATCCACACAATGTATCCAACAACATCCATGATCTACCTGATCATATCCAACATCCAACATGATGCGTACATACATAAATGATCCAACAGATCATATCCAAGCAGAAACCAGAACATCATCCTGATGCTCATCATCCAGTGCTTACATCCACAGCCATGTGAAGGATCCTCCTTCCAACATGATTGGAATGGCTTCAGCAAATGTGTCCATCACTTCTTCCTCGAAGTGTCCTCGATCTGAAGAACGCCAAGCCTCTCTCTGAAGTACTCGAACTTCACTCTAGCTAGTGGCTTTGCCAGCACATCTACAATCTGCTCGTCCGTCACAACATACAGAAGCTTCACAGCTCCTCTCTGCACCATATCCCTGATATAGTGATATTTGATCTCTATGTGTTTCGACCTGTCATGAAGCACTGGGTTCTTGAACAGCTTCACACAACTCTAGTTATCACAGAAGATACCAGTAGCCTCCAACGGGAGATCAAATAACTCAGACAGTAGCTTCCATAGCCATACTGCCTCACAACTAGCTGAACATGCTGCAACATACTCTGCCTTAGCTGTACTCAGTGCTACGCAGGACTGCTTCCTGCTAAACCAAGAGATCACACCTGATCCCATACTGAAGCAGCACCCAGATGTGCTCTTCCTGTCTGCAGCACTGCCAGCCCAATCTGAATCAACATAACCCTGTAGGTTAAACTTTTGATTCATCTCATACTTGATCCCATAATCCACTCTACCCTTCAGGTACCTCAGAACATGCTTTTACAGCAATCAGGTGAACACTCCTCGGATCCGTCAGGAACTGGCTCAATGTGTTCACAGCAAAGCAAATGTCCGGTCTCGTGTTCGTCAGGTACATCAAGGACCCAATCATCTGACGATACATAGAGACATCAACTGCCTCAGATGAAGCATCACATAGAAGCTTCAGATTCGATGCCATAGGTGTGGCCATGGCCTTGCAGTCCATCATCCCAAATCTCTTCAGGATATCTACTATGTACTTCCCTTGTCCAAGGAAGATTCCATCTGCACTCTGCCACACCTCCATGTCAAAAACAAATAGTGCATCATCCCCAAGTTCTTCATCTCGAACTCGGTAGTAAGCTTCCGCTGCGTGTCGGCAATCAATCTATCTTCACCTGTAACAAACAGGTTATCCGCATACAAAAGTAGTATCACTGGATTGCCTTCCTCAACCTTGTAGTAAAGGTTGGAATCCGCTTTATTCTTGGTAAAGCCCAAGATGGATAGAAAGTTGTCTATCCTACCATATCAAGTTCTGCACACATATATGACTACACCATGCTGTCTTGAAATCCATCTGGTGCATCTTCTATTTCATCACTTTTGTATTTCTCAATGCTGCCATCTGCAACATGCTTGATCTGATAGTTCCATTTGGAAGTCATAGCAAACTTCCCTTCATGTCTTGGGATTACATCCCAAACATCATTCTTCATGATCGACGAATCATGGCATTTCATTTCTTCATCCCATATCCTGGGAACTTCAATATCTTCAATATCTTCAATAGATATCTTTGTTGCTGGAACAAAATGTTGTAGTTCTTCTTTTGTAGGAGATGGCATACGATCTTTCCTACACAACAAGTTAAATTGCATGATTAGAAAATATCTCATAGTTTTCAGAACAAATTCTTACACATAAAGAAATATGCCATACAGTCATGCAACTATCTTAGCCAATGCTTCAATACAACATTTATCCATATTCCGTAACTTTCTAGATGCCTTCCAATCTCTACCAGAACATTGTTAAGAGTGTGCACAACTCCCAACATGTCAGCAAAGAGGTTTCATTCTAGATAAGTAGCAATGGAATGTTGTACAGTGCCATAGGCCACTTACCCATGTGTATTAGTAGTATACTATTCATTAATGCAACTATTCTAATATGCACAATACATATCCTAAGTCTAGGAACATGAGCATATACATCATTGAACAATTTTATTTAAACAAACAAATATGCAAGAAATGATGATTAAAATACTTATCTTTCTTTGTTCGTTGGGTGGACTCCCTCTGAGTCTTCGCTTCCTTGCAGGAGCTGCTGGAGTCCTAATCTGAAGTAGCTTCTTCTACACCTTTTTGTTGTGAAGTGTAGAGAGATGGTCAACTCCCTCTGAATATCTGCATCCTTGCAGAATTTACTAAAGTGTGCTCCTTTGCTTTCTTGCAGGAACAACTAGAGTGTGCTCCCTCTTGATCTTTGCTTCCTGGATTACCTGTCCTTGAACTTACATTCATCCTTGGTTCCTATGCATGCTTATTAGTATCATGATTGTGTTATCCTTGTGATCTCATATAAAATCATACATTCATTAGTATACTATTAAAAACACAATAATCTCAAGCATGTATAGTCATGATCATTTCAAACAGAAAATAATAAGCATTAGCATTCAAGGTTTATGTAGAATTCTTATGGTTAGTCAAATCATAAGAAACATAACATATCTAAACATGTAATTACTCAAACCTATGACTCTTCGGGTTAGTTGAATCATCAATCAAGATAAGAGATATAAAATGCATAAAACCTGTGATTATTCAAACCTATACCATCATGATTCTTCTGGTTAGTCATATAATCAATTATGGTAAGAAACATAATATGCATACAACCATGATTATTTAAACCTATGGCTTCATGAATAATCATTATCAACAATAGTATAAAATCCTAACACAAGGTAGGATTCTAGCTTGATATAGGAAAAACATACCTGGATTAGCATGCTAGCTATTTATGTCTAACATACTCACATGATGTCTTCTTGTTCTTCTTCAATGACTTGTGCTAGTAACCTGTATATCTCATAGGTTAACTATTACAAAACCAAGTTATACATACCTCGTAAATGGATCTTCTATGAGATCCATGACAATGGATGAATCTTTGTCCTCATGTTATCATGATCATATGTTCTTGGACCAGAACATGATTTGTCTTTCTTGGTGTACCTTTCATGTTAGTAGACAACATAAACCTCATACAACACCATAATGCATTAGTACAATCATAAGTGTCAACACCCTAACCAATGAATATCTTCTATCATGCATTCATAATTTTGTTAAGGTGATATGACAAATCTAAAATCAAAATTGTACTAACCGTAATAACATGAAGACAAACATACCATAAACTTAATCA
Source organism: Larix kaempferi (assembly GCA_027924585.1). NCBI lineage: Eukaryota > Viridiplantae > Streptophyta > Pinopsida > Pinales > Pinaceae > Larix > Larix kaempferi. Next base: position 5,702,542 of record BSBM01001023.1, read on the forward strand.
TGGAAAAATATCGAAACATACCTCGATGAGTCATACCTATCAAGATCGCTTGTAATCTTCTTATGTAAGGCCTTAGCCTCATCTCCCTCTGAAACAGGAACTTCTTCACTCATGCAGATGATCAATCCATCTTCTTCTAGGATTAACCCAATCCAATTGATTTGCAAGAACTGGACCTCGAGATGGATATGGGTTTTTCAGAGAAACCCCAAAAATTCAAACTTTGAATTTCAACCTTCTGACAGGATAGAAATATGTGTCTTGATGAGCTGATCAAGCTGGTATATTCAAAATTTGAAAACTGCAAAGTTTCACTCCTCAATTTTGCCTTTGAAACTTCCGGATTCACTGGACGTGACCCTGAACTGGGGTTTGATGAAGCCCACTCTTCTGCCAAATCAAAATGTTTGATCCAAAGCTCTAAGCTTCTATTTTTCTGAGGAGCTTCCAGCCGTGGCCACAGATTTCAAAAATTCCCATTTTTACAGAAACCCTAATTTTCCACTTTTCTCATCAAAGTCCCGAACTAGGGTCTAATCAAGCCCGGCCTTCTGCCCAACCAAAAATTCTGATCTTGGTCTCTAAATTTCTATTTTGATGAGTAGCATCCATCCGTGGTCTCCTATTACAAAAATTCCAACTTTCTCCAAAGCCCTAAATTCCGGAAGCCATGAATGAAGGTACCAAAAAATAATTCTGTTTTGATAGAAATATGTACCTGATTGTTTCTGGTGTAACTCCGAAATTGTTGATCCACAGGGTCTGAAAACGTTTACTGAGATAGCCTGACCTGTTGTCTTTCCATCCTGACAGGTCTGACCTCAATTGGATTCTCTGAGAGAGAGTTATGTCAAATGTCGCAACGTGACCTGTTTTGGGATAAAACAGAAGAGAAAACTTGTACGGCGTGCCACGTGTCCCTGTTTCAACTTCGGCCTCTGAAAAACTTTCCTGAGATAGCTCGGCCTGTTATATTTCCATCCTGATAGGTCTGACCTTAATTGGACTCTCTTAGAGAGAGTTATGCCAAGTGTTGCAACATGACCTGTTTATGGGATAATACAGGAGAGAGAACTTGTACGGAGTGCCACGTGTCACTGGTTCAACTTCGGACTCTGAAAACGTTTTTTAAGATAGTACAGACTGTTTACTACCTGTCACTTTTTACGAAATTGCATTTGGAGCTTCCTAGCCCAGGTTATGAACTTTTTCCCAAGGTCACCTGATTTTGACTCAGATATGGAAGAGGCAGAAACCCTATATTTTACAGATCATAAATCACAAAGTACAACGAAGTAGAGGTTGTCCTTTGGACACAAGGTACCTGGAGATTTACTCTTCGTCCTATAACAATTTCAGATCCGAAACCTTCGCCAAAACGGATTTATAGTGAAAGTGCTACGATGACTGGTTTTTGCTATATCAAGCCCTAGCATCGTAAGTGCAACAAGTGTCATACATGCCATATGATGCCTTCTTTCAGGCTAGCTCTGATACCATGTTAAATTTTCTGAATTTACTTCAATATGATCTAGGATCTTAACTGAGAGAACAACATGTACAGCATATCTACAGCATATCAATCATGGAGACAATAATGCAAGCACACAAGAGACATAAAGATTTACTTGAAGAAAACCATAAAGGTGAAAAACCCCAATAACTTCCTCAGAGATAGATAGAGCAATGATACAACCAACCAAGAGAGATAGCCATAACCTAGCAGCAGATCCTCCTCCACCATAAGTGCGCCACTCCTCCTTGAGTGCATGTGTGAGAAGTGAGTGAACAAATAGAGTGCCTCCCGCACTCTATTTATACTTGACTTGACTTGCCTTTTTACTTAACTCATGTAGGCTCGAACTTAACCACATAACATAATGCTGACTGGGCCGACCCCCAATAGGGTGGTCTAATAACCCTTTGACCCACATGGCCGACCCCCAATAGGGTGGTCTAATAACCCTTTGACCCACATGACTTATATAGGGCCGACCCCAAACAAGGTGGTCTAATAACCCATCAAGTATAAGTTACGACACTTCCATATAGAGGAATAATAACATCTCTATAGGAATACAATATACATATATGTGAAATACATTCCGAAGTTACATATTCATCAACAGTAAATACTACTATTACTTAGCAGGTATGCATAGGCAGGATGGGGTTTGTCTATAGTACAATTGTGATCTGTGCATACGCTGGCCACGCATGCACACCTTCCACATGTACACTAGTATCGATATTACAAACACTTAACCTATTGAATAAATGTATAAGTTGTCGTAAGTAATTATGATAGTCATGCATTGATCGAACTCAGATAATGAATATAAAGCTATTTAAGGTGTGTAAACAAATCAATTAAGCTATGTATTCCTTCTTGGTAAACATTGTGATAAACAAATGATTTAAAAGACACTTTTTATTTAAATTCACCATTTACTAATATTTTGTGGTGATTTAATTGATATTATTACTTAATTAATGTTATTTTAATAATATTACTATCTATGTCACAACGATTTCAAAATAGGTAACATTTAAATATTGATTAATAAATGATTAAAGTGTGGTTATTTCCATTTCCAAGTTAGACGTAATAGGATCAACTATTTATATAATATTTTATTAATGACATTAATAACATTAAATACAAAAGGGAAGGAGTTAATGGTTGAGGGGCTCGAGAGGGGAGTTTGGGGGCGGTGGAGTAAGCCCAAGGCCTTCTCGAGTAGGGAAAGATGTATAGGAGGGTATGAAGTGGAAGGTAATAGGGGGGATCGTTTTGGTAAAAGGGGAGGAAAATATTCCGAGGAGGGGGTTAACTCGAAGAATGGAGGAGGCAAAAAACTCCATTGAGGAGGGGGAAAACTGACAAAACAGTTTGGTTATTGAACTAAGGAAGACTGCTCTCAAGATTATCAGTTTGTGGGCTCGGGGGCTTGGAAATCCTTGAATTTCCAATGGCCAGCAAGATAATAGCTGGTCGGTAGGGTGGAAACATCGGTTTGGCTGTCTATGAGAACAAAAATCATAACCTGCTACAACAGACGGTCGACTATCATCAGCATCAGGTAATTTTCTTGTTATTTATGTTTTTGATTATTATGCTTAACATACTTTAAAAAAAAACCTGGATATAACCTGCTATTTACTGAATTATTACGGAAACATATTCTTTGCTGAAAATGATTGTTACAAGAAAGTATTGACATGACTAGTTTATTTTTTTTAATACGCATGTATGAATTTTAAGGGCAAAACGGTAACTAAATCTCATTAACAGGATTAGAAAATTGGTTGGAAATTACTCCCATATACCTGAATAAGTTTAAACATAGAAAATTAACTCAGAAATTCCACCTAGTGCTCTGCTGTAAAACCAGGGCACTACAGATGGTATCAGAGCCTCGTTCGAACTCTCGAACCTAATGGCCTACCTGAAATAGAAACTAATCGGCACCAAGCAAAAATATCTATAAATCTATGTAGAACCCTATGCAGAAATCCGAGATCAATGTTCAAGATTTTCCAAACCTTCTTCCCTAATTTATGTAACAGTAGTTTATCTGCACAAACGTGAAAATCAGAAATAGTCAGTTATATATATATATATATATATATATATATAGAGTAGAGTAAAAAAAAAAAAATTCTGTAAATTTTATAAGAAAACAAGAAGACGTTGCATATTTGGCATAAGAAAACTCGGACCTTAGGGCCTATTCACATCCAAATATATATATATATATCCTAGAAATTATAGGTATCTAATTTTTGCAAAAGAAAAACGAAAAAAAAAAACACAAAAAAACAAATTTAGAAAACAAAGATAGTGTGAGTTTTAACTGAAAACTACAAACTGATATAAACTTATCTTCAACAAGAAATTTTAAAGATCCATAAAAACAAATACAGCGGAAGTTACAGAACCTTAGGATTGCAGATTTCAAATCCCTCTTCAAGCACATCCAGACCTGTAGCGATACAGCTTGCCGATGACAGGGAGGGAAGTGGCTAACCCCATTAAAAGAGAATTTGGTAATTTGTGTAAACCATTAAAAGAGAATTTGTAATAAAATACAACTACGAGACCATCTCCATGAAGAAGATACAAAACTGCACAAATTTGGAAAACATAAAAATAAATCAACATGAATTTATGCACACTCAGAAATATACATATCAATTTATGCACAATTGTAAAATTAGGTTAAGAATTATGCACACTTCTAAATTTAGCACGGAAAAACAACTCACAGCTTTAAGGCTTCGTGAACACGCTAAGCCAACTGTTAAATACGCTTTGCTGACAGGTAAAAACGCTTATAAACAGAAAATCTAGTGTATTTGCAGTCGTCTCCTCTCAATCAGAAAATCCACTAGTGTATTGCAGTCGTCTCCTCTCAATCAGAAAATCCATCAGCTTTTTGGGCATTTATAAACACTTGTTAACTATAAAGGCATTTTTTTTTTATTAGTAGATATCGATATATAATAGAAATGATTTTAAGGGATATCGGCCCAAGCTCGAGCTCACCACCGAGATCCGATGGCGAAGTCCAATATGGGTCACCCACACCAATGCACCCAAGTGCCGAGCCCAAAAGCATTCCTTTCTTTTCATTTCTTATAAAAGTTATCACAGGCCCAGTCCATGCACCCAACTCCGAGAGCCATCTGCCAGGTCGACTGGGGATCCACGAACACCATCGCAGCTTGAACGCCAAGCTCACTGACAAGCTTTCCTTTCTCTTGTTACTTTTAGGGTTTTTTTAGCAGGGCCTAAATTAGGATTCAAAATCGCAACCTCCACCTTTGCTTGAAATAACAGGCATTCAGATTGAATGAACTCACTTGGCTTCCCTATAGGGTAAAGAGGATTCACAGGAGATCAGGGCACCCTTTTGAGTCCGAGAGAAGACGGGTTGCAGGGGCGGTTGCAAAGGCGAAGGGTACAAATTTGAAAACACGGCACCAAATTTGGCTTCATATCGGGAATTATGCTCCTAAATCTTGTTTAGAGACCGTAAACCAGAAAATTGCATGCAATTCAGTAAATAAATGATGAAACTTAGGGTTGTGTGCAAAAATCTTGATCTGCCATGGCTTCAGCCTCGGATGACTTTGACTTGGATTCCTTCCTTGAACAGTAGAGCAGTGACGACGATGGGGGCGATCTACCGGGAATCAATTGTAGCCTCAAAGATATCCTGAACGATTCCGAGGAGGAATCGTCTTCGGACGGTTCTGAAGATGATGCAGCAAACCATTTTTATTTTATTTTATTTTTATTCAGAAGCCCTAGCTTCACACATCAAAGGTAGGAAAATGATGAAAACAACGTGGACAAAGTCGAAGGGCATTCAAGTTCGTTTTCAATTGCAGACAGATTGAAAATTGGATATGACAAAGGTAATGCTTATGACCCCGGCGCGTCCAATTCGAACTTAGAGAAATGGGAAGCCCTTGCATTCTATAGAAAGTAAAGATCGGAAAATTGAAGTTGTTGCGTCTAATTCAAATTTAGAGGAATGAGGCAAGCCCTTGCATTCAATAGATAATAGAGATCAGAAAACTAAAATTTCCAATAAAGTTCGTTCGTCGACTGGGGAATTAGTTAAATTGAGGCTTAGTTTGAGCATGAAGAATTCCACATTATGGGATCTTGCGAGTAAGCTTTCGCCCTTTGCAGCTTCCACATCTTCGTCGTTTTTGCTTTTAGCTCGATCTCTGGCTTCTCCCCGTTGCTGGGAAGTGTAAAGCCGAGCCCGAAGCCCGGAGCTGCACTTGCTACGGCTGCGGCCGCATCTCGAGCTGTTCCTAGTCCCCATGCCACAGCGATAAAGAACAGGAAGGCGAATATTCTATCTCAAAAGAGTCTTGATTCGGTAGCGTCGGGAGATTCTAGTTCAAAATTGGAGCAATTTGGGAAGAAGAGGAGAAGGGAGTCCATGCTTTCCATCCAATTACCAAACGCCAAGCTCACGCACGCTCAAACCCTAGCGCTCACCACCGAGAACCAGCTGCTAGTCGAATAGGACCGCCGCGCACCATTACAATACAAGCACCAGAACCCAAGAGCCGAGAGCCCAAGCTCAGTACTGAGGGCCGAGAGCAATCGCTCGACGAGCTGCCGAGCCCAAAGGTGCCGACGCAGCCTACCCTCTGCAAAAATAAACCTCATTTCCTCCATAAATAGGGAGTGGAGTCGGTGCCACGTAAGGCGGTTTCCGCATGGCCCTTTAAGCGGTTTACCAAACCGTCTTTTCATATGCGGATGAGTGAGGGTTAGACACGTGTGACGGCGGTTTTCTTACCGCGACCACCAACCACCATTAACGTTTGAGCATGTTTTCGACACGGAATGAAGGAGAGCCGTCAATCTCCCTCTACGGCTCTTGCAACCCTCCAACCAAAACGAATTTTACCACGTCGTCGCGATTGCAATCTCCCCAGTCGCGGCATCGAATTTCTAATAGTGGTCAGCTGTTTGGCATTTCGCCCAAGTTCACGTGATAAGAGTCAAGTGCTCATGACTCATAATAGTACAAAGCAACAATCGGCCAAGCCTGAAGGGAAACACGCGTCATCCAAGCGCTAAGATCACCAACACATTATTTTGTTATCATAATAATACCAACAACAAGTTCACTAGAAAACCTTAAGACATGATATAAAAAAAAAAACAAATTTGATTTAATTTAATAAAATGTCTTTTAATTTAATTTAATTTAATTTAATTAATTTAATTTAATGCCTTTTAATTAATTAATTTAATTTAATTTAATTTGTATTTTTTTTTAAATTTGTTATTTAGTTAATTTAATTTAATTTAATTTATACTTTTATTTATTTTAATTTAATTTAATTGTTGTTAAGAATTAAAAGTTAATATAGAAATATATATATATATATATATATAAAGCTAGTGTTATTTTATTTAAATTTAATTTCGGATATAATTATATAGTGCTAGTGATATTTTATTTAAATTTAATTAGATTTCATACATATATTTATATAGTGTTATAACATAGGTTTGGTTAAGAAAAAAAAATTTACCCAAAAAAAAGAAGAGGAAGAAGAATATCTAAGAAGAGAAAGAAGGATAAGCTCAAGAATAAATAGAAAATAATAAGAATATTTGTCTAAAATATTTAGAAAAGAAAAGCATAGAAATATAGTTAAAGAAGAATGTGGAAAAAATGTTGGAAGAACATTGGGGAAAAAAAAAAGAGAATAAGATAACGTAATATAAGTATGAAATATGTAAAAAGGAAAAGAATAAATGCAAGATCAAAAAAAGAAGAAATAAATATAAGGTAAAGAATAAGGATATATATATAAAATATGTAGAAAAGAATACAATTATAAATATAGAATAAGGCGAAAACATATTGGAATAAGAAAAATGAATAAACTAATAACAATATGAATAAAGAAAATATATATATATATAAAGAACAAATCAACATATATAGGTTTTCATGTAAACTTCATATCCATATACCCCATGGTAAATATTTAAAAAAAAAAAAATATTGATTATAGAAATTTTATGGTTGTCATTTTAATTATGGACTATTCAAATGAAATTTTGTCATAACCAGACTTTAATATTTTCAACGTGACACATTCATCGCAAATTTTGACTTAATAATTTTTTTTAATTTTATTACTTTTGTAATTGCATGTTGGTACTAAGTCTTCATTTTTTTTTTTAAATATATATATTGTATGGGAAAACCACAAAAGCATTTTTCGAAAAAATAATAATAATAATACGAAATAAATCAGTATAAGTAATTGAAACAAATATAATCCCAACTTCAATTATCTATGTAAATATTAAGAACCTTACTCTATAATCAAAATTAATATGAAATAATTTCAAATAAACATAACATTGTGTATATGAAAATTAAGAAAATCATTATAAACTCATTTTATATTTAATGCAAAAAGTTGTACTCGTTTATTATACACATGTTTGTCAAATGGTTAAGTTAAAAGCAAACGTAATACTTTTGATTAAGATCAACACAACACATTTAATATATAAATGATTATGGCCCTAATCATAAATTAGTTTCACAGTTAATTTATAAATTATTATACTCATAATCATAAATTTATAATAAATGTTAATAACAAAAAGATTTAAATATTTCACAATTATTTATTATACAAGTGGTAAAGCTAATAGCAAAAGAGAGTCTTTTCAAATGAGATGAACACAACACATTTAATTTATAAATTCTTATATTAGGGATGTTATTCACATTATTTCATAAATTCTTATACTAAGGATGTTATTCATATTATTTGAGAACAACTTTGTTACATGACATTAAATTCAATAATATTGATGCAATGCTTAAACGTCAATATTGGTCACAATTGATTTAACAAATACATCTAACAATAAGATTAAATGTCTCACAACTTATCATCCCTATTATTAATTATATATATATATATATATATATATTATGAAATTTGCTATATCATTGAAATGACAACGCCTTTTGTTAGTTCAAAGTAGATGTGTTTTAACATGACCAAACCATAACATTTTTTTTTTAAATCATAGCTCTTAGTGTGTTTTACTACACCATATAGTTTTGCAAAAAAATGCTTAAGTCGGAAAACATTTAAAGTAGAAACAAAAGAGGATATGGTAAGATAAACATGGAGTGGTGTTTGAGTTTTGAGTTCCTAGGTCTCCACACCATATTGCGCAAACATCGATGTGTGTATATAGATAACTTGGTACAAAATACAAATTAATGAGAAAACTCATGAACACCCCATAATCATATTTACAAATAAATTTTTCATTTAAAAATATAAATAAATGTAACAATATACAAGTATTTTAGTTGGGAAATGTTAAGATATGAAATGTTATGTAACTCAGAGATAGAGAGACTTGGAAAATACATTATATATTATTTAGATAAGATAAAGGATGGAAATAAATTTGCTCGATACAAGGACTAGGTACCCTTTTGAATCACATTAGGGAAAACACCCTGCACTTAAACAAGGAGATTGCATATAAAGCTTATTAAAAGACTATTTCTTAAGGGGGTACATGACTTTAGAATAAATAAATTAAATATTGGGGTAATAGTGCAATGAGATTTTTGAGAAAATTTCGGATTAATCATACCTAATATAGTGATGATCTTGGGTAATAATAAGAGATTCATAAGAACCTCCACACAATCCTCAACTTAACTCAATTAAAGCAGTTGTTATGAAGTTCTAATATGATTAAACATATTAAGTAATGGTGTTTCGTTCAACCTGTAGGATTAGATTAAGGTCTTTACGAAGTAAATAAAAGTGGCTTGTGTGGGTAGGAAGAGTGGTGCTGTACAAATACAATGGCGTACCTGGATAAATGCTAGTAATTGCCTTTGTGATAGTAAGGATGGGAACAAAATTAGCTATGAAATTCTTAAGGAATTGAAGAAGTAATGGTTTCCCAATAGATTATATCAGTTTAAAAGGAGAGAATAATAAATAAACAGGATAACAATTCCTCTAGTTGAACGATGTTATGATACTTATGTTATTGCATATTACCAATAATGAAATAATAAGGTAAGAACTTAGGATTTAGAGGGCATGAACCTTATTCCCTTAAAACGTATACCAACCGTAAGGGTCCTCGATAGTTGCGCATGGAGTGAATGCAAATTATGAGTTCTAAATGACCCCCAATTTAAATTGTTGACTATTCCACGCCAAGTTGGATCAATAAAAGCTTCAGTAAACTCCGTTGTGTGATGGATAAACTTATCTGGATGATGTAACTTAAGGAATGTTGTAAAAGGGTATGAAATAGGATACTAAGGTGGATAGAACATGATTATAACATTTAGGCATTCTAGGCATTGAGGTCCAACAAAAGGGATTAATCTAAACGTTCTTTAATTATTAGAACACATATCATGAGATAAGAGAAGTAAAATTTAATGAGAAAATCAGAATATTTGGTCAAGTCAAGCTAAGTAGGACATGTATGACCAGGACCCGCCATTTGCGAAATTTTATAGACTATGAGTCAAGATTTTCCTGCATTATTATGATCATAACTTCGGGACGAAGTTTCTCGAAGGGTGGGTGTATGTAACGCCCCATATTTTATTACATGCAATTATCAATTAAGACACACTATACTTTCTTATCATCTATTGGACTCAACTCAACTGAGTAAACTATGTTACGACATGACGAACCTCATTATATAATGTTACCTTGTTTTATGATTTCACTATGATTATGATGTTACTATGTCATGCGATTACGATATCATGATTATCGTGTGATTTCTTTATCTTACGATTACAGTATATGTTTATATGTTTTCATTAATGAGATGTGAAATATAGGAATCGGTACGTGGATACTATCTTCTTGTACGAATTATTGAAGTATTATAAGTCATACGCATTTATGATGAACCAAAAAAAAAGGTTACATGAAATAAAATGGATCGATTGGCGATCAATGGGAAATGCTTTCTATAAATTGTATTTTTGCGAAAAACTAACCTACAAGACATGAGGACTATGGGATAGCCAGTTACTTGATCTGATATATTGGGAAAAGAACATGTTCGTACAGTAAACCTTAGCAGCCAAGAATGATGATACGATAACACAAACTGATAATCCTGATAGAAGCAAGGTATGAGTCGATAAGGGCATAGGCCTAGTATGTTGAGAGGGATGGATGTGTTACCCACCCTATGTTCCTATGATACCCGAGGTCATGGGAGGGTCGTCCTAAGACACGCTCCCCATATAGTTGTGATGACGATGGTCGGATGCCTGCTAGGGGAGGATAGGTCCGCTCTTTAGCCGACGCTATCGCTCTCAAGTTCTATGTGGTCAGATCGGTGAGTCCGACATCCACTTTTGTACTAGCAGAGGAAGGATAGGGAGGATGCTGGACGTAGGTTATGATGGGAGGATGTGTTAGTTAGTATGGTTGAGGGTTGGGTATTCCTTGATTCCGAGTTAGTGGTAGTACGTACCCTTCCTTGTACATGATTAATTAAACTAATGTAAAGATAAAGATAATGATGTGAAACCGTACAGAATTAACTGATAAATAACTGAGGATGTTAAGGTACTTGTACTATGCATGTTATGCTTGTTTTTCTACATGGGGGTAAATACTACTATTGGTTAGTAGGTATGCATAGGCGGGATGGGGTTTGTCTATAGTACAATTGTGATCTGTGCATACGCTGGCCATGCATGCACACCTTGCACATGTACACTAGTATCGATATTACAAACACTTAACCTATTGAATAAATGTATAAGTTGTCGTAAGTAATTATGATAGTCATGCATTGATCGAACTCAGATAATGAATATAAAGCTATTTAAGGTGTGTAAACAAATCAATTAAGCTATGTATTCCTTGTTGGTAAACATTGTGATAAACAAATGATTTAAAAGACACTTTTTATTTAAATTCACCATTTACTGATATTTTGTGGTGATTAAATTAATATTATTACTTAATTAATGTTATTTTAATAATATTACTATCTATGTCACAACGATTTCAAAATAGGTAACATTTAAATATTGATTAATAAATGATTAAAGTGTGGTTATTTCCATTTCCAAGTTAGACGTAATAGGATCAACTATTTATATAATATTTTATTAATGACATTAATAACATTAAATACAAAAGGGAAGGAGTTAATGGTTGAGGGGCTCGAGAGGGGAGTTTGGGGGCGGTGGAGTAAGCCCAAGGCCTTCTCGAGTAGGGAAAGATGTATAAGAGGGTATGAAGTGGAAGGTAATAGGGGGGGATCCTTTTGGTAAAAGGGGAGGAAAATATTCCGAGGATGGGGTTAACTCGAAGAATGGAGGAGGCAGAAAACTCCATTGAGGAGGGGGAAAACTGACAAAACAGTTTGGTTATTGAACTAAGGAAGACTGCTCTCAAGATTATCAGATTGTGGGCTCGGGGGCTTGGAAATCCTTGAATTTCCAATGGCCAGCAAGATAATAGCTGGTCGGTAGGGTGGAAACATCGTTTTGGCTGTCTATGAGAACAAAAATCATAACCTTCTACAACCGACGGTCGACTAGCATCAGCATCAGGTAATTTTCTTGTTATTTATGTTTTTTGATTATTATGCTTAACATACTTAAAAAAAAAAAACCTGGATATAACCTGCTATTTACTGAATTATTACAGAAACATATTCTTTGCTGAAAACAATTGTTGCAAGAAAGTATTGACATGACTAGTTTTTTTTTTTTTAATACGCATGTATGAATTTTAAGGGCAAAACGGTAACTAAATCTCATTAACAGGATTAGAAAATTGGTTGGAAATTACTCCCATATACCTGAATAAGCTTAAACATAGAAAATTAACTCAGAAATTCCACCTAGTGCTCTGCTGTAAAACCAGGGCACTACACTTTTCCTGACAAGGAAATAAACCTTGGGGTTTTATTGTGCTTGCACCCAAGAGATTCAATGAGGGGATATGTTGAGTTTTTTATCATGGATTAAGTCTGACTCTTATACTGCTGAGTGCAGAGTTATACTATTGAGTGCTGAAGCTATAGTATTGAGTGCTGAAGATATTCTACCAAGTGTTGAACTTGAATGCCTTGCTTCTACCTAGAATCTTCTACCTAGTGTTTCAATGAAGAGGCTTGGGGGTCCAAAGGAGGCAAGTAGATTGGCTGCTTCTTCTAGAGAAGGTTGGGAGGAACAGACCTCCTTGGGTGTTTGTCGGCCCTATCTTCATTTATAGGTTCTACTTGTCTTTTCAAATTTTAAGCATTTAAAGTTTCTATCTACAAATTATTGATTTATTGTTATCAACGTTATTATTAAACAAATGCATCTATTTTAGTTTTTGACTTAAATAGGATTTTGTATAGTAATGATTATGTAAGATGAAATGAATAAAATATTTCTCTGTATTTTTCCCCATGCTAATGGATCTGCATCGTACTCTAGTTCAGAGAATAAATTAAGGTAGATAAATTGATAGGCAGATTGCCAGGTGAATGAGAAGATCAACCGTGTTATATTTTGTTAGTTTTTCCTACCATTAATATTCTGTATCAAATAACACAATTCTAGTTCTTTCTCTTATCATTCTTTTATTAGGTAAATGTTTTAGGTTCACTGTATTTCTTTCATCAGGATGTATTGAATTTAACAAGCTGCAAAAACATTTAATTTCTAAGTATACAGTACTGTTACCCCTTACTGTTACCAAGTATATTTATCATGAAAATAAACAGTTTTCAGATCTAAGTATAGAAATTATCTTTCTGTTATACAATATTTAGGAAATTATAACAGCTGTAAATTAAATAGCATCATCAAACATTTGATCTCATTTTTATTTCGACAGTAATAGATTAGCCTAGGGTTTATGCTATTTTCATGTCATCTTTCCAACTTTTGCAGCAGTTTCTATTTCCTTTTCCTATATAATAATTTATGCAATAAAAATCGTAGCATTTAACATTTCGAATAGGAAAACAAGAGTCGATCAAACTCTTAAAAACATATCATCAAAACGTCATAAACATAATTTATATCAGTTTTGTCAAACGTCTCTAAAGACACGATTGAAACCTTAAACACTTTAACATTCTTTTCACAAACATTTTTTATGACAGAGCTAGTAATTACTTTTTTAAATAGTATCAAAGATTTGTGAAATCACATTTATTTTATGGTCTATTGACCAAGGGCTACTATCCTCTCAGCGAAAATCCTTCGCTCTTATTCAATTAAAATCGATGCAGCCTCTAATCCTTCCATTACGATGAAACCATCGATTTAAAAATCATTTTATTTTACAACTGAGGAAGCAAAAACATTTTCCCTTAGGTTTTTATCACTCAAAACGTCTTCAAATATGAACATCTATCAGAGCGAATGCTTAAGCCATTTAGGTTATTCATTAAATATTTAAATACTTCAGTCATAACATCAAACAAAATTATAATTTAAACACAGAACTGCACCATTACTGTTTTCAAAATCGTAACTGTAACTTCATTTATTTACAAGAGGGTTTCATTCCCTAGTTCGATACATTTAGGCAAATGTCAAAACAACACACGACTGAGCCGGTTATCAAAAAATGATGAGGATTCACCCTCTGTCCATTAAAACATTACATTAATTTTTTTACGTTTATGGTTAAAACAATGCGAGGATCTAGGAACAAGTACTGAATGAGCAGCGTCATCAACAAGCTACGCCAGGAGAACCTACGAGGATTTATACCACCAAGGGTTATGCGGTGGAGCGAGCTTGTACCCTTCCACGGAGCGTTTATCATTGCAATCCTCCAAGACAATGTTAATACCTGCCATAGAAACCATCACGAGGTTAAAACCCATTTTTAAAACCAAGAAGGTGCACGAAGTTCAAACTTTAAACATTGCAAACAATGCTCATAGAGTCAAAAACATTACCTCTGTTTCAGGAGAACGAAGCTGGAACGCCGATAGCACTAAGATTCAAATTCACCTAACAGCCACAGAAAAAGTTTCAGACACTACGATTTTCACCGTTGATCTCATTTAAAGACCTCAGGTTCTAATTAAAAACCCTAAAACACAACAAAGGAACCTGAGAACCCTCTATCAAAGAACACGACGAAGCCACAGGGCATGTGTCTCTCAAACTCCATCAAAAACCTGAAACTATCAATCCTTTTAACAAGAGATCCCACCATCGAAAACAGGTAATAAAATCCTCAAGCAACCTTGTATCAAAGCCTAGGACTGCGTGGCTTGTCGGCTTCTCTCCAAGCCCAGACCCTCCAAATGAACACCAAGAAGTAATACAAGTGAACGTTTAGTATTAGCAGTTAGGTCAAAACCCAAACCCAAGGACAGAACTAGATCAATGGAGAGGATCAAGCCAGTTGGGGATCACGAAGTTCAAAGTACCAGTACTTACAAAGTGTTATTAATAATTTCATTAATACAGAGTCCAACATGGAGGAGATTCATCCAGTTACAATCACACAACTCGTTTTATCATCAGCGTTTTGCACCAGAAGTCACGTGGAATCCAATACCTAGACAACCAACAGGACATTCCATCGAAGGAGTGGATGGGAGCATTAAAAGCTCAGCTCAGTCATGTTAGTAACAACCATCGAAGGACTGCAGAACCATAAAGACTTGTCAATAACCATTAAATTATCATTGGCGCAATTTACACAATGTCATATTTCATAGCTAGGGTTTTGTATGATATCAACGTTCAATAATACATCCATTGTAATGTTTACAATTCATATAGTTAGTTTTCTATGATGCATAAGTCGCAATTCATGCGTATCATATGATGTTTACAAAATAAATAACATATGGTAATTGTGTTATGCAAAACATATAATAATTGCATTATACGGTAAGTACATTAGAAAAAGAACCTGATGCAATAAGCATCGTATTATTTTGAAATATCTAAACCCGCACTGCATCAATGCATAAATAAAATGACCAGTAGAGATATTAAATAAAGAATTCATTTAATTCACAAATGTATAGTCAATATATATATATATATATATATTATTTATAGGATTCTATTTGGCATTAGGTAAAAATTTGATATAGTATGAGGTCTAAATATATAAGTTAAAGACCATTACAATGCACATAGGAATGTTATGATATTCCATTAAGGTCTTAAATAGCATATCAAAGGATCAGTCTAGAATTCAATGATTTCACCATTACGCATTAGTAATATCATTCATTAATGAAGCCTTCTGTTGAAATTGTTTTATGATAACACTTGTACTTTGAAATGTAAAACTTACCTAACCCTTGTAGGTATTAGAATAGAAAGTAACTTATGTTTCTATAACGCGAGTCAACTTAAAAGTTGGAGCGTCCATATATTTAAGTAGATTGTAATAACAGTGACAACCACAAATTGTATAAATATCCAGGATAACACTTGTTAAATTGAAAGAACAAAACTGAAGATCCATACCATTAACATGTTTCTTGTACAGAAAATGCTTTCGCTATCTTATTGCAATGACGGCTAGCTGAAACAAATATTGAATTACTTGAAGTACTTGAATTGTTGTAATACCTTACCTGGGAATCTACGAAAGGAAACAGGTACAATGCTTTAACTATCCAAGCTAAGTAAACCTCAGGGAACCGCATAGGAACCCCTTCATCAACATTCAAACATATCTGTCAGTATTTATCGCAAGAATTGTATCGCATGAGATTTTAAATACTGTTTATAGATCTATATCTTATTACAAATTTATTGTTGTATTCTTGTGTTTAAGAACTATGAAGTGTCATTTTCTTAAACTGCTATTAGTTAAATGTTTAACCAATATTTTATTTCCGCAGTCAAGATTTTTAGTAATTAATGCTACTTTAAAAATTTTAAATTTTAGTAAAATTTTTGGGATGTTACACGCAATTGCAAGGTACACTTCCATTAGAACCATCATGGCACTTGCATCCATGATGAAGTGGAAATTACACTAGATGGATGTGAAGACAGCTTTCCTGAATGGTGTAATTGAAGAAGAAGTGTACATAGAACAACCGAAAGGATTTGAGGTGGAAGACAGAAGAACCCATGTATGCAAACTAAAGAAGGCTCTGTATGGGTTGAAACAAGCTCCCAGAGCTTGGTATGGAAGGATTGACAGTTTCTTAACTAGCTTGGGCTTTACCAAGAGTAAAGCTGATCCTAATCTTTATCTCAAAGTTATGAATGATGAACCTATCATCTTATTGCTGTATGTGGATGATCTATTTCTGACTGGAAATGAGAAGCAGATTGTCGAATACAAATAGAAGCTCTCTGTAGAGTTTAAGATGAAAGCTTTTGGATTGATGCACTACTTCCTAGGTCTGGAAGTATGGCAAGGTCCAAAAGGAATCTTTGTTAATCAGGGAAAGTATGCTATGGAAATCTTGATAATATTTGATATGTTGGAATGTAAATCCATGGACACTCCCATGGATTCCAACCTGAATCTATTGGAAGATGAATCATCATAATTAGTGGATGTAACTATGTACAGACAAATTATTGGATCATTAATGTATCTGACAAACACCAGGCCAGATATATGCTTTGTTGTGAACACCCTGAGTCGGTATATAGTGGAACCTAGATGTCTTCACATGATAACTGCAAAGCATGTGATGAGGTACCTAAAGGGTACAATAGATTTTGGTCTATATTACCTTGGAGATCATGACTTCAGATTGTATGGTTACACAGATGCTGACTGGGAAGGAAGCGTATTAGACAAAAAGAGTACATCGGGAGGATGTTATTGTCTAGGATCTACCATGATCTCGTGGTATAGTAGGAAGTAGTCTAGTGTGGCTCTCAGCACAACTGAAGCAGAATATATAGCTACTTGCTCTACTAGTTGTGAAGCGGTATGGCTTCAGAAGTTATTATCAAGACTATTTGACTTAGAGATGGACCCCACTGTGATCCTGTGTGACAGCCAGAGTTGTATCAAGATGATAGAGAATCCAATATTCCATGATAAGTCAAAGCACATAGAGATCCGATATTTTTATATACGAGATATGGTGCAGAAAAGAGCTATCAAGATCGAGTATGTGAGCACCGACGAACAAGTTGTGTATGTATGACCAAACCTCTGTCTCGAGTAAAGTTTGAACATTTTCGAGACAAGCTTGGTGTAGTTCAGAAGGACCCTCGAAAGGGGGAGTGATATGGTCGATGATGATACTTGGATACTGGTACCAGTGAGGATACGTGTATTGATGATGAGATTGGCTATATTGACGGTAAGGTTAATAATGTGGATACTATATTGATGAGGATACTATATCATTGACATGGATACTGTATTGATGAGGATACTATATCATTGATGTGGATACTATGTTGATGATGATACTGTATCGTGGATGTGGGTACTGTATTGATGAGGATACTATATCATCGATGTGGATACTATATTGGTGTGGATACTTGTATCGATAATGAGGTTATCTGTTTCGATGACAAGGTCGATGGTGAGGTTACCTTTTCTAATGATGAGGTCGATGAATGGTCCCTAGTGGACGTGAGAGGATTGTATCATCCTGTTGTTGCTGCAACATCCCCCCAAATTTTTTTATCATTTGGGTCCCTCCTATTATTTTGAAGGTTTCCTTTGTCTTTCTCAGAGCTTGCTTGTTCATCAAAGGCTGATTTTCCTTCCTCTCGTCTACCAAAGATTTTTGTTTGATTTTTTGACTAAGGAAAAAACTATCTTTAGCACTGAGCATAGTTTTTAATGACAACTTTTGCAACAAAAGTGTAGGAATTATTTTTATTTTGGCCGACACCGGTGCATGGCTTATCCTTAAAATCATCGATGGACGGATTGTTTTTCTAAGGAAAAGTTATCTCCAGCCTTCGGCATAAGTTTTAACCAGTTATCTCCCACCTTCAGCACAAGTTTCGATCATAAGGCTGTCGTCTTCGGCACAAATCGTAAACCTAGCTCTGCCTCTTCGGCGCAGGTTTTAATCATAACTCTGTCGCTTTGCCAAATGTTCAGTACAATTCAACCATTTTTTGGTGTGAGAACTTAACTATAATTCGACCATTGTTTCTTATCCTTTATCGCGCATGTCTTAAGTTTAAAATTGTCCGCTTATGGATCCCATCTTAGCCTTATTTTGGCCACCTTTAACGCAAATGCCAACGTTATTTTGGATGCTCTAGCGCAGAGTTTAACCTTTAGCGCACTTGAAATCGTGTTCTGGTGTAGATCGTAATCCTATCTCAACCGCCTTCAGTGCAATTACTAACAATATGCCGGGCACTTTGGTGCAGGATTTATCTTTAAAAGGAACACCGACACAAGGATTCTTTAAGTCTGTTTTCCACGACCCCATAGCGCCCTTTTCACCTGCGCAAATGTTGTGTCTAAATCCTCCGCCGACGCGCAAAACTTATCCCTATAGCACCCGACATCATAGCCGCGTCTCATCCTTGGACGCAGCCCCGAGCCCAATTCTTGGCACAACCCATCAACGTAGAGACTAACACTTAGACCGCCACTACAGGCGCGGAGCGTAAAGTTACAATCACTGCTTTCACGCCGGATTTAAAGTTACGCTCACCGCCTTAGCACAGAGCTTAATCTTGCGATCGCCGCCTTGGATGCGAAGATTTATTTTGGGTTTATGTGCAACCACAGAGTTGGTAGGGTCATCAATAAGGCCATGTGTCATTTTTAATACTCAAGTTTTCGATCCCCGTGTTCATCAATTCGGCAACCCTGATCCTGACCATTCGCGCCAAGGCCACATAAAACCCACAGGAGCTTGTAGAGCTTGTTGGCATTTGCGTCTATTGTTTCTCATGATTTTCAATTGTGAAGTGGTAGTTGTAACTGTGAATTAGTTGATCATTTTGTTAAAATAGCCTCCCATGTTCTTAATTCATTGGCATATTCTGAATTTTTTCATAATTGTTTAGCTAATGCTTGAAATTCATCTAGTTAAATCCCACTCTGTCATGATTTCTTTTACAAATCTGTAGGAAGATTTGCAATTTTTTCTAATTTCTCCATACTCCTTATTTGTATTGCCTCGCTCACCGTGGGTTTGTCATGCATAGAAGGTCTGCAAGGAAGAAGGAGCAGCACAGGTCAAATCAGATCTGCGCAAACATGAGATTGCATCAAAGGCAACAATGTCTGTTTGGAGAAAAATTATCTTGAAAAGGATTAGTTAATGGGCCACCCATATCCAAAGTGTAGATGGCCAAGCATCCACAAGCGAGCCAGTTGGTGGGAATGAGTCAGCGAGCCAGCAAAAGGAAGCCAAATAAAATAGATAAACCATCAGAATTCTTGTTTGTCTTAGTGTGAGAAAAGCTGAATTTCCTTTATTGTATAAATGCTTTAAAAGACAGTTGGCTCTATTTTTTGTCTTATATGGGACGCTCTCCATTATAAGGTTTTGTAACTGTGCACTAAAGGACAAATTATAAGGTTCTAGAGTTTAGGGCACACTTGTCAGCTCAAGTAGGGATTGTAAATCTATAAATAGACAAATAGAAGAGAATGACAGGAATTTTTGCAGGTGAATGAAATTTCTTCATTGTACGTGAACTATTTTGCTACTTGATCCAAGAACTGGATTTTTCCTAATGAGATCCTGGAGAGGACGTTTTTGCCTGGAAATGTGTGCTGAATGTTTGTTGGATTATTCCTGTAGCATTCGTATACTACTGTGAGATCTTTCTTTACTATTATGAATTATTTATGTGTGATGAATGATCTTTCTATTTTCCTGTACAACGATGTCTCTCTTAAATGAGTAATGGAATGTATTAATAATTTGAAGCTATCTTCAATATCTGTCATATTCTGCTATAGGCACATCTTTATGATTAAATGGCTATCTGTGTGATCTTTAGGTGTTTCTTGCAGTTTATTACTCATGTCTACAGTTTGCTCCTTGCAAGGATAGGTTAAATTTGCTCATACAGTTTTAGATTAATTTAGATTAGCTACCTGCATTTAGCTTAAGGAACTTGCATTTCATCTTAAAATAAAATACATAAATGGTGGATCGGGCCGCAAGCGGTGTAAGGATTAAGAATCTTTAAATATTATAGTAGCCGGAACCGTTAACTGGACGGATTCCCCACACCAAACGGTGGACAATCTAATTGGGACTGTTTACCCGGGAGAATCCCTTGCTGCTTGATGATGCAATTTTTGGGGCATCAACAGTTTTGGTGCTAGAAGGAGGGCCACCAGTGCATGGATGATAAAGGAAATTACTCCATTGGTAGAAACATTACTGGAAACCTGCTTGAAACAGTAATTTCAAACAATCCAAATCTTGAAGTCACAAATAAAAAAAACCCCAATTCTGATTCTGAACAACAAGAAGCACTATATGTTGTACCTTTTGCAGAGATAGAAGATCTAAGAAGGCACACACGAGCTTATGTTAGACAATTAGGTGGTTTAAACACAATAACTTTTCTCCCTAGAAGAAGAACTCCTAGAAGGGAAAGACAATACACCCGTGATTCAATTCTTTTGCAGAACTTTGAAGAACTGGTAGATCTATCTTTGGAAGAGATCAAAGAACCTCTGAAAGAAGTCGATCTTGAAAATCCAGAAAATATTGGAGATATTTTTACTCCACACAATTCTCCACCCAACTCTCCACATAGAGCCATGGCTATACCTGCATGGAGGGCCAGGGGGGCATTAAATTTAGCTAGACCATTCCACAATCTGCCTAAAAATCCAGAGAAGGTTTTGCCTAAGTACGACCTACGTAAAGGGATATCTGCTGAAGATCATCTTAAGAGTTTTTATTTAGCTTTGAGTATTTTAAATGTACAGCATGAATATGTAGTCTGTAGGCTTTTCCCATACACATTTTAACCAAAAGTTTCTTCCTGCTATTTTAGCTTACAAGCTAGCTCAATTTCCAATTGGGAAGAGTTTGAATTTTTTTTTTAAAGAAGTATGGGAATCATAAAACTGTAGCTACACTCATGACAGAATTATTGTCCATGAGAATGGAAAATAAAGAAAAGGTTCAAGACTTGAACCAAAGGTTCACTACACTCTTGAATAATTTCAGTGAAGCAACTAAACCTGGAGAAGAATCTTTAGTTGAATATTATACAACAGCACTTGAAGGCCCCATAGCAATGTTCGTCAAAAGAGCTAAGAAGACCACCCTGATAGAAAATTTCGAAGAAGCTAGGAAGGTGGAAGAAGAAGTAGACAACATTTCTAAACATGCCTTAGATGCAGAAACAAAGCCAACAACTAATAGAAAACCACTTCTTCTTACTAGGAATAAAGAAGAGTCATCGGCGGATATGGAGAACGTAGTTAAAATGTTGCAGAAATTGTCCAATAAAATTGTAGATCATGAAAAAGATAAGGCAACTAGTAAATTCACGAAGCCTTTCAAACCATTCTACAAAAAAAGGGAAGACAATGACTAGCCTCATCCACCTATGAACAACTCCCCTTTTTTAAATCTGAATGAAATAGGAATGGAACACTTAGGTACCTTTCATCAAGAGCCACACTCTGAAAAGAGCTGTCCACAATGGATTAATTCTATGAGTTTAGTAATGAACCAAATGTTGGATTCCCAGATTCCAGGTCAAGATTATCCTCCAGAGGAACAAACACTTGAAGTAGAGGAACCCTCCCCAGCTACCACCATGGTATTATGGGACTGGGTACCTTTAACTGAATTAATAGAAGATGATCCCGTGGAGAGCCCAGTCTCTGTTGTAAACATTAACACTCGTAGTAAAGGTTCCATTGCAGATCCAGTTCTGAGCTCAACCATGTCCAAACCTAAAAGACACATTACAATCATTCTTCCTCAACCTAAAGCTAACCCAACAGCTGCCAAACAGCCAAACATTGACACAACAGTCCAACAACCAAAAGTCACATCGAGCAAGATAGACAATCAAACGAAAGTTGTAAAAAAATGTGATATTGGATATGACATCATTGAAGATATAAAGAAGGTAAAAGCAAATGTTTCGATATTCGATATGTGTAGTTTTCCCCAACAACAAAACAAGTTGTTGCAAGCACTTCAATCCTAGCCCAACACTCCATTAACAGACACTCAGGAAGATCCTAAAATAAATGAGGCTAGTATTGGCGGGAAATCCAAATCCCAGACATTACCTTTTCTTTTAACTTTTGAAATCTTCAATCACAATGTGCATAACTGTCTGGTAGATTCTGGAGCATCTTCGAATGTCATGCCACTGTCGATCTGTAAGAAGATTAACGATCAACCAATTCGTTCTCCTGCTCAGATTATTCAGTTAGATAGGACTATTGTTAACGTTATTGGGGAAATGAAGGATGTGCTCATTAGGTTGTTGGTAGATTCTAGAGGGTGTCAGTTCATTTATATAATGGTGGTCGACATTCCTGAAGCCTATGGTTTGATTTTGAGCAGGGACTGGTCTACAAAACTAGATGGTTATTTTTCAACTGACTAGTCTCACTTGTGGTTACCATATCAAAATAGGAAAAATCAGATCAAAGTACTAAGAGAACCACATATGAAACAAAACGTAACTCAGCTAGAGGAAAAGAATGAAGCTGTAACCTTTTCATCTTCAGTATTGGGGAATTATTTTTTGGAAATCGAGCCAGGTAAATATCAATCTGAAACTATTAGCCATGAATCAGATAAACAATCCAATCTCCTTCATTTTTCTCGGACTGATGATATCGATTGTAACATAGTTAGCTTAGTCACTAACTTAGACCATAGAGATACTAACTTAGTTAAATCAAACATTTTTTTTTGACCTTATACTTTGATGGTTCCAAGACTCTGGAAGGATCCGAAGCTGGTTGTATTCTAGTGGACCCTAAAAGTAATAAGTACTTCTTGTCCTATAGACTAGAATTTGAGTGTACTAATAACACTGTTGAATATGAAGCTTTAGTCCACGGATTGAAGAAAGCCATCGGTTTGAATGTTAAGTACCTGAAATTTTTTGGTGAGTCAGAAATAGTTGTAAGATAGGTAAGAGATACCATTCACTGTATTTCACCTCATTTGAAAGGTTATCAGGCTGAGGTATGGGATTTAATTACGCATTTTGATGCTTTCAATATAAAATCTGTTCCTATATACTACAAAATGCTGTGGTTGATTTATTAGCAACTTCTGCTTCCATATTGGTGACGACTAATAACAAATGTTCAATTGAACTGGTTTTCAGGCCTTCTATCCTAGACAATATCACAAATTTCAGATTTTTCGATGATGACGATCAGATTATCAGTTTTCTAACAAATGAAGACATGTTCCAAGAAGCTGTGATAGACGAAGAAGAGCATGATGTTGTTTTACAAAAGAAAGATGAGGCTAAAGGAAATTTCATCCCCAAAGGGGTGAGGTCACTTGAAATGTTGTTCGATCTGTAGAGAAAATTCATAAGGCCAGCAAATACCAAGACCAATAGCTCATCTATGCAACACGAATTAGTAAATTTGGGCACCGAAGCTGAACCTAAATTTGGTAACCTTGGTAAATGTTGTTCACAGAGAGAAAGAGATAAGTTCATCAAGCTCTTTCGACAATATAAGGATGTTTTTGCATGGACTTATGATGATTTGAAAACATATGGCACTCGCATTATTCAACATATCATACCAATGAAGGCAGGCGTCAATCCATTTCAGCAGCAATTGAGGAGGATGCACCCTACTCTGGAACCTCTGATTCAAAAGGAATTGAAGAAGTTACTTGATGCTAAGATAATCTTTAAGGTCCGGAATTCCGAGTTGGTTGCTAACCTAGTTCCCATAAGAAAGAAGTCAGGATAGATAAAACCAAATTCTTCTCTGAAACATTCATACATCCTGATAGCCATAGACTATTTCACCAGATGGACAGAGGCTTCCCCATTGCGCAAGATCAATGAAGATGCAGTCATCAGTTTCTTGAAAGAGAACATCATAACCAGGTTTGGGGTTCCAATTTCCCTAGTATTTGATAATGGCACTTATTTCTCGTCTTTTAAAATAAATGAATTTGTTTATGAAAGGGGAATTAAATTGCATTATTCGGCCAATTACTACCCCCAGGGAAATGGACTAGCTGAGTCTTCGAAAAAAAACCTCATCCGAATTCTCAAGAAGACTGTGATTGAAAATCAGCGAAGCTGGCATATAGCTCTCCCAAATTCCTTATGGGAAGATAGGGTGACTCCAAATAATGCATTACGGGTTTGCCCTTACACCCTTGTCTATGGAAAGGAAGCCATCCTCCCTCCCAACATCTTACTTCCATCCTTGCAATTGTCCCAAGCCTCTTGAGGGTCTGGTAGTCAGATTTTACAATCCAGGATTGACACCCTGCTTCAACTTGAAGAAGCCCAACAGAAAGCCAAGAACCGATTCCATCAACACCAAGATATAGTCAAAAGATGGTTCGATAAAAGGAAGTATGGTAAAAGATGTTTTGAAGTAGGAGATTTAGTTCTGAAATGGGACCATCATCACGAAGGAAAGGGAATGCACACGAAATTCCAACACTTATGGGTAGGCCCTTACCAAATTTATGCAAAGCTTGGCCCATCCACTTACAAGCTAACAGACCTCTAGGGAGAGGAAGTAACCCTTCCCCTAAACGACATCGCCTTGAAACAATACTTTTCATAGTCTCGTTGAGGTTTTCTGTACATAAATAAAGGCTTTGTTCTTTTTCTTTTACTTTTTACTTTAGTCCCTTGTTTTTTGTTTGTTTCAGCCAAGTTGTCCTCTTTTCTGAATATTTGAGTTTTTCCTTTCCCCTTTCCTTTGTATAGTTTTTTCCCGCTAGCCCTGCAATTGGGCCTTTTGTGAATATAGATCTCTCAAGAAATCTCACAACTCATGAAGCTGGCAATGTACCCTCGAAAGAAAGTTTATGTATGCATTTTGGCTTTGCTGATCGTTTTCCAGAATGAAGAGATCCTGTTCTGTTGGTCGCATTAACCCCCGTTTAATAGCAAAAATTCATGATTATCTTTATCACTTTCTTCGGGCTCCATCCACCCTCACATTTATCAGCATCTCAAGAAGATCACTGTAGTTAGACCCACGGAAAGGAAGCACATCTCGAAGGAATAGGGTATTAAAATGACTCCATGCTTCAAATCTAAAGCCAAAAGAGCTTATAATCAAGAGTTTGTTTTCCAGAAAGTCTCGTCTCCATTAAAGCATGGCTGAGAACAATAAAGAATTTTAATTTAAGCAGCCACACCAAAATTCCCAACAGATTTCTTCTCCGTCCGTGAGCACGAGAAACCAAGAAAATATCTTGCTCACACAAAAGGACATCAATGGATTGAAGAACTCAGGCAAATGGATAAGTCTTGAAGAAATTTTTCTGGAATACTCACATGACAAAAGTCGCTAATTAAACAACATCCAAAAGGATGAAAGTAGCATGGGAATGAGGAATAAGAGAATATTGTCTATGAGATGTTGTTACAATCCTGTGGAGTCCGATGTCAATGGTCGTCTGAAAGATGGATCTTTTAAAATGAACCCCATATTTTGGCCCTCGGAGAGTTTTAAGGATGTCTTTATCAAAGATCCCCTTTCCTAATGATCAACGGGTAAAGTGATCACTTCCTTTGTAGAAATTCGAATGCTCAAGCTGACTGTTGCACACAAGGTGAGCAGTTTTTAAAATTTCCTATGGACGAGAGACAATTTTTCATAGATCTGTGTTCACCAACGATTCGCCAATTGTTATTGCTGCAACATCCCCCCAAATTTTTTTATCATTTGGGTCCCTCCTATTATTTTGAAGGTTTCCTTTGTCTTTCTCAGAGCTTGCTTGTTCATCAAAGGCTGATTTTCCTTCCTCTCGTCTTCCAAATATTTTTGTTTGATTTTTTGACTAAGGAAAAAACTATCTTTAGCATTGAGCGCAGTTTTTAATGACAACTTTTGCAACAAAAGTGTAGGAATTATTTTTTTTGGGTCGACACCGGCGCATGGCTTATCCTTAAAATCGCCGATGGACGGATTGTTTTTCTAAGGCAAAGTTATCTCCATCCTTCGACGCAAGTTTTAACCAGTTATCTCCCACCTTCGGCGCAAGTTTCGATCATCAGACTGTCGTCTTCGGCGCAAATCGTAAACCTAACTCTGCCTCTTCGGCGCAGGTTTTAACCATAACTCTTCCGCTTCGCCAAATGTTCACTACAATTCAACCATTTTTAGGCGCGAGAACTTAACTATAATTTGACCATTGTTTTTTATCCTTTCTCATGCATGTCTTAAGTTTAAAACCGTCTGCTTATGGCACCTATCTTAGCCTTATTTTGGCCACCTTTAGCGCAAATGCCAACATTATTTCAGATCCTCCAGCACAGAGTTTAACCTTTAGCGCACTTGAAAGCTTGTTCTGGTGCAGATCGTAATCCTATTTCAGTCGCCTTCAGTTCAATTACTAACAATATACCGGGGGCTTTGGTGCAGGATTTATCTTTAAAAGGAATGCCGACACAAGGATCCTTTAAGTCTGTTTCCCATGACTCCATAGCGCCCTTTTCACCTGCGCAAATGTTGTGTCTAAATCCTCCATCGATGTACAAAAATTATCCCTATAGCGTCTGCCATCATAGCCGCGCCTCATCCTTGAACGCAACCATGAGCCCAATTCTTGGCGCAGCCCATCAGCGCAGAGACTAACACTTAGACCGCCGCTATAGGAGTGGAGCGTAAAGTTACAATCACCGCTTTGGCGCTGGACTGAATGCTACGCTCACCGCCTGAATGCATAGCTTAATCTTGCAATCGTCGCCTTGGGCATGAAGATTTATTTTGGGTTTATGTGCAACCATGGAGTTGGTAGGGTCATCAATAAGGCCATGTTTCATTTTTAATACTCAAGGTTTCGAGCCCCGTGCTAATCAATTCGGAAAAACTGATCCTAACCATTCGCACAAAGGCCACATAAAACCCACAGGAGCTTGTAGAGCTTGTTGGCATTTGCGTCTATTGTTTCTCATGATTTTCAACTATGAATTGGTAGCTGTAACTATAAATTAGTTGATCATTTTGTTAAAATAGCCTCCCATGTTCTAAAGTCATTGCCATATTCTGAATTTTTTCATAATTGTTTTGCTAATGCTTGAAAGTCATCTAGTTAAAGCCAACTCTGTTATGATTTATTTTACAAATCTGTAGGAAGCTTTTCAATTTTTGCTAATTTCTCCATACTTCTTATTTGTATTGCCTTGCTCACTGTAGGTTTGTCATGCATAGAAGGTCTTCAAGGAAGAAGGAGCACCACAGGTCAAATCAGATCTGCACAAGCATGAGATTGCATCAAAGGCAACAATGTCTATTCAGAGAAAAATTATCTTGAAAAGGCTCAGATAAACCATCAAAATTTTTGTTTGTCTTAGTGTGAGAAAGGTTGAATTTCCTTTATTGTATAAATGCTTTAAAAGACAACTCGCTCTATTTTTTGTCTTACATGGGATGCTCTCCATGAATCTGTGGGTTTTGTAATTGTGCACTAAAGGACAAATTAGAAGGTTCTAGAGTTTAGAGCACACTTGTCAGATCAAGCAGTCATTGTAAATCTATAAATAGACAGACATAAGAGAATGATAGGACTTTTTGCAGGTGAATGAAATTTCTTCCTTGTACGTGAACTATTTTGCTACTTGATCCAAGAACTGGATTTTTCCTAATGAAATCCTGGAGAGGACGTTTTTGCCTGGAAATGTGTGCTGAATGTTTGTTGGACTATTCCTGTAGCATTCGTATACTACTGTGAGATCTTTCTTTACTATTATGATTTATTTTTGTGTGATGAATGATCTTTCTATTTTCCTGTACAATGATGTCTCTCTTAAATGAGTAATGGAATGTATTAAATAATTTGACTCTATCTTCAATATCTGTCATATTCTACTGTAGGCACATCTTTATGATTAAATGGCTATCTGTGTGATCTTTAGGTGTTTCTTGCAGTTTATTACTCATCTCTACAGTTTGCTCCTTGCAAGGATAAGTTCAATTTTCTTAGACATTTTTAGATTAATTTAGATTAGCTACCTGCATTTAGCTTAGGGCACTTGCATTTCATCTTAAACTAAAATACATAAACGGTGGATCGGGCCGCAACCGGTGCAAGGATTAAGAATCTTTAAATCTTACGGTAGCCGGAACCATTAACCGGACAGATTCCCCACACCAAACGGTCGACAGTCTAATTGGGAATGTTTACCGGGGAGAATCTCTTGCTGCTTGATGCTGCGATTTTCGGGGCATCAACACATCCCTGGACTTCAGTCCTAAGCTGATCCGTAGACAGATGTCTTCGAGAGTGAGGGGATTGTATAATCCCTGGACTTCATTCCTAAACTAATCTGCAAACAGATGTATCCGAGAGTGAGGGGATTGTATCATCCTTGGACTTCAGTCCTAAAATGATCCGCAGACAGATGTCTCTGAGAGTGAGGGGATTGTATCATCCCTGGACTTCAATCCTAAATTGATTGGCAGAAAGATGTCTCCGATAGTTAGGGGATTGTATCATCCCTGGACTTCAGTCCTAAACTTATCCGCAAACAGATGTCTCTGAGAGTGAGGGCATTGTATCATCCTTGGACTCCAGTCCTAAACTGATCCGTAGACAGATGTCTCTGAGAGTGAGGGGATTGTATCATCCCTGGACTTCATTCCTAAATTGATCCGCAGATAGATGTCTTCAAGAGTGAGGGGATTGTATCATCCCTGTACTTTAGTCCTAAACTGATATGCAGACAGACGTCTCTGAGAGTGAGGGGATTGTATCATCCCTAGACTTCAGTCCTAAACTGATCCGTAGACAGATGTCTCCTAGAGTGAGGGGATTGTATCATCCCTGGACTTCAGTCCTAAACTGATCTACATACAGATGTCTCCGAGAGTGAGGGGATTGTATCATCCCTGGACTTCATTCCTAAATTGATCCGCAGATAGATTTATTCAAGAGTGAGGGGATTGTATCATCCCTGGACTTCAGTCCTAAACTGATACGCAAAAATATGTCTCCGAGAGTGAGCGGATTGTATCATCCCTAGACTTCAGTCCTAAATTGATCCGCAAACAGATGTCTCCGAGAGTGAGTGGATTGTATCATCCCTGGACTTCAATCCTAAATTGATCCACAGACAGATGTCTCTGAGAGTGAGGGGATTATATCATCCCTGTACATCAATCCTAAACTGATCCACAAACAGATGTCTCCGAGAGTTAGGGGATTGTATCATCCCTGGACTTTAGTCCTAAACTGATCCGCATACAAATGTCTCGGAGAGTGGTCCTTAGACTTTGTCTAGGTTGACGAGTGGACTGCATCATCGCTAGACATGATATGGTGTCTTAAATGGATCATGTGTATTGCAAGGTATGATGCTATTTTGCTGTTGATCGAGAGGATCCAGTTGATGATGATGATGATGATCATGTGATGACAATGCCGATGATCATGAGATGAGGATGCCAATGATCGTGTGATGATGATAATGATGATTGTGTGATGACGATGCTGATGATCGTGTGATGACGATGCTGATGACCAAGAGGATCCAGATGATGATGTTACTGTAGCTATTCGAGTGCTGCAGAAGATGAAGAATCAATACTGACGATGTTGATGTTCCAGTATTGAAGATCTTGAAGATGTTCCAGTAACTAATTGAGTTACTGAAGAAAGCTTCCAATGATTTATAGATGTATCATGTATTATGTAGTTGATGACTCCTTGCTCTTGCAGATGTTGTTATAATATCCTTCTCGTTAAGGGGGAGTGTTGAAATATTGTAAGCTCTAAGAATATTATATTTGTATCCTATTATTCCGGAGATGTTACATTCCTCCGACAGGACTTTATTATGTATCCGGAGATGTTTATTCCTCCGATGAATTGTGGTAACTAGGGTTATTAGATCCCACATGTGGGGTCGGCCCTGAGTTAGTTTATTAGGCGTTATTAGACTCTCTTAGGAGAGTTCATCCCCATTAGGGTAAAAGTCAGTTTGGAGATGAGTATAAGTATAGGAGGATGTTCCTCACTTATCTCATTCATTCATCCACTTGGGAGTAGCACACAAGTGAGAGAGAGGTCTGCATAGGAGGAGAAGGAGCTCTAGTCTTGGACTACATCTTGTATTTGGTTGATTATCTATATTGAGGAAAGCTTTGATGGGTTTTCTACCCCATGAAGATTTCCTAGGGTAAATCTTTGTCTATCTTGTGATTGTGTTTCTTTCAGTGATCTTGCTAGTGAAATTATGCTAAACTTAACATGCACTTCGTGTCGAACAAAAATAGTAAGGCTGGCGCATATGAACACATAAAAAACTCAAATGCACTGCCAATGTGGGATAAATCCCAATGAATGATTTAATCCACACCGTTTGATCATTTGATCGGACGGTTGCTGAGAAGCGATGTAGTTTCTTGCTTGGAAAGCATCGAATGCCATAGCTCAAGCAATGTATACCCAGGGTTTATGCAAGGGTTTCATTAGAGAATCTATCTCACTTTTACCAACCACTGAATACACAGTTTGAGAAAGAATAAAAATCCTTATTGAGACGAATCAGGGATCTAAAGCTATCTCAGTATGACCTGGTTTGAATGAATTATATTTGGAAACTGGCGTAAAATTTATGAATTGATATTACTTTTACTAACGAGTGAATACAAATTTTGAAAAAGAATACATCTCCACGTTGAGATGATTCAGAGCGCTAAAGTTATCTCAAGTTGTTCCGGTTTGAATGACATTTATTTGGAAACTAGCATAATCGCCCTAAAAACGCACAAGTGTGCCCAAAATTTGAATTAGATGTTCTGTCAGTAACTTTTATTAGATGATAAAAATGGGTGCCTTTTCATATCACAATACAAGTTCAATAGCACTACCATGTGGACATGCAACTTCAACATAAGAATTCTTGTACTCCACCTTTTTCACCAAGGTAATTTCTTATGTCCGACTTAGAGCTGTATATTAAACGAGAACATGTGATACGAGCAAAACGATAAAGTGAAATGTCAACATATAGCTCTATAAAATTCAAAACCCAAAAAATTCAATGCAATACACATTTTAGAATCTTACCAAATCCATCAACCAATAGAGTATACTGATATGTAAGGTCCATACAAATATATGGCAAATTATCTTTCTCCACATTCAGAAAAAAATTGTCTGCGTCTTCATAACTAGCTTCACAAGCCTTTTTGGCTGCTTCCTCGAAATCTTGAGGCTTTACCTTTGCCACTGCCACACTTTGATCTATAAAACTAGCCTAGAGTAAACAAGCACAAGACAAAATTGAAAGAAACTTTCCATATGCATTATAGATCAAAAGAATAGATTTTTACACGCATCCTAGATGAGTAGTAGCTTAACTAAGTTTTAAAAGTGGAATCTTTAGAAGGATGTTTTTACCTCTGCAACTTTTTCAAAGAAAAAAGATTCTACAAACAACTTCTTCTATCCATCCCCACCTCCAAAAGTACACTTCATATGTTTGCAAACCTGTTTCTTAACTTTTAGTGCACCATATGCAATTTTTTTGCGCTGATCAAAATCAGCTCTAGTAGGTGTTGATGATGCCTTGTATTTAGATCCACCATAATTATACGAATATGCAAAATAAATATATTTCCCTATGAAGAACTCTCCAAACATTGGTGTAAATAATTGAATATAACAAACAAACGAAAATATATATTAATGTCCACCAGTTTAGAAAGCAACTAATGGAACTAAAAAAGTACATCATAATGTTCCATCTGAGTAGGCATTGAGGGAACAAGAACAAATTAAGTAGAAAAGTAAGTCAAGAACAAATTGAATGGGAGAAAAGTATACTACAAATTTAAAAACATTGTGTAGTGAGGCCCCAACAGCTACACACATCAATTAAGATAAGAAATGCCAAGCCACCCAAATGTAAGTGGTGTATCCTCAAGCCAAAAGCTCGCTAGATTTGTTCCTTTTGGGATACTCCAATATGTAGGAGGTGAGATCAACAATATGGTAATGTCTATCCAGACATCCAATGGATAGTGCACTATCCAACATAACTCTATGTTTTTCCATCGTGATTAAAATAGTGTTTCCTACCAAGCTCCCATGAATAGGATGGTAAAATAAAGTAATCATTCAACCCCTGGATCTAAGGTGTACGAGTTTAGGTGCTAGAAGTCTACTCAAATGAACAGTGACCTCCTCAAAAAAAGAAGCTAGGCATCTAGTCTTGATATCACAAAGTAGGAAGTGATTTGTGAGTCACGAAATAGAAAGTAGAATCTCTCTTTGGCCTTGTAGTAGGTTGGAATTGGGAGATGAATTTGTCCTCTGCTTCAGGTTTGAGGGAGCATAGTTTTGATATCAAAATTTCTCATTCCATAAAGTGGTTTGCCTCAACTCAAAGCTGGTGTGTGAACAAACTTGAGACAGACCACTTTATCTCGACCCACAATATTTGTACCCTTATGTAGCTAGTATAAATCATGCACCCATCTACAAGATGGAGGTATGTTTGACAATAATGATTCAAAAAAGGAGAATGGAGTTGAATAGGAGAGACCCAATTAGATTGAAGTAGCATCAATATATCTTATCTTTGATTTCTATTTTTATTCTCTTTGAATCATATTATAGGAGCATCAATGGAGAGTTGAGAGGAAGGGAGTCTATGAATCAAAATACCAATACAAGCCAACAA
Source organism: Larix kaempferi (assembly GCA_027924585.1). NCBI lineage: Eukaryota > Viridiplantae > Streptophyta > Pinopsida > Pinales > Pinaceae > Larix > Larix kaempferi. The sequence goes on from BSBM01001023.1 coordinate 5,735,892, forward strand.
TGTGCTCCCCTCAACATATGTGTCCTTCAGAGGTAAGAGAATGGAGCATTGAAGGGCACTGTAAGGATATACATTTAATTACCCAAATGTTCTTGAAACATCACTGCATGTGATATATGAAGATGTCGGTGCCCACCTTGCTAGCCCAAAATCTGGCAACTAATATAATTAAAGTCACATTAATTCTGTTAAAATTTCTGATTAGTGCAGAATTCCAAGTTTTAGTTTACAGCTCTCAAATCACTAATCAGGTTTCTTAGAATACTGAACCATCAAATTTAGTCTTGATGCTTCTTGTAGTAAAAATATTTATACCTATGGTTCAAACTTTTCAGAAAGAAAGATATTGGAAGACTTCACATCTCTGTGAATAACTGATTGAGAAAATCCATTATGCAAGTAATCTAATGCTTCAGCAACACCTACAGTCACTTTCAATCGCACTGTCTGAGGAAGTACGGGCTTCTCCTTGCCTCCTGAAATATATATAATTAATAGCTAGGGATGTAACCAAATCTCTAAAAAGAGAGCCGGAAAGACCCTGCCATGCAATACATGACACTATGATTCTTAAAATATACATGACTTCATGATTCTTAAAATGTAATACTATTGATTACATACCATGGAGATTCTCTTCAAGGTTTCCTCTGGATACAAAATTATACACCATAAGGCAGTTAAGGCCTTCTACACAATAACCAATAAGTGTAATAATGTGGTTTTGTTTCAATAGAGTAAGAATCTCAACTTCAGAAAGAAGCTCTTGCTCTGTTTTGGATGAAGAATTCTATATCTTTACTGCCACCAATTGTCCACAAGGAAAAGATCCTCTGTACAGTTGACTGCACTCTTCCTATAAAATTCCCTGCAAGAACAACGATGTCACATAACTAAAGTAGGTTTGCAGGATTAATAAACACTTTAAAGGGATATTTTCCATTCAAATAAAAAGCACATAAATGAAAAAATAGAAATGCAACCTGTTGAAAATCCAGAAGTGGCCGATTGCAACTCCTTATATGTAAAATGGTTGCATGTTTTACTTCGACAAATACACTCTAGTCTCCTTGCCAAATAATTTTCTTCTTGATTAGAGTCATTCTGCTGGCAGCTAGGAAACCCAGCTTCTCTAGAGAATGCCTAAATTGGTTCTACCTCATTTGAAGACAAAGCTTCATGTTCATAGTTGCAAACCTTTTGTGTACTATTTTCTTTCAATTATCCTATTTTTTTGTTGCAATTATCCTAGCTCTGTTGATTTTTTCATACAAAGCTAGTATAATTTGATTTTTTCTATCAAAAGAGAATAAGCATTACTTTTTGTCTTCTTATCTCAAGTTTTCGCTCATCTTTTGTAGGCTTCAATACAAAATGGGCAGGAAGAACATATGGAAGACTTTAATGGGCTTAGAGTTGCAAGATCCCAAAGACATCACCATCTTTTCTAGTAAAGATCTTGTTTGGTCTGAAATACATCGAAATAATGGAATTGATCGAGTTTCCAAAATCCCATTGCATTGAGTCCCACACTTTATTAAAGGGGTAGAAATGGATCCTGATGCTCCTTGTAGTTTCTATCGTAGCCAAAAAAAATCCCCGGGAAAGAGGGATACTGCATCCTTGAGATATGAAGTGTAAGTATTTCAAAATTTAATTGTTTGGATGTTAGCAATCATAGTAAATTGATCACCTGTCATATGTATTAACATTTCACAATATTTTATGTAGATATTATTGTTCATATGGCCCAACTGATAAAAGGGGAGACAAACCGGCTAAACGAAGGGTCAATTCATTTGTGAAAAAAAGAGGTTGCCAATGCCATTTTATTGTTAAGGTCATGGTAAAAGATCCTGAGGTGGAAATATTAACTTATAACATGTACGAGCATGAAGAAACGAGAGGATGGCCTTATCATGGAAAGAATGATGCTTCGGGTGAGCCTAGCTCCATCCATAATCCAAGATTGTCAAGGGACATCATTTCTTATGTAGAAAGTTTGTTTTCTTGGGATGTGTCAGTTGATTTGATGTGTAAAATGCACATCAAGAAACATGTTGACATGGATGTGGTAGATCAGGATAGAGATTTCTTCTTGAAGAGGAAAGATGTCGTAAACATATACAATTGTTGAGTAAGGGAAAGTATCAGTTACACCAAAAAGACGAGATGAGTGTGAATCTTTGGAACCAAAAAGATAAAGATGATTTTTTTTTCTATCAAAATACCAATGGTGGAGATGTCCCATTTATAATAGGAATCCAAACAAATTGTATGCTAGAGACAATGGTGAAGCTATCTCATAATATATTAATTGAAATGAATTCTACATTCAGGACCAATAAATACGGGGTAAGCTTGATGTCAATGATTGATTTAGCATGATCATTTTAGTTGTAGCCATTCAATGATATTGATTACTTAAGTTTGACTGCAATATGTTCTATGGATATGGCAGTATCAACTATACACACTTGTCGCATTCGATGAGCAAGAAAGTGGGATACGAAGTGCATGGGTTGTATCATCCAGGAATAAAACACAGGATATTACAGTATGGTTGGATCGACTCATGCAGAGGTGTTACCAAGCTCGTCCAGATTGAAAAGTAAATGCTTTCATGGTAGATGATGCGTTGGCTAAAATAGTAGCCCTGAGCTAATTCCAATCTTTTTATTTTGCAATGTAACTTGTACTTATTTATTGAATGCCACATTTCAACACATTACATGTGGCAGGTTGATCACATGTTGCAAAGTTTTCTTATGTGTTTGGCACGTACGAAGGGCATGGTCAAAAAACATGAACTGGTTGGCCGTAACTGAAGAAAGATCGAGTGAAATGTATAAATATTTGGGCCATATCATGAAATATTGTTCCAATGACGATGTCATTGATGCAATTGATGCCTTTTTCAACAAATATGGTCATGAGGAAAAGTTCTTGGACTATTTCCACAAGAATTGGGTTTCGGGTGACAAAATTTTTGAGTGTACATACTCTTCCTTGTATATTTTGTTTTTTTATATCATAAAAATGGGATATATGCACTAATTTAGTTTTTTACTTATAGGGATGTGGGTAAAAGGTTGCCGATATTTTTTGCACGCAAATCAAGAGACCAATAATGCAGTGGAGTCATACCACTGCTTTTTGAAGACAAAGTTTCTTTCTGATAGAAAGAAGAAGTGTTCCCGTAGAATGGATTGGTTGTTGTATGTACTCCTCATAAATTTTGAACTATTTTATCGATTCAAAGAAATTTTGAAAAAAGAAGGGTATTTGAACAACTATAGGAAAGAGAAGCAACTTGAATCATCAACTGACATAGCCAAAATGATTCCAGATAGTGACTGATGCCCTCATGAGAGCATATATCATGCATATTGGGTGAGGATTCAAACCACTCCTAGAAAGAAGTACCTTTTCACTTGGTATCGCCCAAATTTTATGGCATGTACTTTCCCATGTTCTATCTATGGAAATATTTGAAGAATGTTGTAAAAGTTGATTGGTTGTATTTATCCTCGAGGGATTCAGATACGTTATTGGATAATGATGCAACACCTTCTTCATGCAATTCTCCTCCTGAGATAAGTATGGATGAACCAAGCCATGATGTGGATACTAAAAACACTATTATGGTTACTAACAATGTTGTTAATGATGTTGATGCACTACAATTAGCTAGACAGGAGTTGTTCGGTTATTTTCAGTTGATTCAAAACAGTCCTCCTGTCACTTTGAGAAAAAATGAACAAATGATTGGTCTTGTTAAAGTAATGTTGGATGAGGGCAACAATCTTTCTCTTTTGGATTTTGACTTCACACTTGGATTGGGTGCATATGAGTCCTATTTGAAGAGAAAGAAGAGTTTTCTTAGCCCTAAAAAGAAAAACAAAGGAAGAAAACAAAATAATGGCTTGGATATCGATCTTAATGTTCATGCATTAGAATATGAACCATATCATTTTCAATACCTCAAGAAGCAAGGGCGTACTCAATCCAAAAAGGAATCCTCTATTGACCTAGGTGAGTTTCATAGAATAGGATAGTGCATGTGCTTAAAATAGTGTATTTAGATGGCCTCCCTTTTTTAACTTACGATGTATGCATGTTTACAGAGGCCACTTCTATGGATCATTCAATCGAAGGACTTGCCCATCTGCAACATCGACATTCCAACTGGATTACTGCACCATCAAACTAATTGTCACAGGGTATGTTTTCAACCTCATTACATGTGTTGTTTCATGGCTGAGTAAGAAACAACACATAGTATCACTCTCTTACACTAAATTGGAGTATAGACTGACAATGATTTCAACTTGTGTGGTAGTTTGGTAGAGATTGATACTAGTTTATTTGCAAGTTACAGAAGCTGATCTTACTAAACTTCACTGTGATAATCAAGGTGACTGATTGGCAAAGTATCATGTTTTCCACATGGGAACAAAGCATGTGGAAGTGCATTGCCACTACATTTTACAACTGGTGGAGAATGAAGGAATAGATCTGCAATACTCTACATATCAAGAAAAAACTGTTGACATATTCACCGGACCTATTGGTCTAGATAAGTTTGTGTATTTTATAGATAAGCTTCTTGTAATTTCGAATATGACTACCAAGGGAGGGTGATAAATTTATAGAGTTCATACTTAGTACTTTTGGAGTTTAGGTTGGAATGTACTTCTGTAATCACAATTTATTACTTTCTGGAGTTTAGGAATATGAAGTAAATAGCCATTTTCTCCATGTAACCCACATAAAATACTTGTGTAACATGAATCTATCTATTCATATGGTCCACTCTCAATATGCTACTTTATTTTTCTGCTATGGTGTATGCAAATTCCAATAATGAATTCATTATTAGTTAGTGTGAAGTTGAAAATGGTGAATTGAGGTCGATTAGATTGATGATCCTGAATGATAAATTTATCATTCCCAACATGTGTATAATTAAGTACTATGCTAGTCCCATATTCACAAGATCCTAAGATGGATTAAAGATAGGGAAGATATTTTTCTAGTCAATATGTGCAATTTCTAGCTATTTTGGGGCTAATTCTGTTGAATTTTGTGTTGATCATAACCACTCTTCTAACGTTCCTTTTGATTGAAACATTGCTTCTTGAAAGCAACTAAGAGGTATCCGAGGCTGAGCATACTTGTGGAAAGCATTTGCTATTGACACCACAAGAAAAACATCTACATGCTTGCAAATTATCTACTCTTATCTTTAGCCAAAAGTGTGGTTGTGATTCCAAGGGGGAATCTTTTTTGGTTCATTTTTTTTTATGAAAGGAAAACATTTGAGGAGAAACTCATCAAAAACTGCCTAGTTCAGTGTTCATGATCTGCTGATGCAAATAAAAGTCATAATGGACTTTTGTAAATATAATATTGGCCTCAAGTGGTTGGCAATTTTTCTTTGCACGGAAGAAAGTTTCAAGTGGTTGGCAATTTTTCTTTGCATGGAAGAAAGTTACAGTATAGCTTATGCTTTTTGAACTTTTGAGCAACTTCTTAGAACTTCTTGGTTAGAGTCAAATCAGGTTATTACAATCAATTATTGTGAAGCTTGAAGATTCCACTCCTGCCATTGAAGTCACTTAAGCAAGCTCAGGATGTAATGGTCAATGAGAATGGCTATTCTTGCTGTTTTTTTGTCTCTATGCAGACCAGAAAAAAAATATGTTAAGACCTTTAAATTTTAGAACCACTATTATTGCTGAATAATATTGCAAAAATCCACATCTTTTGGCTATGTTGGAAAATGGCCATCATATGAGGAAATGACAGTGCTTAAATAATAGGAATTCCATCCAGATTATGAACCTTGGTGGAGATGGAATTTTCCTATTGCAAATATCAGTGAATCTAAATCAGCACAGATCAGAAGAACACTATCAAATTTGTTGTTAAAAATCTAGCCGTATTATTGCCACAGTCATTTTCACTAGCAGTAGCAAAGTTAGTAAGTTGTTTGGATATTTATTCTACCATTAACTATCTACAGGCATGGAATGTTGTTACCTTGCTATAGTTCTGAATCCCTGATTACTAGAGCAAAATCAAGGTCAGTCATCATGATTTTCTGCAACAGTTGAGGTTTCCATTTAGACAGTGAATATTGTGTATCTTTAATGTTTCTCTTACTTCAAACATATAACACACATGCCTTTTTTTTAACATTTTTCTATGGGATTTCAAATGGACAACGCTTCATGGACCAACACAATATTTAACTAGTTGTCTAGATTAGTATTTTTGCTTATATTCTGTTCAAAACCTTTGCACAGTCTTATTGCTCCTATCAATGATCCATCCTGAAAAAGTTTCCAAAGGATACATTACTACTTTTGATAGTGTTTTTCTAGAAGAATAATTATAGTCATTTTAGTAAGATCATAAAAGCTACATCTCAACTATTTATGGACTTTTAAAAGAAACACTGTAACTGATTGTGTCGATCCACGTATTGTAGTCTGACTGCATACCTGTTTAATTTCTGCACAATTAATGCACTCAAGAATCTTCTGATTTTTTCGAGAGATTAATTTCATTGTATAGTCACTAATAATTTTAAACGCAAACAATTGGAATGATACCTTTTAGGTAATTTTGCAAACCCCCTATGTAATGGAGCAGAATGAATTTTGCCAAACTATTAGGTGTCCTTGTCCATTCCTATTAAAATATTGACCCTGACGAATGGTGTTAGTTTTTCTTCTATCACAGTATTTGTCTTCCATGTACCAATCACTTGCACTCTTCACTGCTCTCACTAACTAACTGTCTATCAGTCTGTGCTCCCCTCACAGCATTATACATCCTTGTTCTCATTATTTTCAAAGGTATCATCTGCTTTGTTTTTCACTATTTACTCTACAGTTATGATTGTCTCTTGATATATATTCATCTCACACTTTTTTCTCAGTTACACTCATCTGTTAACTCCCTCTTCAACTCAACCTGATTTTTGTTCCATAAGCTTCTTGACTGAAATAAATGACTGATAATTCAAGGTCAAGTCAATACTGGTTTTGATTAATGACTAATAGTTTTTTTTCCTTTTCTGCGAATGAATGTTGTTGTTGTGTCTCAGTTTAGTGATTTGGAATATATGTCCATATTTTCCTTGATGGAACTGGAACTTGCTTGGTTGCAACATTGTTTTTAACCACATTTTATTTGCTTGTCAAAAATAACATTTTCGTGAAATCTATGTTGGTTCTTAGTCATTGCTCTCAAAATTTAATTCATTTATTTCTTGGCATATCATCAATTACAACTTTTATAGGAGAAATCTTATGTTAAGATCCAGTTTTGGCACATAAAATGATAGAAACTATTCTAGAAACCATGTTTTTGAATTTCATGCAGACAGTTGCCTGAACTAATACAATTAAAAACTGAACATTACTTATGACAACTCTTGATAAATCTCTCAGTATTCGGTGACCTTCTTTTTGTTTCTTCTGATTGCTTCAAATGCCTTGCAATGTTAATTAATGTCGAGATATTTTGTTTTGCGAATTCAGGTGTTCATGCAGTTGTTTCTTAAATTATTTACCAAAAAACACGTTTTGAGGATCAACTATATAAAACAGAGGTTTTCCACACATAGCCAGATCGAACCTCTCTTTTGGTGTTGCTTCTATACAAAATGACTGCTGAATGGAAAAATTCCCCAAGTATAGAGATAGACGACTGTAGCAAACAATTAGATAGAAATATTACAAAAATATTACAATTCATAAGGATAAATCTCGAAGTTTTTCAAAATTTCCACAAAACCATTATCAATTGATTACATTCTTAATTTTTGACTGGAGATAACTAAATGGTTTGTATATTGACTTACATATTGTCCTAATAAGAAAGGTTCCTTATAAAAAATCTTTAAAATTCAAAGAGTATTGTCTCCATACTCAGCATGGGTATTCTACTTACTTCATGCCTTTGATGAGAAAATTGCTAAAGTTTACTTCCTTATTCAAAGCTTTGTTGGAAAATATCCTAATCCTCAACTTCCATTTGATATAAATCAAGAGATCCAACAAAGACAACAAGGGTTATTGATTTTTTTAGCTCCTCAAATAGAAGTCCGGTTCACATTCCAAGTTATTAACTCTATCTTGTAGGACTCTAATTCTCCTCAGTTTCCTATATCCTATCAATTTTATTTACTTTCTTCCTTGATTTCCAACCAAATATGTTTTCCTTTGAGATTTTCTAATCGATCCTTTGAATTAATACATTTCCTTTGAATCACATAGATATCCCTAGAATTGTTTTGTTCCTAATATTTTCTCTAGGTCTCCCACCTCCTCACATACATAGATAATCAATCTTGATCATCATTACAATGTCATCATCATTACAATGTCATTCACATCTATGAAGTTATGAACTACTCTTCAAAGTTCAAAAATTTCACAAAATGTGCTCACGGTGATTATCCATCATTCCAATCTCCCTCTTGCCACATATGTCGTCGTTGAACAAAGCTTTCATATTCTAACTAGCTACAAAATCACAAAGAGATTGATACTTTGGATGAGAAATTAGAGAAATCTCCATAAGACACACTAACAAAATATACATACCTTAGAGTTCTCAACCACTTCCTTGAATACAATGATGAGGCTTTCCAGGGAGATTTGGTGGCGAAAGACACCAAGAGATAAACGGAAAAAACACATGCATTCAATTATCCCATCGAACAAAGTTCAAAATTATTTCCTTCTTTCGAATTGGATTGAGGATAGCACGAAAAATTAGATTCATATCCATTGTACTAATAATGAGTACTTACAACACCACTTATCTGATTCACTAGGTGGCATAGTTAGATGCATGCTTAAGCATTGTATTAATTCTCATGGGAGAAGGATAAATGATAATTCTTCCCTTCTTTTCATAACATGCCATATTGAATATTACAATCTTTATTTTCGTTGAATCCACCAAGAAATTAATCCATCTCAAGACATAGAAAAATTCAACAATCTTGAAACTTTATACTATTATTTGTAACTATATATATTAATCTTCTCAGTCATGCTTTTTAGGGTATAGTTTCCTTTACCATGTGGTGTATTAGTATAATGGAATTTCCTACCACCATGATCTTATTGATTCCCATTTGTTTCAATATTGAAACAAGTTGGAGGAGCCTAATCGGTTAGCTAAGTAGGTTGTTGATCGACTGATGTAAATTAGTTGACCTAGTGGTTAAGTCAGTCAACTGACCAAGATATTTATGATAGTTACAACTACTCGAATATTTTAAATATAAATAGTTATGATCTAAAGAGGATTGTAACGAATATCTGAATGGATGAAGCTACTATGAGAAATTGACTCAAAGGTCATAAAAATCATATTTCCTTGCAGTTTGTGAACACGAAAACAGAGAAAATGATGATTAGTATGAAAAGTAGTTATGTGTTAAAACTGAGAGACAACGAAAATAAAAAATATGAGCTACTAGAAACAAATTCAAGATACTATACGTAACATTTAAATAATCAAATGGAGGGAAGCTTCTACTTTATTGCAAATGTCCAATGCGAGGCATAAATACAATGGTATCACCTTGAGGAATGATGCTTGTATATGGCAGCCAACACTCCCTTTGGGAAGGGTTCTTTAACTCTCCAAAATTCTCTCAAACAAACTTAGGGAAGGAGTCAAGCAAGCATGAAGGCAACTAGACAATAGGATAATCGATGGACATGATGACTCCCTATCCAATTCCTACAACAAAACCTTTGTTCTCATTTATCCTTATGAATTGTATGCTTATTGCTTCTTGGTGCTGAGATCAAAGTGGATTTCTGACCAGTTTCTCCAGCCTAGGGGTACCTTTATGTTTGTATGCTTAACCAACAATTAATGAGACATAAAAATAAATCAAAATATGGATGACTTTCTGTTAGGATGCTCATCCATGAAGTGCTAGGTTTGGATCTTCTTTTTAATACAATTGAATTTTTTATTAAATTTTCCAACTGGAAATAAACCCTTCTTATGGCCTCGTTACATTTTTTGGGGAAATACTGTAAAAATAACTACAAATACAAACTACTCAAAAATATATACAAATAACATTTTAACATAAATGCATTAATGAGATCCCATATAGTATAATCAAAAGCTCATAATACTGGGTACACAAATATCACATACTATTTATCATTGATAATTCCAACTTGTCCAACCAAAATGTCACTTTTTCAAGTGAAAGTATTAAATGTATGGGTTTAAATGAAACGACCATGACATCAGAAACACCACAAGGATCATAACAAGAATAATTTTACAGATTGTAGGTCTATATAGATTTCCACCAACAACTTTTGTTGGAATAGACATTGATAATAAGTCATCTTCACCACCTGCACCTACTTTTGAAACTGCTCCAAACACAAGATCGGTGGACATCTTATGAATCTCTGCTTGGTAATTTATGTTAAATGTCTGAAATTCAGCAGCATGGATTGTTGCTTCTTTGTGAAGAGGCTTCAGATTGTCTTTTTGAACTTGATAGATGCCTTTCATTTGGTTACATATCAATTCAGAATTTATGTAAACTACAATATCCTTGGCATCGTACTTTTTTGCCTCTTTTAATCCTTCAACAAGGGCAATATAGTATGCCTCATTATTAGTGGTTCTACCATAGACATCTCTCGTTCTTTGGAGAACCTGATTCAACGTATTGTTGAAAATAACATATTTAATCTTTACTTGACCAGGATTCAGACAGCAATACACTTCTATGCATAACGTCCACTTGTGCACCATTTTTTATTTTTTCACTATTTGTGCTTCCAAAGACATGGAAAAATAAAAAACAACAAATTTTGATTAAAAAAACCAAAGGTATGGCTGTGCCTTGAAAAATCAGAAAAATTAAGAAAAATAAAAAAAATAGTTTATCGGAAATATTGAGAAAATATCAGAAAAAATTAGCAAGCATAAACTTAGACCTGAAAAACTCAGAAAAATCAGGAGACATCAGCGATATTCAAATCACGGCATATGACTATAAGAGGTTTATTTTCTCTCTACCCACTGAGAAAATTCATATGATGGAACACTGATGATTGGTAAATATTCAATGAATCCAATATTACTAATTCATTCGTCTTGTCTTTTTCATTGTCAATCACTTCTTGGTGCCCAAGAATTTAGTAGCAATATATGTCTCTCTATCATAATTCCGTTCTGCCTAAAAGACCAAACGAGCAGCTACAACAGTGCTCTACACCATTTTTCTTAGATTGAGAAAATTAAAATAATCACCTTGTGGTTGTTGGTGTTACTCTTTGTCATTAGAATGATAGGATACTTCTTCTGGCTTCTGTCATATGCATTTTAGGTGTTGTTTCAGTTGTATTTGGGTAGCCATTAAAGTACAACATCTCCACCATGGTTTTATTGTGTTAATAAATAATGATAAGGAAACTGCAAATGGTTATGTAATACCCATTTGGACTTAATCAATTTTTTTAGTGTTTCTGCAAATGGCTTTTGTCAGGGATGTTGGGATATTGGAGCATAAAACCAGTCCATATTTTCTCAAATTTCAAACCTCCATTATTAAGAAATTGGCACTAACAATTTCAAACTGACATTGACAACCTTGGAGAAAGAGTTACTTGAATGGTTTCCTTTTGAAATAGGCTTACTTGCTAATGGATATGATTCCTATAGGGTTTCTTGATCAATGAATCAAACATTTATGATATACCAAAATATTGTAGTGACATAGAAAACTACCAAAAGAAATAACCATGATAGTTTAGGACCACCTACAAACAAAAAGATCAACTAAACCCACATGATTCTTATCGGCCACACGCATATAAAATACTTGAAGCGATGCCAACTGTCAACTGATCTCATTATGTAAAGAGATTGGGAAACCAAGATTTAAAAACTAAACAAATTAGTACAAACTCAAATCTACAATCTGGTAACAGGAAGGAGTAGTTGGAAACTCATATAAGAGAGTCCTCTCCTTTCAAATGTTATTCAATTGTTATCCTTTTTCTATAATCTATTCTAACCATTACAAACCCTTTTATAATCTTTGATTCCAAACACCATCCAGCATAAACTATTTCTCCCTATTTATTCCCTAATTCTCGCTGTTTGATTCCCTAATTTTCCTTTCCAGCATACTATTTAAAGTTGCCAGCATAAACTATTTCGTATTATAGCTCGGAGTTGGATTAGATAGCTTACCTATTAAATATATCTGGATAAGTTATCAGTTCGCACTATGCAAGGGAGGCTATCGGAGTTCGAGCTTGAAGAGAGACAGAGTTGAAACTCGTTGGTTGTCCATGTTCAAGCTTGAAGAGAGATGGATACATGGGAGGCTATCTACATTCGTGTTTGAAGAGATCGAGCAAGTATCAGTTAGTAAGACATAGGGGAGGCAGAGAATTGATCAATGGAATTGACTGCAGGAGGAGGGTTCTCCATGTTTGGGCGCTCCCTTGCTTGACGTTCAAATTCGCTTGCATTAACTGAAGGGTGACAGGGCGATCCGAGAGTGGATTCTGTCAGAATGTGATGGTGCATGGGACCCGCAGTGCTCTGGGGAGTTCCATATCTTACCATCAACGGAGGGAGGTGGAATTCAGACGGCCAAATCGTAACTCCAGTTTTCTCATGCTGTTAAACCTCTCTCGACGACACCTGGTGGGCCACGGGTGCATATCATTGAGAGAATATCCCATTCCCATTTTCATTCTCTAAGAAACTACAAATGGACATTCTTCAGCCTACTGTATACTGGACATTCTCCAGCCTATTGTATACTTTACACACGCAAGCCCACAACCATTACCTTCATACAAACATTCTCAGCCTCAAAGAAACTAGTCACGAAAGATTATTAATTTTGTTATAAAGGTGTATTTCCCAAGATTTCCATCCCTTTGGTTGGCATTCCTACTCAGATATATATATACATACATACATATATATATATATATATATATATATATATATATATATATATATATATATATATATATATATATATAGAGAGAGAGAGAGAGAGAGAGAGAGAGAGAGAGATTTTACCTCCTCCCATTTCCATTTTGGTTCCTCAATGGACATGGCATCGACCTCAAAAGAAAATGGAGATTTGGAACACATTATGCAACTCTTTTGTCCTCTCATGCTCTCAAACCATGCCTATGCACGTGATCTTTATAAAGGTCAATTCTATGGGATTCCAAGGCTACAGTGCTGCACAGTCTCATATATTTTAAGCAAAACCTAGGCCACCTATATTCCCAAGCCATTGTGACCCTAGCCTTCGCCATGTTCCACAATTAATAATTAATACATCCTGTAAATAATATTTATATATTTTCTATAATATAACATAGACCTAAACTATCCATATAAGTTAAGAATCAATCAATTATTTATTTATTTATTAAAGTTAAGAATCAATCAATTATTTATTTATTTATTAACTTGGATTTCTTAAAACATTATTTTCTATAGAGGTTATCTCTCCATCCCCACCTGATTTCATTATAATCATCCATTTTGGCTTTTAAAATCCTATGGTTATACCTATCTCCATCCATACATCTCTACTTTCATTTATTCAACCGAGAGCGAACCAAATAGTTATTGACTCCAGCTAGTTGTATCTGTCTCAAAAGTGCCTCGAAAATGATGTAGTAAACATATTACATCATTGGAAAAAGAAGTATGGCATGGAAAAAGAAGGATGGCATTCAAGATGCGAGTAGGATAAAAGAAAACAAAAATGCCTCTCTTTTTCAACGAATTGTTAATCAAAACTGGTCAAAATTGTTTCTGTAAATTGCTATTTCCGCAATTTTGTAATTTCAGCAATGGTATTTTCTTGTCCTAGACTGAATGCCCAATTTTAAAATGGCCCAGATGGCTGAAATTGCAATTTGAGCGACTTAAGATCACTAATTGTTGGAAACGTTCTAATTTGGCAATCTATCTTGATTATGTCATTGCTAATAAGTTTAATCATAACCAAAACGCCCCTACTAGCATGAATCCAGCAAAACAATTGTTTCCGAAATCGTAATTTGGAGTGCTTAGATTGCGATTTTGGCAACAATTGTTTTGTCAGATTGCTACTGGTAGGGGTGTTGTGGCTATGATTAAATTATTAACAATGACATAATCAAGATAGACTGCCAAATTAGAATGTGTCCAATAATTAGTGATCTTAGACTTAACTCATGCTATCCTTCTACTACACTTAGGATCTATTAGATGAATCCGAGTTGCATTACTAGGTACCGGCTATTTATTCAATTATGAAATGAAGGGAGTTTGACTATTTCCCAGCTTTCTTATACTCTTTCACAACTTTCTTATACTCTTTCCATCGGGTTAAATCAATAGATGATATAGCTACTAGTTAATGATTACTTCTTGGTATAATCGATTAGTGGGTCAAAGATATGATATTACTTCTTGGTATAATTTGTCAGTGGGTCAGAGATATGAGGTAATTGTTTTTAGGTGATTAACATAGAAAGGTTGGTCAAAAGTGAATTATATATATAATTTATTTCAATTCAGAATCCCTTGAACCTCTTCAAGAAATTTAATGCTTTCGGTTTATGATCACCAACTTTGTTTTCTAAATTCAACTAACACTTAATGCAATAGGTACACTAATATTTCAACAGGAATCGACGCCGCCTGTGTTAGGATCTCTTACCTTCCTCATCAGGGGTTAAATTTGATAGGAACCCTTACCCATCAGTAAAAAATTTTATGATGTCTTTGTTTTAGAAGTTGCCTTTCTTTTAATGTTTAAAAACTATTTTTACCCTTCAATTGAAATTTATAGTTTGAGCAATTACATTGAGTAGTAATAGGGGTCGAAATTTTGAATTTGGAGTAGAAAGGTTTTGAATAAAAATGTGAATAAGTTTGGAGTAGCAATGTTTTGAATAAAAATGCAAATAAGTTTGATGTAGCATAGATCTAATGCGAATTAAATATTCCATGCAAATTTTTGTGTGAATGCACTCATCTTTCGGGAATATTGGTGAGAATTGTGTTATTTCCTTTTCTGTACAAGCATGGGTTAATGTATAAAAATGTTTGGTGAAATTACTGAATGGAATGTGTTAAATAATTAATCCCAAGTCATAAGTACTAATAAGAATGAGAGTGGATGGAACTAATCAATGATCAAGTGTAGAATAACTTCTTGAATGGAATGTAGATTCGATCATCCATAGGTTCTTTTAATCGACTGGTAGAGGAAGATTAGGAGATGAAAATGGTCAATGGTTAACTCCCCTCTTGCATCCCAATACCAATTTTGTTAATGGTTTTGATGTGGCACTATATGGGAACCATTGAGACATGAAGATGGTTTTGTAAAACCACTACCTTAAACTCCCAATACCACCTATGTGTTTAACCCTTTTGGGTTTGGAAAACCACTACCTTCAACTCCGAATACCACCTGTGTTTAACCCTCTATCATAGGTTTTGGTCACCTGGTAGCATAGTTGTATACCATAGTTTGACCCCACATATGGCTAGACCCTCGGTTTTTTTTCTTGAACACACACACAATATATAAAAATGACACACTTACAAACTCTAAATGCAAAAAATCGTGGTTCTATTTCTACTAGAAATCAAAGGGCACTACACTCTATTGAAAACAATTTATAGGCTCAAATCATAAGCCTATCATTCGCAGAGAATAAGGCTTCAACCTAATGTTTGAATAGGGTGTAATTATCCATCACAAGGCAATCAAATTCGAGCTTACCCCATCCCCAAATACAATGTAGTCATGCCTCGCCGCTACAAGGATTTCCCCAATTCGATTCAAGAAATCCACGAGTTTGATTTCTCTGCCCACGATTTTCCAGGTTGGAGTCAATTAATATTCTATTCTTCTTTTGCTTCAATTATAGACCTCCCATAATTCATCAATGCTCCCCTGCTTGTATCCTTCTCTTGTATCTAAGCATTACAGATTCATCTTCCTGGCATGATTTTCTCCCTCTGTCCACTATTATAGATCTTCAATCATGGAAATCGATGCCTTTTTTGCACATTATAGCTCTACTACTTAGTTTATTGGTCCATGGAGTTAAATTGTCAAAGTGTGTTTCAAACTATCTAATACTAATAACAAACACTCTCAAAGAAGGGAGGAGAATAATGCACAGGAATGGCCTAGTATAACAAACACTCTCAATGAAGGGAGGATAATAATGCACAGGAATAGCTTACAGAATCTATTTACATAAAAAAATTGCAATTCTACTTCATACACTCTCTCATTTTTTGAAATGGGTAATAGTTTTTCAAACAGGTAAAAATTGTCAAATACTATTTGTAAATACAGGTAACTAAATGAAAGAGTCACAGGTGCTAGGAACTCAAGGATCAAAGGAAAATAACAAATAAAAATACCTTTTAGGTTGAGCGGGGTTCATTCGGTCACATTAGTGCAACAGTAGAACATTCTACCTTCCTAAACACCATCGTGAAACCATCAACATTGGCATGAGAAGCTCCCAAGAAATTGATTAATGAACATGGTCTCTCACTCCTTGTAAAAACCACTGGATAAAACGGTAGAATAGTTGTTTCCAATTCCAAGCGGTAAGGTTACAGCTAAGAGAGGACAAGTACGATACCAATTACCAAACCAACTGCATTAAATATGGAGAGTGGTAAATATAGTAGCCTACGCTTATAGACTACAAGGTTGTAACTGTTGGAAAAACGTAATTACAAGTTGATTGCGTATCTAGTCTGTGCCGGATCTTCCAGACACTCAATCAGTCTTTTTGTCAGTATGCAATGTCATACAGTCAGTCAGTCATTCAGTTAGTCTACAACCAATCCGGCGCACGTCTTATTGTATTTATGTAACCGCGTTTTTATTCCGCATGTCAAGAATTCTTAGATAGAAATTAATTGTAGTGTTTAATGTAACTCAATAGCTTCCTGGCAAAGTGATCTTAAGTCAGTGGTTATGCAATTCCTATATATGGAAGAAGATAATTGAAACTCAGAGAGATGTGTGAGGGAAGAAGAGAAGAGCAAGAGTGAAAAGAGAAGAAGCTCATAGCCGTGAAGATCCCAAGCTCTGTAAGAAGTGAAATATCAAAGTAAAATCACATCTCTATGTAATACGACAAGTTAATCAGTTTTATTATGGTAATATATATAAGTTCATAGTTTTATGTATTCATTCTCAAGAATGTTGAATATTTCATGTTGTACATGCGTGGATGTTATTTACATTTACGGTCTGTAAAAGAAATCAAGATTTCCAAATAGTTCACAGTGGTAAAAGTTCTATTTTAATGAGGAGTAACTTCACGTAATATTCATTGAAATGTTTTGGTTCTTATTTCTTAGCAATAATATTTTAAGATAAAGTTTCAACTTTGCATAAATCAACTTCGCAATTTCACATAAATTTACTTCACATTTATGCGAAGTTCTCAACTTCGCGAAATACTTTACTTTGAGTACTTCTCAACTTGAGGAACCTTTTTACTTCGCGTAACTTCTTAACTTCACGGGACTCTTAAACAAACTTTATATTAAAATATTCTTGCTAAGAAATAAGAACCAAAACATTAAAATGAAGCTTACATGAAGTTACTCCTCATTAAAATAGAACTTTTAACACTGTGAACTATTTGAAAATCTTGATTTCTTTTACAGACCGTAAATGTAAATAACATTCACGCAAGTAAATATGGAGAAGATGTGCGACATGCAATATTCAACATTCTTGAGAATGAATACATAAAACTATGAACTTATATATTACCGTAATAAAACTGAGTAACTTGTCGCAATACACAGAGATGTGATTTTACTTTGATCTTTCACTTCTTACAGAGCTTGGGATCTTCATGACTATGAGGTTCTTCTCCTTTCACTCTTGCTCTTCTATTCTTCTCTTCTTCCCTCACACATCTCTCTCTGAGTTTCAATTATCGTCTTCTATATATAGGAATTGCATAACCATCGACTTAAGATGACTTCACCTGGAAGCTACTAAGTTACATTAAACATTGCATCTAATTTCTACCTAAGAATTCTTGACATGCGGAATACAAAAGTGGTTACATAAATACAATAAGACGCGCATCGGATTGGTTGCAGACTAATTGACTGGCGGACTGATTGTCTGACATTTCAGTCTGACTGAGTCTCTGATAGAGCCGACGCATACTAGATACGCAATCAGCTTGTAATTACATTCTTCCAACACTCCCCCTTAATTATGAGCAGATGGGGATCTTTAAACAAAAATAAAAATTTACAAAATGTTTCAGAGCTTAAACATGCTCTGTGCATGACGAAGTTCACTGTGTAGAACTTGTCACTCCTAAACAACTTAGCAGATATTGGAATGTGTCCCTTGCCAATGGTTTTGTAAATATGTCTACTAATCTTCAGACCTGCAAAATTCTAAACATATTTTTTTGTTATTTATCAATTATCTTATAAAATGATACCTTGTGTCCATGTGCTTGGTTCTCTTGCGGAACACATGATTCTTTGATAGTGCGATAGTTGAATTGTTGTCGCAGTAAATGACTGTGGGTTCTTGTTGGTTCTACGATAGATCACTTAACATCCTCCGCATCCAAACAGCTTGGCATGTAGTGCTTGTAGCTGCAACATACTCAGCTTTTGCTGAAGAAAGAGTTACAATGGGTTGTTTCTTTGAATCCCATGATACAACCCCTGTTCCTAAATGAAATGTATTCCCATATGTGCTTTTTCTTTTATCTATGCCACCTCCATTGTCACTGTCAGTGTATCCAATGAGTTTGAAATTTTCTAAGGTTGATTACAAAATACCAAAGTCTTTTGTTCCACTTACATACCTCAAAATTCTTTTAGGTTTGCTTTCCAATGAGATTCTTTTGGTGATTCCATGAATCTTGAGATTAAACTGACTCCATACATGATGTCTGGCCTTGTTGCTGTAAGATACATAAGGCTTCCAACAAGCCTTTTAAACAACGTGGGATCTACATTGGATCCATCATCATCCTTCCTCAATTTCAAACCTATTATCACTCGTTTTGGAGCTGTCTTACAGTTTAACATCTTAAATCTATTCAAGAGATCACATCAATGCCAAAAAAATACTTCATAAGCCCCAAATTAGTCATTTCCAATTCACTTTCCATGACTGATCTAAATTCTTCTATGCCAAAATCACCAGTCAATATTAAATCATCTACATACAGGAAGACAATTAGATTATTACCTTGCTTGTTGATTTTTGTGTACAACGTTGGCTTACATTCACTTTTGTGAAATCCATTCTGACTGAGCTAAGAGTTAATGCGACTGTACGAAGCTCTAGGAGCTTGCTTCAAACCATAGAGTGCCTTTTTCAACCTGTATACTTTGTGTCCTTGTCTTGGAACTTCATATCCTTGTGGTTGTTCCACATATACTTCTTCCTCCAAATAACCATATAAAAATGCAGACTTAACATCCATTTGGTAAACATGCGATATCTTATGTGCTGCGATGGCCAAAACTGTTTTGATAGTGTCCATTCGTGCTATAGGTGCAAAAGTTTCATTGAAGTCTATGCCAGGCTGTTGTGTGAACCCTCTTGCTACCAATATTTCCTTGTGCTTCTACACATTTCCATTAGCATCTTGCTTGGTCTTATAAATCCATTTCACGCTTATCACATCCTTGTCCTTAGGAGCAATAACTAGTTCCCATGTTGTTAGTTTTGTACCTAGGGAAGTGTTCCCCTAGTGACTACTTTCCTAAGTCACTTAGAAAGGGGAAAAGTGACCCTCACATTAAAAACACATTAATGAGACTTTATATTTTTGAAGTCACTTTTTGCTAAAGTTAAGTGGGTGAGTAAATGTTTATTTAAGTGAATTAAATAAAGTGATATTTTTGCTCTCATCAAATCTTAGCCATTGGATTGGATTCATCTCCACCGTTGGATTAGATTCCCTCTTAGGGTTAGAAAAAAAGCATGAAGGAGGAAAAGAGACTCATTCTTGAGTTATTGAGAGAGAGGAGAAGAGCTTAGCAGCTAGCACGATTTCCAAGGAGTAGCAAGGCATAGAAATCGAGGAGTCTTCAACATAAGTTTTTGGGCACATTTCCCAACATTGTCGTACATCATAAATCTGGGCACTAATATCGAGGACAGTCCTAGGCACGCAGACCGAGAACAACAACACAGAAATCAAGGCGTTCTGGGCACAAATCCCGAGATAACCAGCATGGTTTTCAAGGGAGTTCACAGGCACATTTCCCAAGACAGGATCGAGTTTCAAGATAGTGAATCTGGGCACTATTCTTGAGGCATATTCTGCTCAGTTTGTGAAGAAGGTACATGGCACGGGTTTCAAGACATTTGGCACAGTTTTCTAGAAAGATAACAGCACAGAAATCGAGGAACAAACAACACAGAAATTGAGGGAGATTTCAATTTAGTTCATGCACAGAAATCGAGGTGCATTGGAACAGATATCGAGGAAAGTACAGTGGTACGGAATGTGTGTTTTCCAACACAGCTTTTGAGTTAATTCTGGCACGGATTTCTAGGATGTGGGCACATAAATCGAGGTTCAGTTTGGTGCACATTTTTCAAGAAATATTCTGCTGAGTGGTGAAGATAAGTTAATCTTTTTATTGTAATGCTGTGATGAATATCTTGCTGAAGAAATAATATCTCTCTCTCTCTAACTGGTTTTCCCCGTGGGGGTTTTCCAGGGCTCGATTTTGGCCAAAAATATCTGAGTCTATCTTTTCATGTGTGAATGTTTAAAATGTGTTTTCAGCCTGTTAGTAGCATTATATTGTGTGTTTGATTGTTACAGAAAATTTTTATAAGTAACCTACAGCCTATGCATAACCGACTGTAGGTGAAAACCACATATTGTTAACACAAACCAGCAGACAATAAAGTGCAAAAAAATTCCACATGGTATCAGAGTAAAGGGGACATGAAAACAGTGATAGTTTGCAGACACACATAAAATTTCAGATCTCAGAAACTTCAGTTTTTTCTTATCTTCCGTTAGTGGGAAGCGTTCTATTGGGGTGGTGTTCAGATGGCTACAGGTTTGAGGATTGAAGATAGGTTGAATGGAACAGAAAACTTTGTGCCTTGGAAGGCCAGAATCCTGTTGATTTTGGAGGAGAATGAGCTATGGGTGGAGGTGGTGAGGAACACTACTACCAACCCCATTGCCATTCCAGATGGCACAGATGCTACAACTCTTTCAACCTTCAACAAGAAAGATTGTAAGGCTAGGAGGATCATCCTTGATGCAGTAAAAGACCATATAATCCCTCACATTTCCAGGAAGAACAAGGCACATGAGATGTGGAGTGCCTTGACTAGCTTTTATGAGAGTTCCAATGAGAACAGGAAGATGGTTCTCAAGGAGAAACTCAAGAGTATCAAGATGAATGGAGGAGAGGGAGTCACAGCTTACCTCACTAGGATTTCTGCAGTTTGGGATGAACTGGCAGCGGTTGGTGAAGTAGTATCTCCTACCGAGCTAGTACGCACAACAGTGAATGGGGCTTCAAAGTCCTGGAGTGCATTTGTGCAGGCCATAGTGGGCAGAGAGAACCTACCATCTTGGGAGAGGCTATGGGATGACTTTGTGTAGGAGGAGACCAAGAGGGGTCTCGTAAAGGGCAGTTCATCAGGTGGTGGGGTAGATGAGGAGAACGTGGCACTGACAGCCAAGGGTAAGAAGAAGAAGGGTCCTAAGAAGAATGGGGCCAAGAGGCAGCAACAGTAGCAACCACAGGGTGGAAAGAAGAAGGACATGAGTAAAATTAAGTGCTATTGTTGTCAGGCGTTTGGGCACTATGCATCACAGTGTCCAAGCAAGAAGAAGAAGAAGGGACAGGGACAGCAAACAGCAGCCTCAACAGAGATTGATGAGTTTGGTGACAAGTTTCAGAGGGATTTTTCGCTATATGCTGGACAGATTGAGAGAGAGAGAGTCTCCTTAGCCACCAGCACAGACATGGATATGGAGAGTGAGCACTCATTGTTGACAGGGCATCAGACAGGTCCATCCACCACTGGTACGTGGTACATTGACAGCAGAGCCTCGAGACACATGACAGGTACTCGGGAGTTGTTCTCCGAGCTATCACAGACAGCTAGAGAGGTGGAGGTGGTACTTGGTGACAACACCATTGTTAGAACAGTGGGTCAGGGACCATTACATTTGAGAGGGATTCCATGAGTCCCATGACTTTGAGGGATGTGTTCTACGTCCCTGGGCTGAAAAAAAACCTTGTTTCAGTTTCCACTATTGAGGACAGGGGTCTTGGGGTGTGCTTCTCAGATGGGAGAGTGCAGGTGTTTCCCAACACCACAGGTGTATCTACCCCCATGGATATTGGAGTTAAATGTGGACGACTGTACAAGTTATTGTTTCAGCCACAGCATGCTCTAGCACACAATAGCAGCAGCAGTAGCAGTGAGCTATGTGAGTTATGGCACAGGAGGATGGCCCATTTACATCACCCCGCTCTGAGATTGTTTAGGAGCATGGTCACAGGTTTACCTGAGTTCGACACTGAGCAGAGTGATGTGTGCAGAGGGTGTGCTTTGGGAAAGTACACCAAGATTGCTTTTCCTAGCAGTGACATGAGAGCAGCAGGAGTGCTTGACTTGATTCATTCTGACATTTGCAGTCCTATGTCCTTAGTATCTCTGGCTAGTCATGAGTACTATATCAACTTCATTGATGACTACTCCAGGAAGACCTGGATCTACTTCTTGAGGAGCAAGAAGTCCCCACTTGTATTGAGTGTCTTCCAAGGGTTCAAAGCCCTTGTGGAGAAGTAGACGGGCAGGAAGATCAGGATGCTGAGATCAGATAATGGGGGTGAGTATACCTCCAAGGAGTTCAATGCTTTCTGCAGGCAGGAGGGTATACAATGACAGTTGATAGTTCCCTACACTCCTGAGCAGAATGGAGTAGCAGAGAGAAAGAACAGGTCGATCATTGGAGCAGTGAGAGCCATGCTTCATGATCAGGGGTTACCGTTCTTTCTATGGGCAGAGGCTTGTAACACTGCAGTGTATCTGCAAAACAGGAGTCCTCACCGTGCTTTGGGGAGGATGACTCCAGAGGAGATGTATTCAGGAAAGAAGCCTGAGGTGAGCCATTTTTGGATATTTGGCTCTCTGACTTACTCTCACGTCCCTTCTGAGAAGAGGACGAAGTTCGAGCCCACCGCAGAGAGAGGTATCTTTGTGGGTTACGATGAGACTTCGAAGGCATATCGGATTTACATTCCTTGCCAGAGAAGAGTTGTAGTTAGGTGGGAGGTGATGTTTGATGAGGAGAGAGATTTCAGGAAGTTGAGAGAGATGGAGCAGGGGGAGCCACCAGCTCCCACACCTCAGTTGAGTCAGGCTTCTTCCATAAAGGTTTCAGGTCCGCAGGTTTCTGGGGTGACTAGATCATAGGGTACAGGTACAGCTTCTACAGAATCAGTGGTTCAGATTACAGGTTCAGGGACAGGTTCAGGGATTGGCACAGGTTCAGGATCACAGGTTTCAGGCTCACAGATTGTAGGGTCCTCTAGGACTAGTTCATCAGCTACAGGTCCTCAGGGTGTTAGACCTCATGGTTCTGGCACTTCCTCAGATGAAGATACACCAGTTTGGGAAGAGCATTCAAGGAAGAAGAATCCCAAGTGGCTTCAGGAAACCTTGAAGGAAGCATAAGCATTTGGTAGACCTCAGGAGCCGATCAGGACGATTGTTGAGCCAGATAGATATGGGATGGCCCTTGTTGCGAGTCTTCGTGACTCTGCGCCTTCTACCTTTGAGGAGGCTTCTCAGCATCAGGTATGGAGAGATGCCATGATGGAAGAGTACCATTCCATCATGAAGAATGATGCTTGGGAGATTGTGTTGAGACCTGAGGGGAAGTCAGTTGTGACTTCCAAGTGGCTCTACAAGGTCAAGCATGTTGCAGATGGCAGTGTGGAGAAATTGAAGGCTCGATTTGTGGCTAGGGGTTTCTCACAGGTTGAGGGAGTTGACTATGATGAGACATTTTCCCCAGTTGCTCGGTATTCCTCTATCAGGGCAGTGATATCTATAGCAGGAGAGATGGGTTGGAAGATCCACCAGATGGATGTGAAGACCGCATTTCTCAATGGCCTTGTACAGGAGGAGGTGTATTTGGAGCAGCCACAGGGATTCGAGATACATGGGAGAGATTCTCATGTGTGCAGGCTTAGGAAAGCCTTATACGGTCTGAAGCAAGCTCCTAGAGCTTGGTACTCCAGGATAGATGCATATTTGACTTCGATGGGATTTCAAAAGAATGAGGCTGATCCCAACCTATACTACATTGTGGTTGGTGGAGATCCACTCATTCTTCTTCTATATGTTGATGACTTATTTATCACTGGAGTTGAGCATCTTATTGCACAGTGCAAGAGAGATCTTGCTGCTGAGTATGAGATGACTGACATTGGGCTGATGCATTACTATTTGGGGATGGAGGTTTGGTAGGAGCCAGGACATATTTTCCTAGGACAGGGGAAGTATGTAGCAGAGATTTTGAAGATTTATTGGATGGACGACTGCAGGCCTATGTCTACACCTATGATCACCAACTTGAAGCAACTTCATGCTTCAGAGGGTAAGTTGGTGGATCCCACACTATATCGTCAGCTCATCGGATCGTTGATGTATCTGGTCAACACCAGGCCAGACTTGTGCTTTGCGGTCAACACTCTTAGCCAGTTCATGGTGTAGCCTAGGAGTGTGCATTGGACTATTGCAAAGCACATCTTGAGATACCTAGCAGGGACAGTGGATTATGGTCTAGACTACAGGGATTCGGGTGGAGTTAGCTTGGTTGGGTTCACAGATTCAGACTGGGCAGGTTGTGTGAGGGACCGGAAGAGCACTTCCGGTTGCTATTTCAGGTTGGGTTTGGTAGCAGTGTCATGGTTCAGCAAGAAATAGAAGTCCAGTGCATTGATTTCTGCTGAGGCTAAGTATATGGAAGCCAGTCAGGCGACTTGCGAAGCACTGTGGCTTCGTAAGTTATTGGTAGATTTATTTGATCAGCAGTTGAGACCTACGGTGATTTACTGCGACAATCAGAGTTGCATTCAGCTCTTTGAGAATCTGGTTTTCCATGACAGGTCGAAGCACATTGAGATCAGGTACCACTTCATTCGATACTACGTTCAGAGAGGGGCAGTTGAGCTACAGTATATATCCACTGATGAGCAGGTTGCAGATGTCCTGACGAAGTCTTTGGGGAGGGGGAAGTTTGTCTTCTTCAGAGATAAGTTGGGAGTGGTGCGGAACACCTTCCTCGGTAAGAGGGAGTGTTAGTTTTGTACCTAGGGAAGTGTTCCCCTAGTGACTACTTGCCTAAGTCACTTAGAAAGGGGAAAAGTGACCCTCACATTAAAAACACATTCATGAGACTTTATATTTTTGAAGTCACTTTTTGCTAAAGTTAAGTGGGTGAGTAAATGTTTATTTAAGTGAATTAAATAAAGTGATATTTTTGCTCTCATCAAATCTTAGCCATTGGATTGGATTCATCTCCACCATTGGATTAGATTCCCTCTTAGGGTTAGACAAAAAGCATGAGGGAGGCAAAGAGACTCATTCTTGAGATATTGAGAGAGAGGAGAAGAGCTTAGCAGCTAGCACGATTTCCAAGGAGCAGCAAGGCACAGAAATCGAGGAGTCTTCAGCATAAGTTTTTGGTCACATTTCCCAACATCGTCGTACAGCATAAATCTGGGCACTAATATCGAGGATAGTCCTGGGCACGCAGATCGAGAACAACAACATAGAAATCGAGGCATTCTGGGCACAAATATCGAGATAACCAGCATGGTTTTCAAGGGATTTCATGGGCACATTTCCCAAGACAGGCTGGAGTTTCAAGACAGTGAATCTGGGCACTATTCCTAAGGCATATTCTGCTCAATTTGTGAAGAAGGTACAGGGCACGGGTTTCAAGACATTTGGCACAGTTTTCTAGAAAGATAACAACACAAAAATCGAGGGAGATTTCAGTTTAGTTCATGCACAGAAATCGAGGAAAGTATAGTGGTACGGACTGTGTGTTTTCCAGCACAGTTTTTGAGTTAATTCTGGCACGGATTTCTAGGCTGTGGGCACACAAATCGAGGTTCAGTTTGGTGGACATTTCTCAAGAAAGATTCTGCTGAGTGGTGAAGATAAGTTAATCTTTTCATTGTAATGCTGTGATGAATATCTTGCTGAAGAAATAATATCTCTCTCTCTCTAACTGGTTTTCCCCGTGGGGGTTTTTCTAGGGCTCAATTTTGGCCAAAAATCTTTGAGTCTATCTTTTCATGTGTGAATGTTTAAAATGTGTTTTCAGCCTATTAGTAGCATTATATTGTGTGTTTTATTGTTACAGAAAAATTTTATAAGTAACCTAAAGCCTATGCATAACCGTTTGTAGGTGAAAACCACATATTGTTAACACAAACCAGCAGACAATAAAGTGCAAAAAAATTCTACACATGTTTGAGTCTTCTCAATGCATTCTATTTCTTCATCCATGGCTTGTGCCTAGACTTTATCTTCAACAACTTCTTAAAATGTTAGTGGATCATTAATTTGAGAAAATAATGCAAAAAATGAGAATGAATTGGGTGTACCAGTCTCGTATATCTCACGCAGACTTCTTGTCTTTGTCGGAGTTGATGATGTCAAACTTCGCAAACTACTAGATGGAGTTTGTTGCGTACTTGGTGTGCTTGTCGGAGTATCTTGAACTGCAACTTGTGTCGGAGTTCCTTGTGTTGAAACATGTCGCATTGTCCTAGGAGTAAACGGAGCTGTAGAATTCTAATTTATATGCAGAGTCCCAACAACATCTTCTGCAATGTCATCATGTTCGACACGTGACACAATTTTAACATTCTTCTCTACGGTTCCATCCCATGCTTCATTTTATACAAACTGAACATCTCGACTGATAATAACTTTTCTTGCTACAGGGTCATACAACTTGTATGCTTTTGTGTCTTTAGAATACCCAATAAAAATGCATTTCTGTCCTTTATTGTCTAATTTCCTTCTTAGCTCATCTGGAACATGTGCGTATGCTACACAACCAAAAAAATTTAAATGTGAAACACTATGTTTCTTACCTGTCCATGATTCTTGAGGAACTCTGTTCTTCACACTTTTCATGGGACATCGATTCATGATGTATACAATAGTTTCCACTACCTCATCCCAGTATTCATTTGATAAATGCATGGCTTCTAACATACTGCGCGCCATATCAATAATGGTTATGTTCTTCCTCTCTATGATACCATTCTACTGTAATGTATACCGCATAGTGAATTGCCTCTGTCTACCATGATTTTTACAAAAAATTAAGAAATCATTTGAAACATACTCACCACCTCTGTCTGTTCTTAAGATATCGATGTTGTAACCACTTCACTTCTCCACAAGTGCCTTGAACTATTGAAAACAACCAAACGCATCAGATTTGTGTTTTGAAAAATATGCCAAGATTTTTCTTGTGAAATCATCAATAAATGTGAGAAGGTAAGTGCATCTTCCCATGGACGGTGTTTGCATCGGTCCACAAATATAAGAGTGTACAATTTTAAGTGGTGTGCGAGCTCTATATGACTTTCCAACTAAAAAATTCTCTCTGTGTTGTTTTCCAAAAATACATCCTTCACAAATTCTTTATGGCTTTTCAATCAACGACAATCCTTTCACCATGTCCTTCATGTGCAGTAAATTCATCCCACCAAAATTCAGATGAGCAAATTTGAAGTGCCACTACCAGGATTCCTCCTTTATTTCTGTTTGAAACACTGCTTGGATTTCTGTGTTGCTGTGATTGTCTGCTGTTTTACTTTCTGCCTCAAATGCAGCTCCAAAATTTTCATTCTGACTTCCATGAACAACTTGAGTTGTTTTTCCTTTTATGTTTGGCCTTATCCTCAAAGGAAACAAGCTATTTCTTGTCATCTTCACTTCGGTTACTAAGCGATTGCTTGGATATATGTTTTTAATCCAACAATGCTTTCCTGTCATGTGAAATCTATAACCCTTTTCAATCAGTTGTCTAATGCTCATCAAATTATGCTTCAAAACTTGAACATAATAAACATCAGGAATAAATTTATTCTCTTCCTATTTGGTTAGAATATCAATAGTACCCTTACCGAAAACAGTGACTTGAATATTATTTCCAAGTGTGACATCAATTTGAACTGATTTATCTAGACTAGAAAATAAATTTAAATTACTAGTCATATGATTGCTACAGCCTACGTCTAAATACCATATGTCATTTGGACTTTCTTCGATAGCATTGCATTCAAGTGGATATGCACATGCTAAGAAAACCGAGTTGGTTGGAATGCTGCTATTGCTTGACTGTGTTTGACCTTGCTTTCCTTGGTCATACTGCTTCTTCTTGGATTCATATGCGAAGTGTCCAAACTTCTTACAATAATGACATTGAATTTTTTATTTATCAGACCTCTATACACTTGGATGACTGGGGATCTAATTCTAACCTCTACCAATGACATATGTAGGGCTACTAATGTGTCCTCTTATGAAAGAACTTCTTCCTCTGCCTCTAGAGTTCGATCTTCCCCTTCCTCTTCCACGACTTATGGATGACTGTGTTGCAAATGCACCTTCTAATTATGTATCTGATATGTTGATTCTATGTTCATGATTTAGGAGTGAAGCTTGCAACTCATCAATAGTAAATTGGGACAAATCTTTTTTTTCCTCCAGAGTCACAACTAAAGATTCAAATTTATTTGGAAGAACTCTAAGAACTTTTTCAAAAACTCTTTGGTCACTTAGATTTTCTCTATGAGACTTTATTTGATTAATCAAACCAATAACTCAAGTATAAAATGATTCTACTGACTTTGTATCTTTCATTGATAGAGATTCAAAGTCTCTTCTAAGAATTTGTAGTTTGGCAGTCCTTACCTTGTTCAAGCCTTGATAAGAAGTTTCCAGTGTGTCCCATGCTTCCTTAGCTAACATTGTTGCTGCTACTCTTGGGAGTATGGATTCATGTGTTGCTTGATGTATGTAAAATAATGCATTTCCATATTTCTTCCTCTGTTCCTTCAAGACATCCTTCTCAGCTTGTGTGAGATTGTTGTATGCTACCATATCTGCTGGTTCTATATAGCCATTCTGTACTATTTCCCATACATCTTGACCTCTGAGCAAAGATTTCATAGTTAGAGACCAATATTCATAATTTTTTCCTCAAAAGATTGGATTTTGCAAATTACGAGAAGTGGAAGCCATTCTTAATCGCTTTTTCCTTTTTGTAAACAAAATTTCTACTTTCTGCAAACCACACTCTGATACCAGATCAAGGGAAAATCACACCGTGCAGTGAAAAGATGAACTGCGCAGTAAATGAAAGTTTTCTTTTTCTTCGCTTTGGACTTCGCTTCTCCTAGCATAAACTTTGCAAAGTAAACTTCTAATTTATTCCGAACACTTTAATTCGCAGATTAACTGCGCGGATTCATGATTCTAAGTCTCTACCCATTATACCAATTACCAAACCTACTCCTCTACCTCATTAAATAATAAGATTTGTAAATATATGCAATCCTAGTTACAGGTAAGTTTTAAAGGTGGCAGTCAATTTGACTGCCTAAAAAATTAAGCAGACTTCACTAATGATGTGCTTAAAAAATAAGCAGACTTCACTAATGACGTGCTTTTTCAATACATGGGTGTATTTTACGGTTAAAATCAGTAAATATGGGTAAACGACTGTCAAATTTAATGTTGAATCCTCATCATGGAGAACGTAGCCATTGTCGGGAAGTCAAGGAACCAGTTATGATCATTATTTGCACTGCCATAAAGGCTGTATGTTCACAACAGGACGTTTCCTGGAGAGTTGTATTGTTTGCGTAGTTGTTAACACAATTATGGGCACCGATGCTTTAATTTGGAGAGAGGTGTACACAACTCTCTTCACTTACAGGACTGTAAATGAACTATGATTTTGCAGTCATGAAGTATTTCTGAGTTCAACGCCTCAATTCCCACTCTTGTACTATTTTGGGAAGGGTGCATTCCTCTATGTAGGTTACTAGGTAGGCTCCATTCAATGGAGGACGAAGGCGTGGGGCACATTGACTTGTGATTCTTAGACTTGGTGGGGACAACGTAGAAAGAAAGTTCATGGCAATGATAATAATTGCTCATTGATGGATCACAGATTGACTTAATATTATTCAATTTCCTAGTTGGGCATTTAATATCTGGCCAACATGCGTATGGGCTGAACGCTGAAAACTAACGCTATCATTTCATGTCTTCTACAACTTCATTTAATGTCTTCTACAGCTTCAAAAATACAATTTGAAACTGGCACACTTATTCAAGGAGATTGAGTACATTTCAGTTCAAATGTTATTTCCAATTCAAATAGTAAGAAGACCATTAGCATACAAAAACAAGATAGTCGACCATATGTATTTTGTATATTAACGTAGGTTCAAGTTCTACACAAACATACATACAATCTTTAAGCTTGATGATCCTAAGGAAATATAGGGTTTACTACACAGTTTTCTCAAAAAGACATTAGAAAACCTGCGTTACAAGCTGACCTAAACAAGGTTGATTGAAGAGCCAAAACTAGATTCTTCTCTTATTATCTTACTAATTTGCTTTTTTTTTATTCTTTTGGGCGCTTTTTTTTAACCTCTCCGAGAGGCCGGGCAAGGAGCGGGCTCCCTTAATTTTCCAAATTCGGTATTCCAAGACATGGCTCGCACGAAGAAGCCACTTAATACTTACTTTTATCTACTAAAATATAAATCTAAGGGGACCGGCCACGTGTGTTGAGCTGGAACTGATCGTTGCAAGGCCTACCCTACTGGCTAGGTAAATTGAAGGGAGGTAGGTTAGGATGGAATCCAAAACCAACTTGCCACCCTAATTAAATACTCAAGGCAGACCTTCGCTATAATCACTCAGAAAATCCTTCTACTATTGTTACTACTATGATAAACAATTAATATAGGGAAACTAAGTGTTGAAATGGGCTTGTTATCAATCAATAGCTAAAGCTCATCCATCAGTTGGGGTTCTTTTCCCCACCCAAGACAGTAGCAAAAGAAAGCATCTAATTCCTTGTTACTTACAGAGGGGTAGAGCGAACAACCCTACTTAGCATAAGGGAGGGCTGGCTACTTTCCCACGTCGGATTCTGCGCATGCAGGGAATGATCTGGCCTAATTATAGAAATAAGGGTATCAGCTTCTTTTGTCCTTGGAACCAACCAAATATATATGAGATGGAATTCACCTCTATAATAAAGGAAAGTGAAGCTCGAGCAGGTTAAAAAATATCCATGAATCCAACGCTGTAATATAAGGTAATAAGTCCTTAAATTATATAAGAAAAAGGAAAATCCTTGAATGCAAAATATTTCAATTTTAAGTTTAGTATCTAGTATTTAGAAGGTTTGTAGTATGCAGAGCTCTAATTACTATTAAAATCTTAATAGTTAATAGAAACTAAATTTTGAATAAACAAGATAAAATAATAAAATCAGTACATTTAATTTACAAATAAAATGTTTATGACAAATATTTTTGAGGATAACACAAGTAGTTTTTGTAAATCAAATTATAAATATAATTTCATAATACTCAATAGGAAGAGGAGATACCTTTTATAACTTGTACTTACACATATATACCATAGGAGCTCATAGGAACATGCTGACAATAACTAGAAAACCACATTGTGCGGACTTCTCTCCTCCCAACCAACCCCTCAGTCATAGAGCCCAATACCAAGCCAACCCAATCATCACAATCAGAATCGTATTCTACCCTCAACCTCCAAACCTCCATCTCCGTAGAACCCCTTTTGCCCGACCAAACATACCCAAACAAGAGCAAAAAAACAAGAAGACCCCAAATGAGCCCCCAATTCCCCTATTTATGCATAATTCAAATTTTAATTTAAAAAATACAAAATTATGCATGAGGGCTACATGGCCTTCATACATTCTACTTTATTTAATCAATTTTAATTAACTTTACCCTACATTAGTAGCTAATTAACTTTATTAATATTTCTCATTTTTTATTTTTTTAATTAATTTCTCATTTTATTACTACTTTATAATTATAATTCCCTAATTAATTTTAGGATGTTACAATCAAACACTTCCTATATAAACTATGTTTTTTCTTGTAACTACTGAGTTTAGTCCATATAGCCCTAATGATGCAACCAATATTTTTGATACAAGTCTATTGAATCTCCATCCATCATTATAACCATAGGAGGGTATACTTACGAATTTTCTCATACAAAATTTCACCCCATGGAGCCATTATTCAATTTCAAAACTTTTTTAAGCCTTTAGTGGGAAACATAGCTAACAAATGCTTATGTAGGTGCATAAATATAAAAACATGGTATCATTAAAACTATATTTCACACACACACCATGCATGAAGCATCATACTCATAACATGAAGAAAATTGATAACATCACAAATTCACACAGAACAAAGAATACTGATATGTATAGAGAAGAATATCCATGGAAATGTCACCCTAGCCATGGAACTCTTTTCCACTACCCCACACAAGAAGTAGATAAGTTAAAAATACAAGATTCAAAAGTAGTTTTTTTTCCCTCCAATTTTTTCTATATGCACCTCTTTTGAATTTTAAAGCACTTTGATTGGCTAATACATGACGACATGGAATTTGAATTAGGGTTTGGAGACCCATTTTTCATCCAAAATTATTCTAATTCCTTTTTCCCTCTAGTGAAATCATAGCCCCTCTAGCACTCTTCACACACCCATCTTTGACCATTTTATTGTTTCCATCATAATATTTGTATAGTTTTTTAGTCATGATGACAAGCCAACCACGTGGCCTAGTGGGCCTAATTGTTAAGAACATGTGTTTCCTACAAGGATATCATAGGTTCAAATCCAGAGACCTATGGAACCTAGCCTGACCCATAAACCATTTATTTGTACATTATCCACATACTTTCTTATTTTTATATCATATAATATAATAATAAACCATTTATTTGTACATTATCCACATGCAAAAGAACATACTTTCCTACCAAAATCTCACTATGACAACGTCACTTGGCCATGCCGATATTGATTGAAACTTTAAAAAATAAAAATCCCTTGCGCACGGGCGCCCACACATACACACAACCGTAACTTTTATTCTTATCATCTCACCAAAGGTTATTCATGGAAATCCACATGGCATAATCCATGGTCATAAGACAGGGCTCATATTGTGTTAATTTTTATCTATTATTATAAAATTTTTTATCTAAATTGTTATTGATTATTCAAATTAAAATTTTATTACAGAAGACATGCTTGTTTATCCTCTATTTTTATTTTTTCTTGAGATCCCATGGTCAACAAGCCTGGTGCAGGCCTACTGCAACTACATTGAATATTGTTCACCATTTTTCATAGCTTGGCGTCTTAATGCCAGGCATTGAATTCTGCACCACCTTCCTGAATTCTGCCGCCCTCCTGCAGTGCCTATTGAATTATGCACCACCTTCCTGCACCACACCGCCTTCACAGAATTCGTGGACTGCACCTCTTCACTGCCTTCCTGGAATGCACTACGCTCTTACAGTTTTCTACACCGCTGCAGTTGTTCTTTATCCTAGTTGATGGCCTGCATCATAAGCCAAAGAATCTCATTTTGGAATCTACCTTGCCATACCATAACTTTCTAGCTCGTCGAACTGGCCTCATAGTTTAAACTGCAATTATTGATGTGCTATGAGTACGAACTGGCCTCATAGTTTAAAATTCAATTATTGATGTGCCTCAGCAAGAGTCCACTCAGATCGCAAATTACAAAGAACTCATTCCATAGGAAATTGTCAGTACATGCATACTCATACTTGCAACCTTTGAATTCCTCCTCCACCCATAAAAATGGCTACCACTCCCATTTTGAGCTTTAGGATTCGGTCATGAAAATTCCCAAATGTGGCTACAATTGTTTCCATAGCTAAGGAAAAGGATGATGTCCAGCCACTACTATCAACACCAAACCTAGGACAAGATTTGCACCATGGAAAAATTCATCCTTCTAAGTACTCTTTTGAATTTTGTTAAAATTAGAAATGCATTCATCACCTTGTACCTTGTATTCATTCACCTGCACACTTGGCCTTTGGCTATTGAGCTCACAATGGTGGTCATGCAATGCATTGTAAGAGAAAAGCCATAAATCTGCTATCTTACCAGCTCATACGATGGCGTTCTTACATTTCAGTGCGGAAATTCCCTACAGAAAATTCAAAACTCATATGAATATACAGTGAAATACTTCTTTTTTGAACTGCTTTCCGACAACCTATATATTTCATATTCTAGACTTATCATTTACATTTGATGTCTTAGTTTTTCGGGTGTCCAGACAATGATCATGTTACATCTTTAAATATGTGTGCCGAAACCCTAAGAAACATGTAACTGTATAACGACTCAACTGTGCAAGAAGCAAACATGTAATGGTATAACGGCTCAACTGTGCAAGAAGGAAAAAAAAGAGATGTAGGGAATTTTATTTGAATTGTATTTTCACAATGTTGTCACAATGCCACCTATTATAGGTCAAATCTGCACTTCTCCGTCCATGATCACATTTAGCTGTCGATCACACAAAATGACAACTTGGATTGAGGAGCAAGATTGGCCTAGGTGATGTATGGACCAGACTTACCCCTTTGCAACTGACAAAACTTTGTTTTATGTGACATTTTGACATGTGCCCTACTCTTTGTATAGAAAACTAGCGCACATCAGGATATGTGCGCTACTCTACAAGCATAAAAGGCACGCACACCAGCTAGTATGCCCTACTTTGCCTTAAGGAAAGTAGCGAACACCTCAGAAAAAGTTGTAAACGCTGGTTGTAAAGCACTGAAGTTGCATATTATGCACTACTATGTATTGAGAAAACTCGAGCACATCTTAACATTAAATTGAAAAATATATTATTTTGACGAATTGGGATTAGTTGAAGTTGGTTTGCAACTTCCCCAACTTCCCAATCAAACTACCTCTCGATCCAAACTGCCTACCTTGTCCCATAAATACAAGGGGGATGCATGAGAGAGGAGACTAGTTAGACTCAATTAGAGAACTAGGGGGCAAAAACTATGCATTAAGGGTTGTTATGCTGGAGGAATTCCAAAGTTAGTGTGAAGAGCAAGAGCCCAGAATCCGATTGCACAAGCACTTTGAATGATAAGGTATAATTGTACTGATTATTGCTTTTTGACAATAAAGGTTGAAATACCCTTCCTGTCCCAAGCAAATGTCTAATGGATTGCATATTTGTTTGGATTAAATGCTTGATTGTATTTGATGTCTAAATTGCATTTCAATTTCATCATTGTTATATCAGTCAAGATACGTTGAGGAAGGTATCTTTTGTATTGTAGGTTCATCGAACAGAATATCAAGTGAAGGATTGAGCGGAGGATCGAGCAAAAGCTAGGATCGAACGACATTAATAAGGTATGCCTTCTAAGATCTTGATCTCTTTCCTTTTGTAGAAACCTATGTGATATGATCAATGTACTTACCTGTCACCCCAGAAGTTGGTAGTGTCCCTCTCCTCGCTATAAGGTGGAAATCCTAAATAACAGACTGGTGACTCTACTAGGCAACCGGTTGTTTTATGCTCTAGGAGACCTAGTGAGTTTTCCTTCTAGTACTTTTTGGTCTTTTTTATCCTCTGAGAGGCCCTGTAGGTGACTGTTACCTATTTCTGCTTGCTTGACTCATCTCAGTTTGATGTTGCAAGGCCTATTTTTGACCTCCTCTGACATGTGCGCTAGTCTTCCTTACACACAGTAGCATATACCTGATGATGAGTGTTGCTTTCACTACTGTACAGTAGGGCACATCTCCCAATGTGTGCAAGTTTATGCACTGCACAATAGGGCATTTTCCTGTAACTCTTTGTTTGTTGTGGGGATTTGATTTCCACTTGTTTGGTTTGATTTTCAACCTCTTGATTTTCCTTCTTAACTGATCCTTGAGGTTTGTAAGCCTTTGTTGAGTCTTGTTAGCCTCTCCTAAGTCCCTTAACTCATCTTTGCTTGCTTGAGTACTTTTTGAGGTGTCTTGCTTGTTTGTGACTCTTTTTGAAGACCACATACTGTTCCTTGTTGGACATAGCTGCACTCCTATACCCTAGATGCTTGTTGCAGGTATACAAACATTTGTTTTATAACATTTTTTGTTTGTGGCAACAGTAGCACACTTTGACGGTGTCTTGGCCTTTGATTTAGGGTTTGACCCCAAGTTGGAGTCCTTAGCGTTTTTCAAAATCTTTTTGAGTCTAGACACTTTTTTATTGCTTTGTCAGTTTCGTTCCAAGTAAGTTGAAGTCCTTTAGTTTGCTTTCTTTCGAGTCTTTTTTATTGTAAGGTCATATTTGGTTCACTTGCCTACTTTTTTCTTGCCTTAATGTTTTCTTAGGGTTTTTTGTGCTTTGGAGCAACCTATGAGGTTTTCCTTTCCGTTACAAGCATCTCTTATCCCTGTTTTCTTTTCTCTTTGTTTCCAATCCCAAAGCTTTTTCCTTGGAAAAAACTTTGTAGGACAAGTCTTTTGCAAGTCATCAATTTGATTGTTGTGAGCCTTAGAGTTGCTTTTCCTTACTCACATTTCTCTTTTAGGTCTTACTTGCTTCCATTTTCGAGTTCTTTTTCTTCTACATATATCAGAAAAGGAAAAAAATGAGTTTAGTAGTTTAAAGTAGTGAGACTTATAATCATTTCGAAGTAGCGTAGTTTACTTTGTTTTGAATTTGAAAAGAAAATAAAAAGAGACTTGTTTTAGGTTTGCTTATCTTTAGTTTTGGAAAACAATGAATGAGAATGTTTAGTGAAAGTTCTTTACTTTTATGTACTTTCCATTTATGTCACAACCACGTCACACAATGCACTGCAACCTTTGAGTAAAGAACAACCCTTAAAAAGAATATTTAATAAAGTTTATTAGTAACTTTTCTTTCTAGGGATGTCACTACACCAACTAGCTCACGCTAGGGTTTTGGATTAGAACACACTTTAACTATCCGAAACCATTTTCATTACTCAATAATCGTAGTGAGATTGTTTTTAGGTAAACCCATTGACATCAAAGTTGTCATGGAAGCTTCACTGAAACCAGAGCTAAGCACGAGGTCTTGCGAAGGTGAAATAGTGAGGATACCCCTTCACTGTTCATTCGGAGCATACACCAAGGCTGGTTCGCATACGGGGATCCTTTTGGATTTAGGGCATAGCTACTCTGCCCATGCGTTCTAGTCGAACCTATGACTAACCCCCATAGCTTCTTTCATGTTAATGGTAGCCTTAGTATCTTGACTTTAGGGATTCTTACACAGGTGCCAGTGAGAGGCTATTTTCATTGTACCTAGGATAGATATGGAAGGTAACCCTTTTCAGTAATCCCGGGAGAGCGGTTTGGTGATTCAAACACTTGCACCCAAAGGACCTGAACTGGACGCTGTATAATTATTCTTCGATGCTCTACTAGCTTGTTCTGGGCCCTGATCACTCTAGAATTTCTATTGAGAGTATTCACCATCCTTGTTTTCCTAGTTTTGGATACTTAGGATTTTGTAGTGGTGCCCTCTTTGTGCCTCTCATACTTAGTTGGACTTAGATATTTCTGGCCCATTGAGTCGGAACTATGGATAGCATCCCGGTGAGCGCCAATCAAGGGACCCTTGTTCAAGCGGATCCTTGTGCTTTTCCATTCATTGGGAACATTGGTACTCCCTTAATGGCTACCTTCAATCTTCCGGGATTCACTATAGGGCTACCGGTTTGGTTATTTTCCACTCTGAATGCCTTGCATGCTCATGATGCTTCTCAAGTAAGCACCTCACATCAAGAGCATCAGAAACCTATCCCCGCTTCGCCAATAACATCTTCTCCTCCTCCTTCTACCTCATGTGGCGAAAGTAGTAGTAGTAGTAATCAACAATCTAAAAGGAATAGACAGAGGAAGAATAGAAAGAAGATGCCCAAGCAAGGGGGCAACCACCCAGCCTCTGAAAGTCATGCCGGGGGAACCTACCCAACCTCTGGAAGTCATGATGGGAAAAAAATTTCAGTCACTACAAATCATATTGGAAGTATGTCTTCAACCATTATTTCTCATGGTTAGGACACGTCATTGATCACTGCTAGTCATATTAATGACAAGTCACCGGTTCCCGTGAGTCATACTAGAGACACTGAATTGGCCACGAAAAGTCATGCTGAGAACGTTGAAATTGTCAACAAACCTAATAAACAGAAGCTTAAGTTCCCTTGTATGTTTTGCGAGGGAGACCATCTTACTCATCAGTGCCCTGCTATTCCAGAGGTGCAAAGAGTGTGGTCCAAAGTTCAAAAGTCTTCTGCTTCTGAGCAACCAACCAATGCAAGTCATGCCGGGGGAAAGCTATCAACCAATGCTAGTCATGCTGAGAGTACTGTTGTTGTTATGGAGTCTAAGCTTATAGGACGCAAGCCAAAGTTCCCTTGTAAACTTTGTAAGGGAGATCACCTTACTCACCAGTGCCCTGCTATTCTAGAGGTGCGGAGAGTGTGGTCCATGTCTGAAGGATCCTCTGCTCCTGAACTGTCTATATATTTCCAATAGCCTGATCAACCTTTGGTTGATGAAGTGGTTGAACCAATGCAATCTTTGGTCAACCCCACTCTTCCTTTGGAGAGTGAAGCAATTGAATCGATGCAATCTTCAACCGATCCCATCAGTCCTTCGGAGACTGATGCGCCTATCCACATTTTTCTGTAACTCTGTGATGCGCCTATCCCTTCGACCGTTCCTACCAAGCTTATCTAATAAGATGCATAGAGCAAGGTCAGATATCCAACATCTTCTTCTTTTGTAATGGACAATCCAGTTCTCCTCCTCC
Organism: Larix kaempferi; assembly: GCA_027924585.1. Classification (NCBI taxonomy): domain Eukaryota; kingdom Viridiplantae; phylum Streptophyta; class Pinopsida; order Pinales; family Pinaceae; genus Larix; species Larix kaempferi. Next base: position 5,775,010 of record BSBM01001023.1, read on the forward strand.
GTTACTGGAATGCTCAAGTTTTCTCTTAACATACACCACTTGCTTTCTTTGTGTACAAACCATGTTCCATAGTCTGCATTTACAAGTTTCCTCTCTCCCTGAAAACGACCTAACCACGTAGGTTCTTGGAGTAGAAGTCATTATAATATATTTATTGTCCAGATTCAAAAGTAATAGAATTCATGCTGGCCAAGCACACAGTGAATTTTGGGAAAAGAAAGTTGAGACGGGAAAACTGAGGTATATATCAATGTGTGGGTAGGAAAGGAATACAAAGGCATGTGTCAAGACAGGTTAGGCGTGATGTTTTGATTAGGAAGCCTGTGGCACTGACACTAGCAACATGTGAGCGATGGAAGAGCATATGCATTGCATGCCTCCCTGAACCATTTTAGATTTAATAAGAGAAATCAAATAGGCCAAGCTTCTAAAATATTATTATTATTTTCATAGATCCACTATACATCACCACTCACCACTTCAATTTAGGATTCAATGGATTAATCTTAAAGTAAGTTATGGTAGATTTCTTTTTATCATGCAGGCTCATGGCTACATTAGATTATATAATAATAACTTTAATCAAATATACACCTATATATTATAAATGTACATTTAAAATTATTATTTTATTTTTAGATATGTTATTTACAATCAAAATTACTATTTAAAAACAAAAATATAAAATCTCAAGTACTCATGAGAGATAACAACTTTGGTAATATTTTTCTTGATAAGAAAGTATGAAATTGAATGTTATTTACATTTTATAGAGATTAAATAATTAAAATATGGTTGTAATGTCAAAATACACCAAAAAAAATAAAATTTCTTAAGGGTTCCCGTGATACTCGTGAGATCTCATGTTTACATCAAGTTACCTATGTACTAGGAATTTATTGTCATTCTTCATGCCTAATGCATAAGCCAACCACTTTAAGCTAGGAACATGAAAGAAATCAAGAAAAAACATATATAATTCTTTATTTGCTTTTAAAGTAATACTATACTATATAAACCTAAATCATCTCATGATACATAGTAATTGAAACTATTAACATATAATTAAAATCGAATATTTATATCACTACTACTACCATAGTTCAATATATATATGTATATTTTATAAACCATACATAAGAAAGTATTCAAAACATAAAGCCTTAATCTTTCATTTACTTTTGCATCTCTAATGCATGAATAAAATATTTACTTTTACATCTCTAATGCTTGAAAGATAAGCTAACACACTAATGTATTTATGTTGAAGTTTACACTAAACAATGATTGTTATCCCATTTAATAATTACAATCTTTAGATTCTAAAAGCAAATCTTTATTTTAACCCACGATATAGAAATTGCAAATTCCTTCACAACACGAAAGCAACTTCTTAAGAAAACATAGATAGAACTATCCATATCAATACACCATTATTGTCATATAATTTGATTATCAATGCTTCTTTCATACACACTATGTGAGTTTTGTTACTAGTTAAGGTCAACACCATTATTTTAATGACATGAGCTAATAAGTTTAGGCCGCTCATCGACCCACATGTTCTATACTCTGCCTGTACCACAATTCATTTACACAAAATAGAACTTACACGAACAATAATTCAGATCTTCATATCATTTCCATAACCTTCATTCCTACTCAAACGTATCCTCAGCTATTCAACTATTATTTCTTTCACATGTGCACATATTTATTACATGGGAACTATACATACTAGCATTATGGATTATCTATATACATTTTTATAAAAATCTTCTCACAATAACATTCTACTAAAATTCATGAGTAACTAGCTCCTCTTGTACTTTCTTCACATAAGTTATCCTCTTATTCATTATCGTACAAAAATCTACACACACGAATTAATCATGAGACATAATCTCCCTATAAGATATTAGTCGCACCATTAGTACCATTAGTCCTCCAACATACGCCAAGAAGACATATAATAGTCATACTTATACAATCTTCACATATAACAAGAATATGGAGTTGTAGAACTCATCCTTCAACTAAACGGCAATGGTAAGTGATTGAAATATACTTATTTGAAAATCGACAGACATGGAGACTAAGGATTGACTACATCTTTACCATATGTTTAACCATACTAAGTAGCTTCAAGCGAAGTGAGTAATCATAAAGTATCTTGTGTAAATACTCTAAGTAAATCAATTCATTTCTCATATTTATATTTAGCTCAACAACAAACATTAACAACTTCAATCATGAACATCGGCATGCAAATATTTACTCATTGGTGGTAATTCAAATTAGCATATGCCAAGACAATATGTATGCATACATTGACGTTATCAAGAACCATAACATGAGTAACAACGGACCTTTAATTTCCAAGGTATCTCATGTCAAAAATATACATTTTTCTTACACTTGACCTAAACATCAATGCTATACAGTAGACTAAACGACTAAGGACCAGACTGCAACTTTCCTCCCAGCCATTGGCTCTCTGTCCGGTGTATATTCCTGCCACCGAGAGGCCACCCCCAAGCTAACAATGAATCCCCGTAGGACAAGGTAGAGATAAGACCTTCTTGTTCTCGTATATTTTAAAAGATCATTAATTTTTCTTTTGTCTTGTATTAACTATTCATTAAGGCCAACAAGAAATTTATACATCATTTTAACTTAATGCAACGCATCCATACGAATCGTTAATGTTAGACAACTTCGATGTGATCACAAAGTTTATCTCTATGATCGAAAAATGGTTAAGATACTTCACTCAGTGGTTAACTAAAGTTCAACTAAGAACCTAAAGGGATCATCCACCGGTCGATGACTATGATCTGATCCCAGAGTTTATCTAGGCAAAGTCCTAACTTCTGGTATATAACCATCTAGGTCGAACTCACCAATAACTCTATCTTTTCCATGATTTAAACTGAGGTTTAAAGCAAAAATTTTAACGGGTGCTAACTCTGTTCTTAAGAGAACGGTTCAGTTTAAAATTAATTAAAGAAAAGTACTGGAAACAGAGATCCGTTTAAGCTGCATCAAAACATTTTAAACTCGCTCTAACTTTGTTTCCTATAGGGATTGATTTAACGGCAAAATTACCAAGACAACTACTTTACACAGTGTTGACTACGCGGGTGCTAAAACCATCTCATGCAGAGATCAATGTCGTCCGAAAACTAAAATTCAACCTGAATCATGCCGAGATCCATTCATAGGCAAAAGTAAATCGAACTCCTGTCCACATATATAAACATATTACTTAACTAGACGTCGACTTGGATCATTACGAGATGCATGCTAAATGCAGAGGTATGTAGCGATACCACACTTGTTAAATAAGGAAGCTTTTATCAGGGTTCACGCTGATAACATGATTGTTTCACATAAATCTCGCTGATCTACAAAAATATAACTGGGAAATCTCGCAGAGGTCAGGCTCACCTCAGGTACTAAGTTATTTATCAACTCCGTGGCCGACATACTTCTTTTGCAGAGCTTACACTCAGATCTAAACAATATAAGCATTAACATTTTGTTTCCATAGCTCAAACTCTGTTCCCAAAATAAAAATATCAACGTTTAGCCAGAGTTTTTGTTTAGAATAGATATATACATAAATGGAGGTAAGAATACACTTAGCAGAGGGTCGCATGCTCATTCCTATGGTCACGTTGTTCAACTCTCTTCCTTTGTAGAGATCTTTTGTAACCATTAACGAACGCTCTCGTTGTTCCCCCCCAATGGCGACCCCCCTTCGTACGCCCAGCCCCCTCCTTATAACAGTTTAGGATTCTCTCTTCAAGTGACAAAATGTGGTCCAACCACCGACTCCCTCTACGAACAAGCGGCACACCTGGCAGGAGTTGGCGCTCCATGAGGGAGACAACTCGCGTTAATTACTCCATGAGAAATAGTGTTCCTTAGTTGAGGTTTAATGTAACTAACAAATCTAAGTTTGGGTATGTAAAGTTGCCTCTACTTTCAACAACAACACTTTTGCGTAATACTCTTATGCATGAATTTGTTTATATAAATCTAACGTATATATATATAACAATAATGTATGTATTCCTCGTATGCTATTTACATAAATATATTTATGTATTATTTTAAGATGCCCAACATAAAGTTTGTCTTTATCTGTGTACCTTAACATGTATGTGTCTAGAGATAGGGTATCCCTTTCCTTTTTAGTACCATTAGTATGTATTCATTATAGTTTTAAGGGGGTGTCACTTATTCACAATAATGAGGATAAAATTAATTTAAGTATAACCTACTTGCATTTTTAGATGAGTAGGTGTTAATTTTGAAACGCTCTATGGGTAGTTACACAGTGTGTCGTCACTACTTTTGACATTTTGTCAAACGACTAAAATGTGTGACTCATCTTTCTTTAACCTCTCCCCCTAGTTGGATTCATGCCTCATTGTTAAGTTGTGTCGTGTCCTTAGTCTCCTAAGTCTACATTAACAACTTCAACTTATGAAATAAAATAAAATAACAATACTTTCAAGGTTCGTTGGTGGGGCCTTGGCCTTGAGCTCCTCACTAGGGTCCCATACATAGTTACCATTCTTCAAGTACAAAGTAATAGAGAAAAAGAGGGATGTTACAATGGTTTTTCAAAATTTTGGACAAATTCGAATTGTTCCAAATTTCCATACATGAAAGACCAATACTATCTAATTATACTACTATGGTGCAATCAACCAAATGGAAAGGTTTCTTGTCAGTTTTTTGTAAAGCTCCTATTTCATTCTCGGATCTCAAAATGTTATTGGTATAGTATTGATAATTGACCCAGGTTATAACATATTTAGCATATTAACTTGTATTCCACTATGCAATCTCAACTTTATATTCTCCACTTGCAGAGCTGTTAATTAACATTTGGATTGATCAATGCCTCTTCAATTTTAACGATCAAAGTTGAGTAAATGTATGTCAGCTCAAAGAATGGTTATCTAATTTTTTTAGACTCAAAAAAATCATTATTCGGGGAAGGATACTAACTTTACGAAAAAGGACCTTTGGAGTCGTCTTTAGGGTTTTCAGACTCTCGAAATGTGAAAACACCAAGCGAGCATTCACCTACTTGGGCTCGATGTGAAATCCACGAGATGGTTGATAGAGGACTATTTAAGTTTTTCAACTCTATAAACAAAAAAACACCGCCGAGCACATACCAATCCGGGCTCGATATAAAATCCATGGATAGGTGTATAGAGGACTGTTTAAGTTTTTCAACTCTATAAGCAAGAAAACACTGCCGAGCACAGACCAATCTGGGCTCGATATAAAATCCACGGATAGGTGTATGGAGTTTTCTTCTAGGTTTTTCAGACTCCTTAAATATGAAAATACCATCAAGCATGCTTTAGTTCTTTGTCAAGCTCATTAAAAAATGAAAAAGGAAAGGGAAGGGAAGAATGTTAAAATATCTTTCAATGTGATGGCAACAAGTGAACTATCTCCTTGAACAAAGCACCTGTTTTGAGTCTATCAAACAAGTTGGGTTCTAGCGTTGGCCTTAGGATAAACCTAATCTCAGAGTTCCTACTCCTCCGTTTGGTTAGTCTTCCAATCATTTGGAGAATCTTTTAATGTCTCCTACATTGCAGACTTGCGTCGTGGTCCCTTTGTGTTCAAAGCTACCTAAGTCACTCTTGTGTCGTGCTCACTGTTCAAGGATATAACCTGTGTCGGCCATTCTGCAATTGCCTTGACCTCATGTGTCAGCCATTCCTTGGTGTCAGTATGTTTCATCATGTGTTTAGTCCTACTCCAAATCAGCTCATACCTGTTTGAGTGTCCCTCGTGTTGGATGATGGAGGATGCATTAAGGCCTCCCTTCCAATGGACTTCTTCCCATCGACTTCAGCTCATTGTGCTCTGGGAGTGAAGTTTAGAGTTTCGATTAGTACCTTGGGGATTGTAGTCATCAGTGGCAGTTTCCCTCGCTATTGGATAGATGGGAATACATCAATGTCTCCTATCCGATGGATTCTTCAAGTGCTTGACGGCAAGACCATCTATTCGCACTTGCTTGAATGTACTAGGTACCTTGGGTTCCATTTTCATTATTGGTGGACACCCTCGCATTTGTTAGCGGTATATATCAATGACCGGTAATCAAACGATACCTCCCATGTTCGACATCAACTCATTTATTCGCATGGATAGGTTTGTACATTGGGTTGTTTTTGGATGAAGACCTTGGGATCCTCGATAGCATCACATCATTTATGTTATCGCCCAAGTTGCGCAAGACTGAGCCCCACTCTTTTTGGGCTCGTGATGAGACATAAATCCAGCTTGTTCTCTATGGCTATGTTCTCCAGTTTTGACATAGATCCACCTTATGTTTATGTGGCTATGTTTACACTTATGTTCCTCATGGATCCACGCTTGTATTTTAGTGGCCATGATATATGCATCAGTATCTGGATCATTATTGTATCCTCTTGGAGGTCATGTTCCACCATTTGAACATGGAAAGTTACCCCAAGGATAAGTTTGTCTGACATTGCCTTTGCTTTCAGGTACTTCATTTGAGCCTATGATTCTTGGTTTCTCCGTTCCTCCATGATTCAATTCTTTGTTATTTATAATGTATTTCGGCCATCGTTTCCTGCACTCCCTCTGACCTCATACATTAGGGGGCATCTGTTATAGCTTGAAATGACACCTCTCCGTCCATGATGACACTTGCTTCCCTTGGTCGCATGACGACACTTCTTGAGATCAAGTTTCAGTCACACAACAGGACATTTGTGGATGGAGGAGTCATTTTGGACACTAAAAATGGTTGAAATTATCTCATTCTTGACCGATTTGATGTATATGACCCTTAGGAACATTTTTGCAGACCAAACCATCTTTTGAAAATGAGTAGAAAAGCCTGTTTTTGGCCATTTTTTAACATGAGCGCAACTCCACTGTTGAAAAAGTAGCACTCAAACCCTTATGAGCGCGACTCCACTGTTAAAATAGTAGCGCTCAATTACATGTGTACATGACTTTGTCTACTGTAGAGTAGCATACACCCCTGTTTTGGTCAAAATCTCAAAATTCGAGTAAGTTAAGTTGGTTGGGAAACCTCTTGAGTGGTTATAACTTCTTTTCCTCTTCCTCACTGACTATATAAGGAGGGTAGAAGGGTCATGTGAGGGGACTAAGCCCAATTACAAAGTTATGCTGGAGGAATGGAGACCCTCATCCCCCTCTATTGTGCTTCAGTTTTGGTAAACCCTAGCACAGTTGATGAGAGGCTAGAATCCTTGGAGAACAGAAGCAGGAGACCTTGAATCTAGGTTTCGTGAAGTGCCAAGCTTGAAGGAAGGTATAAATTTATGTACTTGCTTTCATTCATCAATAAAGATAAGACATTCTTCTCTTTCCAAATATGACCTATTAATGTGTCTTAGATTTTATTACTGTTTGATTATAGTTTGATGTCTCTTTATATTATGGATATCAGTCTTATATATGTAGTCAAATGTGTTTGAGAAAGGTATCAAGTTGTTTTGCAAGTCTGGGCATTGTGACACTGAATAGTGTTAGAACATTTTTCCACCTATGTACATTAATCATTTATTAATGATGATTAATTAGCCCAAGTTATTAATGATTACATCCCTAAGTTGATTAGTTGGTAAATGGTCAAATTATCATGAACTGGTTAGCAATGTGAACAAGTGCTGAGTCAAACCAGCTTTGTGGAGCGCTCCCCAGGACAATTAATGCACTCAGCATGCCTAGAGCGCCCTCCTCAGGTCATTTAATGCACTCAGCATGCTTCTCTTCTACCTAGGGCGCATTTTCTCACTTTGTGGACAATCTTGCCTTGTTTTGTCATATTTTTGACCATTTTTAGACTCCAAACCTCTAACCAACCAGTTTCTTCACATGTGTGAGGTCACATGGGCCTGTCCAGTCATTCCCAGCATTCACACTGCAGATTCGAACCAGTTTGGGATGGTTTGGGATATTTTGGTCAACCTAGGGGGGTTTGAGCTTTTTCTAAGCTAGATCAGTGTGAACACTCCAGATGGATTCGAATTCTTCCATATTTGTATATATGGGTGTTCTTAACCTTTGTTAAGGTTGGACAGTTAATAATATTGACATTATTCACCAATTCATGTGTATTGTTCTTCATTCATTTAAATTTTTTATGCTAATTCTTGCAAACGTTGTGCAATCTTTCACCAGTGAGGAATCCACAGTAGCTAGATTCAACTGTGCTTGAGATTTTACAAATAGCATTGAAGAACGAGGGAGGAAAAGCTAGGATCAACCTTCTGAATAAGCTGCATACATCTCTAAACCCTAATCTCTTCATTTATTTGTTATACTTGCAAAATGCTTGTAAGTCTATCTTTATCACCGTAAGTTGGTAGTTTCTCCCCTTAACTATAGGTGCATTTTCTCCACAACAAGCCATACTGCCTCACAACTAGCTGAATAGGCTGCAACATACTCTACCTCAGCTGTAATTAGTGCTACGCAGAACTGCTTCCTGCTAAACCAAGAGATCACACCTGATCCCATATTGAAACAACACCCAGATGTGCTCTTCCTATCTGCAGCACTGCTTGCCCAATCTGAATCAACATAACCCTATAGGTTAAACTTTTTATTTGCTTCATACTTGAGCCCATAATCCACTGTACCCTTCAAGTACCTCAGAACATGCTTTACAGCAACTAGGTGAACACTCCTCGGATCTATCAGGAACTGACTCAATGTGTTCACAACAAAGCAAATATCTGATCTCATGTTCGTCAGGTACATCAAGGACACAATCATCTGACGATACATAGAGATATCAACTGGCTCAAATGAAGTATCACATAGAAGCTTTAGGTTCTGGCCTTGCAATCCATCATCCCGAATCTCTTCAGGATATCTACTATGTACTTCCCTTGACCAAGGAAGAACCCACCTGCATTTTGCCACACCTCCATACCTAGGAAATAATGCATCATTCCCAAATCTTTCATATCGAAATCAACAGCAAGTTTCCTCTTAGTATCTGTAATCAATCTGTCATCTCCCGTTACAAATAAGTCATCCACGTACGGAAGTAGAATCATGGGATTTCCTTCCTCAACCTTGTAGTAAAGGTTGGAATCCACTTTACTCTTGGTAAAGCCCAAGCTAGATAGGAAACTATCCATCCTACCATACCAAGTTCTGGGAGCTTGCTTCAAGCCATACGAGGCTTTCTTCAATCTGCACACATATGACTCCCTGTCATGTATTTCAAAACCAAGTGGTTGCTCCACAGACTTCCTCTTCAACTACACCATTCAAGAAAGCAGTCTTGACATCCATCTGGTGTATTTTCCATTTCATTGCTGCAGCCAGGGCAAGTACGGTTCTGATGGAAGTATACTTGGCTACAGGTGCAAAATTTTCTTCATAATCTACTCCCTCTTTCTAAGAGAAGCCACGAGCTACGAATCTTGCCTTGTATTTCTCTACACTGCCATCTGCAGCATGCTTGATTTTGTAGATCCATTTGGAAGTCACAACAGACTTCTCTTTAGGTCTTGGGACAACATCCCAAACATCATTCTTCATTATTGATTGGTATTCCTCAATCATGGCATCCTTCCATTCTTTCTTTTCCACTGCTTCTTCATAACTGGAAGGTTCTTTGTTCATAATGTCATAGAGTAAAGCAACATAGTGTTAAGATTTAATATGCTAAGACATAAAATAGCAGCATTACATTCCATTTCTCAATAATAGCATATACAGGATCACTGAAGAAACAACAAGCATAGCATAAACACAAGAGACAGAGATTTATCCTGGGAAACCCTCATGGGGTAGAAAACCCAGCAAAGCTTCCTCAATATAGATGACCAGCAATATACAAAGATGAAACCCTGAGACATGATCTCCTCCTCCACAATAGCAGACCTCTCCTCCACAAGTGCGCTATCCTCAAGTGTGTGAGTGTGTCAAATGAGGAACACACCTCCTCTATTTATACACTACACTGACATGTATTTTACACAGGTACACGTAGGCTCGTATTTAACCAATGGGTTAAATACCCTACTACAACTAATTGGGCCGACCCCTCTAGGGTGTTCTAATAACCCTTTGACCCACATGACACATATAGGGCCGACCCCCACTAGGTGGGTCTAATAACCCTAGTTATCACAACCAACTTGGAGGAATAAACATCTCCGGATTTATAGTATAATCACATCGGAGGTATGGAACATCTCCGGAATAAATAATATACAAATATAATATTCTTTGAAGTTACAATATTTCAACACTCCCCCTTAACGAGAAGGATATTATAACAGTATCTGCACGAGCAAGGAGTCATCAACATCATACATGATACATCTATAAATCATTGGAAGCTTTCTCAACATCATCAGTAACTCAAGCAGTTACTGGAACATCTTCAATACTGGAACATCGACATCTTCAGTATTGAGTCTTTATCTTCTGTAGCACTTGAACAACTACAATAATATCATCATCTGGATCCTCACGATTATCGTCATCACACGATCATCAGCATCGTCATCTCATGCAATTATCAGCATCGTCATCACACGATTATCAGCATCATCATCACACGATTATCAGCATCGTCATCACACGATCATCAGCATCGTCATCAATACAAGTATCCATAACAATACAAGTATCCACATCATTAGCACAAGTATTCATGCCAATACAAGTATACATATCATCAATACAAGTATCCATACTGATACAAGTAACCATGTCATCAATACATGTATCCTACCGATACAAGTAACCACATCATCAATACAAGTATCCATACCGATACAAGTAACCACATCATCAATACAAGTATCCTACCGATACAAGTAACCACGTCATCAATACAAGTATCCTACCGATACAAGTAACCACGTCATCAATACAAGTATCCTACCGATACAAGTAACCACGTCATCAATACAAGTATCCTACCGATACAAGTAACCACATCATCAATACAAGTATCCTACCGATACAAGTAACCACATCATCAATAAAAAATCACTTTCTCGGAGACCATTCGTCTACGGATCAATTCAGGGACCGAAGTCCGGGGATGATACAATCCCCACTTCTCGGAGACCACACGTCTACAGATCAATTCAGGGACCGAAGTCCGGGGATGATACAATCCCCACTTCTCGGAGACCACACGTCTACGGATCAATTCAGGGACCTAAGTCCGGGGATGATACAATCCCCACTTCTCGGAGACCACACGTCTACGGATCAATTCAGGGACCGAAGTCCAGGGATGATACAATCCCCACTTCTCGGAGACCACACGTCTACGGATCAATTCAGGGACCGAAGTCCGGGGATGATACAATCCCCACTTCTCGGAGACCACACGTCTACGGATCAATTCAGGGACCGAAGTCCGGGGATGATACAATCCCCACTTCTCGGAGACCTCACGTCTACGGATCAATTCAGGGACCGCAGTCCGGGGATGATACAATCCCCTACCTGTTCATTCAGGACTTCATTATCGGATACCCAGTCTACGGCTCTATTCTGGGACCTCAGTCCGGGGACGATGCAATCCCCTGCCTGTTCATTCAGGACTTCATTCTCGAATACCTCACGTCTATGGTTCTCTTTAGGACTGAAAGTCCAGGGATGATCCAATCCCCTCAACTGTCCACTAAGGACTTCATTCTCGAAGACCTCACGTCTACGGCTCTCTTTAGGACTGAAAGTCCAGGGATGATCCAATCCCCTCAACTGTCCACTAAGGACTTCATTCTCGGAGACCTCACGTCTACGGCTCTCTTTAGAACAAGTGTTCAAGGATGATACAATCCCCACATGTATTCTGATCAATACAAGTACAAGTATCCTAAACCATACAAGTACATTAATCAATACATGTATCATCAAAAGTATGTATTCTTACCAATACATCTTATCATCAAAAGCATGTATTCTCACCAATACATCTATCATCAAAAGCATGTATTCTCACCAATACATCTATCATCAAAAGCATGTATTCTTACTAATACATCTAACATCAAAAGCATGTATAAGTAAAACTAAGTATTCTAAGTATAAGAGTCCTAAATCTAAATATTTCTAAGTATCTAGGTGTAGAGAACAGGTTACCTCATCATCGACCTTGTTGTTCGATGAGACAACCTCATCATCAGTGACTATACTACTCCCCCTTTCGAGGAGGGTCCTTTTGAACTACACCAAGCTTGTCTCGGAAGTATTCGAATTTCACTCGAGACAGAGGTTTGGTTGGTAACTTCTTCACTTGAGGTAGAGGTTTGGTTAGTACAAAGGTAACCTGTTACAAATTCAAACTTTATAGTTCATTTCCGTGTCATATCTTGTTAGTTCCCTATGATCTTTGACTTATCATGGAACACTAGATTCTATGTCATCTTGATACAACTCTATTTATCACATAGGATCACAGTTGGTTCTATCTATAAGTCAAACAATCCTGAAGTCAAACTTCTTCACAACTAGTAGAGCAAGCAGCCACATATTCCGCTTGTGCTGAGAGCCACACTAGTCTGCTTCTAGCTAAACCACGAGATTATGGCTAATCCCAGACAATAACATCCTCTCGATGTGTTCTTCCTATCTGATATACTTTCTTCCCAATCAGCATCTGAGTAGCCATCTGAAGTCATGATCTCCAAGATAGCATAGATCAAAGTCTATCGTATCCTTTATGTGCCTCATCACATGCTTTGCAACTTTCGGGTGAACACATCTAGTTTCCACTAGATACTGACTTGAGGTGTTCACAACAAAGCATATATCTAACTTAATATATGTTAGATACATCAATGACCCAATAATTTGACTGTACAGAGTTATATCCACTAACTCTGATGAGTCATCTCCTAACAGTTTCAAGTTAGAATCCATAAGAGTGGCCATTCCATCATATCAAGTCTTCTCAAGATTTCTCAGCATACTTTCTCTGGTTGAGAAAGATTCCTACTGAGCCTTTCCATACTTCCAGACCTAGGAAGTAATACATTAAGCTAAGATCTTTCATTTTTCTTTTCTACAGTCTTCTATCTGTGCCATCTCTCATCAGATGGGTCTACTGATATGAGCCTCAACATCATTCCAACTCTGTGGTGAGTTCCTTCTTGCATCCATGTCATATGTGTATAGAAGCCATATTCAACCTTGTAGCAAAGGTTGAGATCCACATCACCCATGGTGATCATTAAGCTCATCAATTGATTATCGATCCTGGGAACCCATATAAAACCTGATTCACACTTCTTCTTTAATTACACCATTAAGAGAATGGTCTTATCTTAGCCACTTGGAGCAAACATCTCATCATGATTCTCTTCCTCTTTCTAAGAGAATCTTCTAGCCATGAGCCTTCTATATTTTGTTTGATTTGTAAATCTTCTTGTTGAACATCCATTGCTTGTTCAGTGTTCATCATTCATCATGATTTTTCCTACAAATCAAAATTAGGTACATGATTAGCAATACTTCATAATCATCAAATCATATTGACATGATAACCTATTATGCATACATATATCATTTACATAGTTATGCAACTATTTTGACCAATACTTTGGCACAACACTTTCCCATATCCTGTATGCATACAGTGGCTATCTAGATGCCTTCCATCTCTACCAGAACATACTATCGAGAGTGTGCACAACTCTCAGCATGTCAGCAAAGAGGTTTCATTCTAGACAAGCAACAATGGAATGTTTGTCCAACTTACCAATAATATGCATATTAGTAGTATACTGTTCAATGTTCTATAAATATTTACACTCACCATGATATATTATAGGAATACAAATATGCATACAACCTATTACAGGCAATATCATTTACTATTTCAAATAACAACTCAAATACTTATCTTTTATGTTTGTGTGGTTGCCTCCCGCTTGATCTTCTGTATGTCTTTTGAACTTCTATTCATTCTGTACCACTGTGGATGTTCAAGTGTCATCCTCATGATCTCATACACAAACATACACCCATTAGTATGTTCTAAACGTTATCAAAACATTATAGTTCTAAATAATCTTGAAAATGTATGGTCATGATTATAGTTAATAAACATTAGTATTCAAGATTTGAGGGAAGTCTTCTTTTACTCATGTATATCATCAATCAAGATAAAAGACATAATATGCATAATCCCTTGATTACTAACTTTATGAATAAGCATAACCAATCATACCAAGTATACTTAAGGGATCCTAACACAAGGTAAGATTAATGGGAAACATACCTGGATTAGTATACCTACTTAGTTATGTACAACATACCTAAACAATCTCTTCAATGATTTAGAGATCCTGAGCTAGAACCTGCATGTCTCATAGGTTAAGCATAATATAAAAAAGTCATACATACCTCGTAAGTAGAACAAAGATTATGGATGAGTCTTTGTCTTCATGTTTTCATGGTCATGGAACCTGATTTGTCTTTTGTGATGTACCTGTATCTTGTTAGAAGACAACATCAACCTCACACAACATCATAATGCATTAGTACAATCATATAGCCCTAATCAATGAATGTCTTTGATCATTCACATGCATTCATACTGTTACTAGGGTGATAAGACAATTCTAACATTAATCAAGATTGTACTAATAAATAATATGAAGACAAACACATCATGAACTTAATCAAGAATTAGATTTCAAGACATACCTGAGCCTCCTTAAGTCATACCTGTCGAGACTTCTTGTAGTCTTCTTATGTAAGGCCTTAGCCTCAACTCCCCCTGAAACTGGATCTGGAGCTTGATTAGGGTTTGCTAGAGAAACCCTAAAGATTCAACCTTTGACTTTCATACTTCTGAATGGATGAAAGAATATGTCTTGCTGAGCTGATCAAACTGGCATACTTCAATTTTGGAATCTCCAAAATTTGACCCCTCAAAATTGCCTTTGAAACTTCTGGATCTTCTGGACAGGATCCCGAACTAGGGTTTGATGAAGCCCACCCTTCTGCCCAAACAAAAGGTTCGATCTAAGGCTCTAAACTCTTATTTTTCTTAGGAGCTTCCAGCCGTGGTTACAGACTTCAAAAATTCCAACTTTTGCTGAAGCCCTAATTTTCCATCTTTCCGATCAAAATCCCGAACTGGGGTTTGATCAAGCCCGGTCTTCCACCCAACCAAAAAATTCGATCTTGGTCTCTAAATTTTGATTTTCCTGATTAGCATTCAGCCGTGGACTCCGATTCCAAAAGTTCTAACTTTCT
Organism: Larix kaempferi; assembly: GCA_027924585.1. Taxonomy (NCBI): domain Eukaryota; kingdom Viridiplantae; phylum Streptophyta; class Pinopsida; order Pinales; family Pinaceae; genus Larix; species Larix kaempferi. The sequence continues at coordinate 5,790,304 of BSBM01001023.1, forward strand.
CCGAAACCCTAAATTCCGGAAGCCATGAATAAAGGTGCTCCAAAAATAATTTTGTTTTGACAGAAATATGCACCTGATTGTTTTTGCTATAAATCTGAAATTTTTTCTCCACAGGGTCTGAAACCCTTTTTCTGCAGTAGCCTGACCTATCATCTTTCCATCCTGACAGGTCTGACCTCAATTGGGTTTTCTGACAGAGAGTTATGCCAAGTGTCGCAACATGACCTGTTTATGGGATAAAACAGGAGAGCAAACTTGTACGGCGTGCCACATGTCACTGTTTGAACTTTTGCCTCTAAAAACTTTTTCTAAGATAGCTCGACCCGTCATCTTTCCATCCTGACAGGTCTGACCTCAATTGGACTCTGAGAGAGAGAGTTATGCCAAGTGTCGCAACGTGACCTGTTTATGGGATAAAACAGGACAGCGAACTTGTACGGCCTGCCACGTGTCACTGGTTCACCTTCAGCCTCTGAAAACGTTTTCTGAGATAGTACAGTCTGTGTACTACCTGTCACTTTTTACGAAATTGCATTTGGAGCTTCCTAGCCCAAGTTATGACCTTTTTGCCAAGGTCACCTGATTTTGACTGAGTTCTGGAAGAGGCAGAAACCCTAACTTGTACTGATCATAACTCATAAAGTACAACGAATCTGAGGGTTCCCTTTGGACACAAGGTACCTGGGGATGTTATATTCGACCTGTAAATGTTTCAGACCCTGAACCTTCTCAGAAATGGATTTATAGCGAAAGTTCCACGATGACTAGTTTTTTCTATGTAAAACCCTAACCTTCAAATTGTCGTAAGTAAAGCAAGTGTCGTAAGTGCCATACCTTGTCTTCCTTCAGGTTAGCTCTGATACCATGTTAAGATTTAATATGCTAAGACATAAAATAGCAGCATTACATTCCATTTCTCAATAATAGCATATACAGGATCACTGAAGAAACAACAAGCATAGCATAAACACAAGAGACAGAGATTTATCCTGGGAAACCCTCATGGGGTAGAAAACCCAGCAAAGCTTCCTCAATATAGATGACCAGCAATATACAAAGATGAAACCCTGAGACATGATCTCCTCCTCCACAATAGCAGACCTCTCCTCCACAAGTGCGCTATCCTCAAGTGTGTGAGTGTGTCAAATGAGGAACACACCTCCTCTATTTATACACTACACTGACATGTATTTTACACAGGTACACGTAGGCTCGTATTTAACCAATGGGTTAAATACCCTACTACAACTAACTGGGCCGACCCCTCTAGGGTGGTCTAATAACCCTTTGACCCACATGACACATACAGGGCCGACCCCCACTAGGTGGGTCTAATAACCCTAGTTATCACAACCAACTTGGAGGAATAAACATCTCCGGATTTATAGTATAATCACATCGGAGGTATGGAACATCTCCGGAATAAATAATATACAAATATAATATTCTTTGAAGTTACAATATTTCAACACATAGTTGGTATGTGATCTGGTTCTCTTCTTTGCTCTGTGTTCTTCTTCTGGAATGCCAAATCTTTCTGCATCTTGAATGAGCTCTCTAGCCCATGCAGTTTTCCTCTTGTGAGAGTTATCCTCACGCGGTGGATCTACAGGTTCTTGCGGATCTTCAAACTCATGAACAACTTCTGGAATTGCTTCAGTCATGGTAGTGTATTGAAATCTAGTTTCCTTAGGTTCTTCATAAACTTCAATAGGTGCCTTCCTTGATTTGATGAATGCTGAGTTTTCATCAAATGTTACATCCCTGCTGACATCAATCTTCTTGAACCTTGGAAAGTATATTCTGTAAGCCTTCGAGCTTTCACTGTAACCCACAAAGATACCCTTCTTTCCTGAAGGATCTAGTTTAGTCCTCTTTTCCTTTGGGACATGAGTGTATACTGGACAACCAAATATTCTGAGATGGTTGACTTCAGGTTTCTTACCAGAAAAGACCTCTTCTAGTGTGTTTTTGTCCAATATCTTGTGGAGTGTTCTGTTCTGCACATATACAGTTGTTCTAGCTGCTTCTGCCCATAGATGCATAGGTAGATCCTGGTCATGCAACATTTCCCTTACTGCTTCCATGATTGTTCTGTTCTTCCTTTCTGCAACTCCATTCTGTTGAGGATTATAAGGAGCAGTCAACTCTCTCTTAATCCTTGAATCACTGCAAATCTTCTTGAAGTCACCTGAGGTGAATTCTCCACCATTGTCGGATCTGAATGTTTTGATCTTCTTGTTAGTTTGATTCTCCATCAAGGTTTTGAATTCCTTGAACTTATCAAACACCTCATATTTGTTCTTCAAGAAGTATACCCAAGTCTTTCTGGAGAAGCCATCAATAAATGAGACATAGTAAACATACCCACTTAGAGAACTGGATGACATAGGACCACATACATCTAAGTGGATGATTTCCAGGATATTCTTTGCCTTGCTTTCACTGCTTGGGAAAGCCTTCTTAATGTTCTTACCTTTTGCACATCCTTTGCAAACACCTTCATTTTTGGTCTTGATTTCAAGAAGAACCTCTACAGCCTTGCTTGCAATTGGAAGTGCCTTATAGTGCATATGAGCAAGTCTTCTATGCCAAAGTTCACTTGGCTCCATGGATTCATGTACCATGGCATGTTCAGGTTGTCCCTTCAATTTATACAAACCTCCCTCTTGCTCTCCAATCACTATTGCATCATCTATGGTCTTTCCCTTTGGCCACATTAGGACTTGGCCATCCACAAATGCAACCCTCATACCTTTTGCATCCAATGCAGAGATGGAGAGTAAGTTCTTCTTGAGCCCAGGTACATAAAGGACTTCTTTCATCTTCAAATATTTTGTAGAATCTAGGTTGTAGGAGGCTTCACCACTTCCTTTGATTGGGTATTGATAATCATCCCCAAGTTTCACCTTATGGGGTGATTCATGTTCAAATAGATTCACAAAAGATGTCCTTAAACCCAGTCATGTGTTTGGAAGCCCCACTATCAATTAATCAATTATTACAACCATGGGAGATAGTACTTGTGAGAGAAAATATTAGAACATATTCTTCTTCACTTGATGAGTCATCATTACTATCATCACTTTCTGCCCTAGCCTTCTTCTTGGGTGGTTCATCATCTTCAGCAACATGAGCATGATATATTTTCCTACTACCCTTCTTCTTCTTGGTGTTGTTGTTCCTTTTGTTTTTGGGACATTCTAAAGAAAAATGACCTTTCTCATTACATGTGAAGCATCTGAGTTATTTATTATCTTTATGTTGATGATAGTGTGAAGATTTCTTGGTATGAGAGTGCTCTCTCTTTGACCTTCCTTGCTTGGTGTGTACTGTGAGAGCTTTATCTTCACTTCCCATCTTTTCTTCTCGGGCCACGAGCCTTGCTTCTTCTTGAGAAATTTCTTCCCGCAATCTGTTGAAGGAGATCAACTTCTTTCTTGCACAAATTCCTTGAATAAAGGAATCCCATGACCTCGGTAGGCCATTTAGAGTGGTCATGAAAACTTCACCATTCTCCACCATTTCATCTACTGCTTCCAGTTGTTCCTTAATCTGGGAGACCCTAGAAAAATAAGATTGAATGGTTTCTCCATTCTGAAACTTTACTCCTTTCAATTGGTTTCGAAGGGTCATCTTCCGATTTATGTTCTTCCCTTCAAATAGCTTGGTCAAAGAGTCAAACATCTCCTTGGGTGTATTTAGAGAAGACACGTGGGGTATGAGATGGTCTTTGATAGAATCAACAATGATTCTCTTTGATTTGACCAAGTTCTTCTTATGCACTACTTTAGCCTCTTCATCCTCTGGGACAGGGATGTCTTCTTTTATATATGAGTCCAACTCATTCTCTTCCAAGATTAACCCAATCCTATACTTCCAAGCTCAGAAGTTATCAGCCCCTTCAAGCTTATCCTCAAGCTTAGTGTGGTGAGACATCTTAAAGAGTACTTCAAATGGAAATAGAAAAGATTTAGGTCCTACAACTTGAAATGCTGAAAACTAGATGTGGTCCTGGATTAGGGTTTGTCGGAGAAACCCTAAAAATTCAAAATGTAGATTTCAACTTTTTGAAAGGATAGAAAGATGAGTCTTGATGAGCTGATCAGCTTGGTGTATTCCGAATTTGGGATTAGCAAAGCTTTACCCTTCAAATTTTCCTTTTTATCATCCCAGGTTCACTAGGGAGAGCCTTGAATTAGGGTTTGAGTTTCCTGAAGATCTACCCAGCGAAAAATCTTGATCCAAAGCTCTAAACTTCGATTTTTGCAAGGAGCTTCCAGCTATGTCTTCAGATTTCAAAAATTCCTATTTTTGAGGAAACCCTAATTTTTAGGGCCAAATCTAAAAATTCTCATAATTGAATTTTGATTGGACAGATAGACTCTCCTTGATGAGTAGAGTCAATCTACTATACTTCGTTTCCAAAAACTATGGAGAGAAACCCAATAAACAAGAAACTCAAGTTTCTGTCGCTGCAAAATGTCTTCTTCTCAGGTTACCTCTGATACCATGTTAAATTTTGAGCATTAATTCACAATACTCTAGGATCTTCACTGATAGAATAACATATACATTATATCAATGCATAATAATCACAATAAGCATGACAAGCATCACAAGAATCAAAACATGAGAGATAAGAGACACAGAGTTTCTGTGGGGAAAACACTATTGTGAAAAACCCCACAACTTCGTCAGAGATAGAGAGAGCAATGGATCAACCAAAGTACAACCAAAATACACTGATATAGTCTCCTAGTAGCAAATGATCCTCCTCCTCACTACTGCGCCACTTTCTGAGTGAGAGAAGTGTGAGTTTCCGAGTGATCAAAATAGAGATCTCCCGATCTCTATTTATACAAACTTGTTTGCCCAGTTACAGTTTGGGGCCGACTTGTCTAGTTAGGTACATCGACAATATAATATATATTTTAGGGCCGACCCCACACATTGTGGTCTAATAACCTGTCGCCAAGTACACACACTTGCGACACTTTTCAATACACATGACGACACTTCCTTATAGAGGAATAACACATCTCTGATAAGGGTACAATAAATATAGATGAAATACATTTCGAAGTTACATATACATCAACAGGTTTTTCCCATGCCCCTTATGTGCTACCAATTTTCGTTATCCCCAGGATGTTCACTCTGGAATTCATCAGACAGAAGTTGAAAGCAGAGGTAGATCATTTCTTAGAGGATAGAAAGGATTTTGATATCAATTTTCCTTGGGTTGTGGGCCCATTCGTGGTTAAGAGAAAAGCTACCCTACCAATTATTGAAAATATGATGAGGGATATGGGGTTCAAAACCAAAGAAACCATTAACTAGGACCCTCACTACATCATATCAGATAGGAGAAAGGAGACTAACAGAAAATATTTTGTGCATTTTGAACTTACAAGGTTGGATGAAACTGCAAATTGGCTGGAATATCCTGACACCAATCAAATGGATGTGGATAAGCAGGACGAATCCACCTCTGTAGTACCACAGTTCATTCCATGACCATCAAGCTCATCCAGCCCAAGTCCAATAGCTGAATAAAGTATACCCCATGCTAGTGGCTCTAGGGAGTCTGGCAATCCAGGATGCAAGGACCCCATGGATGTGGACAATGATGCAAAGAGAGCCTCCAAGAGGAACAAGGTAGAGGAGCCTAAGCAGCAATTAGTAAGGGTGCAAGCAGGGCAACCCAAGAAGAAGCATGTTAGGTTCATAGTGTCAGCCGTTGAAGTTAAAGAGTATGTGTTTAACAAGGCACCGACCAAGCTTGCAGCCCCTAGTGAAAGAAAGACTGAGCTACTGGGGGAGTATGAAGAAAGCCCAAAAACAATCTCAGAAGAGGCTAAGTTGTATGCAGATGTGAGAAATATTTCCAAGAAGGATGTGGCTTTGGTGGCGTGCAGGAACGTTTCCCAGAACACCTTAAGCCTTGCCTTAGTCACCAAGAATAAAGCCACCAAGCTGAAGGTGAATCTAGAGGACATCCCCATATCAGATTGATCAATTTGCATAAAGAGATAGGAGAGTTCATTTATGACAAACTGTTGAAAGTTTCCCTAGAGGTGTCAAAATTGCAGACCAGCAAGAGCAAGGTGCAGAATCAGTTGATATTGGAAAAGGTGGAGAACAAGTCCCTGAAAGCACAAGTAAAAAAGAACCAAGCTGCATTGTTGGCTACTGAGAGCCAAGAGGATAAAAGATCCAGGATATAACGGTTGTTGGATGAAAAATACAAGACCATCCAGTCAATGAAATAGAAGTTGAAAATTCCTTCCACCCGGCTAGTGGAGGCATCAGAGTTAGCAAGGCTAGAGGAGAAAAGAGAGAAGCTACAAGGTGAGCTAATTGACTGCAAAGCCAAGCTATTAAAGCTTGAAGAGCAGGAGAAGAAATGGCTAGCAGATATAGCACTGATGGTAAAAAATGAGAAATCCTTAAAGGCTAAAGTTGACGGGATTGAGAAGAATCTGAAAGAGAAGGATCAAGAAGCATAAGACATGGTCACACCCTCAATAGAATCTAGGGATTTTTACATTTTCGGGGTAATAGCCAAGGCTAGTTTGGATGATGGAGAAGTAGCAAGATTGAATAAGCAGAATGTCATTCTAAGGACCCTGAAGGACACTACAAAAAAAGAAAGGGAGGCTTGGGAAACCAAGTACTAGGCGATGCAAGATGATTATGATAAGTTGAAGCAGCAAGTTATAGGGAAAAGTGCATGGTCGAAAGCAAAGAAGATCATCTGGGACGATATTATTGTACAGGCAGGGGATATGAGACCATATTTGGACTTCATATTGGATAAGGAAGCTGTGATTAAGCTGGGAAGGTAGGTTGTCATAGTTTCCAATGAGAAGCTAAACAATAAACCCAGGGAGTATGCCCAGAATGCAATAGAGTTCTTAAATGGTATGTCTGAAGACTAGGTTCAAGCAGACAACATAAAGGATAGGGTGGCCACTATTATCTAGTCTAAGAAGGCAATACAGAAGCACGAACAAGTAAGCATCACCCAAGCAGAGATAGATGTCTTGGATAACTAGGTAAATTTGTTCAGAGAGGTGTTTGATCCATTATTAAAAAAGGTTCTGCCCATGTTTTGGGAAGTAGATGTCACCATGAGAACAAAGGAGGGATATCAAGGAAATATATGAGAGTACAGGAAGGACCAGGAAAGCTTTGCAGATATGGAGCAGCCTCTGATAGGCAAGACGGTGGTAGAGAATATGACAAAGGACTTCGAGCTAGTCTGGATCTTTAAAGAGGCTCATACACTCCTTTTAGGTTGTTCATATAAAGGGCACACCGAAATGAGGGTACTACTCAAAGAGATTTCCACCTTAGAGTTTCCAGCCCCTGAGCAATGGAAGTTCATTGAAAAATATGGCAAAGGGAAGCTAAAGCTAAGTGCATGAAGGAGTCGAGGATAGTGGAAGCTACCAGCTGGAGGAGTAGTTACCGAAGCATTTTTGTCTTTTTGTTAGAGTCTGTTGTCATTTGGTAAAAAATATCAGTAAATTTGTAAAATGGAAGTTGAGCCAGTTTTGTTAGCTCTGTCATTTGGTTGTAGTGGTGAATATATTAAGGATAGGTGTCACTAGGAGTTGTAACAATTTTCTTTTAGAACAAGTCGAGCTTGAGGCTCATAAGATCTATAAATACAATGTAAAAGAATGACAAAGGGTTGAAAACTTTCGTAACCCGTGTATTTCTCTGTGTTGAGTATTTTTTAGACTATTTAATAAAAATTTGGCAAAGCCTTGCAGGCATTCTTTCTGAGGGATTCATGCGTTATTGCTTTGATGGTCTGTTTATTCCTTTCCATATGTGAATGTTTCCTGTCATCATTTAATCCATATTGTCATGATATTCATGCTTGGATAAGTGTAGTATCAAAATAGAATTCATAGTTATTATGCTCCATTCTTTTCATTCTAACCATCCATAACCAGTTTATTCTAAAGTTGATATAGAATTCATAACCATAAGCTCTATATTGTTGCATTGTTCATCTTTTCTTCTAAATAATCAAAACTAAAGCACTTTGACTGTGAGCTGGTGACTTCCTTTCCCCTGAGTGGGTTTATTTGCAAATCATTGCCATGATATTCATTTTCTATTTGTTTTTACTCCACTGCCCAATGGATGTCTATTTCATTTTCAACAAAACAACAAATTTTATCTTAGTTTTAATCATTTATCTGGACCTATTAAAACCAACCTGTGAGAGATCCCTCTCTGGAGAATAAGAAGCTAACTTATTCCTCCTCAAGTGGTTATGTGGTTACCCTAACTTGACCTCTCTCTAACCTAGAGGTATGTTTTAGGTGCTAACACCCGCCCAACAGAGGTTTCAACCGACCTCATGTACGGCCAAATGCGCCCGCACCGCATGCAAATAGACCAACTTCTAACAAAGGAGAAAAAGCTTCCCACCAACCATTACTTGCTGGAAATGCAAAGGGCCCCACTATTTCCGATAATGTACCAACAAGACGGATGGAGTTTTACACAATGTACAAGCAAACCCAATAGTAGGGAACATGGCAAGAACACCAAGAATTTATGTTGCACTTGATGGCTGACATGTTGATATATTTGTAACTTCGGAAGATATTCATTTGTGTATTGTATGTATTACATTTGTATCTTATTGTATCCCTGACGGAGATGTTATTATTCCTCCGTTCGGAAGTGTCGTCATTTGTATTTGTATTCTATTGTTGTACCTCCAACGGAGATGTTTATTCCTCTGGTTGGAGAAGTCATTATTATACTTGGGTCATGTAAAGTGATTAAGGTCTATCCTCCCATGTATGACGGGGCATTAGAACCCAGAGTTGTATTTTATGGATTATTAGACCACCTTGATGGGTTCGGCCCTGTATGAGTCATGTGGATGGGTTATTAGGCTCCCTTAGGAAGTCAGCCCAGTTAGGTTTAAACAAAGGTCAAAGTAAAAGTATAAATAGAGAGTGTGACTCTATCATTCGATTCATTCACACACTCACTCATTTTAGATTAGTGAGAGAGAGGAGGAGTGCGCACAAATGGAGGAGGAGTAGCTGCTAGAGACATCTATATTTTGGGTTTGATCTTTTTGATCCTTGTATTGGTGCTTATTCTATCTTTGAGGAAGTTGCGGGGTTTTTTACCTTTATGGTTTTCCCCGATGAAATGCTTTGTGTCTTGTCTCTTGTGTCTGATATGTTGTACATGTTTTTCTCTTAGTTAAGATCCTAGATCATATTGAATTAAATGATGAAAAACTAACATGGTATCAGAGCTAGCCCGAAAGAAGGCATTGTATGGCATTTATGACACTTGTTGCACTTGCGAGAAATTGGAAGCTAGGGTTTGATAAAGTAAAAACTAGTCATCGTGGAACTTTCGCTATAAATCTTTTTTTGTGAAGGTTCAGGATCTGGAAATTTCACAGGAAGAAGATAACATCCCACTATACTTTTTTTCTGAAGCTCATCATCTAATTCATTGTACTTTGTGTTTTATGATCAATACAAGTTAGGTTTTCTGCCTCTTCCAGAATGCAGTCCTTAACAGTTGACCTAGGGAAAAAGGTCACATATCAGGATAGGAAGATCCAAATGGAATTTCGTACAACATTTCAGTTATGACACGGACTGTAGTTTCTCAGGTCCTAGTTTCAGAGGCTAAAGTTGAAACAGTGACACGTGGCACCCCGTACAAGTTCACTATCTTGTTTCATCCCATAAATAGGTCATGTTGCGACACTTGGTATAAATCTCTCTCAGGGAATACATTAAATATCAAACCTATGGGGTTGGAAAGATGACAGGTCAGACTACTAGAGGCTAAATTTTCAGACCCCGTGGATTTTAAATTTCAGAGGTGCACCATAAACAATAAGGTGCATATTTCTATCAAAACAGAATTGGATTCTAAGAACTTTCATTTTTGGCTTGTCACTTCTGCGGGAAATTAGAGCTTTTGATAGAAGAGGAATTTTGGAGTGCTCTAAGCATAGGATTGATCTCCTCAGCAAAATCGAAATTTAGAGACCAAGATCGATTTTTTTGGTTGGGTGAATCTCTCGGAAAGTCAAACGCTAATTTGACTTTTGGACCAGCAAACCAGAAAACTAGATTTTGACAGAAGTTGCAGATTTGAAATTCGCATGTCATTTTTGAAGGGTCAATTTTTGGAGTTTTCAATATCTGAGCACACCATCTTACTCGCCTCAGTTAATTGCATCTCCTTTTCCAGATAGACGTTTGAAATTCCAATTTTTGATTTTTAGGGTTTCTCTGTCAAACCCTAGCCAGCTCCAGATCCAGTTTCAGCAAATCAAAGTGTATAGGATTGGGTTAATCCTAGAAGGGAATAAATTGGACACCTACATAAGTGAAGAAGTTCTAGTTGCAGAGGGATATGTTCCTATGGCCTTACATAAGAAGACTACATGCAATATCGACAAGTATGACTTGAGAAGATAAAGGTATGTTTTGAAATATGTTCATGATTAAGTTTATGATATGTTTGTCTTCATATTATTGAGGTTAGTACAATCTTGATTAATTTTAGACTTGTCTTATCACCTTAGTAAAAGTATGAATGTATGTGAATGGTAGAATACATTCATTGATTAGGGTTATGACACTTATGATTGTACTAATGCACTGTGGTGTTGTATGAGGATGATGTTGTCCGCTAACATGAAAGGTACATCAAGAAAGACAAATCAAGTTCTAGTTCAAGAGCATATGACCATGGTGACATGAAGACAAAAACTCATCCATAGCCATTGATCACATAATATCTCTACTTGTGAGGTATGTATAATTTGGTTCTACAATGATTAACTTATGAGAAATGTAGGTTACTAACACAAGGTCTCTAAATCATTGGAGAAAACAAAGAAGACATTGTTTGGGTATGTTACATATAACTAGCAATCATGATAATCCAGGTATGTTTTTCCTATATCAAGTTAGAATCCTACCTTGTGTTAGTATCTCATATAAGTATACTTTCGTACGATTGATAATGATTTTTCATGAAGTTATAATTTTGAGTTATCATGGGTTTATGCATATTATGCTTCTTAGTCGATTAATGATGTGACAAACTAGAAGACTCCTATGGTAAAATAAGAATATGCATGAGTAAAAGAAGTCCTCCCTGAAACCTTGAATACTAACGCTTGTGATAAATTACCTGTGTATGGAATGATCATGACCATACATGTTTAAGATTATTTAGAATCATAATGTTTTTATTGTATTGAAATTATACTAATGAATGTATGATTATCTATGAGATCTTGACGATAACACAATGATTACGCTAGTGCACACTTAAGCATAGTGGTCCAGGTTGGATATAAGTTCAAGGAAAGATAATCCAGGAAACAAAGATCAAGAGGGAGCACACTCCAGTAGTTCTCTCAAGGAAGCAAAGATTGAGAGGGAGTCCACCCACATCCAAACAAAGATAAGTATTTGAATTGTCATTTCTTGTATATATGATTACTTAAATGATGTTTTTAAGTCATATACATACTTATGTTCCTAGATTTATGATGTATATTATGCATTTTAGAAAATTTGCATTGATGAACAAGATACTATTAATATAGTAATGGGTAAGTGGCCTATGGTACTGTACAACAACCCATTGCTACTTATCTAGAATGAAACCTCTTTGCTAACATGTTGGGAGTAGTGCACACTCTTGAGAATGTTCTAGTAGAGATGGAAGGCATCTAGAAATTTACCATATGAATACGGGATGAGGATGAATGTTGTATTGAAGCATTGACTAAGATAATTCCATGACTGTATGACATATGTTCTTATGTGTAAGATTTTGTTCTGAAAACTATGAGAAGTTTCTAATCATGCAATTGAATTTGACTTGTAGGAAAGATCTTGTCCAATCACCTACAAAAGAAAGACAACAACATTTGTTCCAAGTGACAAAGTTCAATACAAGCACCTATTGAAGATATTGAAGAATCTGAATTTTCCAGGATCAAGGATACAGTAATGGAAGGATGCCATGATCAAGGAGTACCAGTCGATCATGAAGAATGATGTTTGGGATGTGGTCCCAAGACTAGAAGGGAAGTCTATTGTGACTTCCAAGTGGATCTACAAGATCAAGCATGCTGCAGATGGTAGCATAGAGAAATACAAGGCAAGGTTTGAGGCTCGTGGATTCTCCCGGAAAGAAGGGATAGATTATGAAGAAACTTTTGCACCTATAGCCAGATACACTTCAATCAGAACAGTATTTTCTCTGGCTGCAGTGATGAAGTGGAAGATACACCAGATGGATGACAAGACAAATTTCTTGAATGATGTAGTCGAAGAGGAAGTGTATGTGGAGCAGCCACCCGGTTTTGAAACACATGTCAGGGAGTCATATGTGTGCATATTGAAGAAAGCCTTGTATGGCTTGAAGCAGGCACCAAGGACTTCGTACGACAGGATAGACAACTTCTTGTCCAGTTTTGGATTTACCAACAGTAAAGTGTATTCCAACCTTTAAGACAAGGTTGAGGAAGGAAATCCAGTGATACTTCTACTATATGTGGATGACCTATTTCTGATAGGTGACGATAGGTTGATTGCCGACATGAAGAGGAGGCTTTCTTCCGAGTTTGAGATGAAGGACTTGGGTATGATGCATTAATTTATAGGTATGGAGGTGTGGTAGAGTGCAGATGGAATCTTCCTTGGATAAGGGAAATATGCAGTAGAGATCCTGAAGCAGTTCGGGATGATCGACTGCAAGGCACATGCCACACATATGGCATCAAACCTGAAGCTTTTAAGTGATGCTTCATCAGAGTCGATTGATGCCACGATGTATCATCAAATGATTGGGTCCTTGATGTACCTGACGAACACGAGACCAGATATTTGCTTTGCGGTGAACACATTGAGCCAGTTCCTATGTAATATCTCAAAAATAGCCAAAAATTTGAAATTTTTGCTGCCTGCAATAGTCACTAGTTTATAATAACAAACTGCATACTTTAGATTTAATTTTGTCAAAACATTCCTACATGTATGAAACAATGTAATCCAATCTCCTTTGTGTTACAAGGTCTCTGTTATGTATAATTTTTTGAGTTGCAGAAGCAGTGTGGAAAATAAATATGAGGACATGTTTTCATTGCAGTTATAACTACTGGTCTTACATAACACTTATTATCATTTTAAGAATTATATGGTCTAAAATTGGATGTCTAATGTCACCTTCAGGTGATTGATTTCTGTGACATCGGTATGTTATTCACACGGTGGTGCTATCATGCTCCAAGAAGGTAATTACATACCTCGGCAGGGTTTCCAAAGGTATGGGTGAATGTTGTGGTGGCCGGACTTACTTAGCAAAATGCTAATGATGTGCCGCACTTCTGTGTTTGCAGGTTTATTCCATCTGAGAGTGCTTTTTCTAAATAGTTGATTGACATCTTACTACTGGTCCTATCCCACCAGGGTAATGATAAGTTAAAAGTGAGGATCTCATTACCATGGGAGTGCATACATAAAGGTCTCGCGCATACATAAAGGTCTCCCCAATGTAAGGGCACACTTGAAGCTTAATGTAAATTAAACGAAAGGTGGGGTGGTCATAGTCTCACTATGGACTTTGTACAAAATCAATCCTGTTAAAAATAAAAAGAAAGGGTTGTTAATCTACGACTCCACTATAGACTTTGAAATTAAAATCGAGCCTCGACTATAGACAGACTGGTATAATCTTAAATGCGCTTTAAATGTGTATGGGTGATAGCTTGTCCTATGAGGGTTTGGATAATGAGTTGGGGTTTTGTATCAATTATCCCTGTAGTTCAACTTGTTCTCCATCCCTAGCTTTGCATTTCGTTGTATGGTGGCTGCATTGTATACTGACCCGAGCCCTGCTCGTGGTCAGTACTCTTGGTAGGTGTTGGAGTGGACCATGTCGTAAGGCGTTCCTACTTCTTACAGGTAAGAAACGAGTGGTTTATATTTTCCTTTGACACTTTCATTTTTCTGTATTGGTCTTTGAACTAACTGTTAAAACTTGTTAAAAATAATGGCAGGTGATAAAGCTTTGGTCAAGGAGCTATGATGGTTCATGGTGTTATGGCTAGGGTAATGGTAAGTCTAGCTTACCCACTTGGACCCTACCTCTCGCACCTCTCGTGGTGGTATGTATGTCTTTTTCCTGGTCTAGCATGGAGGCTTTCGTAAGCTTTGGGCTTACTAATTCACCTTTGGAAATCGTTAGTTGCCTACCGGCTAGCCCAGAAGGAATGGGGTTCTTACTGTAATTGTAATAGTTGAAAAGCAAGAAAACTTATTTAGTAACTGGGTCTTCCTGGCCACTTGATTTTGCGAAATCTTGTAAAATGAAATGTTATTTTTTCTGAGTATGATTACTGTACAGTTGCAATGGTTCCATTGGTATATTTCAAATTTTCTTGTATGAATATAAGGCTTTAAGTAGATACTTAAATATGCTACCATTATGGGGTCCTGGGTATTTTGTTAAGTTGTTTGTACAAGAATCGTTTATATGATAACATGTCTTAGCGCCTTTAGTTTGGAAAATATAGTTGTGGGTTGTGTGTTAGTTTTAATTTGCACATGCTACTGTGTTGAAATGTTTGCTAGGATGTTGCTGTCTAAACAATATAGGATATAAATGAGGTTTTTATACGCCTTTGTCTCTGTACCGTGGTTAACAGACTTCACTTATCTTACTTGTGACATGGATATAATAGTTACTTACCTGAGGAGGATTTCCATGTTGTACTCAACGTTTTATTCCTTTGTTGTTGGTGACCACGACCCCTGTAGGGAATTCCTACCAGTTTTGGGGCATGAGGGAGTGTCGTGGGGTTTGACCTTTGACCTTTGCTTTCGTTATGCATCTATGTCTGTGGCTTTCTGACATTTATAAATGCTGTCAATTTATAATGTGTAATTGTTAGGGTTAAATCGTGTCTGAGTAGAGTATCGATCTGTGAAATGTTAAAGCTCTAAGCCTCTTTGCAGAACTAGATGATGGTAGTAGTGATGGTAGAGTATGATATATGTTTTGTGTTTGGAAAAGAGAAATGTACAAAAGAAAGCCATGATTCCTGTCCTTCCTATTGTCATCGTTTAAAAAAAATTGTAGTGTGTGTGAATTCATGTATCTTTTCAAGAAACGAGATAGATAGAAAATAAATCATACAATGAATGATATTGTGTTTCTCTTACTTCAGATTTAGTATTGTTAGGTATTCGAAATGTCTGACTAAAGATTTGTGTTTAAAACAAAACTGGATCTCAGTATCTAAAATGTCTAGATGAAGATTAAAACTAAAGTTTAAGATGAGAGAAAATAAATACAAAATATTTTGGTTGAATTAAATCAACTATTCTTATATTATTAAAGCAATATCATGACTAGCAAAAATTAGCTGGCTAGTCCTGCTAGGAATGCCATTTGACTTTGGGAATCTTGTTTTAAAACAGAAATTGATAACAATACTAATTTAAAACTTCATTCCTAAACAATAATGTATAAATTATGAGAGGGTTTTACACAGATTTCATACCTGTTGATTCTTGTAGTTTGTTCCAACTATTAATGTCCTGCTAATCCCTTTAGCTTGTTCCTGCTGATAATGACCTGCACACTTAGCCAATAATTAATGAAAAACCTCCTGAGCTCTTAGCTGACTTGAGAATTTATCTTGGATTGGATGACTTTGGGACTACCACGTTCCTCCCAACCATGACTCTAGAACTGTTCCTAGTTTAGCATGAATGTCCCCGAGCTGGTTCTGACATGCAAACTAAGAAGTAGAGGCCCTAGGTGTGTAGTTGGTTCAAATATCAGAAATCTATGGGAAAAGTTCACTTTCTTCAGCAGAGAGTTCTTCTTAGTATAATAATACTCCAAGAAAAATATCCCCCAAACTTTGTGGTTTGTCCTGCTTAAGTAGGACAAATCTTGAATTATGACTATTGGAAATTACTCGCTTCTTTAAAATATTTTAATTTATAAAAACAATATTTATTTAATTAACTGCTAGTTTATTTGGAAACTAGGAGGTCTCACTTTGTTTCACCAAAGTGTTTTTTATCTTTAATATTTTTATAATAATAATAATAATAATAATAATAATGGCAATCTTCTCCAAGTATTAATACATAAGAAATTGTAATTGGCAGCCCACCTAAGCATAATATATATATTGCAACTCCTAATTACTAATACTTAGCTTTGGGATCCTTTAAGCATTTTGTTTCACATAATTTTTCTTTTAATTCTTTTTAATGAAAGGGGGGTCCACTTCTGTGGACGGCTTCGATAGCTAGTAGGGAACCTCTAGTCTCTCCTTTTGCATGTCAGATCCCTCGTTTTAACATGGTAGTTCCCGCAGTAGATGATGATAATAATATTTATTTGATCAAGTCGAAATAGTTGTGATAAGTCTCGCAAGTGATATTCAGAGTCGTCTTCGACTCAACACTTGAGATGTAGTAACCTTGAGTGCTATTCAAAGCCTTTTCAGCTCAAAAATCTCACATGGGCGTTACGCTAGTGCAAATCCAGAGCCTCTGCTCAACACTAGAGCTAGAATGTGGTTGTGAGGCACATCTAAGATATTTAAATGTCTGTAGTGCCCCTAGACTACTGTAGACATTCAGGGGCACCTGCTAAGTGACCCAACTATTTGAAACATAAATAAAATTACGCTATGATTTTATTTTGAGTATATTTATGATTGCGATTGATTGATATATGTGCATTTGGGTAGTTATTGTGAATGGACGATTTCATGTTGTTTAACGATTAACTTTGACATGAAAACTGTACATATGAATGATGCTTAATGACTAGCTGTGCAATTGATTATGTGATTAGATGAATGAGTAATGATTAAGTAAATTATAAATGCTTAATGAAGCAACATATTTATAAACCAAATTGTGATTATTGAGGATAGTGCTACTAATTTACGTTTGTGAGAAATGTGTGTAGCGACAGGTGAAACAGTTCACCAACGGACACACAAAGGAATATGAAGGGTCATAGAGTATGAGTAAATCACACATAGGGAGAGTGACAATGATGTCGACTTCCAATGGAAGACCACGCTTGAGAAGATAAGCATTGATCTGCTTGCTCAAGAGGAAAGCGTGAGGCCGTACGAGGTGGGCCACGACCGAGTTGGTCATGTACGAGTTGGGGGCGCGCAGTGAGAACGGACTCACTCCTCAACGCCATTAATCCCTAATAGCGTGTAGACGGAGGATGGAAGGTAACGGCTCCTGAAATCCCTACATGAAGTTCCCGCAAGTCAAAACGGAAGGATGACGGTACCCTGCCGAGAACGGAAAGAGTGAATGCAAGGACCCAACGATGTGGTGCCTTGCCGAGGAATGGAAACTATAGATGAATGGACTCGACGGAGTGGTGCCATGTCAGGGAAATTAAATTAAGGAACAAGGAGGCCCAACGGTGCGACATCGGGTCCCTAGTAAAAGTTGATTGCTAAACTTAACTGCGTTGGAACATATAATTTTGCACCTAGAACTTTACTTAGAAATGCATTTGAGTACTTTAGGCATTTGCACATAAATGATTACTCTGGCATTTAAATAATAATAAGTGTTATTTAGGCATTGCACATGAAAGGATATTCCTGATTACTTAAAAATATTATAAATATTTATTTAGGAGCAAAATGGAATCCTAGGCATGGACACCTAGTCAACTCCACCTACACCACAAATCTAGGAGTTAAGTGAAATATCTAGGGGACAAACATGAGCAAACTTAGGGATGTTGGTGCATCTCCTAGAGAAACTGACACTTGGATGGGTGAGTTGTTTTTTATTAAAGAATTAATTAAATAATTATTTATGCATGAAGCGACATGTGTCGCAGGGGATTTTCCTTTAAAAGGGAGACTTTGGGGATGGGTAAAGGACCCAGACCCTAGATGACTATCATAATATTGAGTTACCTCATGAATTGCTGCAATTAAGGGTTTGGCTGGAAATCTTGGTGGGGGAGAATCCCAAACTGGGTTTCTTGATTTTCTTTTTGTGTGTGAGCTCTACGACCCAAAGCTCGGGGGAGGCCATGCAACTGAAAGCATGAGCCTATGGTTGGGTGGCGAAGCTAACGGTTGTTTCGCCAATGGTTAAACGAGCTTTGCTGGAGGGATCCTACGGAAGACAAAGACGACAATGGACCAACTGGATCAGGTTGACAGGTTAAGCTTTTGCTTATTTTTGTTAAGTTATTCACGCTTTTCATTTTATTTTTCCAATAACTATGATGGCTAATTTGTTTTTATGAAGTTGTTAAAGTTTCAGGTTCAGTTCAAGGGGACCCTAAAGGAGGGGTCCTACATTTGGTCTCAGAGCAGGTCAAGCCTTGAGGGCACCGATGGCGAGATAAGAGCTACACTAATTGAGGAATTTCACCTCCAGCCGTAGCAACTACTCATACAGGTTCTTCTACACGTTATCTTGCATATCTATTTTTTTGTTTTATTAATGGATTATAGATCTTCGTTTCTGTGTGAAATATTAGGTCCCCTTGTGAAATATTAGATCCCTGTACTAATACTATTTTATGAAAATGAGTGTTTCTGGAATATTTGAAAATAATGATTGCCATTTTCTGAAAATATGTGTTTTATTTAGCTGGAACGTGTCAAAATACTGAATACTATTTCTGAAAGTGTCTGTTTTATTTAGCTAGAACATTAGAAATTTCTGGATCGATTTATACTTTTACCCACATCCATTGGAAGTAGATTTATGCTTACTAAAGAGATCGCACACATACTCTAGATTTATGTTACAGAATATTTGTAATGAATCTTTGTGGCCATACAATTAGATTGAATAAGATCTCTATCATTTTTTTTTAATTTCACAAGGAATTGTTAAATTATCCCATGGCTTCGCTATACCTACGGATCGAATAGCAAATTTTCTGTAATGTATTGTTAAATTATTTTTCTTATGGCTTCCGCCTTCCCTTTCAAATCGTGGAGATCTTTGCATTAGAAAGACCCTGTATCTCTTTCTTTAGGTGAGTTTTGGTATTGGTCGACGCCCTCCAAATTCTGAATGATGAAATTCCTGAGATACTCTGTGCGGTGTTGGTTTCGATGGCTTAACACCTTCCAGTTAAATCACTCAGATCTTTGTCATGCTCTGTGACTCAATCCCCTTATACATTTACTTGATGCTTGATTCGATGTGTCCCACTTACGAATAGATCTATGGGAGCACGATGCTCTAGATCTACCCCTTTCTGTTTTACTGTTCACTGGTTAGATTATTTGGATAGGAGTTATGATAGATCAGTAGGAGCACAATGCTATTTAATTTGATGATTGTCTGCGACTTCTGCTAAGGTGTGTGGGAACGAAATACTTTGGAATGGCTCCTTATGCTGCCCACTTTGTTTATTATTTGATTATGATATATGCTAAGATCTTAGTGAGCACAGATCCGGTCCTGAGTGGTTAGTTAATTTTAATGTTCATTACTATATAATTCACGCTAAGCTTGTGTAATTGAATACATCGAATCCGTTCTTCCTTTCTGAGAGTCATCCTTTGAGTCTCTATCTGAAGTATTATTATTTTATTTTTAACTGTATAAATTACTGGAAGTATAGAGTCCGAACTTCTATTTTGCATATGTTATTTATCCGCTTAAAACTGGAGAATTTGGGTTAAAGTATCTCCCTTGTTCCTTCTTCACTTTATCCAAATACTGAAAGGAAAAGGTTAGCTGTGCATATAATATAACATAAGCTAATGGTAGTGCACGTGTATGTTTATGCATAAGTTAATGTTAGGTAATTTGTAGATAGAGCACAAATGTAAATTTATGTGTTGAGAGGGATAGTGGTGGCGATTGACCACAAAATCATAATACTGTTTGTAGGGAATCGTGCATTATTAATAATTTTGAATCCAGGTGATGGAAACATTTTGTTTAACTGTGTTAAAATCATAGTGATCATCCATCATATTTAAGAGGAAAGTTCGTTGTTAAATCAATGAATGGACTGAGATCTCTGGAAACCCGTTCGTGTTTCCCACTTGATCGGCATGTGCATTGATTATCCACGTGTTCACCTGATAGACCTGGTGATAGACCATGGAGTTGAATAGTTGGATGGTCGAGGATCACTGGAATAATCTGTGTTATGACGTTTTCGAAAGATTAGTCCCAAATCTTCAGTTGTTTTTTTTATGGCATAGAGTCTTGGATTCCATTTCCTAGCTGTCTTGAATTAACTAGTAAAAGATCTAGAGTAAATCGTATGAATTTTATTTTTATTTTTTTATTAATACGACATAGATCTAGAGAATCAAATCACAATCCTCTAAAAAACTGGTTGATTGACATGTGTAAAGATCCTAATGCAACTCCCAATTTGCAGCCAAGATCCATTATTGACGTATGTGATAGCCCTGGCGATTTCAGAAATCGCAACCACCACAGGTTGGGTTGGGCACAATTACGTGACAGACATTTGATACAGCAATGAACTACGGCCTGAGAAACGATATGGGAGAACCATAGGTCTATCGTAAAATCTCAACAATGAGTTGGGTACGTAAAATGATGGATTATTCATCCTTAAATTGAAATTTATTAAAAATCGAATGTGAATGTATTTGTTTATTATTATTATTATTCTCCTCTTGGCTTGTTCTTAAGAATCCTTGTTCGATAAATATGAATCTTAGGAATCATATGAATGGTTTATAGTAACTGTCTGTTTTGAATGGTGTAAAAGCTTGATTAACTTTATATATCAAAAAAAAAAAACAGAAATTGTCTCGGCAGTAAATGAAAGTAAAGCCTAATGATCAATGATTTAAGCTTTACCAGTTATTGATTCTCGTTTTTTTTATTTATTTTTATTTTTTTTAGTTTCAACAAAAGAATTTATTATCACAAATATAAATTTCCTAATGTTACCTGCATTTAGTCCAAAAATGCTTCATTACCACGATGGGATTTTGTAAGTTCTCGGCATGCCAGATCCGTTTATACTAAATCGAAGTATGGCTCTATTAGTGCAGGAGAGGACGTGCCACCAAGTGTCAACTTTATACACATAATTAACCCTTAGACGGTCAAACCGAAGTTCTTACTGATAGATAGCATTCTCACAGCTTTGTTGAAGTCGCCATACCGCTTGATATCTTGTGCAAAAGACATTATATATATATATATATATATATATATATATATATATATCTTGCACCTTATAGCTAATAAATTTAGCTAAGTTCATAAATCAAATAACGTTAGATGTCTAGGATCAGAAGTCTAGCTGGGAATCACTTCTGTCAAGGCTAGTGACAGCCGTTAGAGGATTATTCAACGACAACCTCAGCGATTTCCTTGAGCCCCGTGAACTGTGGTTGTGCAGACTTAAGGCCACCTAAACCTACACCTCATCAACGCCAAACTCCCCCAGAGTGTTTACTTATTTTAAAAAAATAAAAAATGATCCTCCTGTTAGTAGATGTTTCCATTATGTCCGCACCCCTTGACAGCTATTACAAGATGTGACACATGGTGCGAGATGGTAGTTAAACCGACGGATGTCTTTTAGCTATACCATCAAAATCAGCCTGCGATTGGTAGTGGGATGGTTTAACAACTTAAGAGTAATGTTATGTTTACGTTAATATTCCATTGAAGTGTATTGGAAGTTAAAGATTAGGTACACATTTTTATACCCATTTGGATGCATGTAAAAGATATGGAATAAGTATGATAAGATATGGAATAAATATGATATGGGATTAAATTTGAATGCATTAGATTTATATTATAATTAATTGAAATGCATGAGAAATTAGAAATGTATAGTTTGTGTTACGATCACATTCTCATTTAAATGCATCATGTTATGTTTACATTAGTATTCCTTTCAAAATGTAATTGGTGTTATATGTTTGGTACATGTTCTTTCTTATTAGAATGAGGAAGGATAATGTTTAAACAAACAAAAAAACCTTTGATATAGTAAAATTTAACAGATATAGGAAAAGTTAGCAGCAGTACTGGTTTAGTCTTGTTGGGATGGCACGACACTTGACTGCGATGCAAATGATGGGTAGTGCAAAATCATGACGCACGGTGTGAACCTCTAGTGCATGGTGCAAAACTCCCGTCTACCAATTTTGTTGATGTTTTGATCCTTGTTGCATGCTTCTAAGTTATAACTGCCAAAACTTGGCGCCAATATTCTGGAGAAGGTTTCTTTTCTATGGAAGTTAGTGCAGTCTACTCACCTTGCTACTCACAGGAGAAAACACTCTTCATAGGACATGTTATTGTAGTATGGATCTCAATCCGATCTGGTGTTTCTCCTAGAAGTTAGATGATGGAATCGTAGACACAAATTTTTAAAGTTTAACTGAATCTTCAGAAAATAAAATGAAACTCGATTCGGTTGATTTTTATTCGGAGAATGGAATGATGAAAGCGCAGACTCATAGTCTCAATCGATCTTCCTCCAATTATGCAGTACACAGGTTCTTATATTTAAGTTTTTTTTTTTTTTTAAATTTATTTTATTCCTTCTTTTTCTCGATTATTTCCAAGCAACTGGATGGAAATTTTTGCGACAATGTATATATATATATATTTATAAAAAAAAAGGTAATTTCGGTCATAGAATAAAAAGGAAGAAAATGAAACTTAGATGATTGTTTCTAATAAACCACTAGGGTCCCTAAAAAGTTACACATGTTTCATGAAAAGGTAGCTAGGTAATCTATACCTTAATTTAAGATAGGTTCATTGTTCAAGCTTGTTGAAAATGATTAAACTTTACATGGTTACTCGTTAAAGTCATAGATAGCATTATTGGCCCATGGATACTTAAGATAAATAAAATGCTTTATATTTATTAAAAAGGTATGTGCTTATATGGTAAAATGCATTGTATTAAAATTGTTATATGTTTTTCTCATTGAAGTTATATATATATATATATATATATATTTTGAATTATGGTAATTGTAGTGATATATATATTTGATTATAATTATGAATTTTATTTTTATATACTGAAGGAAAGGAGGATAGGAGAGGTATTTATTTGTCATATCTTTAAAAGTACATTATTGATAAAGTGTATAAAATTATAAAATCTTTGGATAAGAAAAGTTTGAATGTAGATATTCTATGTTCCTACCCTAAAAAGTAGTTTTAATGCTTTAATTATATGTGTTATAAAAATTGTTGGATAGGGGAATGAATAGGATATTATAACTCATAGTTGAATTAAATGTATTATATAATTGAATACTATTCAATAATTGATATTTATGAAGTTGTATTGTAGATGTTTTTAAGGAAAATAAATAAATAAATTATGCCCCATACCTTAATTAGTGGCTGAGGGTATCAGGTGTTGTATAATTGAACTACGTTTGAAGTTACAAGTAAGTGATGAGATATAGGAATCCAAGGTCCCTCGAGAAACTTAGATGGATAGTGATCATACTATATTAACAACTTTTAGTCAACTTAATGAAAACTGTTTATACTTGTTGAGATTTCGACGGAATGTCGAGAGGGTGAAACATATTCAAAATTGGAAAACAAAGATATCGATATGAACATCACATTAAGATGAACACAATGACATTGATTTTTTTTTTTTTCATCATGATGATACCATTTATGAAAATGAAAAACTACAAACTTGATGTTACCATGATGGGGTAAATTGGGAAATTATAACTTGGAACACCCGTCGAAGGGGTCAAATAAATAATGTTTCTGTAAAACAAAATATGGAGAAAATCAACATGATGATTTGAATGCAATAATGCTAACAATGGGACATGGTGAGGCCTCAAAAAGAAGACAGATAGTCCTCAAGATGGAACTCGTTGAGGTTAAGAAACACATCTAGTGAAACTTGAGGAGCCTCTTGAAGTAACCCTATGGCAACAGAAGGGATGAAATGAAGTAAGGATGTGATAAACTCTTTAGCCTGGACATGATGATACTGACGAAGGGTATAAATGATAAATTTTAATATCTTCGACTAAGTCGTTAAGTTCCGACCCTAGGAATCCCATCGAATTGAGAAACGACATTTAGGGATTTGGAAGCAGTCTTATGAAAATTGGATTTGGGACAATTTGACTTTCAGTTACCTCATATAACATATGAGCTCGTCGACTTAAGGCGTCGGCGATCTTGTTTTCTTTCCCCTTGATGTGTTTTATTTGAAAGTGATACTCACTAAGAAAGGCTAACCACCTAGCCTGTATAGCATTCATGTCTTGTTGATTGAATAGATACTTTAGACTCATGTTGTCCATCTTTAGTAGGAATTTCTTACCCATGAGATAATGTCTCCACATCTTTAGAGCGTGGATAATGGCGGCCCATTCGAGGTCATGAGTAGGATAGTTTTTCTCATGTTCCTTTAGCTTTCTTGATTCGTAGCGGATGGAAAAATCATCTTGCATAAAGACTCCACCGAGTCCTTCCTTGCTTGCATTGATGCAAACTACGAAGTCCCCATTGGGGTCGGCAATTCATAGTATTGGTGTGGTAATCAGAAGTTGTTTTAACTCCTGAAAACTTTCTTCGCACTTGTCTATCCAGATGAGCCTACTGGTTTTCTTCTGTAATGCGGTCATGGGGCAAGGAATCCGAGAGAAGTTCTCAATGAACTTTCGATAATAACTGGCTAAACCTAGGAATAATCGTATGTCGAAAACACACGTAGGTGTGGGCCATTCTTTGATAGCTTTGATATTTTCGGGATCAACTGCTATTCCCTTGTAAATGATGTGCCCTAAGTACTGTATCTGAGGTCTATAGAAATCACACTTGCTAAATTTTGCGTACAGCTGATGTTCTCGTAATATCCGTAGGACTATTCGGAGGTGTTCCTCATCTTCTTCCTCATTCTTGGAATAGATCAGGATATCGTCTATGAAGAGTAAAACAAACTTGTCGAGGTACTTGCTGAAAACATTGTTTATCATGCACATGAAGTTTGCGGGTGCATTCGTCAGACCGAAAGGCACTATTACAAATTCGTAGTGGCTGTATCGAGTGCGAAACGCAGTCTTACTGATGTCCTCATGACAGATTCTCAAATGGTGATATCCAGATCGTAGGTTGATATTCGAGACGTTCTTTGCTCCTCCGACTTAGTCAAACAAGTCATCGATCCTAGGGAGTGGATAATGGTTCTTGATGGTTAACTATTGAGTTGGTGGTAATCAATGCACATACACATCGTGCCATCCTTCTTTTTAACAAAGAGGATTGGTGCTCCCCAGGGAGACACACTCGGTCGAATGTATCCCTTGTCTATTAGCTCTTGTAACTGTATCTTGAGCTCTACCAGTTCGGGTGTACTCATACGGCATGGAGTCCTAGAGATGGGTACGGATCCGGGGGTTAGTTCTATGGAAAAGTCTAAGTCCTGCTTGGGTGGTAACCTGGGTATCTCCTTGGTAAACACGTCTCTGAATTCTACTAGTACCGGGAAATCCTCGATCTTTTGTTCCCTATCAGCTTCTACTGATTGAAGGTGGATTGCAAATAGTTTACAACCCTTTCTTAAACATTTCTTTGCTTGCAATGCCGATATCTGTCGTACTGATACTTCCTTTGGTATACCTTGGATGGTTCTTTAGTTTCCTTGACTATATGTGTGTAGGATTGACTTATTTAAGCAATCCAACAAAGCATGATGTCCTTCCAACCAATCCATGCCTATTATTATGTCATAAGATCCTAGTAGTAAGATGTTCAAATCTATATTAGTTAAAAATCTGTTCAAATCTATCTCACAACTCCTAACTAGTTCGGAGACCTTCCGTCTGGTACCTGTGGCTAACTGTACCAGCCATGGTGCTTTGTGACTCTCTCGGTTTAATTTGCAAGGCTCTACTATTCTAGGAGAGATGTAGCTCTGGCAGGCACCGGAGTCTATTAAAACTGAAATGATATTGTTATATATCTTACCCTCAATTTCTACCATGGTGGCTTGATGATCTGCTTGTCGGCCATCAAGGGCAGCATAAATCCTAGGTGTCTTTGCCATTTCTCCCACTATAGGCTCTGCTTCGATGTTGTGTAAAGTTCCATCTATTTTGTTGGGGTAGTCTCTGTAGTAATGTGGTCCCTGGAATTTCCAAAAAGAAACAGTTGGTGGGACTATCTTTGCCCCTTTGTTAAAGGTTGGCCTGCTGGCTGGTGGTGGGGGTGCATTAGGTCAAGATTGGGTTCGGTTAAAACCTATGTTGGGTGGGAACCTATTGTTATGTTTCTGAAAAGGTGGGGGTCTAAAACCCGATTTGCGTTTGTCTGAGAAAGTCCTGAA
The DNA here is from genome assembly GCA_027924585.1 of Larix kaempferi. Taxonomy (NCBI): domain Eukaryota; kingdom Viridiplantae; phylum Streptophyta; class Pinopsida; order Pinales; family Pinaceae; genus Larix; species Larix kaempferi. The sequence goes on from BSBM01001023.1 coordinate 5,816,722, forward strand.
TCTGTCTCTATTTATGTTGATGTTGTTGTTCCTTGGCTACCCGTACTCATAGCATAGCCTGGCTTTATGTAGGGTTATGTCAAGGGTTTTGGGCATGTCAAAATCTATCTTCTCTCTAAAGTTTGGTGGAAACCCACCCAAGAACTGTTGGATTTTCACCTTCTCATCCTTAATATAAGGCACATAGTGCAGCAAGTCTAAGAACCAATTTATGAAAGCTTCCATAGTTAGGGAACCCATTTTCAACTCATGAAATTCTTTTATCTTTTGTCGAGAAATCTTTCAGACATATATTTGTCTTGAAATATTCTGTTGAAAGTTTCCCAGCTTATGTCTCGCAGCTCTTGTCCCTTAGTGTGTTTTAAGTCCCGCCACCATCTGGAAGCTTTTCCATTTAAGTTGTATATGGCTAGTTGGGCTTGCATCTCACTGGAGAAATTATGAACCTTAAAGTATTTGTTCATCCCTAATAACCATTCTTCATCCTTTTCTCCTGAGTTAAATTCCCCATCATAATTTGGGGCTCTTATCTTTCTGAACTCCCCTTGTAAGCTGTCATCACTCTTCCTCCTTTTCTTGCAAGGAGGTGGAGAACCGTTGTCATTGGAAGAGCTCTTACAGTCCTCTTCCAATGGTTCTGATTTATGTTTTGCTTAATCTTCTATTTTGTAACTGGTTGCTTTCCTGGTTTTAAGAGAGTTGATAGAGAGAGTAGGATGTTCAGGGGGTTTTCCCCTGCTAGGCTCTGGAGTAAGGCTTCATTTATATCCCGATGTTCCCTTCGTTCCTGCATATTCTCATCCCTGAAACTATGGAATTCTTCCTGTAGCTGCTGCATGGATTTCTCCAAATTTGAGTTGAGCTAGACCCCAATTTCTTTCTCTCGTGGTGGGGAATTTAGATGGCCATGTACACTGCCACCTTGTTCTTCATTCATTTTCCTACTGCAGCCCGTACCTGGAATTTATATTAGTATTTGTTGCTGCTATTGAAGCAACCAAAAACAATTTTTTAGTTTTTTTTTGTGTAAAAACGTAATACAACATTTTAAACACTTTCCTGTATCTGCAGTTGTGTTTGGTAGTGAGCCCAATAGGTCACTTAGTGTTTGTAGCTTGCTCTGATACCACCTGTAATATCCCAAAAATAGCCAAAAATTTAAAATTTTTGCTGCCTGCAATAGTCACTAGTTTATAATAACAAACTGCATACTTTAGATTTAATTTTGTCAAAACATTCCTACATGTACGAAACAATGTAGGTCAATCACCTTTGTGTTACAAGGTCTCTGTTATGTATAAGTTTTTGAGTTGTAGAAGCGGTGTGGAAAATAAATATGAGGACATTTTTTCATTGCAGTTATAACTACTGGTCATACATAACACTTATTATGGTTTTAAGAATTATATGGTCTAAAATTGGATGTCTAATGTCACCTTCAGGTGATGGATTTCTGTGACATCGATATGTTATTCATACGGTGGTGCTATCATGCTCCAGGAAGGTAATTACATACCTCGATAGGGTTGCCGAGAGGTATGGGTGAATGTTGTGGTGGTCGGACTTACTTAGCAAAATGCTAATGCTGTGTCGCACTTCTGTGTTTGCAGGTCTATTCCATCTGAGAGTGCTTTTTCTAAATAGTTGATTGACATCTTACTACTAGTCCTATCCCACCAAAGTAATGATAAGTTAAAAGTGAGGATCTCATTACCATGGGAGTGCATACATAAAGGTCTCCCCAATGTACGGGCACACTTGAAGCTTAATGTAAATTAAACGAAAGGTGGGGTGGTCATAGTCTCACTATGGACTTTGTACAAAATCGAGCCTGTTAAAAATAAAAAGCTAGGGTTTTTAATCCACGACTCCACTATAGACTTTGCAATTAAAATCGAGCATCCACTATAGAGACACTGGTATAATCTTAAATGTGCTTTAAATGTGTATGGGTGACAGCTTGTCCTACGAGGGTTTGGATAATGAGTTGGGGTTTTCTGTCAGTTATCCCTATAGTTCGACTTGTTCTCCATCCTTGGCTCTACATTTCGTTGTATGGTGGCTGCATTGTATACTGACCCGAGCCCTGCTCGTGGTCATTACTATTGTTAGGTGTTGGAGTCGACCATGGCGTAAGGCGTTCCTACTTCTTACAGGTAAGAAACGAGTGGTTTCTATTTGCCTTTGACACTTTCATTTTTCTGTATTGGTCTTTGAACTAACTATTAAAACGTGTTAAAAAGAATGGCAGGTGATAAAGCTTTAGTCAAGGAGCTACAATGGTTCATGGTGTTATGGCTAGGGTAATGGTAAGTCTGGCTTACCCACTTGGATGCTACCTCTCGCACCTCTCATGGTTGTATGTATCCGTTTTGCCTGGTCTAGCATGGAGGCTTTCGTAAGCTTTGGGATTACTAATTCACCTTTGGAAATCGTTAGTTGCCTACCGGCTAGTCCAGAAGGAATGGGGTTCTTACTATAATTGTAATAGTTGAAAAGTAAGAGAACTTATTTACTAACTCGGTCTTACTGACGACTTGATTCTATGAAATCTTGTAAAATGAAATGCTATTTTGTCTGAGTATGACTACTGTACAGTTGCAATGGTTCCAATGGTATATTTCAAATTTTCTTGTATGAATATAAGGGTTTAAGCTGAAAATTAAAGATGCTACCATTATGGGGTCCTGGGTATTTTGTTAAGCTGTTTGTACAGGAATCGTTTATATGATAACAGGTCGTAGCGCCCTTAGTTTGGAAAATATAGCTGTGGGTAGCGTGTTAGTTTTAATTTGCACTTGGTACTGTGTTGAAATGTTTGCTAGGATGTTGCTGTGTAAACAATATAGGATATAAATGAGGGTATTCTACGCCTCTGTCTCTGTACCGTGGTTAACAGACTTCACTTATCTTATTGGTGACATGGATATAATAGTTACTTACCTGACGAGGATTTCCAAGTTGTACTTAGCATTTTATTCCTTTGTTGTTGGTGACCACGACCCCTGTAGGGAATTCCTACCAGTTTTGGGGTGTGAGGGAGTGTCATGGGGTTTGACCTTGACCTCTACTTTCGTTATTCATCTATGTTTGTGGATTTCTGGCGTTTCTAAACGCTGTCAATTTATAATGTGTAATTGTTAGGGTTAAACCGTGTTTGAGTAGAGTATCAATCTGTGAAATGTTAAAACTCTAAGCCTCTTTGTAGAACTAGATGATGGTAGTAGTGATGGCAGAGTATGATATATGTTTTGTGTTTGGAAAAGAGAAATGTACAAAAGAAATCCATGATTCCTATCCTTCCTATTGTCATCGTTTAAAAACAATTGTAGTGTGTGAATTCATGTATCTTTTCAAGAAACGAGATAGATAGAAAAGAAATCATACAATGAATGATATTATGTTTCTCTTACTTCAGATTTGGTATTGTTAGGTATTCAAAATGTTTGACTAAAGATTTCTATTTAAAACAAAACTGGATCTCAATATCTAAAATGTTTAGATGAAGATTAAAACTAAAGTTTAAGATGAGAGAAAATAAATGTTAAATTTTCAGAATTTACTTCAATCTGATCTAGGATCTCAACTGAGAGAACAACATGTACAACAAATCTACAGCATATCAAGCATGGACACAATAATGCAAGCACACACGAGACACAGAGTTTACTTGGGGAAAACCATAAAGGTGAAAAACCCCAATAACTTCCTCATAGATAGATAGAGCAATGATACAACCAGAATACAAGAGATAGTCTTCTCCTAGTAGCAGAGCCTCCTCATCCACAAGTGCACCACTCTCCCAAGTGTGAGTGAGAGAATAGAATATGTAAAATGAGAGAGACACACTCTCTATTTATACACTAACTTGACTTGACCTTTACTCAACTAGGTCGGCCTAAACTTAACCACTTAACATAATGCTGACTGGGCTGACACCCAATAGGGTGGTCTAATAAACCCCTTACCCACATGGCCAACCCCCAATAGGGTGGTCTAATAACCCTTCGACCCACATGACTTATACAGGGCTGACCCCAATAAGGTGGTATAATAACCCACCAAGTATAATTTATGACACTTACAATATAAATGACCACACTTCCATATAGAGGAATAATAACGTCTCTATAGGAATACAATATACATATATGTGAAATGCATTCCGAAGTTACATATACATCAACACTCCCTCTTAACTAGGAAGGTATTTCTCAACATAGGTCTTCTAGCACAAGTCTTCTTCTCTGGATCATCGTCACTTGATAATCGTCAGTGTCACTGCTGCTGCTATCTCAATCAATCTCTGAATCTACTCGTCATAGGAAGTTATACAAAGCCAGTCCTTTTTCATACTGGATGCAGGCCCACCACCTGCAGGTCTTCATCATCACTGTCCATATTGTGGAATCCTCAAGACTTATTACGTGCATCACAAAACCCGGCTACAGCATCCCAAGCTATTACGAGCACACAGCTCTACCTGTCGGATCTCCTAGGAGCACATTACATGTGACCCATCACAAAACCTGGCTGAAGCATCCCAGGCTGTTACAAGCACATAGCTCTACCTGTCAGATCTCCCAGGAGCACATTACATGTGATCTCACCACAAAACCTGGCTGAAGCATCCCAGGCTGTTACAAGCACATAGCTCTACCTATCGGATCTCCCAGAAGCACATTACATGTGGTCCACCACAAAACCTGGCTGAAGCATCTGAGGCCTTTTTCATCCTGTCCAGATCTCCCACGAGCAAATTACATGTGGTCATGGAAAAACCTAGCTGAAGCATCTGAGGCCTTTTTCATCCTGTCCATATCTCCCAGGAGCAAATTACATGCCATAGGACAAAACCTTGCAAGAGCATCTCAATATTTTATAGGTACACAACTCCAACCTGAAATCTCCCAGGGCACAAATTGCATGTCCTTCTAGATCAATGTCTCGAGAGAGCATCCCAGGATCTTACGGGTACACAACTCCGACCTATAGGATCTCCCAGACATGCTCATCTACACAACCTGATCCACGGCCACAAAGTATCATCTTGATACTCATCATACATCATCTTGATGTACACATGATCATCCTGATCATCATCACTGCAACATTTTGTTGCATGTCATCTGGAGCAACATCCTGAAGCTCATCATCTATGATCATCCTGATCATACACTATCCACCTGATGCATACCAAGTATCTACCTGATACATATCATCATACATGATCTACCTGATCATACAATGTATCCACCTGATACATACATAGATACATGATCCACACAATGTATCAACCTGATACATATCAACATACATGATCTCAGTATCCACCTGATACATATACAGATACATGGTCCAAGCATCCAACATGATGCATACATACATAAATGATCTAACTGATCATATAAGAATCCAACATGATGCAATGATCCAACAGATCATAACAAGCAACCGACATGATGCATATACATATAAAGAGTAGTAACTAGAGCATCATCCTGATGCTCATCATCCATGATCCTCCTGATCATCCTAGCATCGTCCTCTTCAGATCATCTCATCATCCACGAAGCACAGCCCAGATGCACATCATCCATCACTTACACCATCGACATGGGAGAACACATCTACCACCATTCGGGGAAGGCTCCATCCCTTACTTTTTCACCATGGGAGAACACATCTACCACCATGTGAAAAATGGCTTAGCAATTACATCATGACCACGGGAGAACACATCAACCATGTCAGAAAAGCTCACGTGCATCTGCATCTTCTAGACTCATCACTTCCCTTTGGAAGGAACCTCGATCTGAAGTGCACCAAGCCTCTCTCTGAAGTACTCAAACTACACTATGGCCAACGGCTTGGTCAATACATATGCAACCTGCTCATCCATCGCAACATACTCTGCTTCGGCTATACTCAGTGTTATGCAGGACTGCTTCCTGCTAAGCCAAGAGATCACACCTGATCCCTATCTATAGCACTGCTTGCCCACTTTGAATCAACATAACCCTGCACATTAAACTTTTGCTTCACATCATACTTGAGCCCATAATCAACTGTACCCCTCAGAATATGCTTTACAACAACCAGGTGAACACTCCTTGGATCCATCAGGAACTGGCTCAATGTGTTCACTGCAAAGCAAATATCTGGTCTTGTGTTCGTCAGGTACATCAAGGACCCAATCATCTGACAATACATCGTGATATCAACCGGCTTAGATGAAGCATCGGATAGAAGCTTCAGGTTCGATGCCATAGGTGTGGCCATAGCCTTGTAGTCCATCATCCCGAACCTCTTCAGGATCTCTACTGCATACTTCCCTTGTCCAAGGAAGATTCTATCTGCACTCTGCCACACCTCCATGCCAAAAATAAATAGTGCATCATCCCCAATTTCTTCAACTCAAACTCGGCAGCAAGCTTCCGCTGCATGTCGACAATCAATCTATCCTCACCTGTTACAAACGGGTCATCCACATAGTAGTATCACTGGATTGCCTTCCTCAACCTTATAGTAAAGGTTCGAATCCGCTTTATTCTTGGTAAAGCCCAAACTAGATAGAAAGCTATCTATCCTACCATACCAAGTTTTGCACATATATGACTCCCTGTCATGTGTCTCATAACCAAGTGGCTTCTCCACATATACTTCTTCTTCAACTACACCATTCAAGAAGGCTGTCTTGAAATCCATCTGGTGTATCTTCCAATTCATCACTGCAGCTAGAGCAAGTATGGATCTCATGGAAGTGTATCTGGATACAGGAGTAAAAGTCTCTATCCTACCACCTGCAACATGCTTGATCTTGTAGATCCTCTTGGAAGTCACTATAGACTAACCTTTGAGACTGCATCCCAAACATCTTCATGATCGACTGGTACTCCTCGATCATGGCATTCTTCCCAGATCCTAGGAACTTCAATATCTTCAATATTTTCAATAGATAACTTTGTTGCTAAACAAATGTTGTAGTCCTTCTTTTTGTAGGTGATGGTATACGATGTTTCCTACACAACAAGTTTAATTACATGATTAGAAAACATCTCATAGTTTTCAGAACAAATTCTTACACATAAAGAAATATGTCATACAATCATGCAATTATCTTAGCCAATGCTTCAATACAACATTTATCCATATTCCGTAACTTTCTAGATTCCTTTCAATCTCTAGTAGAACATTGTTAAGAGTGTGCACAACTCCTAACATGTCAGCAAAGAGGTTTCATTCTAGATAAGTAGCAATGGAATGTCGTACAGTGCCATAGGCCACTTACCCATGTATATTAGTAGTATACTGTTCATCAATGCAACTATTCTAATATGCATAATACGCAACCTAATTCTAGGAACATAAGCATAGACATCATTGAATAACATTATTTAAACAAACAACTATGTAAGAAATGATAATTCAAATACTTATCTTCGTTTGATTGTTGGGTTGACTCCCTCTCAGTCTGTGCTTCTTTTCTGCAACTCCATTTCGATGTGTATTGTGAGAAGTGGTCAACTCCCTCTAAATATCTGCATCCTTGCAGAAACTACTGGAGTGTGCTCCTTCTTGATCTTTGCTTCCTGGATTACCTGTCCTTGAACTTATATTCATTCTCGATCCCTATGCATGCTTGTTAGTATCATCATTGTGTTATCCTCTAGGTCTCATACATAATCAAAAAATCATTAGTATAATCTAAATATTATCAAAACACAATAATCTAAAGCATGTATAGTCAAGATCATTTCAAAGACAGATAATAAACATTAGTATTCAAGGTTTCAGGGAAGTCTTCTTTTACTCATGCATATTCTTATTTCATCATAGGACTTTTCTGGTTAGTTAAATCATTAATGAAGATAAGATATATAATATGCATAAAACCTTTGACTTCATGAATAATCATTATCAACAACATGACTGTATAAGATCCTAACACAAGGTAGGATTCTAGCTTGATATAGGAAAAGCATACCTGGATTAGCATGCTAGCTAGTTATGTCTAACATACCTGCATAATGTCTTCTGGTTCTCTTCAGTGACTTGTGCTAGTAACCTGCATGTGTCATAGGTTAACCATTGTAGGACCAAGCTATACATACCTCAAAAGTAGATCTTCTATGTGATCCATGACAATGGGTGAATCTTTGTCTTCATGTCACCATGATCATATGTTCTTGAAGTAGAACATGATTTGTCTTTCTTGGTGTACCTTTTATGTTAGCGAACAACATAAACCTCATACAACATCACAATACATTAGTACATTCATAAGTGTTAAAACCTTAATCAATGAATATCTTCTATTAAGGTGATACGACAAGTCTAGTAATTCATCAAGATTGTACTGTAATGATATGAAGACAAACATATGATAAAATTAACCATTAAACATATCTATAAGCCATACCTGTCAAGACTGCTTGTAATCTTCTTATGTAAGGCCTTAGCCTCATCTCCCTCTGAAACAGGAACTTCTTCACTTATGCAGGTGACCAATCCATCTTCTTCTAGGATTAACCCAATCCACTTGATTTGCAAGAACTGGAGCTCGAGTTGGATTAGGGTTTGTCAGAGAAACCCCAAAAATTCAAAATTTGAATTTCAAACTTCCGAAAGGATAGAAATATGCGCCTTGATGAGCTGATCAAGTTGGTATATTCATAATTTGAAAACTGCAAAGTTTCACCCCTCGAAATTGCCTTTTAGATTTCCGGATTCATTAGGGAGGACCCTGAATTAGGGTATGAGTTTCCCAGAGCTTCACCCAACCAAAAGATTTGATTCAAAGCTCTAAGTTTCGATTTTTCTGAGGAGCTTCCAGCCGTGGTCACAGATTTCCAAAATTCCATTTTTTTGTAGAAGCCCTAATTTTCCATCTTTCCGATCAAAGTCCCGAACTGGGGTTTGATCAAGCCCGACCTTCTACCAACCAAAAAATATGATCTTGGTCTCTAAATTTCGATTTTGATGAGTAGCATCCAGCCATGGTCTCTGATTACAAAAATTCTAACTTTCTCCGAAGCCCTAAATTTCGGAAGCCATGAATGAAGGTGCTCAAAAATAATTCTGTTTTGACATAAATATGTACTTGATTGTTTCTATTGTAACTCTGAATGTTTTGATCTACAGGGTCTGAAAACGTTTCCTGAGATAGCCTTACCTATTATCTTTCCATCCCGATAGGTCTGACCTCAATTGGATTCTCTGAGAGAGATTTATTCCAAGTGTCGCAACGTGACCTGTTTATGGGATAATACAGGAGAGCGAACTTGTACGGTGTTCCATGTGTCACTGGTTCAACTTCGGCCTCTAAAAACTTTTTCTGAGATATTAGAGTCTGTGTACAACCTGAAACGTTTTACAAAATTTCATTTGGAGCTTACTAGCTCAAGTTATGACCTTTTTTCAAAGGTCACATGTTTTTGACTTAGATCTGGAAGCGGCAGAAACCCTATATTGTACAGATCATAAATCACAAAGTATAACGAATTAGAGATTGTCCTTTGGACACAAGGTACATGAGGATCTGATCCTTGACCTGTAAATTTTTCAGACCCGAAACATTCACCAAAACGGATTTATAGATAAAGTTCTACGATGACTGGCTTTTGCTATATCAAGCCCTAGCATCGTAAGTGCAACAAGTGTCATACATGCCATATCATGCCTTCTTTCAGGCTAGCTCTAATACCATGTTAAATTTTCAGAATTTATTTCAATCTGATCTAGGATCTTAACTAAGAGAACAACATGTACAGCAAATCTACAGCATATCAATCATGGACACAATAATGCAAGCACACAAGAGACACAAAGTTTACTTGGGGAAAACCATAAAGGTGAAAAACCGCAATAACTTCCTCAGAGATAGATAGAGCAATGATACAACCAGAATACAAGAGATAGTCTTCTCCTACTAGCAGAGTCTCCTCCTCCACAAGTGCACCACTCTCCCAAGTGTGAGTGAGAGAATAGAATATGTAAAATGAGAGAGACACACTCTCTATTTATACACTAACTTGACTTGACCCTTAATCAACTAGGTCAGCCTCAACTTAACCACTTAACATAATGCTGATTGGGACGACACCCAATAGGGTGGTCTAATAACCCTTCGACCCCAATAAGGTGGTCTAATAACCCATCAAGTATAAGTTACGACACTTACAATATAAATGACGACACTTCCATATAAAGGAATAATAACGTCTCTATAGGAATACAATATACATATATGTGAAATACATTCCGAAGTTACATATACATCAACAATAAATACAAAATATTTTGGTTGAATTAAATCAACGATTCTTATATTAGTAAAGTAATATCATGACTAGCAAAGACTAGCTGGATAGTCCTGCTAGGAATTCCATTTGACTTTGGGAATCTTGTTTTAAAACAGAAATTGAGAACAATACTAATTTAAAACTTCATTCCTAAACAATAATGTATAAATTATAAGAGGGTTTTACACAGATTTCATACCTGGTTATTCCTGTAGTTTGTTCTAGCTGTTAACATCCTACTGATCCCTTTAGCTTGTTCCTGCTGATAATGACCTACACACTCAGCTAATAATTAATGAAAAACCTCCTGAGTTCTTAGCTGACCTGAGAATTTATCTTGGATTGGATGAGTTTGGGACTACCATGTTCCTCCCAACCATGATTCTACAACCGTTCCTGGTTCAACATGAATCCCCCCGAGCTGGTTCTGACATGCAAACTGAGAAGTAGAGGCCCTAGGTGTGTAGCTGGTTCAAATCTCAGAAATATATGGGAAAAGTTCAATTTCTTCAGCAAAGAGTTCTTCTTAGTACAATAATACTCGAAGAAAAATATCCCCCAAACTTTAGGGTCTGTCCTCCTTAAGTATGACAAATCTTGAATTATGATTGTTTGAAATTACTCGTTTCTTTAAAATATTTTAATTTATAAAAACAATATTTGTTTAATTAACTGCTAGTTTATTTGGAAACTAGGAGGTCTCACTTTGTTTTACCAAAGTGTTTTTGATCTTTAATCTTTTTATAATAATAATATTAATAATAATAATAATAAAAATGAAAATCTTCTCCAACTATTAATACATAATAAATTGTAATTGGAAGCCCACCTAAGCATAATATATATATTGCAACTCCTAATTACTAATACTTAGCTTTGGGATCTGTTAAGCATTTTGTTTCACATAATGCTTCATTTAATTATTTTTATTGAAAGGGGGGTCCACTTCTGTGGATGACTTTGGTAGCTTGTAGGGCACCTCTAGTCTCTCCTTTTGCATGTCAGATCCCTCATTTTAACATGGTAGTTCCTGCAATAGATGATGATAATAAGATTTATTTGATCAAGTCGAAATAGTTGTGATAAGTCTCGCAAGTGCTATTCAGAGTCCTCTTCGACTCAACACTTGATATGTAGTAACCCCGAGTGCTCTTCAAATCCCTTTCAGCTCAACTCTCTCACATGGGCGTTACGCTAGTGCAAATCCAAAGCCTCTGCTCAACACTAGAGCTAGAATGTGGTTGTGAGGCAGATCTAGGATATTTAAATGTCCTCGGATCTGGTAATCATTTCTTTCAAGCTTGGAGTGCTCCAGGGCTCATTCCCAACACTCATCGTACATCAAGGATTAGGCCCAGTACGAAATAGAATCCTCTAAATACATCGGGGCTTAGGCCCAGTATATAGGTCATTCATGTGTTTCTAAGTCCACGCTCAACACACTAAATAATCAACCATGTAAATCATGCTCTGCACAATACAATGTAATAAAAGGAAATAATCTCAGTATATCATCATTTGTAACCAATTCTCATTATACAACATAGTTTATTCATTCGAGCTTTCCTACCCCACATATATTCAACAATGAAAGAAATCAGGGTCCATGCCCCATACATCAACTCATGAAGGAATAAATCAAAACAAACCAATGTTATGTCAAACATAATAAATCGCATATACTAGGGCCATGACCCGATATAGCACCATAACATAGTTAGTCAAAATGTTGGGATATTACATCCTGCCGGGTCCTAGACATGTTCACCTGATTGCTGTAAATCATATTCGGAGGTACCTGAAGGGTACTGTTGACTATGGGATCAAGTATGATGCAAATGAAAAGTTTAAGGTAGAGGGTTATGTTGATTCAAATTGGGAAGGAAGTGCTGCAGATAAGAAGACCACTTCACGGTGTTGCTTCAGTATGGGATCATGTGTGATCTCTCGATTTAGCAGCAAGCAATCCTGTGTAGGACTGAGTACAGCTGAAGCATATGTCGCATCTTGTTCAGCTGGTTGTGAGATATTATGGCTAAGGAAGCTACTATCTAATTTTTTTGATCTCCAATTGGATGCTACCTATATATTCTGTGACAACCAGAGTTGTGTGAAGTTGTCTTAGAACCTGATGTTCCATGATAGGTTGAAGAACATCAAGATCAAGTATCACTATATTAGGGATGTGGTGCAGAGAGGAGCAGTGAAGCTCCTATATGTTGTGACAGATGAGCAGATTGCAGATGTGTTGACCAAACCATTAGCCAGAGTGAAGTTTGAGTGCTTCAGAGAGAGGCTTGGTGTTCTTCAGATAAAAGATACTTCGAGGAGGAAGTGATGGGACACAGTTGCAGGAGCCATTCCAAACATGGTAGTAGGAGGATCCTTCCCATGGATGTGGATGTAAGTGTTGTGTGACGAGCATCAGTATGATGCTCATGATGATATGCATCAGGATGATGCTATGTATATGATCAAGGTGATCATATGATGATGATGTGCATTAGGAGGATGTACTGTGTGATGGTGATCAGGATGATCATGTGAGGATGATGTGCATCAAGATGATGTATTGTATGATGATGATCATGATGATCATGTGATGATGATGTGCATTAGGATGATGTACTATATGATGATGATCAGGATGATCATGTGATGATGATGTGCATTAGGATGATCATGTGATGATGATGTGCATCAGGATGATGTATTGTATGAGGATGATCAATATGATCATGAGTATTAGGTTGATACTACATGGTCGTGGACAGGTTGTGCAGGTGCATGTAATCAATCCTGGAGATACAGAAAGGTTGTGCTAGGTATGTAAAAGTCCTGGGATGCTCTTTAGAGATCTTGCAGGTTGGAAGACACTCTTTTAAGGTTTTGAAAGGGTCACATGTAATCAGTCCTAGAGATCCAGACAGGTTGTGCTAGGCACATAAAAGTCCTGGGATGCTCTTTAGAGATCTTGCAGGATGCAAGACACTCTTTTAAGGTTTTGTGAGTTCACATGTAAAAGATCCTGGAGATCCGGACAGGTTGTGCTAGGCACGTAAAAGTCCTGGTATGCTCTTTAGAGATCTTGGAGGTTACAAGACACTCTTTTAAGGTTTTATGAAGGTCACATGTAAAAGATCATGGGATATCCAATAGTTTTAGCAGTAAGCTCATAAAATTCCTGGGATGCTCTTTCGAGGTTTTGTTGACACATGTAATCAGCCCTGAGAACTCCACAGGATGGCCAGAGATGATGAAGATCTACAGGAGGCTAGGTCTACAACCAGCATGAAAAAGGGCTCGCTCTATAGAGCTTCCTATGATGAGAATAATTGAGAGATAGCACCAGTGATTGAGATGATGAGTACAGTAGCAGTGACGATGATGCTCTGTGATCCAATGACGATGGTCCAACTCCAGTATTGAAGACTTGTGCCTATATGTATTGATGCATGTGTCAAGAGAATACCTTCCCTGTTAAGAGGGAGTGTTGATGTATTTGTAACTTCGGAAGATATTCACTTGTATATTGTATGTATTACATTTGTATCTTATTGTATCCCCGATGGAGATGTTATTATTCCTCCATTCGTAAGTGTCATCATTTGTATTTGTATTCTATTGTTGTACCTATGACGGAGATGCTTATTCCTCCGGTCAGAGAAGTAATTATTATACTTAGGTCATTCAAAGTCATTGAGGTCCATCCTCCCATGTATGATGGGGCATTCGACCCCAGAGTTGTACTTGATGGGCTATTAGACCACCTTGATGGGGTCAGCCCTGTATGAGTCATGTGGATGGTTTATTAGCCTCCCTTAAGAAGTCGGCCAAGTTAGGGTTAAAGGAAGGTCAAAGTAAAATTATAAATAAAGAGTGGTTCTCTCTCATTCGATTCATTCACACACTCACTCACTTCACATTAGTGAGAGAGAGGAGGAGCGTGCACAAGTGGAGGAGGAGTAGCTGTTGGAGACATTTATCTTTTGGGTTTGATCTTTGTGATCCTTGTATTGGTGCTTATTCTATCTCTGAGGAAGTTGCAGGGTTTTTCACCTTTATGGTTTTCCCCGGTGAAATGATTTGTGTCTCTTGTCTCTTGTGTTTGATATGCTGTACATGTTGTTCTCTCAGTTAATATCCTAGATCATATTGAATTAAATGATGAAAAATTAACATGACAAGCATAACACTAGGCCACTATGGTTGAGATTGAGGGTAAGATCTCAAACACAGCTATTTCAGTTTTGATAGATCTCGGTGCATGCTGAAGCTATGTCTCCCCTAAGATAATCAATACTTGTAAGCTAAACTGAGAGAGTCACGAGAAACCATGGCTAGTACAACTAGCCACTGGTGCCGAAGGGAAAGGCTCCAAACTATTTAATGTTTGCGAGATAGATTTAAACGGGTTCGCAACTATGGTAGATTTAAATATCCTACCTCTAGGGTGGTATGACGTACTAATAGGAATGGACTGGTTGGAAGAACAACATTCCCTTCTTGATTGTTTGAATAAGTCAATATTATGCACGGATAACCAATGAAATCAAAGAAAGATCCAAGGTATGCCTAAGAAGGTTTTCGTAAGACAAATATCTGCCTTACAAGAAAAGAAGTGCATGAGAAAGGGTTGTAAACTCTTTGCAGTTAACATTCAAACAGTAGAAGCCGATAGAGAACAAAAGATCAAGGACTTTCCAGTTCTTGTAGATTTCAAGGATGTATTTCCTGAGGAAATACCATGGTTACCACCCAAATGAGACTTAGACTTTTCTATAGAATTGACACCCGAGTCAGTACTAGCTTCTAAAGCTCCTTACCGCATGAGCACAGTAGAATTGGTGGAGCTCGAGCTGTAGTTACAAGAGTTGATCGGCAAGAGATACATTCGACCGAGCATATCTCCTTGGGGAGAACCGATACTCTTTGTCAAGAAGAAGGATGGAGCGATGCAGATGTGCATTGATTAGCATCAACTCAGCAAGTTAACCATTAAGAATCGTTACACACTCCCTAGGATTGATGACTTGTTTGATCAAGTCGGAGGAGAGAATATCGTTTAGAAGATCAACCTACGATCAGGATATCACCAAGTAAGAATATGTGACAAAGACATTAGTAAGACCACGTTTCAAAACCGATACGGTCATTACGAGTTTGTGGTAATTCCTTTTGGTTTGAATAATGCACCCGCAAATTTTATGTGCATGATGAATAGCATCTTTAGTTAGTATATAGACAAGTTTGTACTAGTCTTCATCGATGACATTTTGATCTACTCCAAAAGTGAATAAGAACACGAGGAGCACCTCTGGATAGTATTGCGAGTGTTATGAGAACACTAGATTTATGCTAATTTTAGCAAGTGTGATTTCTACAAACTACAGATACAGTACCTAGGTCACATCATTTCTGAGAAGGGGATAGCATTTGACCTTGAAAAGATTAAAGCCATAGAGAAATGGCCTACACCTACCTGCGTGACCAACATAAGATCATTCTTAGGTTTAGCCGATTACTACCAGAAGTTCATTGAGAACTTCTCGCAGATTGCTTGTCCTATGACTGCCTTGCAGAAAAAGGGAAACAAGTTCCTTTAGACAACCAAGTGTGAAGAAAGATTCCAGAAACTAAAACAACTTTTGACGAGTGAACCAATTTTATAGATTGTCGACCCTGATGGAGACTTTGTTGTTTGCATAGATGCAAGAAAGGAAGGACGTGGCGGAGTCCTCATGTAGAATGACTCTACCATCTGCTACGAGTCAAGAAAGTTGAAGGAACACGGACAAAACTACCCCATGCACGATCTTGAACTAGACGCCCTCATCCATGCCTTAAAGATGTGGAGGCATTACCTTATGGGAAAGAAGTTCCTATTGAAGATGGACAACATGATTTTGAAGTACTTATTTGAACAGCCTGACCTAAATGCTAGGTAAGCTAGGTGGTTAGCCTTCCTTAGTGAGTACCACTTTGAACTAAAACACATAAAAGGAAAGGAAAACAAGATCGCTGATGCCTTAAGTCGATGGGCTCATATGTTATATGACATGACAGTAAGTCAGACTAACTCTGACTTACATGACAGAATTAGAACGGCATGTAGGAATGATCGATTCTATGTCGAGATGCTTAAAAAGATACCAGAGGATAGGTTATTCCAACAACAAAAGGAATATAAGATAGATCAGTCAGAACTGCTATGTTTGAAGGATAGACTTTATGTTCCAAAGAGCAGAGACATTAGACTTAACATTCTCATAGAGTTCCATCAGAAACCCTACTCAGGACATCCTAGATATCAAAAGATTATATCAGCGGTAAAGAAACAGTTTTTCTAGTCTAAGTTGAAAGACATAGCCTTATTCATCGCTAAGTGCCAGGAGTGCCAACTAGTTAAAGCAGAACACCAACATCCTTCGGGTTTACTACAACCATTACCCATTCCAGAATGGAAATGGGAGGTCATCAGTATGGATTTCGTCATTGGGTTACCCAAGAGTAAGAAACAGAACGATTCCATCTTTGTAGTAGTAGACAAGCTATCTAAAGCAACACATTTCATACCGGTAATGTCTACTTACAAAGCTGTCCACATCGTGGACATCTTCCTAAAAGAGATCTTCCAATTGCATGGGATACCCAAGGCAATCATTTCAGATCAAGACACGAAGTTCACTGGTAACTTCTGGAGGTCATTATTCTCTAGTTAGAGACACAACTACAGCTCAGTACCACGTACCATCCATAAACTGATGGATAGATGGAACGGGTGAACAAAATCCTTGAGGATATGCTTAGGATGTATGTTATGAACAACCCCACGAAATGGGAGGATTATCTACACCTCACAAAATTTGCTTACAAGAATGGATACCAAACCTGTGCTAAGATGAGTGCCTTTGAGGTACTCTATGGCAGAAATTGTAAGACACCAATGACATGGGATAGTCCGGTAGACAGACTTATGCTAGGTCCATATTTACTAAAGGAATTGGAGCAGGTAGTTACCAAAGTACAACAGAACGTGAAAGAGGCACAAGACTGCCAAAAGAGTTATGCAGATAAGAAAAAAAAAAGACAAAGATTACCAAGTTGGCGAACATTTCTTATTAAAAGTGAAGGCAAAGAGAAGCTCTTTGAGATTGGGGCGATGTGGGTGTTAAGATTTAATATGCTAAGACAGAAAATAGCAGCATTACATTCCATTTCACAATAATAGCATATACAGGATCACTGAAGAAACAACAAGCACAGCATAAACACAAGAGATAGAGATTTATCCTGGGAAACCCTCATGGGGTAGAAAACCCAGCAAAGCTTCCTCAATATAGATGACCAGCAATATACAAAGATGAAACCCTGAGACGTGATCTCCTCCTCCACAATAGCAGACCTCTCCTCCACAAGTGCGCTATCCTCAAGTGAGTGAGTGTGTCAAATGAGGAACACACCTCCTCTATTTATACACTACACTGACATATATTTTACACACGTACACGTAGGCTCGTATTTAACCAATGGGTTAAATACCCCACTACAACTGACTGGGCCAACCCCTCTAGGGTGGTCTAATAACCCTTTGACCCACATAACACATATAGGGCCGACCTCCACTAGGGAAGTCTAATAACCCAAGTTACCATATTCCGACGGAGGAATAAACATCTCCGGATATACAATAAGATCTTCACGGAGGAATGAAACATCTCCGGAATAATAAAATACAAATATAATATTCTTTGAAGTTACAATATCTCAACACTCCCCCTTAACGAGAAGCATATTATAATAGCATCTGCATGAGCAAGGAGTCATCAACATCATACATGATACATCTATAAATCATTGGAAGCTTTCTCAACATCATCAGTAACTCAACCAGTTACTGGAACATCTTCAATACTGGAACATCAACATCTTCAGTACTGAGTCTTTATCTTCTGTAGCACTCAAACAGCTACAGCAACATCAATATCTGAATCCTCATGATCGTCAGCATCTCCATCACACGATCATCAGTATCATCATCACACGATCAACATCGTCGTCTCACGATCATCAACATCGTCATCTCACGATCATCAGCATCGTCATCACACGATCATCAGCATCGTCATCACACGATCATCAGCATCGTCATCACACGATCATCATCATCGTCATCACACGATCAACATCGTCGTCTCACGATCATCAGCATCGTCATCTCACGATCATCAGCATCATCATCACACAATCATCAACATCGTCATCTCACGATCATCAGCATCGTCATCACACGATCATCAGCATCGTCATCACACGATCATCAGCATCCTCATCACATGATCATCAGCATCGTCATCAATACAGGTATCCATAACAATACAAGTATCCACATCATTAGTACAAGTATTCATGCCAATACAAGTATCCATACTGATACAAGTAACCATATCATCAATACAAGTATCCATACCGATACAAGTAACCACATCATCAATACAAGTATCCTACTGATACAAGTAACCACATCATCAATACAAGTATCCATACCGATACAAGTAACCACATCATCAATACAAGTATCCATACCGATACAAGTAACCACATCATCAATACAAGTATCCTACCGATACAAGTAACCACATCATCATAAAAAAAATCACTTTCTCGGAGACCAATTGTCTACGGATCAATTCAGGGACCAAAGTCCGGGGATGATACAATCCCCACTTCTCGGAGACCACACGTCTACGGATCAATTCAGGGACCAATGTTCGGGGATGATACAATCCCCACTTCTCGGAGACCACATGTCTATAGATCAATTCAGGGACCGAAGTCCGGGGATGATACAATCCCCACTTCTCGGAGACCACACGTCTACGGATCAATTTAGGGACCGAAGTCCGGGGATGATACAATCCCCACTTCTCGAAGACCACACGTCTACGGATCAATTCAGGGACCGAAGTCCAGGGATGATACAATACCCACTTCTCGGAGACCACACGTCTACGGATCAATTCAGGGACCGAAGTCCGGGGAGGATACAATCCCCACTTCTCGGAGACCACACGTCTACGGATCAATTCAGGGACCGAAGTCCAGGGATGATACAATCCCCACTTCTCGGAGACCACACGTCTACGGATCAATTCAAGGACCAAAGTCCGGGGATGATACAATCCCCACTTCTCGGAGACCACACGTCTACATCTCTCTTTAGGACTGAAAGTCTAGGGATGATCCAATCCCCTCAACTGTCCACTAAGGACTTCATTCTCGGAGACCTCACATCTACGGCTCTCTTTAGGACTGAAAGTCCATGGATGATCCAATCCCCTCAACTGTCCACTAAGGACTTCATTCTCAGAGACCTCATGTCTACGACTCTCTTTAGGACTGAAAGTCCAGGGATGATCCAATCCCCTCAACTGTCCACTAAGGACTTCATTCTCGGAGACCATACGTCTACGGATCAATTCAAGGACCAAGGTCTAGGGATGATACAATCCCTATCTGTCCACTAAGGACTTCATTTTCGGAGACCATACGTCTACGGATCAATTCAAGGACCGAAGTCCAGGGATGATACAATCCCTACATGTATTCTCATCAATACATCTCATCATCAAAAGCATGTATTCTCATCAATACATCTATCATCAAAAGCATGTATAAGTAAAACTAAGTATTCTAAGTATAAGAGTCCTAAATCTAAATATTTCTAAGTATCTAGGTGTAGAGAACAGGTTACCTCATCATTGACCTTGTTGTTCGATGAGACAATCTCATCATCAGTGACTATACTACTCC
This sequence comes from Larix kaempferi, assembly GCA_027924585.1. Lineage (NCBI taxonomy): Eukaryota > Viridiplantae > Streptophyta > Pinopsida > Pinales > Pinaceae > Larix > Larix kaempferi. The sequence goes on from BSBM01001023.1 coordinate 5,836,839, forward strand.
CCCTTTCGAGGAGGGTCCTTTTGAACTACACCAAGCTTGTCTCGGAAGTATTCAAATTTCACTCGAGACAAAGGTTTGGTTGGTAACTTCTTCACTTGAGGTAGAGGTTTGGTTAGTACAACGGTAACCTGTTACAAATTCAAACTTTATAGTTCCTTTCTGCGTCATATCTTGTTAGTTCCCTATGTTCTTTGACTTATCATGGAACACTAGATTCTATGTCATCTTGATACAACTCTATTTATCACATAGGATCACAGTTGGTTCTATTTCTAAGTCAAACAATCCTGAAGCCAAACTTCTTCACAACAAGTAGAGCAAGTAGCCATATATTCCGCTTGTGCTGAGAGCCACACTAGACTGCTTCCAGCTAAACCACGATATCATGGGTAATCCCAGACAATAACATCCTCTTGATGTGTTCTTCTTGTCTGATACACTTCCTACCCAATCAACATCTGTGTAGCCATCTCAAGTCATGATCTCCAAGATAACATAGATCAAAGTCTATTGTATCCTTTAGGTACCGTATCACATGATTTGTAGCTTATCAGGTGAACACATCTAGTTTCCACTAGATACTGACTCAAGGTGTTCACAGCAAAGCATATATCTGACCTAGTATTCGTTAGACACATCAATGACTCAATATTTTGTCTGTACAGAGTTCTATCCACTAACTCTGATGAGTCATCTGCTAACAACTTCAAGAGTGGCCATACCAACACATCAAGTCCTTTTAATATTTCTCAGCATACTTTCCTTGGTTGAGAAAGATTCCTTCTAAGCCTTGCCATACTTCCAGACTTAGGAAGTAATGCATCAATCTGAGATCTTTCATTTTTCATTTCTGCAGCCATCTTCTTCTTTCTTTTCATGATCTGTTTCTCATTCCCTATAAGAAAGATATCATAATAATAGTATGATCCATAGCCTTAAGGTAAAGGTTAGGAACAACTTTACTTTTGGTAAAGCCCAAGCGTATCAAGAAACTGTCAATTCTCCCTTTGTGACTGAACATCATTCACACTCTGCATTGAATGATTTTCTACATATCTATCTGTGCCATCTCTCGTTAGATGGGTCTACTGATATGAGCCTCAATATTATTCGAACTCTGTGGTGAGTTCCTTCTTGCATCCATGTCATCTGTGTATAGAAACCATATTCAACCTTGTAGCAAAGGTTGAGATCCACATCACCCATGGTGAGGATTAAGCTCATCAAATGATTATCGATCTTGGGTACCCATACAGAACCTGAATCACACTTCTTCTTTAATTACATCATTAAGAGAATGGTTTTATCTATCCACTTGGAGCAAACATCTCATCATGATTCTCTTTCTCTTTTCTAAGAGAATCTTGTAGCCACAAGCCTTCTATAGTGTGTTTGATTTGTAAATCCTTTTGTTGAGCATCCATCGCTTGTTCAGTGTTCATCATTCATCATGATTTTTCCTACAAATCAAAATTAGGTACATGATTAGTAATACTTCATAATCATCAAATCATATTGACATGATAACCTATTATGCATACAGATATCATTTACATAGTTATGCAACAGTGGCTATCTAGATGCCTTCCATCTCTACTAGAACATACTATCGAGAGTGTGCACAACTCTCAGCATGTCAGCAAAGAGGTTTCATTCTAGACAAGCAACAATGGAATGTTTGTCCAACTTACCAATCATATGCATATTAGTAGTATACTGTTCAATGTTCTATAAATATTTACACTCAGCATGATATATTATAGGAATACAAATATGCATACAACCTATTACAGGCAATATCATTTACTGTTTCAAAGAACAACTCAAATACCTATCTTTTATGTTTGTGTGGTTGCCTCCCGCTTGATCTTCTGTATGTCTTTTGAACTTCTATTCATTCTGTACCACTGTGCATGTTCAAGTGTCATCCTCATGATCTCATACACAAACATACACCCATTAGTGTGTTCTAAATGTTATCAAAACATTATAGTTCTAAATAATCTTGAAAATGTATAGTCATGATTATAGTTAACAAACATTAGTATTCAAGATTTCAGGGAAGTCTTCTTTTACTCATGCATATCATCAATCAAGATAAAAGACATAATATGCATAATCCCTTGATTACTAACTTTATGAATAAGCATAACCAATCATACCAAGTATACTTAAGGGATCCTAACACAAGGTAAGATTCATGGGAAACATACCTGGATTAGTATACCTACTTAGTTATGTACAACATACCTAAACAATCTCTTCAATGATTTAGAGATCCTGAGCTAGAACCTGCATGTCTCATAGGTTAAGCATAATATAACAAAGTCATACATACCTCGTAAGTAGAACAAAGATTATGGATGAGTCTTTGTCTTCATGTTTTCATGGTCATGGAACCTGATTTGTCTTTTGTGATGTACCTGTATCTTGTTAGCAGACAACATCAACCTCACACAACATCATAATGCATTAGTACAATCATATAGCCCTAATCAATGAGATTCACATGCATTCATACTGTTACTAGGGTGATAAGACAATTCTAACATTAATCAAGATTGTACTAATAAATAATATGAAGACAAACACATCATGAACTTAATCAAGAATTAGATTTCAAGACATACCTGAGCCTCCTTAAGTCATACCTGTCGAGACTTCTTGTAGTCTTCTTATGTAAGGCCTTAGCCTCAACTCCCCCTGAAACTTGATCTGGAGCTTGATTAGAGTTTGCTGGAGAAACCCTAAAAATTCAATCTTTGACTTTCACACTTCCAAATGAATGGAAGGATGTGTCTTGCTGGGTTGATCAAACTAGCATACTTCAATTTTGAAATCTCCAAAATTTGACCCCTCAAAATTGCCTTTGAAACTTCTGGATCTTCTAGACAGGATCTCGAACTAGGGTTTGATGAAGCCCACCCTTTTTCTCATTGAAAAGGTTTGATCCAAGGCTCTAAACTCTTATTTTTCTGAGGAGCTTATAGCCGTGGTTAATGACTTCAAAATTCCAACTTTTGCTGAAGCCCTAATTTTCCATCTTTCCGATCAAAATCCCGAGCTAGGGTTTAATCAAGCCCGGTCTTCTACCCAACCAAAAAATTTGATCTTGGTCTCTAAATTTCAATTTTCCTAAGTAGCATTCAGCCGTGGATTCTGATTCCAAGAATTCTAACTTTCTCCAAAACCCTAAATTCCGGAAGCCATGAATAAAGGTGCTCCAAAAATAATTTTGTTTTGACAGAAATATGCACTTGATTGTTTCTTATATAACTCTGAAATTTTTGCTCCACAAGGTCTGAAAACTTTTTCTATAGTAGCCTGACCTGTCATCTTTCCATCCCGACAGGTCTGACCTCAATTGGATTTTCTGAGAGAGAGTTATGCCAAGTGTCGCAACGTGACTTGTTTATGCGATAAAACAGGAGATCGAACTTGTACGACGTGCCACATGTCACTGTTTCAACTTCGGCCTCTGAAAACTTTTCCTGAGATAGATTTCCCTGTTTTCTTTCCATCCTGATAGGTATGACCTCAATTGGACTCTCTGAGAGAGAGTTATGCCAAGTATCGCAACGTGACCTGTTTATGGGATAAAACAGGAGATCGAACTTGTACGGTGTGCCATGTGTCACTGTTTCAACTTAGACCTCGAAAATTTTTCTTGAGATAGATTTCCCTGTTTTCTTTCCATCCTGACAGATCTGACCTCAATTGGACTCTCTGTGAGAGAGTTATGCCAAGTGTCGCAACGTGACCTGTTTATGGGATAAAACAGGAGATCAAACTTGTAGAGCGTGCCACGTGTCACTGGTTCACCTTCGGCCTCTGAAAAAAGTTTCCTGAGATAGTACAGTCTGTGTACTACCTGTCACTTTTTATGAAATTTCATTTGGAGCTTCCTATCCCAAGTTATGACCTTTTTTCCAAGGTCACCTGATTTTGACTAAGATCTGGAAGAGGCAGAAACCCTAACTTGTACTGATCATAACTCATAAAGTACAACGAATCTGAGGGTGCCCTTTGGACACAAGGTACCTGGGGATGTTATCTTCGACCTGTAAACTTTTCAGACCCTAAACCTTCACAAAAATGGATTTATAGAGAAAGTTCCACGATGACTGGTTTTTGCTATGTAAAACCCTAACCTTCAAATTGTCGTAAGTAAAGCAAGTGTCGTAAGTGCCATACCTTGTCTTCCTTCAGGTTAGCTCTGATACCATGTTAAGATTTAATATGATAAGACAGAAAATAGCAGCATTACATTCCATTTTACAATAATAGCATATACAGGATCACTGAAGAAACAACAAGCACAGCATAAACACAAGAGACAGAGATTTATCCTGGGAAACCCTCATGGGGTAGAAAACCCAGCAAAGCTTCCTCAATATAGATGACCAGCAATATACAAAGATGAAACCCTGAGACATGATCTCCTCCTCCACAATAGAAGACCTCTCCTCCACAAGTGCGCTATCCTCAAGTGAGTGAGTGTGTCAAATGAGGAACACACCTCCTCTATTTATACACTACACTGACATATATTTTACACACGTACACGTAGGCTCGTATTTAACCAATGGGTTGAATACCCCACTACAACTGACTGGGCCAACCCCTCTAGGGTGGTCTAATAACCCTTTGACCCACATAACACATATAGGGCCGACCTCCACTAGGGAAGTCTAATAACCCAAGTTACCATATTCCGACGGAGGAATAAACATCTCCGGATATACAATAAGATCTTCACGGAGGAATGAAACATCTCCGGAATAATAAAATACAAATATAATATTCTTTGAAGTTACAATATCTCAACACTCCCCCTTAACGAGAAGGATATTATAATAGCATCTGCATGAGCAAGGAGTCATCAACATCATACATGATACATCTATAAATCATTGGAAGCTTTCTCAACATCATCAGTAACTCAACCAGTTACTGGAACATCTTCAATACTGGAACATCAACATCTTCAGTACTGAGTCTTTATCTTCTGTAGCACTCAAACAGCTACAGCAACATCAATATCTGAATCCTCATGATCGTCAGCATCGCCATCACACGATCATCAACATCATCATCACACAATCAACATCGTCGTCTCACGATCATCAACATCGTCATCTCACGATCATCAGCATCGTCATCACACGATCATCAACATCGTCATCTCACGATCATCAGCATCGTCATCACACGATCATCAGCATCGTCATCACACGATCATCATCATCGTCATCACACGATCAACATCGTCGTCTCACGATCATCAGCATCGTCATCTCACGATCATCAGCATCATCATCACACAATCATCAACATCGTCATCTCACGATCATCAGCATCGTCATCACACGATCATCAGCATCGTCATCACACGATCATCAGCATCGTCATCCCATGATCATCAGCATCGTCATCAATACAGGTATCCATAACAATACAAGTATCCACATCATTAGTACAAGTATTCATGCCAATACAAGTATCCATACTGATACAAGTAACCATATCATCAATACAAGTATCCATACCGATACAAGTAACCACATCATCAATACAAATATCCTACTGATACAAGTAACCACATCATCAATACAAGTATCCATACCGATACAAGTAACCACATCATCAATACAAGTATCCATACCGATACAAGTAATCACATCATCAATACAAGTATCCTACCGATACAAGTAACCACATCATCATAAAAAAAAATCACTTTCTCGGAGACCAATTGTCTACGGATCAATTCAGGGACCAAAGTCCGGGGATGATACAATCCCCACTTCTCGGAGACCACACGTCTACGGATCAATTCAGGGACCAATGTTCGGGGATGATACAATCCCCACTTCTCGGAGACCACATGTCTATAGATCAATTCAGGGACCGAAGTCCGGGGATGATACAATCCCCACTTCTCGGAGACCACACGTCTACGGATCAATTCAGGGACCGAAGTCCGGGGATGATACAATCCCCACTTCTCGGAGACCACACGTCTACGGATCAATTCAGGGACCGAAGTCCGGGGATGATACAATACCCACTTCTCGGAGACCACACGTCTACGGATCAATTCAGGGACCAAAGTCCGGGGATGATACAATCCCCACTTCTCGGAGACCACACGTCTACGGATCAATTCAGGGACCGAAGTCCAGGGATGATACAATCCCCACTTCTCGGAGACCACACGTCTACGGATCAATTCAGGGACCAAAGTCCGGGGATGATACAATCCCCACTTCTCGGAGACCACACGTCTACATCTCTCTTTAGGACTGAAAGTCCAGAGATGATCCAATCCCCTCAACTGTCCACTAAGGACTTCATTCTCGGAGACCTCACATATACGGCTCTCTTTAGGGCTGAAAGTCCAGGGATGATCCAATCCCCTAAACTGTCCACTAAGGACTTCATTCTCAGAGACCTCACGTCTACGACTCTCTTTAGGACTGAAAGTCCAGGGATGATCCAATCCCCTCAACTGTCCACTAAGGACTTCATTCTCGGAGACCATACGTCTACGGATCAATTCAGGGACCAAGGTCTAGGGATGATACAATCCCTATCTGTCCACTAAGGACTTCATTTTCGGAGACCATACGTCTACGGATCAATTCAGGGACCGAAGTCCAGGGATGATACAATCCCTACATGTATTCTCATCAATACATCTCATCATCAAAAGCATGTATTCTCATCAATACATCTATCATCAAAAGCATGTATAAGTAAAACTAAGTATTCTAAGTATAAGAGTCCTAAATCTAAATATTTCTAAGTATCTAGGTGTAGAGAACAGGTTACCTCATCATTGACCTTGTTGTTCGATGAGACAATCTCATCATCAGTGACTATACTACTCCCCCTTTCGAGGAGGGTCCTTTTGAACTACACCAAGCTTGTCTCGGAAGTATTCAAATTTCACTCGAGACAGAGGTTTGGTTGGTAACTTCTTCACTTGAGGTAGAGGTTTGGTTAGTACAACGGTAACCTGTTACAAATTCAAACTTTATAGTTCCTTTCTGCGTCATATCTTGTTAGTTCCCTATGTTCTTTGACTTATCATGGAACACTAGATTCTATGTCATCTTGATACAACTCTATTTATCACATAGGATCACAGTTGGTTCTATTTCTAAGTCAAACAATCCTGAAGCCAAACTTCTTCACAACAAGTAGAGCAAGTAGCCATATATTCCGCTTGTGCTGAGAGCCACACTAGACTGCTTCCAGCTAAACCACGAGATCATGGCTAATCCCAGACAATAACATCCTCTTGATGTGTTCTTCTTGTCTGATACACTTCCTACCCAATCAACATCTGTGTAGCCATCTCAAGTCATGATCTCCAAGATAACATAGATCAAAGTCTATTGTATCCTTTAGGTACCGTATCACATGATTTGTAGCTTATCAGGTGAACACATCTAGTTTCCACTAGATACTGACTCAAGGTGTTCACAGCAAAGCATATATCTGACCTAGTATTCGTTAGACACATCAATGACTCAATATTTTGTCTGTACAGAGTTCTATCCACTAACTCTGATGAGTCATCTGCTAACAACTTCAAGAGTGGCCATACCAACACATCAAGTCCTTTTAATATTTCTCAGCATACTTTCCTTGGTTGAGAAAGATTCCTTCTAAGCCTTGCCATACTTCCAGACTTAGGAAGTAATGCATCAATCTGAGATCTTTCATTTTTCATTTCTGCAGCCATCTTCTTCTTTCTTTTCATGATCTGTTTCTCATTCCCTATAAGAAAGATATCATAATAATAGTATGATCCATAGCCTTAAGGTAAAGGTTAGGAACAACTTTACTTTTGGTAAAGCCCAAGCGTATCAAGAAACTGTCAATTCTCCCTTTGTGACTGAACATCATTCACACTCTGCATTGAATGATTTTCTGCATATCTATCTGTGCCATCTCTCGTTAGATGGGTCTACTGATATGAGCCTCAATATTATTCGAACTCTGTGGTGAGTTCCTTCTTGCATCCATGTCATCTGTGTATAGAAACCATATTCAACCTTGTAGCAAAGGTTGAGATCCACATCACCCATGGTGATCATTAAGCTCATCAAATGATTATCGATCCTGGGTACCCATACAGAACCTGAATCACACTTCTTCTTTAATTACATCATTAAGAGAATGGTTTTATCTATCCACTTGGAGCAAACATCTCATCATGATTCTCTTTCTCTTTTCTAAGAGAATCTTGTAGCCACAAGCCTTCTATAGTGTGTTTGATTTGTAAATCCTTTTGTTGAGCATCCATCGCTTGTTCAGTGTTCATCATTCATCATGATTTTTCCTACAAATCAAAATTAGGTACATGATTAGTAATACTTCATAATCATCAAATCATATTGACATGATAACCTATTATGCATACAGATATCATTTACATAGTTATGCAACTATTTTGACCAATACTTTGGCACAACACTTTCCCATATCCTGTATGCATACAGTGGCTATCTAGATGCCTTCCATCTCTACTAGAACATACTATCGAGAGTGTGCACAACTCTCAGCATGTCAGCAAAGAGGTTTCATTCTAGACAAGCAACAATGGAATGTTTGTCCAACTTACCAATCATATGCATATTAGTAGTATACTGTTCAATGTTCTATAAATATTTACACTCAGCATGATATATTATAGGAATACAAATATGCATACAACCTATTACAGGCAATATCATTTACTGTTTCAAAGAACAACTCAAATACCTATCTTTTATGTTTGTGTGGTTGCCTCCCGCTTGATCTTCTGTATGTCTTTTGAACTTCTATTCATTCTGTACCACTGTGCATGTTCAAGTGTCATCCTCATGATCTCATACACAAACATACACCCATTAGTATGTTCTAAATGTTATCAAAACATTATAGTTCTAAATAATATTGAAAATGTATAGTCATGATTATAGTTAACAAACATTAGTATTCAAGATTTCAGGGAAGTCTTCTTTTACTCATGCATATCATCAATCAAGATAAAAGACATAATATGCATAATCCCTTGATTACTAACTTTATGAATAAGCATAACCAATCATACCAAGTATACTTAAGGGATCCTAACACAAGGTAAGATTCATGGGAAACATACCTGGATTAGTATACCTACTTAGTTATGTACAACATACCTAAACAATCTCTTCAATGATTTAGAGATCCTGAGCTAGAACCTGCATGTCTCATAGGTTAAGCATAATATAACAAAGTCATACATACCTCGTAAGTAGAACAAAGATTATGGATGAGTCTTTGTCTTCATGTTTTCATGGTCATGGAACCTGATTTGTCTTTTGTGAGGTACCTGTATCTTGTTAGCAGACAACATCAACCTCACACAACAACATAATGCATTAGTACAATCATATAGCCCTAATCAATGAGATTCACATGCATTCATACTGTTACTAGGGTGATAAGACAATTCTAACATTAATCAAGATTGTACTAATAAATAATATGAAGACAAACACATCATGAACTTAATCAATAATTAGATTTCAAGACATACCTGAGCCTCCTTAAGTCATACCTGTCGAGACTTCTTGTAGTCTTCTTATGTAAGGCCTTAGCCTCAACTCCCCCTGAAACTTGATCTGGAGCTTGATTAGAGTTTGCTGGAGAAACCCTAAAAATTCAATCTTTGACTTTCACACTTCCAAATGAATGGAAGGATGTGTCTTGCTGGGTTGATCAAACTAGCATACTTCAATTTTGAAATCTCCAAAATTTGACCCCTCAAAATTGCCTTTGAAACTTCTGGATCTTCTAGACAGGATCTCGAACTAGGGTTTGATGAAGCCCACCCTTTTGCTCATTGAAAAGGTTTGATCCAAGGCTCTAAACTCTTATTTTTCTGAGGAGCTTATAGCCGTGGTTACAGACTTCAAAAATTCCAACTTTTGCTGAAGCCCTAATTTTCCATCTTTCCGATCAAAATCCCGAGCTAGGGTTTAATCAAGCCCGGTCTTCTACCCAACCAAAAAATTTGATCTTGGTCTCTAAATTTCAATTTTCCTAAGTAGCATTCAGCCGTGGATTCTGATTCCAAGAATTCTAACTTTCTCCAAAACCCTAAATTCCGGAAGCCATGAATAAAGGTGCTCCAAAAATAATTTTGTTTTGACAGAAATATGCACTTGATTGTTTCTGCTATAACTCTGAAATTTTTGCTTCACAAGGTCTGAAAATTTTTTCTATAGTAGCCTGACCTGTCATCTTTCCATCCCGACAGGTCTGACCTCAATTGGATTTTCTGAGAGAGAGTTATGCCAAGTGTCGCAACGTGACTTGTTTATGGGATAAAACAGGAGATCGAACTTGTACGACGTGCCACATGTCACTGTTTCAACTTCGGCCTCTGAAAACTTTTCCTGAGATAGATTTCCCTGTTGTCTTTCCATCCTGATAGGTATGACCTCAATTAGACTCTCTGAGAGAGAGTTATGCCAAGTATCGCAACGTGACCTGTTTATGGGATAAAACAGGAGATCGAACTTGGACGGTGTGCCACGTGTCACTGTTTCAACTTAGACCTCGAAAACTTTTCTTGAGATAGATTTCCCTGTTTTCTTTCCATCCTGACAGATCTGACCTCAATTGGACTCTCTGTGAGAGAGTTATGCCAAGTGTCGCAACGTGACCTGTTTATGGGATAAAACAGGAGATCAAACTTGTAGAGCGTGCCACGTGTCACTGGTTCACCTTCGGCCTCTGAAAAAAGTTTCCTGAGATAGTACAGTCTGTGTACTACCTGTCACTTTTTATGAAATTTCATTTGGAGCTTCCTATCCCAAGTTATGACCTTTTTTCCAAGGTCACCTGATTTTGACTAAGATCTGGAAGAGGCAGAAACCCTAACTTGTACTGATCATAACTCATAAAGTACAACGAATATGAGGGTGCCCTTTGGACACAAGGTACCTGGGGATGTTATCTTCGACCTGTAAACTTTTCAGACCCTAAACCTTCACAAAAATGGATTTATAGAGAAAGTTCCACGATGACTGGTTTTTGCTATGTAAAACCCTAACCTTCAAATTGTCGTAAGTAAAGCAAGTGTCGTAAGTGCCATACCTTGTTTTCCTTCAGGTTAGCTCTGATACCATGTTAAGATTTAATATGATAAGACAGAAAATAGCAGCATTACATTCCATTTCACAATAATAGCATATACAGGATCACTGAAGAAACAACAAGCACAGCATAAACACAAGAGACAGAGATTTATCCTGGGAAACCCTCATGGGGTAGAAAACCCAGCAAAGCTTCCTCAATATAGATGACCAGCAATATAAAAAGATGAAACCCTGAGACATGATCTCCTCCTCCACAATAGCAGACCTCTCCTCCACAAGTGCGCTATCCTCAAGTGAGTGAGTGTGTCAAATGAGGAACACACCTCCTCTATTTATACACTACATTGACATATATTTTACACAGGTACACGTAGGCTTGTATTTAACCAATGGGTTAAATACCCCACTACAACTGACTGGGCCGACCCCTCTAGGGTGGTCTAATAACCCTTTGACCCACATAACACATATAGGGCCGACCCCCGCTAGGGAAGTCTAATAACCCAAGTTACCATATTCCGACGGAGGAATAAACATCTCCGGATATACAATAAGATCTTCACGGAGGAATGAAACATCTCCGGAATAATAAAATACAAATATAATATTCTTTGAAGTTACAATATCTCAATAGTGGGAAGCTAGCCCCCATATTTTGTGGACCCTTTGAGATACTGGCCAAGAAAGGGCTAGTAGCATATGAGTTAGCCTTACCAGCTCATGTAAAAGTTCATAATGTTTTTCATGCATATTTATTAAAGAAATATTTTTATGATACTAAGCATGTAATTGATTGGTCCTTATTACAGGTAGAACCCAAGGGGGAGTTGATGTTGGAACCCCTCCACATTTTGGACAAGAGAGAGGTTCAACTTAGAAGACAAACCATCATCCAATTGAAAGTGCAATGGAGGCACTTCGGATTGGAGGAGGCTACTTAAGAAAATGAAACCACCATGAAGGAGGATTACCCCGCCTTTTTTCATGACTTCATTTCTAGTCCGTAGAACATTGGGATGATGTTGTTCTAAGTGGGTGTAACATCCCCAAATTTCACAAAACGTTTAAAATTTTCTAAGAAGCATAAAATGCTTATATTTGTTATGCGGAAAGTATCATTAATGAAAGTTTAATTTAATTAACCGCACACTAATTATTTTATATGACGTTACCTACTTCAAAATTCGTCATTGTTTTAAAAAGTGTCAAATGTCATGAAACTCAAATCTTTATTTATGCCGTAACCACTCCTAGTTTTTATGCATAAACTTTCATTGTCTGGATGATTGTATAAGAAAAATTTATTATTCTAAAAGACATAAACAGTGGTGAAGTAATTCTATAGCTATAATCATGAACATTATTTCTAACACTTTTCTTTCTTGATTGAAGCAGTTCTAAAGATACTCGGGGCTTACTTAGCTATTATCTAGCGAACGCATAACTATTCTTTTTCAGTTCTGCAGGTAAGAATTATACTTCTTTAGAAATTAAGAGTTGGCGACTGAATATTTAGATAGTGTACGTTAAAACAGTCTTGAACTTAATACGTCGAAAGACTCGTTCTATATGTGCTATGGGAATTCATAATATAGCTATGATCTATTTAAGTGGGATAATGTTTCAATTCATATGATAATAACATCTCCTCCTTATGTTAGAGTTGGTGTACAATAGAATGTAATTTGTGAAGCTTTGATATAGAAATATAGATGTGCATTGTAAGTAGGACTTAATATGGGATAACACTCCAAATTCTAAGTTTAGCCACCTAGATATGTTTTATTTACATTGTAATATAGTTAAGGTTCATTTTAATGTATTTGGATCCTATACCATAGTTCTTATGTATTAAAGTTCAACATGGAGGGGTCTTAATCCCACAACCATGGAATTAAACCTTATAACAACCATTTGTGCGGTCTTAGCTTGTAATACAGCTTACGAAATATATACCAGCGTGGTCCATGAATTCGATGCTTAGTGCAAATATGAGTTAAAAGGTGGCAGGTTGGAAATTTAATGGTAATTAAACGAGACCAAAGTGAATTGCACAGTGGAAACCACCGTGGCATGCCTTCACGTGAACGCTTTGGGTTTTGGGATAAAACCTAACCGTGGCCTGAAAGATTACGAAGATTTTGTAACCTGATTCATTTTGTTCAGAGTTTGGTGATAGAGGTCGACAGCCTCCCGAGATATTAGGGTTCGGAGGACTTGTATGCACACCTCAGGGTTTCGATGGCGGTTGTCAGGATGAGCATATAGTTACTTCGTGAAGGTAAATTATCTTACCAAAATATATAGTATTAAACCCTTTTCTATATAAGCTTACTGCATCAAGATGATAACCCCGATCTGTTTGTTGTTTTGGTCAATGAGGGACAGGTTGCTTCTAGTCGAAGCTTACCTTGGGAGGTATGGCACTCGCTGGTTAACGCTATGATGCGTAGAAAAAATGGGTAAGCCTTGGTGGTTCCTCTAGGAAACCTATGTTGTATCTCTGTGTAGTGAATGAGGTGGTGGAAAAAGGCATTGCTGCCAGTCTGTGTACCTTCGACGAGTTGCAGTTCGAACTTGTAATTGATTTTGTTCTAGTTTTTACTGTTGGGTTTTACACTTTGTAAGCCATATGGAAAATTTTGTAACTGAGAGGGTTTGACCCTCGAGCCTTTGGCTCGCGTTGGTTTCTCAATGATCCTTTCAAATACTGTTCTGTAAATGAATTTTATGGATTAAAAAAGGTGACTTATGGTTCTTAATAGATAAATTGTGTTTAAAGTTTGGAACTATGCTTACGACATTCTCATATCTTTTGTATGATATGCAAAGTCACTATGTTAAGAATGGTCAATGTCTTTCTAGCTACGAAAGTAATACTGGTTTGAAACCCTAACCCTAATTGTTTATAATGTTGATGAATCAATCATTGAGTTGCTATGGGTTTCGAACCCCAAGTCTTATTTACGCTTTTAAGTTCCAATTTTTTTTTTTAAATATAAAACTAAATAGTAATTTTGGGTGAGTCAAGACTCAAACCCTAAACTCTGTGTACCTGATTGTCCAAAGCTTATTTATTGATATTTATAGAAATAAAATCTTCTTGTACCAATTCCTTAATTCTTATATCGTTAGAGTTGTGTACATTAATAATTGAACTGACCCTTTTTGGATGAGCCCTTATGGGTCTCGAACCCGAGTCTTATATTTATTTGCTTTTTTTTTTCTAATTGTATGTGAATCATCACTTATACCTAGGCGAGCCGTGACTTGAACCCTTGAAGTAACATTTTAGATAGTGAAAACATAGGATTGTTCTAGTCACATCAACCATGCATTTCAGTAGTCATGTTTATTATTCGAAAAGAACCGTAACTAGGTTCAGCATGTTTATGGTCGTTGTAAGGTCTATGACCCTACTCTTAAGTTTCCTTGAAAGTTATAATGAATATAAACTTTGTTTTTACTCTATTAATAATGTATATGTATATTTAGGTACTCGTATACGTAGATAGGGAACTCTTTGTATTAAGTTATCTTATAGTGTGACAATGATAGAAGAGTTATATACATATCTCCTTAATTGTTCCTATAGTCTACATCTTGTTTATATGGAGATTTATATTTATAAAATTACTTTGTTTTTCTACGATCATATATTTAGTTTAACGTAGTTATATCTATTGAAATGAAACAAATTTCCAATATATTAGCTATTAACTAAGGCTCTATACTTGATGTTCGTTTACAAAAGAAAACATAACTGTATAGTTTAGAGATTCCAGTATTTGCATTTGCATTGGTATTACTCCTATATTGATCATGGAAGCAATTTCTAGGTTCTTTTAAATAAAAGTTTTGTCTTATGACTAACTTGTATTTTATTGTACATAAAGAAAATAGAATAGATTCACTGAAGAAATCTTTGTAAAACTGAACTTGTAGGGATTCGAATAGGGATGTTTGCTAAGCTAAAAGAAAAATGATGCATTTATTTTGTTTATTGTTGAGTCCTGTACGGATTTAATAGAGTACTTTATTTAAAGTAATAAGCATATAACAACCTAGGGTTTGCTTTGATTCTGTAAAGGAAATGTAGGTTGTTGATTTGGGATCCTGTAATAATTTAATGCATTTAAAAGTAGAATCAATTGTATTGAAAGTAATAGATTTTATCTCTGATATTTATCATTCTGATCTATTTTTAACTTCACTTCTCTGTACTAGAGTATGACACTTATGTGTGTAGAAAAATACAGAGAAGTATTTCTTAAAATCATTCTACAGTTCTAATCTATTCTGTCATTCAACCAGAAATAAATTATCCATTCAAAATTTTAATTTAGCTGATAATAAAAGACAGATTTCAGTAATGTATAACAGTTTAGAAGTTAACCATTCAGAAATAAATCAATAGTAAGTAAATAAGATAACACAAGAAGAAACGTGTTAACTGTAGAGGGTGACAAACATCCAAAGGATCTCGTTCCACCCAACCTTCTCCTGAAGACAGCCAAATCGCTTGCCTTAGGACCCCTGAGCTTGTTCACTGAACCACCATGACGAAGATGTTGTGTGGAGAATGGAATAAATTCCTCTGCAACTCACCAGTAGTACTTAAAGTAATACTTCTTCCTTTAGCAATATTGAACTCAACAATAAGGCTGCACTAGTTTAGAATGCAGACTTATCTCAAACAATCACTTCCTATCTTTTCCCTCATCGAATCTCTTGTGCTCTCTTCTTTTTCCTTTTTCAAAAATTATCATAGGGTAAAAACTGAATAGCCTCATGCTGAATTCGATGGGTGATATAGCATGCCTAGGTCTTTGTTCAGTTGCTTAGTTATTGAGCCACCTGCTCAGTTCCACTTTCTTGGGGAACATGACCATAAAAATAGGGAAGTTTCCTCCTACAACAGCTAGAAGTCAATTGATGATGTTGCCAAGTGTCAGTTTGCTCTCACCCCAGTCCATTCCTCCTAGTGGGTCGGTGAACACTCATTTAATAGCCTCCCCTGGATAGTTGTCTCCTCTTTTATTTATTAATAATAAAATATTCAAAATAATTAATTACAGTCATCCTTGACCCCACTTGGTCAATAATCATAAAACTTTACAATAACATAAAACATAATGTTTTTCTCACAACATAAAATGTTCAGAATTTGGGTATGTGACAACGGGGAGGGATGTAATATCCCGAATTTTGATGTTTATATTGGTGTTATATATTGGGCATAAATCCCCGAGGCATATGATTTATTTTGATATACCAGGCGTAAGCGCCAATGCACATGTTTTACTTTTATTATATGATGGGCATAAGCCCCTATGCACATGATGTAATTTTGTTGTAGATATACATATTTGAGCATGGACTCTAACAGATGCAAGTTATTGCTATATAGTGGGAAGAAATCCCCAATGTATTTAATTGATGTTTTATTATGAGATTGGGTACAAAACCCTAATATACTGAGATGATCTTGTTACATACCGTGCAGAGTTATGATATGCATGATTGAGTTTTTTGATGTGTTGAGCATGGACTCTGGAGCACATGGATGACCTATGTATTGGGCATAAGCCCCGATGTACATAGAGGACTTTATTATGTATCGAGCGTAAGCCCCAATGTACATAGAGTGTTGGGCATAAGCCCTAGAGCACTCCAAGCTTGATAATAAGTACCAAGTTCGAGGCCATTTAAATTCTAGATGTGCTTCACAAACATATTCTAGTACTATTATTGAGTGGGATGCTCTAGAATTGCACTAGCGTAACGCCCATGTGAGAGTGTTGAGCCAAAAGCTCTGAAGATCACTTGGGGTTACTTGATCTTAAGGGTGTTGAGTCAACGAAGTCTCTGAATAACACCAATCATCATACTTATTTCATTCTGATTAATTGATTCACTACTTGTCTCATCAAGGACAGAGGAACTCCCACCGAAAATGAGGTAATCCAACATGCAAGCAGAGTCTAGAGAGACCTAACCTAGTAGACCTTCTAAGCCTACCATTAGCTGTGTCAAATAAAGTTGACCCTAGTCCTTAAAGAAAACATCAAAGTTTTAATACCCTCTATACCTATTTGAATTAATCAAATGGGACTAAGTATAAAGAGAAACTCATGTCCAATGGTACACCTAAAGTATATAGATAATTATGAAAGGTATCTAGTATAAAGTAAAAGATGTTATTTATAAAGGGATATCATTTATAAAGTAAAATGATTATTTATAAATAAATAGTATTTATAAAGTAAAGAGATTCTTTATAAATAAATAGTAATTCTAAAGTAAAGAGATTAATATAAATAAATAGTATTTATAATATAAAGGTATTATTTATAAATAGATTTTATTTATAAAGTGAAAAGAAAATATATTAATTAATAAATAAAGTTACTTACTATAGAGGAACAATTAAATAAATCCTAAATAAACTGAAAGTAGAATTTTATATATTATTTCAAACTAAAATATCAACTTAAGTTAAGTTTAAAGAAACTAATAGTTCCAACTGCTATATTGGAAAGTTCACCTATAAAACTGGGGCAATTCTCATAGAGGAGGAATCTATCCTTTTATTATTTCCTTTATGGTAAGAAAAGAGAAAATTGAGCCACAGGTTTGAAAGAGATATAGATTCCAAAATTGAAGTACAGTCCACAGTATGCCCTAGATTCCCTAGTTTTCTTCTTGCATGTTGGAGCCAGCTTGGGGGGATCTAAACAGAACTAGGAATGGTTCCGGATCATGGTTGGGAGGACCGTGGTAGTCCCAAAGTCATTTAGTTAAAATCCTTCTACATGTCAGCCATAACAATACATATTTATTTTTAGTAATTAGTGTTTGAAAGTGTGCAGGTCTATACCAATAGAAGGATCAAGCTGGAACTATCCAAGTATGAGTCACTCTTATGTTCTTTTCAATTTATTATAGGTTGCTAAACTTAGGAATTTAATTCTGTCAAATTCTTTTCATAATAATCTAGTAGCATCAATTATTGAGAGCAAGGGCTTATGGCATTGGCTCTCCTAGGTCATTCCTTTTATTTCAGAAGTTAAATGTTTAAAGAATCAAACCCTAACTAGCTGAAACAATAAAGTTTTCATAAACAAATTTAAATGTATTATTACAGCAGAATCATCTCGTGTAGGTGATCGATTCGTTTGGCTTAAACCCCATCTTAAAATCTTAATGTCTACTTCCTAGTTAAAATCAAATCATGTTGTAGCAAATCTTTTAATTAAAATAAACATTTATCTCTAACATAGATTGTGTAGGGGATGATTCCTTTTAAACCTAAATAGAAAATCAAATGCAGCATTGGAACTTTAAACCAGAGCTGGAAATTTACATCCTAAAATTTATCAATCACCACATACATTTCTTTTCCCTAAAGTAACCTTACACAGTCTCATACTTTTACAAAGTCCTTTTTCCATAATTAGAATCTAGCAATAAAAGCCAAGGCTCAGGATCGATTCCTCTGCACCATCTATGAATTCCATACTACAGCGTGGACCAACACCCATCATTCATATTCATTTAAAAACCAAAGACAAAACAAATGCGAATTTAATACTAGGGCTTTGCCATACAAGCCACATAAGAATACTTTAAAAACAAGAAACTTATCCATTCCTTCACAGCGAGTACAAGATTTACGTTTTCACAAAGTAAGGTATATCTCAGCCTAAAAACATTAATCTATGTAGCTATAACTCCCCAAGGTGCATCAGGGGTTGAGTTCATAAAAGAACAGTCTGAAGAGAAATAACCAAACGAAGAGATTTTATTATGGAGGCTGCATTTAACAATGGAGTTAAACCAAACTTTAAATATTAAAACATCTCATTCCAAAAAATAAATCACCATACACAAACAGTTAGGGCTTGCCTCATTATAAAATAAACAAGCATTTCACCACTCTCATCAAGAGCTTTTGAATTCCAGTTAAACACATAAGCAATTGGATAAGTTCAATAGGAAACACATAGAGCATATCATCATTTATGGATAAGAGATTCATGCCTAGGGTTCAAGGGTCGATCCTTCACAACGATACCAAAGGAAAATTATCAACCCCGGGGCTTACCAAAGTCACATAGATGTTGAAAAGTAAAACAGATAAACACACACATAGATTTCTTAAACCCCAAACACTTCCAGATCTTGTATTAACTAACACACAGAGTCCAAATGGAAGCTTACAAGAGTAATAGAATGTACCCACAAAATGTACAGAGGTCAACTAAAAAGAACCTTCTTATTCATTAAAAATTTTCCCCAAAAATCCATGACCATAATTCGATCTTACACAGGAGCCAAGTCAAATCTTCCTCTTTCCAAAACACCATACAGGCTATAGCTCAATTTACACTAAGTATTATACATCACCAAGTGTGCCACAGGTTTTTGCCATGACTTGTGTAACAAAAACATACCATTACAATTAAACTCTAGATTTAAACCCTTTCCCCAAAACTCTTATTTATAGAGCAAACAAACTAGCAGTCAAACTTTGGCTTGAAGGGAGTAAATGGCCAACAGAGGGCCATACTTACCCATGATTCTCCATAGCTACGAATACCTCCATGCCAAGCTTGAGCTACTACCATTGCGTACCGAGTCAAAACCAAGCCCCAAGTGTTAAGTTACAACCTGCAACAAAATAAAACGATTATTGTAATGAAAGAATTAAAACGCGTTCTCGTGGGCACAAGGTTTTACCTCATGAAGGGCCATTCCATCTGGTGAAGAGCAGTTCGAGTCCTACCATGGACTCCTCCAAAAGTCTGAAGATCCTTGCTCCTCTTCCCCCTCCCAAACAAACAATGTGATAGTGTAGTGATTCATCCAAACCCTTCGGGTTTATTCCTTAATGCATCCAGCTGGGTTCCATTTGAAAGGTTGGCATTGCCCCACCATTAATACTCTACCAAATCCACTAACATTTGAATGTATTAACCACTTCCTATAGTTGATATCTCCATTCAAACATTTGCATGTTTTACATTTTAAATATTTACTAAAAGCATATTAATAAACTCATACATGGATATAAGAACCTAGGAAATAAATCTTAAGTGGTACTTTAAAAACACCTACAAAACAAAAGATGAAGAAGGCTTTAGCATGAATGCTAAGTAAGCGTATCCAATGCTACCAGGTCCATCCCCTCAAGATTAAAAATATTTATAAAAATACCGTGACCTATATATTAAAAACAAATCCATTATCCTAGACTAAAGAATACACACAGTTCAACATTTAAGAAATAACTTATAAATGAAGATGCCGATATAAGGATCATTATAATTTCAATATGTACTTGATGATCGATCAGACTGGATTATTAATCATCAACCCAATGTTGTTCATTTTATATCATTCCATTACCTCGCTTCCGCAGGACCATAAAATAGAAAACAACCACATCTAATTTATTCACACAGTGAATCATGAACAAAATTATAAACAATGTATTTTCATTGTGTCGATGAGTCTTATTCTCATCTTCTCAGTACTGAAGTTAATTTGTTAAACATTCACTTCAAGGGGTGTTTCTATCTGTATAAGAAATTTTTTAATTTTTTGCAGCTTTAGGGACATTACATGTATGAGAAGTCAAGTGATGTATGCAACACAATGACCATGAATCATATACATACAGAGAGTGTGCATAGCAGAAAAAACATCAGAAGATCATAAGTGTACATGTGTTAGAAGTTCAATAAGGAAACATCTTATTTTGTTTATGTGGGTGATAGTACAGGGCAAGGAACAGGGGGTTGTAGCCTCCTTCGAGTTGATGCTGGAGAACATAGTGAGTTGGTTCTTCCTTCAAGTTGGTGCTTGTGAAACTAGTGGGGCGATGCTTCATTCTAATTAGTGCTGGAAAACATAGGAATTTAGTACTTCCTTGAATGTATTATTTTCATTACAAAATATTATTACGTGGTTTTCTCCCATTTGGGTTTCCACATTAAAATTATGTGTGTTCTGCGTTTTTTGTCTTGGTTCAAATGTGGATGTATGTTTTATTTATGTTGATGCATAATTGAAGATCATGATTAAGTTAAGACTAATCTGTTAGAGAAGGTAAAAACTTGTCAGAAATACGCTAATATTGATTCACCCCCCCTCTCAATATTAAATCCATTCCAAGAAGGAGTTTCAAATAGAGTTAGGGATAAAAATGTCAAAATTGTGGACATATTTGGCAAGTTATTTGAAGATTCTAAAGGAAATGTCTGGAATTAATAAAGAATGAATATATTTTCTTTGATTGCAATGGAAGATGGATTCTAGGACATCCTTGTGAGTTATAATTTGACAAGGACAAGACATTAATGATAAATAATGAGCATAGAAAAATAATTGACTAGCCAATTGAAATATGAGATTAGTTATTGATAAAACCCAAAACTTAGGAAATATGAAAGTCTGAACCCATTGAAAAAAAATTACAAAATATATTGGTGTACAACAACTCAACATAATATATTTAAATATTAATTATCAAAATGAAAATATCATTATCTCTCTAACCCACCTAGAACTAAAAACATTTTATGTTGTGGAAAAACATTATTGTATAAGTTATTGTAAAGTTTTATGTTGTTGACCAAGGATGGTCAAAGATGACTGTAATTGAATATTTTATTATTTAATAAATAAAATGAGAGCCACCTATCCAAAGAGCATTGTTGAAGAGTGTTCACTAATCCACTAGGAGGAATGATCTGGTTTACAAGGAAAAATTAACAAATGGAAGCAACTGAATACACTTTCTAGCTGATGTAGGAGGCATCTTCCCTAAAATTGTGGTCATGTTCCCAAAGAAAGGAGGAACTGAGTAGGTGGCTCATTTAATTCAAAAACTGAACCAAAGACCTAGGAAAGCATATATCCATCGAAGGAGCAGGAGGCTCACATAATTTACCTTGTGGATTTACTGTATACTGAAAAGTTAAGCACACAAGAGGTTATTTGATGGGGGAAAGATAAAGTAAGATTGTTGGTTGTTTGTCTGCAAGATTAAATTGTTGAGTTACAGAGAGAACATAACAAGCTTCTACACCTAATTCTTCATCCCGGTGGTTCAGTGAACAGGCTCGGGAGTCCTGAAGCAAGTAACTTGAATTCTTTCAGGAGATGGTTGGGAGGAACGGTCTTCTTTGGATGTTTGTCCACTTTGAAAGTTAACAGGTTCTATGTTGTTCTAGATTATTATTTTTAATTTGTTCTATGTACATTTCTGAAAGATTTCGTGAATGATAAATGTGTAAAATCTCCCAAATAAAAAAAAAAAAAAAATTCTATTTTCTTTGGGAGATTTTACATATGGTATCAGAGCAAGGTTCAACCCTATTGCCCTTGGAAACACCTAACTTCGGTTGAACATGAAAATATAAAAATTCTAATAATGTATTCGGATGCTGTATGCATATATTCCAGTTTGATTTTTCAGATGACTTCGCATGAGGAATACGGAGAACAACCTGAAGGAAATGAACAGGCACGAACAGAAGAACATTCTGAAGCAAGTCAGGTATTAGAAACCATGAGAAGTTTGATCGTGGAGATACAGAGCTTCAAGGAAGACAATGAACAGCTAAAGAAAGCTCAGGAAAAGCAGCAAGAAATCAATGAAATTTTGCTGCAGAGTCTTCACGAAAAGAATAATGCCGAAAAACAAAAGGAGGAGACCAACAGGAAAGAAGAGATTGACGAAAGCGCTGAGAAAAAGGGGAACTCCTCCAACGAGACCCAGAAATATGACCATCAAGACAAGACCATGGGAAGAGGAAGGTTTACCACCTGGAAGATGAATTCAAAAAGATAAAACCTACCAACTTTGATGGAGAATCGAAGACTGGGGAAGAAGTAGAAGCCTGGTTGTTGGACATCAAAAAATACTTTCAAATCTACAATTACTCCAGCAACATGAAAGTCAGAATGGTTGTTTACAATCTGAAGGGGAAGGCCATCATATGGTGGTAAGACCTTAAGATTTCCCAGGGACTAAAAGAGAAGAACCTTGAATGGGCAAAATTCAAGAAACTATTCAAGAAACAGTACTTATCAGAAAGTTATTATGAAAGAAAAACCAAGGAATTCTACGAATTGAAGCTGGGTCAAATGACAATCGAAGATCTTATCAATAAATTTCTAGACCTGTTACGGTTTGTTCCATATATCAAGGAAGAAAAATTAAAGGTACAACGGTTCTTAAGCTGTCTGCCACAGTCCTATAAAGATCGAATTGAGTTCGACAATCCAAGAACTTTAGACAAAGCATTGAGAAAGGCCAGACTATGCTTTGAACAATACAAACAAAGGAATGATACTTCTAAGGCATGGAAGGATAAGAAACAGGAAAAGTTTAACCAGTGGAAGAAAGGCTTCAAACCCCTGCCCTTCAGGAACATGCCCAAAAATTTCCAAGGAAATTCATTTCCTAAGAATGAACAGTTGCAGCATAAAAATTTTAAACCCCCTAACATGGGAATAAAAGGAAGTGTTGGTACCCCTAAAGAACCTTTGAAGTGTTGGGAATGTGGTGAATCCCATTTACGCAGAAATTGTCCACGGTACAATGAAGCAAATAGGGTACTGCATAATATGCAAGAGGAATCTACGGTGGGAGACATTAGGAAAAGTTATCACCAAATTAATGCAGCCTTGGAAGCCCGACATGCAAATCATCAATCTGCAATTGTGGAAATTGAAGGTAAAATTTCTGACCATACTTTTACTGTTTTAATTGACCCAGGGGAAAATTTAAGCTACATCACTCCCAAGATGATGGAGCACTGTCAACTCACCAAGGTAAAGCACCCAAAACCCTGGTTAGTTCAGTTAGCTACAGGAGCAAAAAGGAAGGTAACTGGATATATTACTGATTGTGAACCTCAAATACAAGGTCACAAAACAAAAATTTATTTAAATGTGTTACCTTTGGGGTCATATGACATGATAATAGGTATGGACTGGCTTGAAAGATATAAAGTAGTACTGAACTGCTTTACCAAAAACTTTACATACATTGCTAAAGACCAAACTCTAAGAATAGTGAATGGAAAACAGAAACCTATCTCTGTTAGGCAAATTTCTGCTATGCAATTAAAGAAGTGCATAAGAAAAGGATGCAAGATTTACGCAGTACGAGTATCTGATTCACTCCTCAATGGAAGCCAAGCTTCCATAGCAGAGCACCCTGTCTTAGGCAAGTTCCTAGATGTATTTCCAGAGGAAATACTGGGGTTACCCCCTCAACGAGAAATAGATTTTTCCATTGAACTTTTACTTGGATCTGCACCGGTGTCAAAGGTACCATATAGGATCAGTATTCCAGAATTGACGGAATTGAAAATTCAGATTCAAGAACTACTAGACAAAGGGTGTATCAGACCTAGTGTCTCTCCTTGGGGTGCACTGGTCCTTTTTGTCAAGAAAAAAGATGGGACTCTAGGACTATGTATTGACTATAGGCAACTGAAGAAGGTAACTGTTAAGAATAAATACCCCTTATCGTGAATTAACGATTTGTTCGGCCAAGTAGGGGGAGCCAAAGTCTTTTCCAAACTAGATCTTCGATCTGGGTACCATCAGATTCGAATTAAAAATGAAGACATAAGTAAAACCGCATTCCGAACTCGATACGGACAATACAAATTTGTAGTGATCCCTTTCGGTCTAACCAACTCCCCTGCCACATTCATGTGTCTAATTAACGGTATCTTCAACAAATAACTAGACCAATTTGTGTTGATTTTTATTGATGATATCCTGATATACTCCAAGTCGAAGGAAGAACATGAACAACATATAAGAATTGTATTGCAAACCTTGAGGGATCATCAGTTGTATGCTAAGTTAGAGAAATGTGAGTTCTTTAAAAAGGAAATTCAGTACTTAGGCTATGTTATTTCTGAAGAAGGAATTGCGGTCGACCCACAGAAAATAAAATCCATAGCGGATTGGCCAGTACCGAAAGATGTAGCTGATATTAGATCTTTCATGGGACTCACTGGTTACTATCGGAGGTTCATTGAGGGATTCTCAAAGATCACCTATGCCATTACTTCGCTGCAGAAAAAGGGGATAAAGTTTGTTTGGTCCTGTAAGTGTCAAGAAAGTTTTGAATGACTCAAAGATTTATTGACCAAGGCACCTGTTCTAAAAGTAGCAGACCCATGTAAGCGATACACGGTTTGTACGGATGCTAGTAAAGAGGGAGTGGGAGGAGTACCGTCCTAGGATGGACATGTAGTGTGTTACGAATCACAGAAACTAAAAGAGCATGAACACAACTACGTGGTTCATGACTTGGAATTAACAGCAGTAGTACACGCGCTGAAAATGTGGCGTCACTACCTACTGGGAAAGAAATTCCTTTTGTTAATAGATAACACTTGCGTCAAGAACTTATTTAACCAGCCAGGACTCAATGCTAGACAAGCAAGGTGTATGGCCTTTTTAAGTGAATTCGACTTTGATGTAAAACACATAAAGGGTAAGGAAAATACGGATAAAGTAATATCATAAATCAGAGAGTAATCTCATGGATAAAGTAAAAGTGGCAAGCGAACAGGATGCAGAATACATAAATCTACAAAGGAAAATTTAGCAAAATGAGATAAACATGAACGGGACAGATTTAAGAATTGATCAGAAAGTTCTAATTTGGTTCAAAGATAGACTGTACATGCCTAATGTTGCAGAAATTAAACTATTTATTCTAAATGAGATGCACAAACCCCCCTTTGCAGGTCATCCCGGGTATCAAAAAATGATAAGAGCCCTTAGAAAACAGTTCTTTTGGCCTAAATTAAAGACTGATCTAGCTGATTATTTATCTAAATGCTTGGAATGTCAACAGGTGAAGGCAGACCATAGACATCCTGCTAGTTTGTTACAACCATTACCAATTCTTGAGTGGAAATGGGAAGTGATTTCGTTAGATTTTATCACAGGTTTGCCGAGAACACAGCGACAACATGATTCTATTATGGTGGTGGTTGACAAATTTAGTAAATCTGCACATTTCATTCCTATAAAAACCACTTTCAAGGCAACAGATATTGCAGGAATATTTCTTAAAGAAATATTCAGATTACATGGAGTACCAAAGATGGTAATTTCAGACAGGGATGCAAAATTTACATCCAAATTCTGGAAGTCTTTATTTGCAGGTCTAGAAACAAGAATTAATTTCAGCTCTAGTTATCACCCTGAAATGGATGGACAAACTGAACATACAAATCAGATCATTGAAGATATGTTGAGAATGTACGTCATGGAAAAACCCACCAAATGGGAAGACTATTTACATATGGTAGAGTTCGCTTACAACAACGGGTATCAAGCATCATCAAGAATGAGTCCATTCGAAATTCTTTACGGGAGGAAGTGCACTACCCCAGTTAGATGGGATAGTCCCGTCGATCGTTTATTGGTAGGACCGGATTTGCTGCGGGTTATGGAACAAACAGTCCAAAAGGGGCAAAAAAATCTAAAGGTGGCCCAGGACCGCCAAAAAAGTTATGCTGACCTAAAAAGATAGAATAAGGAATTCTCAGTTGGAGATCATGTGTACTTGCGAGTTAAACCAAAGAAAATCTCACTGCGACTAGGGAGTTACACTAAACTGGCACCACGATTCTGCGGGCCCTTCCAAATACTTGAAAGGATTGGACCTGTAGCTTATAAGCTGGCATTACCAGCACATTTAAAAATTCATAATATTTTTCACATTTCATTACTGAAAAAGTATATTCATGACCCCACTCATATTATTGACTAGAATTTGATATAGGAGGCTCTAGAAGGCAAATTTCAAGTGGAACCTTTACGCATTCTGGACAGGAAGGAAACAGTACTTCGGAACTGAGCCATCGCTCAACTAAAGGTGCAATGGAAGCACTTTAGTCCTGAGGAGGCGACCTGGGAATTGGAAAGTGAGATACTAGAAAAGTATCCGAATATGTTCCCAGAACCGAAGGAGGAAGATTAGAACACTGAGGACAGTGCTCATAGTAAGGGGGCAAGGATGTGACATCCCCCAAATAATGAAAGGACATTATGTTTTGTTTTTTAAAATACATATATATATATATATATATTATTTTATCATTGTGAAATTCATTTCAAATAAGGGGGCTAGATGAGAAATCTATTGAATAAGTCCTAGGAGGACTGTTGTAAGAAAACAACTTTTATTTAATTATTTTTAATAAAAGGATGAGCAAGAACAACCAAGTTAAATGAGGAGATCATGCATGGAAAAGTGGGGGACAAGTTAGAGTTAGCCTCTGGGAAACCAGAACAGGTGTCAGAAGTGTATTTAAGAAAGTAGACACACCCTGAAAATCAAGGATTTACTTAGCTGTGAAAATTCCATGGGGAATTGGCTGCTAATGGTAAGACCTAGGCAAAAACTATAAAGAGATGGCATATGTGAGAGCTAGGACGCTGCTGAGTATGTCGGAGAGAATTATACTTGTGTGAGCACTTTGTGTTAGGCAAGGGATTCTGGAAAACGTGACTGAGTTTTTGAGGTTAACTGTCCACACTTTTCATGCATGCATTTGGCTCGGGGGTGATTATGGACAGACTGGGTGTTTGTGCCTAATCTACGGCTGGGTGGAACATGGTTGTTCCGGCTTCATTCGGGTGACAAGTTCCAGGTTTTTCTAATTATAGACTCTTAAGTATTTTCTGTTATTTTATTTTAAGATTTTGAACTTAAGGAAAGCTATTAGTTACATTGTTGTCAAATAATGCCTGATCTGCTAAAAGTATAAGATGTTTAGTACTTCTGTGGAAATAAACTCATTCTTGTTATTTTAATCTGAGTTATTCGTTGGCATAAAAATAGAATTACCTTAAATCTGGTAATTCCAATTTGTATCGATATATTATGAAAACAACAAAAAAAGGGATGGTTTAGATTTATTTTTACCTTTCAGGTTTCAGTTACCATAAGTATTGATTTCATTCTTTATAGATTGGATCTAGTTGTAGTTAATATTCGACTTATACTTGATGGTATTAATCCTGTGGAAAATTTGGAATTATTGCATTCTGTTTAAAACCTCTGTGAAGAACCATTCATGATTTTAATAGCATTACTATGTATTTATATGTGAGTTTTGATAGTTACGATATGGAAGCATTCTAGATCTAAAACTTATACCAAATTACCTTAAGGATAACCTATTTAAAATCTCTAGGCAACACTGTGAGGATTCAATCTCTATTTTTTCTTTATAATTTCTTCATCGTATAGTATCACCGAGATTCAATTTACTCTTGGTCACCATTGAAGAATTCTTCAGACACTAATCTTGGATCTTTAGATCGGCGAGTCCATTTTAAGGACAAACCTAAAAACCACCCCGCAAAACATTTTTCATTACTGTCTAAACTACTAAGCGACGTCTTCCAGGCTTTGTTTCTAACCTAGGGTTTGGCCGCGAATCTTCTCAAGAAATTCTTGTGCAGACGGATGGTATCTAAAGAGGCAAAATTCAAAAGATTTGGGGATGGAAAATCTTGGCCAGTTATTGTTAACACTAGTAATGTTGTATTAAGATCTCAGTTGCTCTAGATTAGAGATTTTTCTATCTTATTGAACCTTTGATCCATTTGCCTTAGTCATTGTTGTATTGCAGTACACCACGACAATGGTAGGGTTTGACCTTGGAACTCACGATTGATTTGGTTTTGGAACATCGAAAGTTGTATATTGTGTAGTGGAGATGTTAATTTAGTTATTATCAATTTACATCAAGAAAAGTGACAGAACCTTTTTAAAAGACCCGCTTCAACCATTAAAGAAATGACAAGTTTCCAGTTCCAGGATTCAAGCAAAAGCTATTTCAAATAGTAAACATTTCATGCCGAAGTTTATTACATTGAATCCCTGGCATTGAAGCCCAAACCATAGACGAACTGACAAGTTTTTTCTAAAAAACTATCTACTGCTAAACCCAAATTCTACCAACACCGATGAGGGTTATCACTCAAAAATCCTTCCATGCAATGGTGGAGTTTTTATGGAGCGATGCTGCTTACTGAAAGAAGCAGGCCCAAATTGCCCAGCACATGGATGACTTTAAACCCTGCCACTAACACAACAAATGATATTAGTATCTCGAAAAGATGACATCTATGTATAAAGCTTAAAAAGGAAATCTGCGTCTTTATTTAGGACTTTTACCTTTGTGACAAAGTTGCTTGTCATGGCTCCTTCATGCTATAAACGAGAGATACCATCCAACAACATCGTCTGCGACAAGGGTTTCATCCCTTTTAAACCATCATGTAGTAGACTAGTGTGTTATTTCCCTTGCAAATTTCTATCTAGCACTCATCGTAGTTACTAAAGCCTACAACAATGGTGCCTCGACCCCAATACTGGAGAGGCAAACAACCATGCCCGAAGGGAAACAAGTCATTTTTAAAAGTGTGTTTAGCTCGTTCAGGAAACCAAGAAACCAATGCTAGT
This sequence comes from Larix kaempferi, assembly GCA_027924585.1. Taxonomy (NCBI): domain Eukaryota; kingdom Viridiplantae; phylum Streptophyta; class Pinopsida; order Pinales; family Pinaceae; genus Larix; species Larix kaempferi. Next base: position 5,866,509 of record BSBM01001023.1, read on the forward strand.
ACGGAGGGGTATTTGTCACCTTCTTTTTAAGACGCTTTTAATGGAGTCACATGGCTCTGTACCACACTGAGCTTCGCTAGCATGTATCGAAAATGACATCTAGAGCTGTGAACCATTGATATAATGGCTGAATTAAATGACAAAGTACCACTGCTTAGTATATCAAATCCCAGCGTAAGACTTAGTATGTAAGCTATGTTGATAGGTTACGATTATCCAGAAGATAACCTTAGTTCCGAACTTGAAGGTTGAAGGTCGATTATACCGTAGGTAACTTTAGCATAAATATTATATGCTGAATATTCATAGTATGAGATCATCATGTGGATAACCATAGTATGGAATCATTGTATTGGATATCCATAGCAATAATTTCATAGGGTAGACTTTCACAGAGGTTAAATCAATTTTGCATTACCAAGACATGCTATTCATTACATTATACGTAACATATGGCCAATAGATAATGTAGTTAATTTTTGTCCATAAGTATCAAGCATTTCAATAAAGTGTTATGCCGAACATTCGTAGCATAAAGACCAATGTTGGACTTGCAAAAGAGGTTAAACCAAGCTACTCCTTTCTAAAATATGTGACTATTGGATTTTGAGCATAGGTTCTGCTAATTAGCGTAAGTCTTGTATTAATTTAGTGGTGTTGAATGTTGTAGCATAGTGTATCATGTTGAATATCCACTTAAGAGTAAGCTATGCTTGTGCTACCTTTACTAAGCAAATAATCTTATGGTATATAATATGTAGCCATAGAATGATGAATGATAAGGTTGTAGATATGATAACCAAATTAACTATGTAAGAGATATACCATAAGAATTAATACAAATGGCCTTGAATTCATAGAGTATAATCCCCTTGAGACACGCTATTGGGTGGTATTGCTTTACACAGGGTAATAAATACTCTATAACAAAATCATGGAGTGATCCATACCAAAGTGGAATTCATCGACCTCATAACTTTTACTTACATTATGAAGTAAACACAGAGCTGAAGGCCCATACATGTTGTAGGAAATCATGGAAATTTTATCTAACCAATAACAAGGACCTGATTATAGTTAGCTAGGCATGTTCTATAAACATGTATGTTAAATTACAATTAATTTAATAATTCTTTTTTTTACTTGTGTCATGAGGAAATTCCGATAGTATAAGTGTACCTGCATATCAACATATGGAGTGGTGTTAGCCGTAGCTAAGTAAGTGGCATGTCAACCATAATACTCTTCTGACCAGTAGGAAGAATACAAGGGTAAGAAGTTAAGTATGATCAACATATAAATGTTTTTATTTATTAGTTTAAGTGTTTGTTAACATAGAACCAATTACTGTTCTTTTACAGGAAAGAGAAAAGAAAATAGATTTTTTTTTTTTGTTTATTTGGGAGATTTTACAAAATGCTTCCAAAACTATTATTTGTTGTAACATAGGAATTTTTTATTTTCCGGTATATTATAAGTTAAGTATAGAAGAAATGAATTCTTCTGCTTTAACATATTTTTATAGTAGAACTTATGGACTATATTTTATTATTATTTTGAAATAGTATCATTTTAATATATATGGATTAGACATGAGTTAGTATAATTAGATACAGTAATGAAATAGACCAAACGAGCAGTAAAAATATTCCGAGTTAGCTAAATACATACATGCATATATATATATATATTACAGTATATATATATATATATATATATATATATTGATATATACATAAATAATAATCTATCATCAGGTTCCATTAACTACATTATGAATGCAAAAACTAACTTTTATTCATATATTAATTAACAAGTATTATATAATAAAAAATTTGCATAATATTATATATAAAATTAACATAGGGTTTGAATAATCGAAATACTTTTTCCAATAGTACATAGTTATATTGAATGTAAAATATATTGTACAAGAACATAAAAAGCAGTAATAAGACTTTAACTCAGTTTTGGGTCAAATCCTGTAGAAGGGAAAGGCTCACTCAAACTAGAAGGTCTAGATCACTTTACATAAAACAGAGATCACATTCAACCCTTGTAATGTACCCACCTGCTAACCCAATAAGAGAGGGAAGATGATAAAAATATGTGGGGCTTTCACATTCTATCACCCCATTCATTAGAATGATATAAGTAAATTATTTGTGTGCAGATGTAAAACTAATCGAGTATGCACAACGGAATTAAACTTATCCACCCACATTACTCATGCATACAGCATATCAACAGTCATCAAATTAATACATTGTAGAAGTAAATACCTAGATAGAAAAACACTTATCTCCATTTTGCAATTGTCCCAAACAACTAGCTATGTTGCTACAATGTTCCACCCAACCATAGGCTAGTTGTGTTCTCTCAACACAACTACCACCCCCGAGCTGGGCATGATTCCTACAAGGAAAAGGGGACATTCACTCTCTCACAACCAATTAATCATTTCATCTGAGCCAAGCCAGTCTACAATTGGGTTTATAAGGCTACATTTGAACCTTGGATGCTTGCACTCAAGCTCAAGCAAAAGCAACAGATACCCATTACCCATACCCCAACATACTCTTTCTACACACAACAAAAACGACCATTGGGAAGGGATACACATTTACAACAAGGGTATTTTACAAAACAGGCTCCATGGGTTTCTTCCCAAATTGTGGCTTACTAAAATGGACTGTGGGAAGGGAAATTTGTCCTCCAAGAGCAAACCAATTTCTCCCACATGTTATGAGCATTTCAATTGGCCAAAACATCCCCATTGAAACCCCAAATCCCTCTTTTCTCTTCCCCATCGGCAACCAAAACAAAAACGCCCTTCCCAGCTCGAAAGATGAAGGAAAACACAGGAAATCCATGGGGAAAAACGCCCAGGTAGCTTCCCCCTCGTGAGGGAGTCAAACTGGTTTATGGATAATGGCTTGGGGAGAAATTCATGGCTCTTTTCTTGCCCAAGAAGCAAAACATGATTTTCCAGGCCGGGTGGCTTGCCCATACTCGAATTTGGACAGCCATACCTCCCATTCCCCAAGGCATTAAATACCTCAACCAACTCTTGGGAGAAATAAATGATTGGGTACAAAAGTCAACATGGGTAGTTGAGGGTTTGATGGGTTATCTCATTGACACTTGGTTTGACTTGAGTGGCTCAAGGGTTTGAATTTTTTCCCTCCCAATTCCTTGTAAAATCATGCCCCCATCTCTTGTTGCATTGCATAGCTAGTTGTGGGTATTTATTAAAATGCATATTTACAATTTTAATGTGCCTGGCTAGCACGTAAACCATATGCATCACTAAATCGATGGCGGGGCCTTGGACTTGAGATCCTCACCACGATTTTATAACAATATTACATCATTTACAATTTAATGCCATGGGGTCAAACTGGGGACATTACAACCCTTACGAATTAAAACCCCTATAAACAACTTTGAAAAGAATAAATTTTAATACAGAGCCAGGGTCGGATTGCGGAAAAACGATTTCAAACTTCTTATTATAACAGAGTATACCTTGCCCAGAATCATTAACAATCAATCCATTTTACTCATTAAAACAAATGAAACTTTTAGAATTTTTCAATCGATCGAAGAACCCTGTAGAATTATGCTTTTAAGGTACATACGACATTTTCTCTACGGCGAATAGCTAACACAAAATATAGCTTATAGATAAACTAAAGTTAATCACAAAAGAACAAACAGAGCCACTGGAAAATGAATCCATTCTTTTCATTTAAACAAACTTTCATTTTCAACGTAACCAAATTAACACAGAGTTTTAGGAATTCTGAAAATTTACAAATAGGATCGAATCCCTTGACCAAGCACGCCTTATATTCGGGGCAATGCCCAGTGTTTTAATTACAAAAATAAAATTATTATTCTTCCATTTGGAAAATAACATAATAACACACACAAATAACATTTCAAACCATTATGAAAACTATAGAGAATAGAGACCAAAATCATAATAGCTGCAAGGGTATGAATTTTATATAGTAAGAATTATAAAAAGCGCAGAGACCTTATCCCATCACATAGAGAAGCATGTTGTCAAAGAAACATGTTCAACTAGAGAAAATCCACTTTATTATGCTTTGAGGACAAAACATTCCTTAAAGGGACATCATTGTAACATTTACATCAATACAAAAATAATAATAAAAGTAAATAATAATATTTACTATGTCGAATAAGAATTCAATGCATACAAGTATAACACCACAAATCCTATTGTAACATATCATGTTATTCAATTCATATCAATTATTTACTTTCACTAGATATTTGCATCTACTGTAGAGGAAACCATGAATATTTCCTACAACATCCTTAGTCATGTTATAGTTGAACTTGGAGTTATTTACAACACATTCCATAACTTGCATATGTCATTAGTGTTCCATGGTTTTGCTAAGATAACTATAATAAATACTTTCAAACCATTTCGAATGAGAAATTGTAACAATTCATTTCCAATTTAGTTGTAGTTGAGAAGCAAAAGAGTTAAAAGTGTCGATAGAAGAAGAAGGATCCCAAAATTGAAACCAAAATAAAATTGTGTCTTCAACTTGTGAAACTTTTTTTATAAAAGTACTATTTTATCATGGACCACACATGCTTGTGGAGAATGGTCTCAATTTTTTTTATTTTGTGATAGTTTTACATATGTATCCCAAGCAACAATTTTAGAAAAGTTGGAAAATATGATATCATTAATTCCATAATGCAAGAGAATATTATAAGTGGTATGATTCTTATGATTCAATTTTTCATCATCACTTTGGAAATATGTAACTAGTGTCTCCTCTATTGGTTATTTTTTAACATAATAAGTTTTAATTTTTTTGGAATTAGTTGGGTGGTCTGGTGGAATAAATAACCAAAAGGTTCCATACAGTAAATTTTAGTTACACTACCAATTTATTTTGCGGTTAGTCCATAAAAGGGGTGGAGTAAATTAACTCTCGAATTTCTTAGATTGTTTATCTTGTATTTTGCATCTTTGGTTGGCTAAGGGAACAATTCAATGTGAATATTTGGTAACAACCAAACAATTTATCTCATTTATCCTAGGTAGGATTATAAATATATAAAGGATTGTTTTTATCAACAAAGTTTGTAAATGGACAATTAACAAAGGAGCTCAACATATCATCATCAACCTGTTATTGAAAAGATTAAATATAAACAAATCAACCATTGCGAATTCATTGTAAATATGAAAACATGTGAGTTATATTATCAACCTAGATTAAAGACATCATATTTCATCATGCCTATTAGTGTGTTATATTAAAATTACATTATTTGTCTTTAGTTGTGTTAGTTCATCTAGAACTCTATTTTTTTAATGTCAGTTAATAAATTCTTATAGAACATGGATAATCAATGAATGGAGTTTTGTAGAAAACCATATTTGTGGAATTTAACTATCAAGAAATAAAAATAATCTATATGGGAAACAAATGGATCGAAGGACTCAGCATTACATTCATTACACTTCTACTTTTCCATAACATAGGTCATAGGTCCTAAGGTAGCTTATAATGTTTGACCACCTATCGATTTTTTTCTCAATTTCCCAAGGCTTAGGTAAATTAAGGACTATGAATGTAATATTTGCATTGAACACCATCAATTTTAATCGCACAAAATGTATAAAATATATCAAGTTAATTCTTAATTGAGTGTCATGGTCAAGGGGAGATAGTGGGAAGATGCCATTTAACATGACACAACATTATTGCATGCATATGACAGACAACTAGCGCCCATTGAATGAAGAATAATGACATTGCTGAGGAGATGGACTAAATTTTAAGGATGCTACAATCTATATCCTTTTATAAGAAATTATAATATAGAGAAGCCGAAATTAAACATTTTCTCAAAATCAAGGAAAGAGGAGCTAAAATATGTTTTGATCTCCACTAGATAAGGATGTGAAACATACATGCCAAGGTTTTTCAAATCCTTGACCTCTAAAAACGTGTCTGGGTAAAACAAATCCCTCAGGAAAGTAAAAGGAATTATAACAGATCATGCCAATACTGGGAAATAATTCCTTAAACATTATCAAAATAGTTTTGTAAACTCAGGTAATGCTAACTAATGAAAGGAGGGTGGCCATGCAAACTTGTAATGATAAGTTTCTTAACCTTCACGGCTACAACTACTCATGTGAGTTTTACAAATCCATATGGTATTTTTAAATTCTATTTTCTTGAGGCATATAAAGGAGATATTCAATCTAAAATGTATGGCAACCACAATAATAAGTAACTAGTAAAATTTATTCATTTCAAAGATGATCGGTGTATGAATGCTTGATAGTCAATATAGAACCTCCAAGTCCCATCCTTCTTCTGTACCAGCATGATCGGGCTCCCACAGGGCAATGAACTTGGCTGGATGTGACCCTTCCGCAACAACTCCTGAATCTTCCTCTTGATTTCATCCTTCTCCAGAATAGAGCGTCGATCGATCGGTCCATTGGGCAGCGGTGAACTTGAGGTTAGATCATTGGGGTGCTTGACATGACAGTGTAGAGGCACCCCTGTGGGTGAGGTGAACATGTCTTGGAACTCCGCCATGACCTTCTCCATTTCTTGTTGTCGGGCGTAGGAGCCATGTCTTAAGGTCGTGGCCATGATCTTCTTCTTTCCCTGAGGGTGGATCATCAACAAAACAAATTTCCTAGTTTTGGAAATGAGCTTACTGCATCATTTTGTAGTAACCAAAGAGATAGTGGTAGGGGGTGGTACCTCTGGTATCCTGTACAACTTATTTCTCGACGTAATAATAACAGCGCGAGGTCGGGATGCATACACAGCATGTTGCTTCTATAAGTATGGATGGCCTAATAAAACATCACAAACATCAAGAGGAGAAATCAAACATAATACCTCATTGGTGAAGGGATTGATGTTGTAGGGAAGGTGGCACTGTTGGCTGACGCGGAGATCCCATCCTTGGTGAATCCACCCAATGGTGTAAGGCTGTGAGTGTCCTGTGGTTGGAAAAACCAAACGCTTCTTGACCTCTACTGAAATGAGGTTCTTTTGGCTCTCACTGTCAACAATAAACTGTAGCGGGGAACCCTTTACCCACATCTAAGAGTGGAAGAGATGCTCCTTCTCTTCTGAATCTTATGGTTCTTCCTTTTGGATCTTCATGGTGGAAATGATGGAATTGGGATCTACATCGATAATATTATTCCCTCTATCATTCCCCTTCTTGGGTTCTGATTTAGTGTCAGAGTATACATTTGATTCAGAAGCCTTTATCTCAACGACCAGCGATTGCTTGGCCCGACACTCACTTGTGTTGTGAGTGGGGCTCTTATGGAACTCACACCACTTTCCCACTTCCTTCTTTGGCTTCGCAGTGTTTCTCTTTGCTTGCGGCTTTGGAAAGTTGTCCTAAGATTCCATGACTTGGATTTGTCCTTGGTTCTACGGTTTGGGGGCACCTTTCACTTGCTTCTAATTCACAAATCCAAAGTCTTGCTTCTTCTGTTTGAATTTTTGCTCAATTTTGGCAGCATACCGGTATGCCATACCAAGCAAGGAGATGTCGAGGAACTCCATTGCCTCCTGAATGTATCTATGCAGACAAATGTGATACTTCAACACCAAATGTTTCTCTGAATCTTTGATACCCAACTTGGTGTACAAGGTATGGAACAGATTCATAGCTCATGCATATCTTGATCTCTTTGCTGCCGCAGCGTAGTCCATTGTATGTACTTGTCCTCATATCTTCCCATGGGATAATATTGTTCCTTTATTGCGTCTTAGAAAGAATTCCAAGCTGGTATCACCGATAACAATGAGGGTTCCTCCTCGTCCTTTCTCTCACAGTAGGTTTCCCAACAGTCCTTAACATGAGGGGCAGCTTTGAGTAGTGAAAAAGTAATCTTTTCCTAGTCGAAAAAGTCATGAACCAAGAAATATCCTTCTAATAGATTCAACCATCTATATACGGCATTTGCATCTATTCGGCCATCAAATATGGGAATGTCAAAGTTTACTTGTACCTGAAAAGGGGTTGCACCTCTAGAGTGGCTGCTAGATGCAGATGCACCGCTAGTGGGAAGTCGTTGAAGGATCTGGGGGAGGTTATCCATCATCACGCTCCTTTGTTTTTCAAGGGTCTCCTTGAGAAACATTTTGATACGATATTTTGTTCCCTCATCTTTCTTTTCGTCCCCCATGGGCGGCCGTCGGGGTTTGCGAGGCTAATCTTGCAAAGGTTTAACCAAATCCAACCCTAACTCGTTATACCCTACCCTCGTTGGGGACATGCAAACAAGGATCGAGAAAGAGCAGATTGCTATGATACCACTGATCCAAATTTATGAAGGAATGCAACAAAATACACAAATACTCATAAAAACAAAGATGCAGCAGAAATAACACTTCATTTCATTGCTCAAAGAACTGAAACTTGCTTACATACATGATGGAAATAAACTAGTTAGAGTGCTGGTAGCTTATCTTTGAGAAGAGATGTGGCGGATACATGCCTCTCAACTCTGTGTTACAATGAGGCTCGAAGGCCTATATATTATTGAGAAACAAGGGAAACCTGACACATCCAAAAACCTAACCCTCAGAGGTGAAACACAAGAATATGGGCCCCGTTGGGTAACTTGGTACATCAATTTCCCGGGGTCGTAACTTTGGAAAACTACCTCCGTTTAACGCACATGATACATTGTTAGAAAGATCTATTCAAGGACTACTTGCATAAATATAGAACATTGAGTCCGACATGGACAATAGTGGGGGTCCAAGTGGAATAGGTGGGTGGCCACCAATATCCTCCTGGATCATTCCTGCCCCATTAGGAAGCAATGGTCCCCATTGCGTTGAGTCCCTCCACGAGATGAGGAAACTTCCCCTGAACTTGGTCCTTGGTGAGCCACTTTCCCTAGTGAAGGAGTTGGCCTGGTTTGACAACTTGATATAGCTGGATATTCTGCTGGCAGGTGTTCTTGATCTATGTGTCCATAATCTGATCAGTTGTGGCTTATTCCATGTAGTCTGGGTTTAACTCTGTTGGTGTGCTTTGTTCTGCCATGTCTGATGTGTCCAGTAGAGGTGGAAAGTAGGGTCGAACGCAGTCCACATTGAACACTGGGTGTAGACCAAGGAATGGTGGAATACTGAGCTTGAAGGCATTGTCCCCAATAGCCTTGGTGATGGTGTATGTCCCATATCGAAGCGGGTGAAGCTTGCGGTGGGGTCCAGCGAAGCATTCCTTCTGTAAATGTAGCCACACTTTGTCACTCACCTAGAAGTTGTGTTGTACCCGATGCTAATCATGTCGCTGCTTGTACTTAGCATTGGCTCTGTCCAATATGTAATGACCCTATTGGAGAATGTGCTGAATGCACTCAATGAAGTTGTTCACCTTCGAAACTTCAGACTGGACATGAGTCAAATCAGTCTGAGTAGCTGCAAATGGCATGCCTACGTCAATGGGACATAGTGGCTGGAATCCCAAGCCCACCTGAAAGGGGCTTTGGTCGGTTGAGCTGTGGAGGGCCCGTTTATAGCTATTATGTACATAGGGAAGGCTCTCATCCCATGTGCGTGGATGCTTTGAGTTGTACATGTGCAAAATGTGGACGATCATCCTGTTGACGACCTCTGTCTGGCCATCAGTTTGGGGATGGGAAGCTATGGACTTTTTGAGCTTCATGTCTAGCATTGACCATAGGCTAGACCAAAATGTACTAAGGAACCTGTTGTCCTGATCTAAGATGATAGACTCTGGGATCCGAATGTGTACCCACACTCGTTCAAAGAAGATTTTAGTAGTGGCTTCTGCTGTGATATTCTTCTTGCAGGCTGCCGTTATGGCCATATTTGAGAATCTGTCGACGACCACGAACTCACAGTCTTTGCCGTGCTTAGTAGAAGGAAGGCCCAACATGTCATCCATGGAGATGGATTCCCAAGGTCGACTAGGAGTAGGAAATGGAGTATAGAGGCCTTGTTTCTTGATGGACAGTTTGGCAATGGTGCAAGCATTGCAGGATCGGATATACTTTCTGACGTCTTGTCAAAGCTTCATCCAATAGAAGTTCTTTTGCAATAATGCAACTGTTTTCGTGACCCAAAAATGACCAGTGACTCGACTGTAGTGCGCTTCCCAAATCATCATGGCACGCTCGCTTGGAGGAACATGAACGTGTCCCATGTGACATAGTAGTGCATCCTGGAGGTGAAAATTTGGAACTTGGTTTCCCTCCAAGAGCCTCTTGTATGTGTGGTTGAATTCTGGATCTCTCTTGTAGAGAAGCAACCAATCAAAAGTCTCGTGCCCAAAAGAGTTGAGCACGGTTGTTATCGCTACGATCAGTGGTCGGCTGAGAAAGTTTGCAACATTATTGGCGCTGCCCTTCTTGTACTTGATGTTCAAATGAAACTGTTGTAGATATGTGGACCACTTTTGATGGCGATCGCTTTGTAACTTCCCTTGTGTCTTTATGAACTGCAAGGGTCGGTGGTCTGTGTGGATGATCGTTTCCTTCCCCAAAATGTAATGCTTCCATTGTCAGCAAGCCTATACAATGGAATAAATCTCTTTGTCATAAGTGGGATATTTGTAGACTGTGTGGGACAGTGTCTCACTGGGATAAGCCATTGGATACCCTTATTGAGTAAGGACTGCCCCAATAGCATAGTCAGAGGAATTTGTCTCGATCTCAAATGGTTGTTGCAAGTATGGTAATGTGAGCACTAGGGCACAACAAAGGCGATGTTTCAACTCTACAAATGCCTTCTGTTGAGTTTTTGACCAGAAGAATTTTGCTTTTGCTCCTCCCTGGGTCACTTGACTCAAGGGCCAAGTGATATGAGAGAATCCCAACACAAACCTGTGGTAGAAATTAGAAAGACCCAAAAAGCGACGAAGCTCTGTTAGAGTGGTTGGGGCTAGCCAATCCCGAATGAATTAGATCTTGGTTGGATCCACATGCACCCCACGCTCATCAATAATTTATCCCAGATACTAAACCTGGGTCATGCAATAAGTGTACTTGTCCAAATTGGCACACATCTTGTGCTTTCGTAGTGTTCGGAGGACCTGTCGGATGTGCTGGAGGTGCTCTTCCCAAGTTTGGCTGAAGATCAGGATGTCATCCAAGTACACAACTACAAATGAGTTGGTGAATGGCCGCAAGATGTCATCCATCAGTCTCATGAAAGTTGCAAGAGCATTCGTCGGCCTGAAAGGCATGACCAACCATTCGAAAAGGCCCTCCTTGGCTTTGAAGGCAGTCTTCCACACATCGGTCGGTTAGATCGGCACCTAGTGATACCCAGACTTTAGGTCGATCTTGATGAAATATTTTGCCCCTTTAAGTTGGTCCAGGAGGTCATCAATCTGGGGGATCGGGTACCTATTCCAAAAAGTGATCTTGTTCAGTGCCCGATAGTCAATACAGAGTCTCCAAGTCCCATCCTTGTTCTGTACCAACACGATTGGGCTCCCACGGGGTGATGAACTTTGCTAGATGTGACCCTTCCATAGTATCTCCTGAATCTGCCTCTTGACTTCATCGTTCTCCATAACAGAGAATTGATCGATTGGTCCATTTGGCAGCGGTGCACCTGGGGTCAGATCGATGCGGTGCTTGACCTGACAGAGCAGAGGCACCCCTATGGGTGAGGTGAACATGTCCTGGTACTCAGCCATGACCTTGTCCATTTGTTGTTGTCAAGCGGAGGATCCCTTTCTGGAGGTCATGGCCATGATCTTCTTCTTTCCCTGAGGGTGGATCATCAAGAAAACAAACTTCCCAGTTTTGGAAATGAGTTTACTGTATTGTTTTGCAGTAACCAAAGAGATAGTGGCAGGCGGTGGTACCTCTGGTATCCTGTACAACTTATTTCGCAATGTAATAATAACAACGCTAGGCCGAGCCTCATGCACAGCATGTCGCTTCCATAAGTATGGTTGGCCTAATAATACATCACAAAAATCAAGAGGAGGAATGTCACATAATACCTCATCGATGAAGGGCTTGTTGCTTTATGGAAGATTGCACTGCTAGCTAACACAGAGATCCTGTCCTTGGTGAAGCCACCCGATGGTGTATGGCTGCAGGTGTGCTGTGGTCGGCAAGCCCAACCGCTTCACGACCTCTACTGAAATGATGTTCTTTTGGCTCTCACTGTCGACAATAAACTGTAGCGGGGAACCCTTTACCCACATCTGGGAGTGGAAGAGACGATCCTCCTCCTCTGAATCTTCTGGTTCTTCCTTTTGGATCTTCATGGTGGAAATGATGGCATTGGGCTCTGCATCGATAATCTTCTTCCCTCTATCATTCCCCTTCTCAGGTTCTGATTTAGTGTCAGTGTATGCATCTGATTCAGAAGCCTTTATCTCGACCACCAGTGACTGCTTGGCCCGACACTCACTTGAGTTGTGAGTGGGGCTCTTATGGAACTCACACCACTTTCCCGCTTCCTTCTTTGGCTTCACATTGTTGCTCTTTGCTTGCGGCTTTGGAAAGTTGTCTTGAGTCACCATGCCTTGGTTTTGTCCTTGGTTCCGCATTATGGGGGCACCTTTCTCTTGCTTCTGATTCGTAGATCCAAAGTCTCATTTCTTCTATTTGAAATTTTGCTCAATTTTGGCAGCATACCATTATGCCATACTAAGCGAGGAGATTTTGAGAAACTCCATTTCCTACTGAATGTATTTGTGCAGACAACTGTGGTACTTCAGCACCAAATGTTTCTCTGAATATTTGATATCCAACTTGGTGCGTAGGGTATGGAATTGATTCGTCAGCTCATGCACATCTTGATCTCTTTGCTACCGCAGCGTAGTCCATTGTATGTACTTGTCCTCATAGCCCCTTTATGGCATCTTGAAAAGAATTCCAAGTGGGTACAACCGAGAACAGAGAGGGTTCCTCCTAGTCCTTTCTCTCACAGTAGGTTTCCCACCAGTCCTTGACATGGGGGGCGGCTTTGAGTAGTGAAAAAGTAATCTTTTCCCAGTCGAAAAAGTCATGAACCAAGAAATATCCTTCTAATAGATTCAACCATCTATCTATGGAGTTTGCATCTATTTGGCGATCAAAAATAGGAATGTCAAAGTTTACTTGTACCTTAAAAGGAGTTGCGCCTCCAGAGTGGCTACTAGATGCAGATGCGCCGCTAGTGGGAAGTCGTTGAAGGATCTGGGTGAAGTTATCCATCACTGTGTTCCTTTGTTTTTCAAGGGCCTCCTCGAGCAACATTTTAATAGGATCTTCTGCACCCTCATCTTTCTTTTCGTCCCCCATGGGCGGCCGTTGGGGTTTGCAAGGCTGATCTTGCAAAGGTTCAACCAGATCGAGCCCTAACACCTTATACCCCGCACTCATTAGAAAGATCTATTCAAGGAATACATCCTTAAATAGAAAATATTTAGTATGGAACGGACTCATATTTGCCCGGGCATCAGATGATGAAAAAACATCATTTAGGGCCTCAAAACAGCTCCGAAAGTTTAGGACGCAAAAACTACCTAAAATAATACATTGTGCTACAATTAAGGAAACTGAAAAACTGAAGAAACAATGGTGGGGGTCCAAGTGGAATAGGCGGGTGGCCACCAATATCGTCCTGGATCATTCCTCCCCCCTTAGGAAGCAATGGTCCCCATTGCATTGAGTCCCTGCATGAGATGAGGAAACTTCTGCTGAACTTGGTCCCTGCTGAGCCACTTTCCGTGGTGAAGGAATTGACCTACATTGACAACTCGATATAGTTGGATCTTCTACAGGAAGGTGTTCTTGATCTATGTGTCCATAATCTGATCAGTTGTGGCTTGTTCCATGCAGTCTGGGTTTAACTCTGTTGGTGTGAGTTGTTATGCCATGTCTGATGTGTCCAATAGAGGTGGAAAGTAGGGTCAAAGGCAGTCCACATTCAACACTGGGTGCAGACCAAGGAATGGTGGAATACTGAGCTTGAAGGCATTGTCCCTGTCAGCCTTAGTGATGGTATACAGCCCATATTGGAGCGGGCGAAGCTTGTAGTGGGGTCCATCCAGGCGCTCCTTCTGCAAATGTAGCCACACTTTGTTGCTCACCTGGAAGTTGTGTTGCACCCGATGTTGATCATGGTGCTACTTGTACTTAGCATTGGCTCTGTCCAATATGTAATGAACCTATTGGAGAATGTGTTGAATGCGCTCAATGAAGTTGTTCTCCTTTTAAACTTTATACTGGACATGAGTCGAATCAGTCTGAGTAGCTACAATTGGCATGGATACGTCAATGGGACATAGTGGCTGGAATCCCAAGCCCACTTGAAAGGGGCTGTGGTCGGTTGAGCTGTGGAGCGCCCAGTTATAGCTATGTTGGACATAGGGAAGGCTCTTATCCCATGTGGGTGGATGATTTGAGTTGTACATGCGCAAAATGTGGACGATCATCCTGTTGATGACCTCTGTCTGGCCATCAGTTTGGGGATGGAAAGATGTGGATTTTGTGAGCTTCATGTCTAGCATTGACCATAGGCTGGACCAAAATGTCCTAAGGAACCTGTTGTCCCAATCTGAGATGATAGACTGTGGGATCCCAAAGTGTACCCACACTTGTTCAAAGAAGAGTTTAGCAGTGGCTTCTGATGTGATATTCTTCTTGTAGGTCGCCATTATGGCCATATTTGAGAATCTGTCGACGACCACGAACACACAGTCATTTCCAAGCCTAGTAGAAGGAAGGGCCGACATGTAATCCATGGATATGGATTCCCAAGGTCGACTAGGAGTAAGAAATGGAGTATAGAGGCCTTGTTTCTTGATGGACGGTTTGGCAATGGCGCAAGCAGTGCATGATCGGATGTACTTTTTGACATCTTGTCTACGGTTTGGCCAAGAGAAGTACTTCTACAGTAATGCCACTCTTTTCGCAACCCCGAAATGCCTAGCGAACTGACTCTAGTGCGCTTCCCAAATCATCTTGGCACACTCGCTTGAAGGAACACATAGGTGTCCCATGTGACATAGTAGTGCATCCTGAAGGTGAAAATTTGGAACTTGGTTTCCCTCCAAGAGCCTCTTGTATGTGTGGCTGAGTTCTGGATCACTCTTGTAAAGAAGCGGCCAATCAGAAGTCTCGTGCCCACAAGAGTTGAGCACGATGGTTATCACTACGATCAGTGGTCGGCTAAGGCAGTATGCAACATTATTGGTGCTACCCTTCTTGTACTTGATGTTCAAATGAAACTATTGTAGATATGTGGACCACTTATGATGGCGATTGTTCTATAAGTTCCCTTGTGTCTGTATGAAATGCAGAGGTCGGTCGTCTGTGTGGATGATCGTTTCCTTCCCCAAAATGTAATGCATCCATTATCGGCAAGCCTCTACAATGGAATACATCTCTTTGTCATAAGTGGGATATTTGCAGACTTTGTCAGATAGTGTCTCGCTGTGATATGCCATTGGATGCCCTTGTTGAGTAAGGACTACCCCAATAGCATTGGCATAGGCATCTGTCTCGATCTCAAATGGTTGTTGAAAGTCTGGTAATGTGAGCATTGGGGCATAAAAAAGGCGATGTTTCAACTCTACGAATGCCTTATGTTGAGTTTCTAACCAAAATAATTTCACTTTCGCTCCTCCCTTGGTGACTTGACTCAAGGGTCAAGTGATATGAGAGAAATCCAGCACGAACCTACGGTAGAAATTAGCAAGACACAGAAAGCTGCGAAGCTCTGTTAGAGTGGTTGGGGATGGCCAATCCTAAATGAAACTGATCTTGGTTGGATCCACATGCACCCCACACTCATCAATAATGTATCCCAGATACTAAACCTGGGTCATGCCAAAAGTGCACTTGTCCAAATTGCCACACAAATTGTGCTTCCGTAGTGCTTGGAGGACCTATCGGATGTGGTGGAGGTGCTCTTCCCAAGTCTGGCTGAAGATCAGGATGCCATCCAAGTACACTACCACAAATGAGTTGGTGAATGGTCGCAAGATGTCGTCCATCAGTCTCATGAAGGTTGCGGGAGCATTCGTCAGCTAGAAAGGCATGACCAACCATTCGAAAAGGCCCTCCTTAGCTTTGAAGGAAGTCTTCCACACATCGGTCGGTTCGATCAGTACCTGGTGATACCCAGACTTTAAGTCGATATTTCTGAAATATTTTTCCCCTTTAAGTTGGTCCAGGAGGTCATCAATCCAAGGGATCAAGTACCTATTCTGGAGAGTGATCTTGTTCAGTGCCCAAAAGTCAATACAGAGTCTCCAAGTCCCATCCTTCTTCTGTACCAACACGATCGATCTCCCACGAGGGGATGAACTTTGCTTGATGTGACCCTTTCACAGCAGCTCCTAAATCTGCCTCTTGATTTCATCGTTCTCCAGAACAGAGCATCAACTGATTGGTCCATTGGGTAGTGGTGCACCTGGGGTCAGATCGATAAGGTGCTTGACCTGATAGTGCAGAGGCACCCCTGTGGGTGAGGTGAACATTTCCTAGTACTCCACCATGACCTTGTCCATTTGTTGTTGTCGGGAAGAGGAGCCCTGTCTGGAAGTCGTGGCCATGATCTTCTTCTTTCACTGAGGGTGGATCATCAAGAAAAAAAATTTCCCAGTTTCGGAAATGAGCTTACTGCATTATTTTGCAATAACCAAAGAGATAGTGGCAGGCAGTGGTACCTCTGGTATCCTGTACAACTTATTTCCCAATGTAATAAAAACAGCGCGAGGATGGGACTCAAACACATCATGTGGCTTCCATAAGTATGGTTGGCCTAATAATACGTCACAAACATCAATAGGAGCAATGTCACATAATATCACATCGGTAAAGGGCTTGATGTTGTAGGGAAGGCGACACTGTTGGCTAATGCGGAGATCTCATCCTTGGTGAAGCCACCCGATGGTTTCCGGCTGCATGTGTGTTGTGGTCAGCAAGCACAACTGCTTCACGACCTCTACTGAAATGGGGTTCTTTTGGCTCTCACTGTCGACAATAAACTATAGAAGGAAACCCTTTACCCACATCTCGGAGTGGAAGAGACGCTCCTCCTCCTATGAATCTTCTGGTTTTTCCTTTTGGATCTTCATGGTGGAAACGGTGGCATTGGGATCTGCATCGATAATCTTCTTCCGTCTGGCATTCCCTTTGTCGGGTTCTGATTTAGTGTCAGAGTATGCATCTGATTCATAAGCCTTTATCTCGGCCACCAGTGACTGCTTGGACCGACACTTACTTTTGTTGTGAGTGGGGCTCTTATGGAACTCACACCACTTTCCCACTTCCTTCTTTGGCTTCGCAGTGTTGCTCTTTGCTTGCAGCTTTGGCAAGTTGTCTTGAATCGCCATGCCTTGGATTTGTCCTTGGTTCTGAGGTTTGGGGGCACCTTTTGCTTGCTTCTTATTCGCAGATCCAAAGTCTCGCTTCTTCTGTTTGAATTTTTGCTCAATTTTGGCAGCATACTGGTATGCCGTACCAAGCAAGGAGATGTCGAGGAACTCCATTTCCTCCTGAATGTATCTGTGCAAACAACTGCAGTACTTGAGCACCAAATGTTTCTCTGAATCTTTGATACCCAACTTGGTGTGCAGGGTATGGACCAGATTCGTCAGCTCATGCACATCTTGATCTCTTTGCTGCCGCAGTGTAGTCCATTGTATGTACTTGTCCTCATAGCTCCCCATGGGATAATATTGTTCCTTTATGGAATCTCATAAAGAATTCCCAGTGGGTACGACTAAGAACAGAGAGGGTTACTCCTCGTCCTTTCTCTCACAGTAGGTTTCCCACCAATCCTTCACATGCGGGGTGGCTTTCAGTAGTGAAAAAGTAATCTTTTCTCGGTTGGAAAAGTCATGAACTGAGAAATATCCTTCTAATAGATTCAACCATCTATCTACGGCATCTGCACCTATTCGGCCATAAAATATGGGAATGTCAAAGCTTACTTGTACCTTAAAAGGGGTTGCGCCTCCAGAGTGGCTGCTAGATGTAGATGCTCAGCTAGTGGGAAGTCGTTAAAGGATCTCAGCCAAGTTATCCATCATCGTGTTTATTTGTTTTTCAAGGGCCTCCTTGAGCAACATTTTGATAGGATCTTCTGTTCCCTTGTCTTTCTTTTCATCCCCCATGGGAGGTCTTCAGGGTTTGCGAGACTGATCTTGCAAAGGTTCAACCAGATCGAGCCCTAACTCCTTATACCCCACCCTTGTTGGGGACATGCAAGGAAGGATCGAGAAAGAGTAGATTACTCTTATACCACTTATCCAGATTTATGCAGGAATGCAACAGAATACACAAATACTCATAAAAACAAAGATGTAGCGGAAATAACACTTCATTTAATTGCTCAAAGAACTAAAACTTGTTTACATACATGATTGAAATAAACTAGCTAGAGTGCTGGTAGCTTATCTCTGAGAATAGATGTGGTGGCTACATCCCTCTAAACTCTATGTTACAATGAGGCTCGAAGGACTATATATTATTAAGAAACAAGGGAAACCCTACACATCCGAAAACCTAACTCTAGGAGGTGAAACGCCGGAATATGGGCCCTATTGGGTAACTTGGTACATCAGTTTCCCGGGGTCGTAACTTTGGCATACTACCTCCGTTTGACGCATATGATACATTGTTAGAAAGATCTATTCAAGGACTACATTTCTTAATAGGAAATTGTGAGCTGGGAATGGGCTCATATTTTCACGGGCATCAAATGCTGAAAAAATATCGTTTAGGGCCTCAAAACGGCTCCGGATGTTTAGGACCCGAAAACTGCCAAAAATAGTACATTGTGCTACAATTAAGGAAACTAAAAAACTTAAGAAACAATGGTGGGGTTCCATGTGGAATAGGTGGGTGGCAACCAATATCCTCTTGGATCATTCCTCCCCTATTAAGAAGCAATGGTCCCCATTACGTTGAGTCCCTCCATGAGATGAGGAAACTTCTGCTGAACTTGGTCCTTGGTGAGCCACTTTCCCTGGTTAAGGAGTTGGCCTGCTTTGACAACTTGATATAGTTGAATCTTGTCCTGGTAGGTGTTCTTGATCTGTGTGTCGATAATCTGATCAGTTGTGGCTTGTTCCATGCAGTTTGGGTTTAACTCTATTGGTGTCAGTTGTTTTGCCATGTTTGATGTGTCAAGTAGAGGTGGAAAGTAGGGTCGAAGGCGGTCCACATTGAACACTGGGTGTATACCAAGGAATGGTGGAATATTGAGCTCGAAGGAATTGTCCCCGACAGCCTTGGTGATGGTGTATGGCCCATATCAGAGTGGGCGAAGCTTGTAGTGGGGTCCAGCGAGGCGTTCCTTTTGCAAATGTAGCAACTCTTTTTCACCCACCTGGAAGTTGTGTTGTACCCGATGCTAGTCATGTTGCTACTTGTACTTAGCATCGGCTCTGTCCAATATGTAACGAACCTATTGGACAATGTGCTAAATGCACTCAATGAACCTATTCGCCTTGGAAACTTTAGATAGGACATGAGTCGAATTAGTTTGAGTAGCTGCAAATGATATGGCTACATCAATGGGACATAGTGGCTAGAATCCCAAGCCCACCTGAAAGGGGTTGTGATCAGTTGAGCTATGGAGGGCCTGGTTATAGCTATGTTGTACATAGGGAAGTATCTCATCCCATGTCTGTGGATGCTTTGAGTTGTACATGCACAAAATGTGGACGATCATCCTGTTAATGACCTCTGTCTGGCCATCAATTTGGCGATGGAAAGTTGTGGAATTTGTGAGCTTCATGTCTAGCATTGGGCCATAATGTAATAAGGAACCTGCTGTTCCGATCTGAGATGATAGACTGTCTGATCCCAAAGTGTACACACACTCGTTCAAAGAAGAGTTTAGCAGTGGCTTCTGTTGTGATATTCTTCTTGCAGGCTGCCATTATGGCCATATTTGAGAATCTGTCGATGACCACGAACACATAGTCATTTCTATGCTTAGTAGAAGGAAATCCCGACATGTAATTCATGGAGATGGATTCCGAAGGTCGACTAGGAGTAGGAAACGAAGTATAGAGGCCTTGTTTCTTGATTGATGGTTTGGCAATGGCGCAGGCAGTGCAGGATCGGATGTACTTTCCAACGTCTTGTCAAAGGTTCGACCAATAGAAGTACTTCTGCAGTAATGCCACTATTTTTACGACCCTGAAATGCCTAGCGACTCGACTATAGTGTTCTTCCCAAATCATCTTGGCACGCTTACTTGAAGGAACACAAAGGTGTCCCATGTGACATAGTAGTGCATCTTGGAGGTGAAAATTTGGAACTTGGTTGCCCTCCAAGAGCCTCTTGTATGTGTGGCTGAATTTTTTATCGCTCTTGTAGAGAAGCGGCCAATCAGAAGTCTTGTGCCCACAGGAGTTGAGCACGGTGGTTATCTCTACAATTGGTGGTCGACTGAGGCAACCTGAAACATTATTGGTGCTTCCCTTCTTGTACTTGATGTTCAAATGAAACTGTTGTAGATATGTGGATCACTTATGATGGAGATCGTTCTATAACTTCCCTTTTATCTGTATGAACTGCAGGGGTTGGTAGTCTATGTGGATGATCGTTTCCTTCCCCAAAATGTAATGCTTCCATTGTCGGAAAGCATGTACAATGGAAAACATCTCTTTGTCGTAAGTGGGATACTTGTGGACTCTGTCGGATAGTGCCTCACTGTGATATGCCACTGGATGCCCTTGTTGAGTAAGGATTGCCCAAATAGCATAGTCAGAGGCATCTCTCTCGATCTCAAAAGGTTGTTGCAAGTCTGGTAATGTGAGCACTGGGGCACAATAGAGGAGATGTTTCAACTCTATGAATGCCTTTTGTTGAGTTTTCGACCAGAAGAATTTTGCTTTCGCTCCTCCCTTGGTGACTTGATTCAATGGCCAAGTGATATGAGAGAATCCCAACACGAACCTATGGTAGAAATTAGCAAGACCCAGAATGCTACGAAACTCTGTTAGAGTGGTTGGGGCTAGCCAATCCCGAATGAATTGGATATTGGTTGGATCCACATCCACCCCACACTCATCAATAATGTATCCCAGATACTGAACCTGGGTCATGCCAAAAGTGCACTTGTCCAAATCGGCACACAACTTGTGCTTCTGTAGTGTTTGGAGGACCTATCGGATGTGCTAGAGATGATCCTCCCAAGTTTGGCTGAACATCAGGATGTCATCCAAGTACACTACTACAAATGAGTTGGTGAATGGCCGCAAGATGTCATCCATTAGTCTCATGAAGGTTGCAGGAGCATTCGTCAACCCAAAATGCATGACCAGCCATTCGAAAAGGCCCTCCTTGGCTTTGAAGGTAGCCTTCTACACATCTGTTTGTTCGATCCGTACCTGGTGATACCAGGACTTTAAGTTGATTTTGCTGAAATATTTTTCCCCTTTATGTTGGTCGAGGAGGTCGTCAATATGGGGGATAGGGAACCTATTCCGGATAGTGATCTTGTTCAGTGCCCAATAGTCAATACAGAGTCTCCAAGTCCCATCCTTCTTCTGTACCAACACGATCAGGCTCTCATAGGGTGATGAAATTGGTCGGATGTGACCCTTCCGTAGCAGCTCCTAAAGTTGCCTCTTGACTTCATCATTCTCCAGAATAGAGCATCAATCGATCTATCCATTGGGTAGTGGTGCACCTGGGGTCAGATCGATGGGGTGCTTGACCTGACAATGCAGAGGCACCCTTGTGGGTGAGGTGAACATGTCCTGGTACTCTACCACGATCTTGTCCATTTGTTGTTGTCGGGCGGAGGAGCCCTATTTGGAGGTCGTGGCCATGATCTTCTTCTTTTCTTGAGGGTAGATCATCAAGAAAACAAATTTCCCGATTTTGGAAATGAGTTTACTACATTGTTTTGCAGTAACCAAAGAGATAGTGGCAGGCGGTGGTACCTCTGGTATCCTGTACAACTTATCTCACAATGTAATAATAACAGCATGAGGATGGGACTCATGCTGCTTCCATAAGTATGGTTGGCCTAATAATACATCACAAACATCAAGAGGAGCAATGTCACATAATACCTCATCAGTGAAGGGCTTGATGCTGTAGGGAAGGCGGCACTACTAGTTGAGATGGAGATCCCGTCCTTGGTGAAGCCACCCGATGGTGTACGGCTGCGGGTGTGCTGTGGTCGGAAATCCCAACCACTTCATGAACTCTGCTGAAATGAGGTTCTTTTGGCTCTCACTATCGACAATAAACTATAGCGGGGAACGCTTTACCCACATCTTATAGGGGAAGAGACGCTCCTCCTCCTTTGAATCTTCTGGTCCTTCCTTTTGGATCTTCGTGGTGGCAATGGTGGCATTGGGCTCTGCATCGATAATCTTCTTCCCTCTGTTATTCCCCTTCTCGGGTTCTGATTTAGTGTCAAAGTATGCATCTAATTCAAAAGCCTTTATCTCGGCCACCGGTGACTACTTGGACCGACACTCACTTGTGTTGTTAGTGGGGCTCTTATGGAACTCTCACCTCTTTCCAACTTCCTTCTTTAGCTTCGCAGTGTTTCTCTTTGCTTGTAGCTTTGGCAAGTTGTCTTGACTCGCCATACCTTGGATTTGTCCTTGGTTCTGCGGTTTTGGGGCACCTTTCGCTTGCTTCTGATTCGCAAATCCAAAGTCTAGCTTCTTCTGTTTGAATTTTTGCTCAATTTTGGCAACATACTGGTATGCCGTACCAGGCGAGGAGATGTCGAGGAAATCCATTTCCTCCTGAATGTGTCTGTAAAAACAACTGTGGTACTTTAGCACCAAATTTTTCTTTGAATCTTTGATACCCAACTTGGTGCGTAGGGTATGGAACAAATTCATCATCTCATGCACATCTTGATCTTTTTGGCCTTCGGGGTTTACAAGGTTGATCTTGCAAAGGTTCAACCAGATCGAGCCCTAACTCCTTATACCCCACCCTCGTTGTGGAGATGCGAAGAATGATCGAGAAAGAGAAGATTGCTCTGATACCATTGATCCGGATTTATGCAGGAACGCAACAGAATACACAAATACTCATAAAAACAAAGATGCAGCGGAATAACACTTCATTTCATTGCTTAAAGAACTGAAACTTATTTACATACATGATGGAAAGAAACTAGCTAGAGTGCTGGTAGCTTATCTTTGAGAAGAGATGTGGCGGTGACATGCCTCTGAACTCTGTGTTACAATGAGGCTCAAAGGCCTATGTATTATTGAGAAACAAGGGAAACCCTACACATTCGAAAACCTAACCCTAGGAGGTGAAATGCCAGAATATGGGCCCCGTTGGGTAACTTGGTAAATCAATTTCTCGGGGTCGTAACTTTGGCATACTACCTCTGTCTGACGCACATGATACATCGTTAGAAATATCTATTCAAGGACTACGCTGATGGATAGAAAATATTGGGACTGGAATGGACTCATATTTTCCCAGGCATTAGATGCTGAAAAAATGTTGTTTACGGCCTCAAAACGGCTCCAAAAGTTTAGGACCCGAAAATTGCCAAAAATAGTACATTGTGCTACAACTAAGGAAATTGAAAAACTGAAGAAACAATGGTGGTGGTCCAAGTGGAATAGGCGGGTGGCCACCAATATCCTCCTATATAAAACACACTTCCAGAGACTCCAATAGTTTCTGCAAGGAAGAAAAGATCAAGAGGGATTCCACCCAACAACCAAACAAAGATAAGTATTTGAATTGTCATCTAATTACTTAAACGATATTGTGTTCCTAGATTTAGGATGTGTATTATGCATGTTATAGAAGTTGCATTAATAAACATAATACTACTAATATGCAAGTAACAGGTAAGTGGCCTATGGTACTGTACAACATTCAATTTCTACTTATGTGGAATGAAACCTCTTTGCCGACATGTTGGGAGTAGTGCACGCTCTTAATAATGTTCTAGTAGAGATCGAAGGCATCTAGAAAGTTAACGTATGAATATAGGATAGGGATGAATGTTGTGTTGGCTTAGATAGTTGCATGATTGTGGGACCTATGTCTTTATGCATAAGAATTTGTTCTGAAGATTATGAAATGTTTCTAACCATGCAACTAAAATTGTCTTGTAGGAAATATCGTGTACCATCTCCTACAAGAGAATAATATTGAGACTTGTTCTGGAGAACAAGTGATGATGTTTCAAATCTAACAAGAATACCATGAAGCCCATGACATAACGGAACCACAAGAACCTATAGATCCACCTCGTAAGAATAACTCCCATAAGAGAAGACCAACATGGGCACGTGAAGCAATACAAGATGCAGAGAAGTATGGTGCTCTAGATGGGATGCATAGAGAAAGCAAGAGACCCAAACCATACGATAGATATGTGGCCCTGCTATGTGACATCATTGAGAAAGAACCTTCCAACTACAAAGAAGCAGTAGAGAAGAAGGAATGGAAGGATGCCATGAGCGAGGAGTACCAATCGATTATGAAGAATGATGTCTCGAAGATAGTTCCAAGACTAGTAGGGAAGTCTGTTGTGACTTCGAAATAGATATATAAGATCAATCATGTTGCATATGGTAGCATAGAAAAACCCAAAACAATATTTTTGGCACGTGGCTTCTCCCAAAAAGAAGGCATAGACTATGAGGAGACATTTGCACCTGTAGCAACATATACTTCCATCAGATCTATAATTGCATTGGCTGTAGTAATGAAATGGAAGGTACACCAGATGGACGTCAAGAAAACATTCTTGA
This sequence comes from Larix kaempferi, assembly GCA_027924585.1. Taxonomy (NCBI): domain Eukaryota; kingdom Viridiplantae; phylum Streptophyta; class Pinopsida; order Pinales; family Pinaceae; genus Larix; species Larix kaempferi. The sequence continues at coordinate 5,891,268 of BSBM01001023.1, forward strand.
ATGGTGTATTTGAAGAGGAAGTCTACATGGAGAAGCCTCTAGGATTAGAGACACATGACAGATAGAATCATGTGTGCAAGTTGAAGAAAGGCTTGTATGGATTGAAGTAGGAACCCAAAACATGGTATGGTAGGATGGACAACTTTCTGATGAGCTTAGGATTTACCAAGAGTAAAGCATATTCAAACCTTTACTTCAAGGTGTAGGGTGGAATACCAATGATACTACTTCTATATGTAGATAACCTGTTTGTGACAGGTGAGGATGAGCTCATTGTAGATACAAAGAGAAGGCTTCCATAGAGTTTGAGATAAAGGACCTGGGAATGATGCACTACTTCTTAGGCATGGAGGTGTGGCAGAATGCAGATGGTATTTTCTTTGGTCAAGGAAAGTATGCAGTGGATATTTTGAAGAGGTTCATAATGATGGATTGCAAGGCTATGGCCACACCAATGGAATCGAACTTGAAGCTACTATGTGCCACTTCTTTAGAGACAATTGAAGCCACGATGTCTAGGCCTATGGTTGGTTCGATAATGCACTTTACGGACACGAGACTAGGCATATATTTTTCTATGAACACCCTTAGCTAATCCTTTTCAGATACGACACATGTTCACCTAACGAATGGAAAACAGATATTGAGGTACCTGAATGGTACAATTGAGTATGGGCTCAAGTATGAGGTGAGTTAGAGGATTAAACTGCACGGTTATGTTGATTTAGATTGGGAAGGAAGTGCCACATATAGCAAGAGCACTTTGGGGTGCTACTTCATTTTGGGATCCGGTATGATCTCCTGGTTTAGCAGGAAGCATTCGTGCATGGAACTGAGTACGGCCGAAGCAGAGTATGTTGCATCCTGTTCGGCTAGTTGTGAGGCAGTATGGATTTAGAAGCTACTGTCAGATTTTTTTTATCTCGAGATCGAGGTGACTTGTATCTTCTATGACAACCAGAGTTGCATGAATTTTTTTGTGAACCCAGTGTTCCATGACAAGTCGAAGCATATTGAGGTCAAGTATCACTATATACTAGATATGGTGCATAGAGGAGTAGTGAATCTCCAATATGTGGCGAAAGACGAGGAGATAGCCGATGTGTTGACCTATCCGTTAGTGAGAGTGAAGTTCGAGTACTTTAGAGAGAAACTTGGTGTTATCCAGATCGATGTTCCTTGAAAGAGGGAGTGATGAGACCAGAAGATGCACGTGAAACAAGGATGTATCTCAAATGGTGGAAGATGCAGGTGGTCCATAGGGACATAGTGCACCTGGAAGGCTCTTGGGATGTATCCACATGTTTGTAGATGTCGGTAGGTCCACCAATCATAAAGACACTTGGGGTGCATCTCGGTTGTATCTTACATGGTGGAAAACACAGGTGGTCCATAGGGACGTAATGCACCTAGGGTGATCCATGGTTGTATCCACATGTTTGAAGACATAGGATTCTCGTGAGAGACGTAATGCAACTGGGGTGCTTGTGGGATGTACCCACTGGGTGGGAGATGTAGGTGGTCTATTGGACACAAGGTATGCACCTGGGATGCTCTCCGTGTGTGATGATGAGATGATATGGATACGATGAGATGATAGTAGGAGGCGCATGTGATTGTTGTGGCAATGTAATGTGTGTTCCTGGGTTGTACCTACTTAATGGCTTGCTCGTAGATATTATGAACACCTAGATGAGTGCTAGGCCTACATTCAACATGAAAAAGGGTTGGCTCTGTAGAACTTCTCGTGATGAATAGATTTGAGAGATGTCACTAGTCAATGATCAACGAGATGAGGATTGCTGCAAAAACGACAATGATGGTCCATTTCCAACATTGATAATCATCCAACGATGATGACATTGTCCATAGTTTGTGTCCAAAGTAATGATAACTGATGTGAGAGAATACCTTCCTAGTTAATAGGCAGTGTTGTTGTAAATGTAACTTTAGAAGATATTCATTTGTATTTTATTATTATCTTATTATTGTATTTTTATTGTACCTCCATCTAAGATGTTTTTCCTCCAATTAGGGATGTCATTATTGTATTTGGTCATGCATGAATAATGAGGTAAAACCTCCATTGTTAGTGAGGGAAATAGTTCCCCAATGGTTAAATGTAAATTGTATTTTTGAGTCTCCCTAGGACATGTTGGCTCAGTTAGGTAAGTAAGTGAGGTCGTCCCGATTGAGGAATTAGGTCACCCACACATAAAGTATACATAGAGAGAGTCATTCTCTCATTTGGCACCCACACTCACTCAAGCAAGTTTGCACCAAGTGAGAGAGAAGAAAAATTCATTGGAGGAGAAAGACAGACAGTTGAGGAAGACATCTTGTATTTTGGGTTTTCCATCTTGATTGATATTTTACTAGTGACAAATCTATTTATGAGGAAGTTGCATGGTTTTCTCCTATATGGTTTCCCCGAGGAAAAATCTTATGTCTTTTGTGTTTTGATGTGCTTGTCTATCTTTCAGTTTAAATATCTAACTAAATTGAATTAAAGTGAACTCTAACACTTCTTTTTCTTCTTTCTCTAGTTCTCACGTCTTTTGTGTATCCTTTTCTTTCTCTTCCTTCAGCTGTATATATTCATCATGATGTCTTATGTGCTTGTGTGCACACACCCACAGAAAAATAACTTTGCTTATTTAATAATCCAAATTCTAAAATTAAACCTTTCTTCAAAATCAAATCCTATATTTGACAATAGACATTTGACATTCAGTGATGACCTCTTCCCATTTTTTGACATAAAAAACATAAAATTATTTATTGTAACATTCTCAACATGACATTGTAGGAAACCTTCAATATGCTGAAATAGATGTGAACTATCCCATTCAATATAAATATCCTTCATTTTTAACAATGTTTTTATTACACTAATTAATGCATGAGAAAATACATTATTTTCAATAAAAAAATTGACACAACGAGTTAAATGTTGTTTTTTATGAGGTATAGCTAATACCTTGATCACTTATAAACCATAGTAAAAACTATACATTATGTTTTAAACATATAGCTATGTTTTTTTTTAATTTATAATAAATTGAATATTATAATTCACTTTTGACAAATTTTACATAATTATTAGTTCCACATAGTTCACCACTTTCAAAGCATCCAAATGGTGCATAGTGCCTAACTGATTCTAAACATTCACTTTTCAAATTCATATATATATATATATATATAATCTTCCAATAACAATAACAATTAAAGTGATCATTTATAAATTTTAAAAAATATAATTTAATAAAAAAAACTTTAAATTTGTATCTACAAAATATATATATATATAATCTTTGAATAACAATAAGAATTAAAACGATATTTTATAAATTTTAAAAAATATAATTTAATAAAGAAAACTTTAATAAAAAAACTTTAAATTTGTGTCTACAAAATGCTCTGTAACTTTTCATTTTAAATAACCATATATTATAAATAACCATATATTATAAGTTTCTTTTACATTACCATACATCATACTTTCCTTTCCTTAAAATGTAAGATACTTTTTTAAAAATAAAATGATATAATATAATCTAATAATATATTAAGATTGAATTTTTCTTTTTTAAGAATTATTTTATCACTAAAAGTAGTAATGTTTTTTTTTAACCTAGAAAATACAAAACTCAATGAATCTAAGTATACACAGAACTGAATTCAACTTTCAACTCAAAAACAACTTTTAAAACTGGTACAATTTGAGATCATCAACAAGCCTCTATAAACTGTGACTCCCAACAATAAAGTTACATCTCAAAACTGGAATCCCTAATTATCAGCTTTTTCAACAAACTCCCAACAATAAAGTTACATCTCAAAACTGGAATCACTAAATATCAGCTTTTTCAACAAACTGAAAGACCAAAAAATGTAATCCAACAACTAACATAGTGACGTTCAAAACCGGTTCTATGAAGTTAAATAAATAGTCCAACAAACCCTAAATGCAGTAGCGCTACAGAAGCAATACTCAAGATTGGAGCAGCAGGAGCGATGTTTAGAAAGCCAGGGAAGAAGGGCGCAATCCAAATGGAATACCTGTGCACAATCAGCAGGAAGAATGAAGAATACAGCATATATCTCCCTCCTCCCCGAGGAAGAATGAAACATCCACTGCGACCTCCATTTGACCCGATATCCCTCTGGATCTCTCCCATGAAACTAAAAGCCAACAACTAACATAGTGACTTTCAAAACCGAAAGACCAAAAATTGTAATCCATAAATTATCAAAACCCATCAGAGTGACTTTCAAAACCAGCTCTATGAAAATAAATAAGCAATCCAACAAATCCTAAAAGCCAACAATTAATATAGTGACGTTCAAAACCAGTTCTATGAAGATAAATAAATAGTCCAACAAACCCTAAATGCAGTACTGCTACAGACGCAATATAAATAGTCCAACGCTGCCCGACAGACAGAGAGGGTAGGAGCGATGTTCAGAAAGCCAGGGAAGAAGGGTGCAATCCAAATGGAATACGTGTACACAATCTGCAGGCCATTGTGCGATTGCAAACTGCTCACGACAAATACAACATATATCTCCCTCTTCCCAAGGAAGAATGAAATATCCACTGCGACCTCCGTTTGATCCAATATCTGTCTAGATCTATCCAATAAACTCTCATATATCATTTTTCTCTGAATATTGTTATCACTATTATGACCTTCTTCCTTAATACGAAGACCATGTACTCGTCTTCTTTCCTCCATCCGTCGCTCTTCAAAATCCTCCATATCCGCGTGGAATTTTGCTCCCGCTCTCTGGCCAAGTTCTCAATCCGTCGCTCTTCAGGCTCCTCTACAAATGAGCGAAATGTATCAGATATAGGTGTGGATTCTAGCTCCCGTCTCCACCTCCGCCTCCGTGCCATCCACCCACTGGCCAAGTTCAGAATCCTTCGCTCTTCAGGAGCCTCTACAGATGAATGAATTCTCGTAGATATCGGCTTGGAATCTCGCTCCCGCTCTCTGGCCAAGTTCTAGTAGATATCGGCGTGGAATCTGCCTCTCGCTCCCTGGCCACGTTCTCGTTCCTTCGCTCTCCAGGGTCCTCTACAAATGAGCGAGATCCAGTAACTATCGGCGTGGAATCTCGCTCCCCCTCGCTGGCCAAGTTCTCAATCCTTCGCTCTTCAGGCTCCTCTACAAATGAGCGAAACCTAGCAGATATCGTCCTGGAATCTCGCTCTCGCTCCAGGATCGAATTCATGCTCTCGTGTGCTCCTATGGTTTCCTCTGCCATATTTATCCAATGGTTTCAGAAGCACCACCCAAATCTTTCGAGTTTCTAATCTCTTGGGTTACAAAAATAAAATTTAGTTCTTTCACAATGATTTTTTAGTGGTATTATTTATAGATGTGGAAATGAATCAACCCCATTTAACCGGTAGGTTATCCCATTATTTAAATATATGGAAGAAATCAACCCCATTTAACCGATTGAAAAAATAAAATTTAGTTCTCTCACGGAAGGATTTCTGAGTGGTATTAAATCTATAGATGTGGAAATGAATATATGGGAGAAATCAACCCCATTTAAGCGTAGGTTATGGCATTATTTAAATATATAGGAGAAATCAACCTTATTTAACTCGTTGAAAAAATAAAATGATTTCTGAATAGTATTATTTATAGAGGTGGAAATGAATATATGGAAGAAATTAACCTCTTTAACCAGTATGTTATGGCATTATTAAATATATGGGAGAAATCAACCGTGTTTAATGGGCATGTTATCACATTATTTAAATATTTTTAAAGGTTTTTATTTTCTTTTATATATATAAAATGAAACATATTTCAAATATCCAATTATGATAAGGCATTATTGAAACTAACTAAGTGGTCCTTCTCTTATTGTTTTACATCAAATTTAGGGACATGAAACTTTGGATAGGTTGATTTTATCTTATTTAATATTTTTTTTAAATATTTATTAAAAGTAATTAAGTGGCTCTTCTCATAATGTTTTACCAAAATTTATGGATGTGAAATTTTAGATAATTATATTTTTTTAAAACATTTCAAGTTTTATTAAGATAGACAATGAAATCAAATACATTTTATAAAAATTATGAAATATGAAAATAATGATCATTAGCTAATTAAATAGTTATAATAATCCATAGTGGAAAAAGTAGAAAAATAAAACATTAGTAAACAAGCCATGGGGCATTGAATGGGTAGATCAAAAGGTTATTACAACCAAACCTATTATTGCATGGGTGGGTTTTTTTGCCTTCTTCAAGTAAGCTCTATTTGTAATGGGCTTCCTCTTGGAATTATTGTCATTGATGTCAATGGATTAATGTCGACATTGATGTCATATTAAGACATTACATTGAACATGTTGTTATTAATTTTATGTAAAGGTATTTTCAATGAATGGGTAGCATCTCCATATTGATTTATATTTAGGTTTACAAGTGTATTCAAAACATATTGCACATGAACAAGTATAATGCCAGAAATGGTGGTCCCAAGCGCATGGATTTGGAAGCTCATGATATTTGGAAAGAGTTGGAAGCTCATATTATTTGCCCATGGTACTTGGAAACCTGAAATAAATATTTGGAAGGGGTTGGAAGTTCATAGTATTTTCCCACATGGTACTTGGAAAAATGAAACAAAAAGAATGGGGGGAGAGGGGGCATGATATTTGGAAAGGGTTGGAAGCCCATAGTATTTAGGAAAGTAAAATAAAAAAAGGGAATTAATTATTTAATTAATGGGTCCAATGTGTTTTTGAATAAACATATTCATTCATGAAGGGTTTTGAAAAAGTATAAAAAACAAAGTATTCAGAAAAAAGTGTGTGTGTGCAAAAAAAATGCAGTAGCATTTGAAAAAGTGGATAAGCTTGCAAAATTAGTTTAAGGTTATCTTGGAATTTTCACTATAATTTTTTTTGGGACATTTCAAACTATGAAAATGTTATGAGAGAGAGGAAAGATATCGAAATACATGTGGTACAAGTTTTCGACCTTGGCTCACTATGCATTCACACACATTCGCTATGAATGTTAGGGTTTATGGATGGTCTTAAAACATGTTCGTTTGGCATATTTACAATAGATTTTTTTCTAGAAAATTTCAAACTATGAACCTTACACAGAGCTCACAAGACATACAAAATTATGTCAGCTATAAGTTTTAGACTTTGATTCGCTAAACATTCCGATATATGCAATGTGAAAGTTAGGCCTTCTAAATGGTTCTAAATTAAGTTTCAAATAGGTCATCTTGGCACTTTCTCTCTAACTTCTTAATTGATAACTTTCAAAGTGTGAAGCCTTTAGGGCTCCGAGAAGACATAAAAAATTACCCCAAGTAAATATTTTAGAGTCACATTTGCAAAATTGGATGTTTGGCAAGATGTACAAGGCTATCCTTGGGAAGAGGCCAAACTAGGAGCTTCAAATGAGCTTGGAAAACACAAAAAGGAGCCAGACTCAATGGCTGAAAAGGCTAACTATTGCCCAAGTAGACTTTTTCAGACTCCTACCTACTCTAACCTACCTAGGCAAGCAAGAACTAGGTATAGTCATAGATCCAATGAAACCATTCATTAAATTGATTAATCATTCTCTCTTGATGTTCTTTAACAAAACAAGTGAGGATTAAGTTAAAACGTAGCGAATTTAAAATCAAAACATTTATGACTTGTTGAAAATTCGAGAAGGTATTGGAATGGTCCAAAACAAAAACATGCAAAGGGGGAGATCAATTGATGTAAACATCCTCCATCATAATATTAATCGGATCATAAAAGGTATGTAAGTTATTTTTCAAAATGCATGGAAGGAATAGATGTGATAAAAAATTCAACTCCCCTTGTTTCAAACTACTTTCCTCATCTACTTGACCAAGACACTCAATTCTGACTACTCCAGGAATGATGCATAAACCAAGTAGGGATGAATTGTGAAATAGAATTAAGATCAAGATTAGCCCCACTTGTTGTTTCAGAATGGAGAAACGATGAAATTGATCTTTATATACCCCTTCCAGCCACCAAGAAGAAGGATTAATAAATTGAAGAATGTTATTCATGAAAGATGACTGAAATGAAAAATGAAGCACTTTATCTCCATACATGGGACAATATTTATATTCTTGATTAAAAATCTCAAAAGATTTACCAGACCACAAACTCAAAGAAGATTCAAAAAGATGGGACGGGAGGGTTGATTGAAAATTGATTGACCTTGAACTTTTCCAAAAAGGAAAGAAATTATTGCGAGCACCCAACCCCAAAATTTTAAATAAACAATCCTGATCAGAAATTGAATTAGAAAATATATATATATTGGATGAGTTAAGTGAAATATTGTTTTTGAGCTTCCCATAAACATTAAGATATTGGTTTGAGGATTCTATTCAGGAAAGCTCTCGATTAATTTGACTCACTAAACCATCCTCATCATGAGATTTCTCTTTAATTGATTTATCATTAATTTCACATGATGACAATCTATTAGGGATTGCATCAACAACCATTTGATCATTATCATAAGTTTGATCTCTTAAAATGCAATGATCAGAAGAAATTGTTTCATGAGAAATTTGGTTATTGCCCCTATTTTCTTCTACTTCCATAGCATGATCAGAAATGTCATTAATTAAATAAGGATTGTGCAAAAGAATCTCAAGAATATTTTTAAAGGATTCATTAATGGAAGATTCAACCATGGATGCTTCCTGATGGAAATTATTGGAATTATCCTCTTCATCTGAGACTTATTTAGGTAATGATGACACGATTCTCATAATTTCTCCTCTTATATCAATATTAATGCAATAATCCCGAGTTAAAATTTGGTCATTGTCATGCATGACATTCTCACAAGACTCAATTGGCTCACGAGAAGAGAAATCAATTTGATAAGGACAATCATTAATTAATTCATTATTGGTATCTTGATTGTCTTCATCAAGTTGATTTTCATCAAGGCACTCATTGTCTGACTATTCTTCCATAGGATTAGTAGTGTTTTCTCCCCACTTATTTATTAATAAATCCATGAACATATCATACCGAGTGATGGATCCTGGGGATAAATGATCGAACCATAGTCGGGCATCCCCTTCTAGGGAAGCACCAAGGGCTTGCATATAAACATCCTCACCATCACCATCCAGAAAATCCATATGGTCCCAGAGGGCATCCAAATGAATTTCAATAGATTTCCATCAAAATGAGGCAACTCCCTAATGTATCCATTTTGCATAAGATGAGGTACCCCATATATTTCTAAAAAATCAGGAGGAGATGGCTTGGGTTTCCTAAAGGTTCTAGTTACTTGAGTTGGGTGAGAATCATTTACCAAAAGCCTCCACTGAGTTGGATATCTTCTAATTGGTTTGCTTGGGATATTCAAGGAGAAATTATTAGACGCATGAGGCAAATACTGGGTTTCATAAAAATATTTATATGGAGGTTCATACCCATAATTATTATGATAATTATCCTCATACCTTTCATTAATCTCTGTTATAATTTTTAATTTTTGTTTAAGATCTCGAAGAAGATCCTATTCCATTATGAATTGTTAATATTCTTGGTGGAGTGTATACATGGGTTCACTTCCCAACAGATTCACGATTAAATATTTTAAGAGTTATATGTTGGATTCTTTCCTCAATAGAGTCGCGGGGTGGAGTCGCGAGGTGAACCACACAAGTAATTCACCGAAATTAAATATATCGTAGGAGAGGTGAGATGAGTGATTAAGATGGTGATTGAGATAATTATAGAATTAGGATTGCAATCACCAAGGAAAAATACCGGATGCGATAAGATATGGATAAATGCATGGACACTTGCAGACACCGAAGGTAAGCCTCTACCTCCCCAGAAATGATGCCAAAATGTTATCACCAATCTTGTAGTTTCCCCTACACGTCGATCCAAGGTGGGTGGTAGAGGGGACATGAAACTAAAGTGGTGAACCAAGAGGGAGTTGCTTCCCAGATGGATGGTTCTCACTCCAACCAAGGCACTCTTCGCTTTAGCTATCAAAGCCAAGATAGCAAGGGGGAGACCCAGATCTACTCCCGATAGGAGAGATCAACCCAATCACCATATCAAATCAATTTAATGAAGTACGTAAGGTGAGAGGTATGGAACCCTAGAATTAATGAATTAGGATCACTGTGGAGGTTAAGGAAAGGTGTGATGTGACAAGGAAAGACAACACATAGTGATTCTAATATTAAGAATGATTCCAGGATTCACAGCTAGTTTCAAATGGTCAAAATCAACTGCCTTGGGAAACATGACCCTTAAAATAGGAAAAGTGTCCCAAATAAGATATCTGACAGTTTAGTCTTTCTAGCTATGCTTGATAGAAGGATATGACAGTATCTAGGAGTGCAAGCAACCAGACAAAGATCAACCCAAGGGGAAAATAGACAACCCAACAAAGTTGAATGGGCTTGGAGAAGATCAATGCCTCAGGAAATGGGCCAAATGGAGTCGGATGTCTACCAAAATACAGATCAGGGTTGTCAAGGTGTAAATCAAGGTCGGTTTCAAAGATCAAGCTCATCCAATGGCTAGATCTCCGTTGATCTAAGATCTAAAGTGCATCACCAAGTGACCCAAGTGGGGCACAACCCTCAAAATGAGGAATGGGGCGCACAAGGTGAAAATCAACAAGATGAAGCACTAGGGGTAGGTTATCAAGTGAGGAGAGTTCAAATAAAGTGGGATCTCACCTACCCATGTCTTAAAACCTAGCAAAATCACCTAGCCAAGGAGTACGACCTCACTTGGAGAGGCTACTGTGCCTTGGGAAACGGGTCAAGTGAAGGCCAATCCACACCAAACTATAGATCTGAATTGTCGTGGATGCTATAGAGGTGGGTTTTCAATATGCTACACAAAGGCATGTTATATCTAACTAGATCTCAGAAAATGTAAAATGAGGGTTTTAACTTATGAGGGTTTTATGATTTAAGTGTTGTGCTAGTGGATTGGAACCAAGAAAAGAAGAACAAACCTGTGGATCTTACCTGGATAACCTTGTAGATTCTTTGATGATGATCTATGCAAACTCGATCAATTTGAAGTAGTTTTCTATGAAATCGATTTTCCCAAGGAAGCCAATGCGCCCTCCCTCCTGCACAATAAACATCAACAATATTAGGTTTATTGCATCAATAGATAAATACTAATGCCACAAAAGAAATAAAATAAAGATAACATATATCACAATGATATAAATAATGATAACCCCCTGATACAAGCGAATACCAATCCAAGCGAGTTGAGGAAGCCCTGCAAAAACGCCCAAGATGATTTTTCCCTCCCGTAGACAAGACAAAGTTTCCACAAAATAGATCTTCCAACAAATACCCAAATGCTAGGATGCAATAGACTTTACAATCACCATCAACGAACACTAGATTCAAAGGAGACCACAAGAATTTCCATAGAAATTTTTTTCTATATCAAGATTCCAAGAGCTAAAGACCCATTTACAATGAGAAGCTCTCCCCTTTAAATAGGAAGGAGAGACATCAAAATACTAACCTCTTTTTGAATGAGTGGCTAAGATTAAAATATCAAATGATCTAATCAATGGTTGATATGAGCTCAACAATACAATACATGGATCACTAATAAAATAATACATCAATGGACCAAATCTCCCTAGGAGAGGGGGGTCCCACCCAAAAGTGAATCATAAAACATAAGATCTAGCTCATGGTGGGTCCATGGGGTAATTTATAACATCCTTCGTCGATCACCATAGAACAATAATATAAAATAATCCATCTAGACACCAAATCGTGCCGATCTGGGAAAGTAGTGATCCTTAAGAGGCTCCAGAAATCAACATAAAGTGTCGGAAGTGATGGGTGTGGGTCCCACTAGAGGTTGAAACTCTTGGAGAAAGTGTGGAAGACATCCCATTCATCATAAAACATCACCCCATGTGATAACATTGCCTCAATATCACAAATCGAATCCCTTAGTAGAGTTTTTTACCATTTCTGGACTACCTTGGGAAGTGTGAAACTACCCAAACTACCTCCTGGAGTGCCTGCACTGTCAATTCAAGGCCACCAAGCTCTTCGGGAGGGGGGTAATATGGTAATAAAAAGTGGCTGGACCACCCCCTCCATGCACATCTCCCTAGGTGAACCAAACAAATCTCTTCTATGCTCTAACATAGCCTCTGATAGGCCAAAACAACACTAGGATAGCCAACTAAGGCTAAAAATCACTGTAACTACCCAGAACTGAAAACAGACTGTCCCATTGGACTCAGAAGGTCCAAACACATCTAAGATGTGTACTCATACACCATATGGATCTCTGCATGATCATATAAAATATCCAATATGTCCGGACAGATAAAATAATAATAATATGTAAATGATCAAATAATACTGAAAACCACAAATCATCATCATAAACCTATATCTGCTGCATAGAACCATCATGTACTTGTACATAGACCATATACCATCTATTTGCATCATCATAAGGTCTGACCACCTCATGTCGTGTGGTTGACCTTGGTCAAACTGGGTTTGACCAAGTCAACATGACCAACATATAACTCAGGCTATCATCAAAATGTTGCAAGGTGTCAAAGGTTAAAATATGCTTTGCAATCTGTGACATATCCATATAATCGAGTTATTAATTTGGGAAAGTACAAGAAAACAAAAATTAATATAAGAAAGATGCATTTAAACTCAAGCTTGTACAATTTCACATCTTTATGAAAGTTTAACTGTTAATAATACTCCTTAGTAGACATTCACTAAAACAATAATCATCACCGTATGATCATCACACATTAACAAGGAAACATTTTTCTTCAAAGGAAACACCTGACAAGTACAATAAGGTCATACCGAAACACATATAAGATACACATAAAGACCATCATTCATACACATAATAGAGAGACAAAATATCAGGTGGTTCACCCAAACTCGGGCTACGTCCACAAAGCAATGTCGCTTTATTATTTGTCAAATTCGAGTCTACATCTTGCAACATGTTGGTTGTGATAAACACTTTCTCCATTCCTCTTTCTCAGATGGAGCCTTCTCTAGAATAAGGCAACAATGGGGTCGGCCTTAAAATCCAATCCTTCCGTCATTTGATAACAATGATTAAAAATATTTATCATAGGTAATTAATAACCAACATAAATCTTTTCCAGGCATTCATTACTAATCAAAAGCATCTATCGTCTATCTCTACTAAGTACTTAACTTCACAAAGGCACAAGATTTACACTATTGTGGTTACACATGGTGAGAACTTAATTAAAGGTCTCCAATACAATGTAACGGGGTCCAGCTCACTCTGAGTTTGTGCATTAGTAGAAAACGAACTAAACTGACTTCATAAAAACCTAATATATATATATATATATATATATATATATTATCAAGATAATCTCATCTAAGTGTTTTAACACCAAGATCACATAACAGAGGGTTAAGCAAACGACTGAGATTGATTCCACTGATTTCATCCAGCATCTATTCAGCTTATAGATCGTTTTGGTGACTCATCCATGCACAATAGAAAGGTCACACGATTTTTAATGATGAGGATCTGAAACAAATAGAAATCCACTCTAGCATTCCCTACCAAAACGATGATCTATATATTACTCAGCAATCAAACAGCATTAGATCTGTCTAGTGCTTTCACACAAGCACAACAACGAATAAAACACGATTTTTAATAATAAAGATCTGAAGAAACCCGATACGATATCGACTGGAAGTTAACTAGGAGACACACTATCACACGATCTCAGTAGAGCATAAAATCTTGGCATGCAACCAAATCGTAAATGCAGCAGTTCTAATCATGCAAGCAAATCGTAAATATAGAGATTATCAAACTACAATGCGCTACCCATTCAAACCATCCATTAATACCTCAGAGTACACCTAATGCATTCTACCCATATGTTTTAAGATCTATAAGTGCATTCAACATATCAGGCATATATATATTACATATATATATTCAATCAGCAAAACAAATAAGTACTGATAGTGTATGGATCGGGCCCTTTGCAGCCGTCCATCCCATCCATTCGCTTCTCATCAAGCATATATATTACATATATATATACATTCATGAGTAAGCCAATACGAACTAGAATGTATGGATCGGGCTCTTTGGAGCTGCCTTCTCCCTATTTACACCACCGCATTTGGTATCAATCGACAGGGCATAAACATGACATAAAGGAGAGAACTGTAATCTCTGTAGCAATGTCATACCAAATATAAAAGAAGCCACTGGAATATCGGTAGCATTGACAGCGCATAGCCATACAACAAGGTAGGGCACCAAAATATCTGTAGCAAAGACAATGCATAACAATACAACCAAAACGGCACCGAAATCTCTATAGTTTTCAACAAAGTATAAACAATTCATAAAAGAAAACACCACAATCCCTATAGCCATGATAGAGATCTTAATCCAGTGGCTGCAATGGCTCAAATGAAACAATGTAGAGATCTCATTCTAATGGCTGTGATGGCTCAAATAAAAAAATAATGCAGCGTGTCCACCCTTCAACGCATTGTAAACAAAGTTCATACCTGTATTATCGAGGAAGAGTTTGCATGGCTTACAACACCGTTTCCAGAGCAGAAGATCGAACCTGGTTGTGGCCGAAGATAGATCGCCATTACTCTGCCCAAGGTCGCTACACTTTGGGGCTTGGCTTCGTAGAGTTCGTCTCCGCCTCTCCCTCCAGATGTTAAAAAATAACATAAATTAATAGCACAGGAAATGCATGGATCCTGTAAAAGAAATTGATGGCATACCTGCCAACGCTGGAAGTAACCTCGACTCCATGGAAGGTATAAACGTGATCCAATATCAGTATGGAACGATTACCAGGATCACCTTCTTCGATTATGGGAAGGAGATCTGATAGCAATAAAAAACAGCGGTCTGCACAAAAACCCCTTTGGACTACCCCCTCACCTATCAGTAAAAAAAATAGTAACAAATCCCTATCTCAGCATCCCAGATCCCCTCTCCCCTTTCGATCTTTAATTATCCATATATAAATTTCCCCCTTTTAAAAAAGGGTTAGTCACCAAAAGAATTGACAAATGTTCATAATTTAGAAGCAGATGGCTCTTCACGCGAAGACACATGGTGACAGCTTGGCAGAAGGGCATTCCACGAAGGGGACAACCTTCCTTGATTTTCTCCATTAAGCCCTCATGTTCCTTTATTGGAACCCCATGTATTCTTCACATGTACGTAATTATACATTAATGTTTGTTGTTTAACTCTTTTGATTACATTTTACATATGTATCTTAAACATATATATATAAATATATTTTGATCATCATGCATACACATAGATGCTTCATTTATTATCACCATATCGCATGTTTCGCTTTTATATGTGTATATATATATATATATATATATACATATCTATCGACAAGTACATAACATAACATATGTATGATCAATTATCTTTCTTGTGGTAGAGTTAGGTCGATATCTTAGTTTGACTAAGAGATTTCGCAGCACCTGGTAGTGTTTAGCATTGTCCATGTAGACCTAGGTAGACTTCTCCTACTAGGAGCTTAATCCAGTTCGAGACCGTTATGTGCGAACATATATAAACTGTCGTAGATGAAAAGAATCACCTCGTTGTTTAGTTTTGTCACCGCTTTTAGTCTCCTAGGTTTAGGAGTTAACTCACATAAGTTGTAAGGCTTACAAGTGGGGCCTTGGCCTTGAGCTCCTCACCAGTAATTCCTGTAAAGAAAATTATTTACTTTTACAAAAATAATAGGGCATTTGAGGAGGGATATTGCATCATCCTCCCCTTTAAAAATAATACCGTCCTCGGTGTTCTTTGCTTTACAAGGGCTTGATTCCCATTCCTGTGTCATCCTTTTCTTCCTTCGTCATCACTATTTTAACATCTTCAAACTTTCACTATTCTCGCCAGTTGTTCTCGCTCCAAACCTGTATTTTGTGCAACAAAACTAGGTCTCGTAAGATTTGTTTAGTACCACATATCATCACACAGAACATAAGCAATGAGTCACTTTTCCATACCACAATTTACTATGCATGACAACATCTTCTAGCCTTTTTTTGTTCCTTTTTCACCACCAGAAGACATAATACAATATTATTTTTCATCATACGTCAAAGAATTTATAAGTAATCCAAATTTACTTATCTTTTGAGGGACTTCCCGTACTTGGATGTTTTCACTAATTCTACACTTGAGATAGACATCTCTTTCACAAATTAGTAGTATATACATCCCAAATTTTCAAACAGTAAAAGTTTATCAATTATCATTCATCCTCACCCTTGAGGAATTACTTGCTTACTCAAGGTGTTCATAATATTCACACATTTAAGACATCCAACATTCTAGTCGCTTGACCAATTTGCTAATAGGTGTGTTATAAAAAGGAAAATCTTTCAATCAATGCTTTGTTTGATCATCGACTCTCCCTTGAGTACTTGGGACTCTAACAATCTTCTAGTGAACACAGATCCCAAAATCTGTCACTATTTTACGTGTGGTCTTACAGGCTATACTTTGAGGTTACTCTCCATTTTGATTGCTAGTCAAAAGTTTTCTCCTCAAAGACATCAAACAGCGTCCTGTCTTACAGATGTCAAATGTTGCACCTAGGTCTTTGCCATTGATGTCTCAGACTCTTTCACAATTCCCCTCAAGCCTCCTTGCTTGAGTACTGGAAAAGCTTATCTTAGCATGGTAGAGCTCGATCATCAATTTTTGCCAATTCATTTGTCTAACACCAATGTGCTCACACAGCAATCATTTGCCTAACACCATTGTGCTCACACAACAAATCTTTTTCCTAACACGAATGTGCTCACACAACAATCATTTTCCTAACACCATTGTGCTAACAAATCTTTTGCCTAACACCATCGTGCTCATACAATAAATAATTTCACTTCTATGACCCACATTATGCATATTATGTATAATGCTCTTGAATTTCAAGAAGTCCGGTAGATATTAATGATCTACCGACACCCACGATCATATTATTTTTATTTATTATTTGTTTAGTCTGCATTTACTACCAATTTACAATATTTTACTACTTACGACAAACATATTCGGTTCTTATTGTGACTTCAATGTCTTGCCCAGTTCCTATAATCATTTAAATCCCAAGATTTGTTGTGATATAATCACCATCAATTGATAACCAATAAAATATTTACTCATCCATTCTTACTCATGTGCATATATCTTTTCATGAGTCTTTGATCTTTACACAAATTCTGACCATATGCTTACCATGCATGATATATTAAGCTTTTGTCTTTCAACAAGTTCCATCGGGTTTTGGCCATCTGCCAAATTCGCTTGTTAGTAACACTTTATATAACAAAAATATTCTACATAACAAAATAATTCTTCATACTACAATATGCATACTATCTTCTTACTAAGCATAACTAGCTTACTTAATAGGATCACATAATGCTTTGAACACAAAATAACACTCTTCCTATGATGGTCCGTGTACATTATGATTTCTTAACCTCGAATGTTAGCTTTCATCTTTTCCAACACACTTCATATTTTAGTTATACAACTTCTTCTTTGTATATACTAACATCACATAGGAATAACCAATTGTCCAAAAACATTCTTGCATACCTTATAATGATAACCATATACCTTTGTACGGGAAACCATATATCTTCTTATTAAAAGACCCTCATATGACAAGGCACCCATTTACTTGTATTGTCACATATTAGTAATACACTAATCTCACATGAATTTATATGTCCCACATTTTACCTTTTGATGGTCGTGTGGAAAAATAAATTCGCTCGACCACAACATTAAAAGTGTTAGTCCGATAAAGGTAATTAAATCATACAAGCAATCTTATACATAACACATATCCTATCATCACCTTTACTTGTTTCATAAAAGCTCATTATGAGTCTTAATCTCATAAAAATATAACTTACTTACGCATATCTTGTACTCATCAATTCGTACTCATGCTTACCATGCAAGCTTTCGTTCTTTCACTGAGTTCCACAGGTCTTGATGATCTGCCAAATTTCCTTGTTAGTACCACTTTATATCACAAGTTGAATCTATAAGCAACTATCTCCTAAGCATGAGAAAGTCATCCTTCCGGTTACAACATCCCTACATGATCAACATTTTTATTTGATTTATTTTCATCAATCATACCTTATGACATAAAATTGTAAAGTTAGCACAAAGCATTTATACTTCACTTCTCATCAACTTATTAGGTATAATAGCTTATCAATAAGTTCCAATGGTCATCTTGTCCATCACTCGATGTTCTCATCTTATGTCTACATAAGGACAATTGTAAAACAAGTTTCTGTACATATATATATCTTTCTATAAATCAAGAAGATTTTGGAAACGTTCCCTTTGTGGAGCGTACTAAAACTAGCAATTATCATTTAATTTCTACCTTTATTATGTCAATAACATACATGATATGAAAGCATTATTCTTATTCTTTATAGTCCTTAATCCACAACTTTAGTTAATCAAACATGTTACATCATGATCTTTATATCCTTGTCTATAAGGAGGATGGAGTATAGTATTTCTATTTGACATTGATACATATATTTGTACATTAGTAGTCCTTTGTTATTGACTCGATATACTCATGATAAGCATTTTTTTCCAATGAACATTGTACTACTTTATCCTATATCAATATTCATCATTTGTGCAGATTACACCCCTTACTTATGGAATGCTATTCCTTAAGTACCTGTGTTAAAATATAACTACTAGATATAGAATCATGATAGAGTTCATATTAACTACTTTCCAAATAGTTAGAATCCCTCTAGATCAACTATCATTCAATTATCATGTTTCCAAAGCTGATTGGACATGTCGTTCTACTCTTGACGAGGAAGTTATATGTATGTATATCCATAAATAACATCTAGTTTTATTAACTACTAATATTTGGGAAGATCACTCGAAATCACTTTCTTGTGACCTTCGATTTCTTATGCTATGGTGAGTCAATAATATCAATTCCTCATGGTCATTCCACTTTTCTTCATTCAACATACCTATTTATAAGGTAATAAAATCTAGATACTTTAGTCTATCACAATACTAACGCAAGGTTACAATTTTCGCAGAATATACTTCGATAATGAAGAACAAAATGCATCAGCAATAAATAATAATGGAGCTCACTTACCGGTAGTCTACAGGTGATTACCGGTTACCTCTTGTCGATCCTTGGCATAAATTCTGTTGCGTCTTGTAGATGGATTACATTTTTAGTTTGATTACCTTATGTTCGCTTCTTCTGGCTGAGCCCAATAAGCCCGAGCGTTTGCAACCTATGCTCTGATACCATATGTGACATCTCCATATAACCGAGTTATTAATTTGGGAAAGTACAAGAAAACAAAAATTAATATAAGAAAGATGCATTTAAACTCAAGCTTGTACAATTTCACATCTTTATGAAAAAGGGTTAGTCACCAAAAGAATTGACAAATGTTCGTAATTTAGAAGCAGATGGCTCTTCACGCAAAGACACATGGCGACAGCTTGGCAAAAGGGCATTCCACGAAGGGAACAACCTTCCCTGATTTTCTCCATTAAGCCCTCGTGTTCCTTTATCGGAACCCCATGTATTCTTCACATGTACGTAATTATACATTAATGTTTGTTCTTTAACTCTTTTGATTACATTTTACATATGTAGCTTACACAGATATATATAAATATATTTTGATCATCATGCATACACATAGATGCTTCATTTATTATCACCATATCGCATGTTTCGCTTTTATATGTGTATATATATATATATATATATATATATATATATATATATACATATCTATCGACAAGTACATAACATAACATATGTATGATCACTTATCTTTCTTATGGTAGAGTTAGGTCGATACCTTAGTTTGACTAAGAGATTTCACAGCCCGTGGTAGTGTTTAGCATTGTCCATGTAGACCTAGGTAGACTTCTCCTACTAGGAGCTTAATCCAGTTCGAGACCGTTATGTGCGAACATATATAAACTATCGTAGATGAAAAGAATCACCTCGTTGTTTAGTTTTGTCACTGCTTTTAGTCTCCTAGGTTTAGGAGTTAACTCACATAAGTTGTAAGGCTTACCGGTGGGGCCTTGGCCTTGAGCTCCTCACTAGTAATTCCTGTAAAGAAAATTATTTACTTTTACAAAAATAATAGGGCATTTGAGGAGGGATATTACACAATCCATTCAGATAGAAATTATAACAAAAATCAATCATTACTAGTGATCTAAATCCAAATGTATAAAGTCATTAATTATTATTATTAGTTAGACTAGAATTTCAAGACCATACTCACTTCATAGTTATGATCAATTTGCTAGTGAAGGGTGAAGGCTTTGTACTTCAAAGGCTAGGCTAGAGGGAACGACTTACTAACTTAACACTATGACACTTTGGAAATGGAAAGGGAATACACACCATAGAATATACTGAATGAGTAATAACATAGGGAATGGTGGTGTCTCACAAATGGGTAAGTTGTTCAAAGAGTGTTTATTCACCTTGGAATATGCTCACAATCCATAATACAAATGAGACCAACAATCTTTTTGATATAGAATTTAAGTTCCATTGCTTTTTGGGCCTATAGTTTCCATAGCCTTTGATCTATGTGTGTTTATAAACACATTGCATAGATTTACATTTTATATGAGGCTTCTTGCTGCAGGTGTGTTTTTAAGGCACTTGTTTACCTTAGCACTTCCACGTGTGTCTTTAGACATCTTGTTTACCTAGGTATTACATTTCACAATAGATATAACATTTGATATTTCTAGGTTTGAGTAGGGATAAGTATATATAATATAACAGTACAACCATGTCCATATATCTATATGATTGCTAGAACATGACACTAAATGCTAAGACATGTCACAAGAATGAATATAAAAGCAAAATAACACAACACAATTATATACCCGTTGAGTCATATACCTGAATGCACAACACCTGAACCATCATCTGTCCTCTGAAACTGCTGTTGTAACTCTGGGCACTACTGACTGCTATGTACAAATGGCTGAATGGATACATTGGTCATCTATCTGAGTGTCCTGAAACTCATTCATAGCATGGGGAATCACAAATATTCTCCATAATATGATAGTGATCCATAATAGATGTTCATCTCTGCATCTCAATGCAGGGGAACTGGCTGAAAAGTCTACTGGAATTTGAAAAATAAAGTATGGTAGCCTGGCTACTATATATGTGATAACATCTAGCTTGTAATATCCCTTCTTGTATCCCTATTAGAATTGTAAATGTATATTGTGAACTATGTATGAGGCCCTGGTGAGGAGCTCAAGGCCAAGGCCCCACCAGTAGGCCTTGTTGGTTTTTTTACTTATGCTCAAATAAATAAATGGTTGATTATAGACTAACGGTTGAAGGTCTAGACAAGACTAATGCGATGCGGCAAATAATCCATTAAGGGAGAGATAAAATGGATAGGAATCCATGGGCTCCATGACCATAACCTCACATATCGTCTTAAATTATGTTAGTGCAAAAGGTTCGTCCTTGAAGGATTTACCGTAAGCATTTAACTAGGTTATTATTCCCTATCTACTAATTATGATGACCCTGGTAGGATTAATCCCAATTCGTAAAATCATCTTAACTAGGCATGAAATGCCATAGTGTCATCTTTAAAGAGGGAAACTAGCATAAGGAGTTAATTTAAAAAAAAAAATAATACTATATTTTTAGAGTCGCCTTGAAATAAAAGGAAAGGTATCATATGCCGTAAATATTATTATGCTACTTTTATATATAGTTTAGACCTTTTTGTGAAGAATTATACCTAGGAAACCCTCGAAGATTTATGAGGTAAATCTTTATGTTTAGGAGAAATAAATGTAGAGCTTTATTTCTTTACCTTCCACAAGAAAATCGAAATACTGAGTACATGTGCACTAAAGAAACTCTTTTACTACTAGTTCGGTAAATGGCCGAGTGGGGGTTTCCTTAAAGGGAACCAACCTTCAACTAATTAAAACATGGAGTGACTAGTCATGCCCGACACTTGGCGGACCTCCCAAGGAAAACTACATCACTGAAAGTTTATTTAATGCATGATCGCATACCATTTTGGGGGGAAACTTTGGTGCAAAGGAAGCTGCCTCTGCATACATGGTGGGCGAATAATAAACTCTGCATAAAATCGGTATGGGGAAAATCTGCCATAGAAGGGGGGTCGACGACGGAAGTAAGATTGGGGATCAATCATTACAGGACTGTAAGTGACCTTTCTGTATTTTTTTGTTTTGTTGTGCTCATAACCTGAAGAGATAGGATATCTCTGTGTAGTTGCAACCTACCGTGAGCGTTTTTTTCTTTTTCTTTTTGAATCTGCAAACCTTACAGAGATGGAATATCTCAGCATAGCCTCTGTATGAGTAGAGTAGCGGCAACTGAGGATGTGTATAACATTTTGTTTTATTCTGGTATTTTACCTTGTTGAACTTACATCCACGAGTTGATTGTAGAAGCCACTCTCTGCATTAGATCCAATATTTTTTTATATCTATTGATGGTTTTGTCTTGGATCGCGTTAGGCGAACTTTGCATTTTTGTATGTATTGTTGATAAATGTATGGCGAGCTTCGTCTCAGATCACTCTATGAAATCATAGAGTACCTATCTATTGCTATGCGGGGGTCCAAGTCTTATATGTTTTTTTTTACTTATGTCTATTTTAAGTATGCGATCTCAGCAATGCGATCGTTTGTGTTAGTCGATTTTCTTTGTTGTTACTTTTTTTTTTAGTAATGTGATCTCAGCGATCTGATCGACTGAGTCAATCGGCGTTGATTGCTGTATATAATTTTCTATATAATATAATCTCAACAATCTAATCAATTGTGTTAAACGGCTTACTGGTAAGTGGATACCGATCCAAAGGACGTCTCTGTGCTTTTGTAAAAGACTGCCATCGTAGATCTTGTGAGGACTCCTTTCACCTTCTTGTCGGATAGATACAGGTCTGTAGCGACTGTTTCTTTTGAATATCTCTGCCCTTTCGGTTTTGTTTTTTTTGTTTTTTTTTGCTTTGATGTCTGCATAAAACAAAGTTAACACCGCGTAGCTAGGAGACTGCGCAGGAGATTAATTAATGAGGTTAATCATATTTTTTAGGCTAAATAATATTCCCCAGATCTGATTACTAAGACAAAACTCAATGTTGTATCTGGTGATCTCTTTAGTGAACTCTGAGTTTAAACACATGATCATCGGCGTACTATCATCCATCACGGATTCATGATTGGGAAAAAAAACCTTTGCCCGGCTGGGTTAACTGTATGATTGTATTAGTTCTTTTGCTGACTTCATGTATTAGGATACTAGTGAGGAAGAGGATGGCTTGATAAAGCATATCCCCAACCTTGACTCCAGTGGGTGTTGTTGCTTACAGTATCCATGCCCTTTTTTTTTTAAAACCGTCTGCATGTTTTCCTCCTCCACGGATGGCTTCCATCCGCTGGCTCTGTCCATTATTTTGTTTCTGATTTTACCGTTATAGTTTGTTGATGGGTAGAGTGGGTATGGGATGGCTCTCTAAGCCCGATCCCCAAAATATCTCAGTTATTCAAACCTATTTTTAATATTTTTCGGGTGCTGGTACAACTCGGTATAGAGTGCAGGAAGGACAACGATCCTTTTTTTCTTCTGCGTTTGCATGTGTTAGTGGTCAGAGCAGAGCTTGGAAAGGGATGGCTCAACTATGAGCCTGATCTCACCCTTTTTCATTTAATGCGTTGGATAGTAATTTTTCCTGTAGAGGTAATCCGATCTCTGTCTTTCATATGTTTCATTATATGCGTTGGACAGTAAATTTTCCTGTAGAGATAATATGAGGGATAGTTCTTATTTGTCGGCTTTTCGTATAGAACTAGTTGTAGAGGGCGATTGTCCTACAAATGCGATCATACATACATTTATTTATTTCCAAAAAACATAGTGACCCCAGCTAGGGTAATGCGGCGTTAGAATGGTTGATCCCTGTTCTGTTCTTGTATATATTTTCTTGGCCATCGTGTTCTGAGGGACGGGATAGCCAAATGGCTTGATTCCTGTATAATGTTTTCATTATTTAATAATGTTGGGATACATAGTTAATTATTTCCAGAGATCATAATGTTGTAGCATAGACCTTCGTTGGAAGAAGGTTTGGGCTTGGACGTTATAGATTCTCTATATATAGGAAGTTTCTTTTGATAAAGATGTTTACTTATCTCAAAAGGTATTTTGGGAGAATCCAAAACGTTTTGTCTTTAATTATGTATAGGCCCCAAAATGAAAGGTTACCGCTGGATCGAATATTAAATACTCTTAATATGGGGAAAGGCATAGTCCTAGCATCTCGTTAAATCGGATAAGTATTTCTTCTAGAGTGAATTGTTGTTTTGTCAAAATGTTAATGGTTTATATTCGTCCTAAATTGCCTTGTGAATTAAATTCATGTAGATGTGTAAATATTATGAAATATTATACGTAACATTAACATGTGGAAGCATACATATGGTGGGGTTAACATTTTATCTTGCAGATAATGAGCATGATTCCTTTCATGGAAGATGTGTGTGTTTCTTATAATAGTGCTAGTTACAGATTATTGAGGCTCTCTTGTGAGAGGCTCGAGAAAGAGAAAGTAAATTGTAAACATCTTGTGGAAAGGTGTACCCTTCTTTTTGATAAATAATACATGACAACTGCTTCCGTGGACGTAGCCCAAAGGTTGGGTGAACCACCTATATTTTTTGTCTCTTGTGTTGCAATTGGCGTGATTACGAAACTTGTACATTCATATCTCATGTTTGCAATTGATGTGATGATCTTATGTATGATTGTGGTAGTGGTGTATAAATGATGCTTTGTCAAGTAAATCTTTGGTTATACATGTTGCTTATATGACTTATGTGTGATTGTGATAGTTGTAGGATAAAGGTTTGGTTGTCAAGTTAATTCTTGGTTATGCATGAGGTGCATAGGATGATTATATAAACGCATTCAAAAGTTTTGTCAAGTACGAAAGTTCCCCATAAATGGATAAGAAGTTCACGAAGAGGTCCAACGAAAAATAGTAAGAATTAAATTATCAGCAGTTGTTTAAATGGGTGAAAGTCTTAAATTTTACCAAATTTACTAACTCGCTTTTATTTGGAGATGTTACATATGGTATCAGAGCTGAGGTTTCAGCACTCGGGCCAATAGGGGCTCAACATAAGGTAAAGAAGTATGTAGGTTTTTGAAACTAACAAACAAATTGTTGTTTTGAATGCCAGGAACAAATGGACGAGAGTACATTATCCGATTTCAAAATATGGCATTCCATTACTCGTCGGATTAAACTGTAAGTATAGAAATTATACTTCATTTTTTTCTTGTATTTTGCACTAGGTTGCATGCTGAAGAAAAGAAAGTTTATTGGATTGTATGACATTGTATTAGTCTTGTATGGTGGAATAAATGCATAGAAAAAGTCCTTCTCATGTTGAAATATTAAAGTTATAGTTATGAATTAAAGGAATTCACTTTAATTGGTTTAAATTGAACATTCTAATGGTACTTGTGTAGGGTGACTGCATGTATTCGGTCATGAGTGATAGACATGGACTTGATTTTCAAAGCCTTGTTTAAGGGTCACTAGTACTTCTAATTCTCCATACTAATCTTCTAATTGTTCAATACTAATCATAGGTGAATGATTAAAATGTGCTTTGATGATGATGATTAATTGATTAGAGTATATGTTGAATGATCTTTCATTATTAAAAATTCGTCATTTTGTTTGATTGTAGTATGATGGCTCTTCGATTTTCCATATATATAAGCTAGTCTTCTAAAATTCAATGCTAACCTCGAGTAAATGATTAAAGTGTGTCCTGATGGTGTTGATGGTCATCTTATCCTACCTGCAAAAACAAAAGTCTATGTCTCAACCCATAAACTTGATCAGTTTAAGATGCAAACATGCTTCAAAGAGAAAGTTGCCTACCTTAACTACTTTCTTTAGTCACCATTGTGTTACACATGATATAAAAATCATAAAGGGAGTTTAAGTAATTCTCCTAATACTTTAACAAGGAGGCGTAACATAAACTCATTTGGATGATTCTAGTGTTGTCATATAGATCATCCTAAGTATAAAAGGCTTGATATAATAGGTCAAGTAGCATAAATGAGTATCATGACTAAACTGAATTCTACTAAAATACATAGGGAAGGGATTAGATAGAAATCTACATGAACTAATTATGCTTAGATAATTATAACATAGCGACATGATCTCAAGGAATTTTGGGGTGATGTAAATTTTGCTTTAAAAAAAAAATAAAAATGAGCCTTGTTTTGAATTATTATCATAAAGGTCAAACTTAGGATATCGTCCATGATTTATGAATGATTGTCTAACAAATAAAGGTAAAGGACAATCATAAGACATCGATCATGTGATACTAGAAGAACAAGGATTTATTAAATATACTTGTTGAGCTTTGTTACCATCATTTGACCAAAGATGGACATTTGTGGAGGTTCGCATATTTTGATTTGGACATAGTTACAATGAATGTTATGTTAGGGTACTTTTGTTAACCCATATAAATTTTATTAATTTAAGGTGATTAGGGATATGCTTATTTGATATAGAATAAGCAGTGTAAAGACCATTGAGTAGAGAAAGTTTTGTAAAATGTTAGTACAGTCAAATAACAAAAGAGGCATGCTGATTTGGGATTTTCATTAGGTCTAAGGTAAGCATGAGTCGCAATTAAGTTTGGCTTATATATTAGTGAGGTTTAGATGACGTTCGAATGGAAGATTAACCTATCTGTTACTGGATAAACGACAAGGAATTTTTTTTTCGTTATAGCCCTTCTGTTTTTGTATATATAATGCATATGGTATAATTTTATATTCCAGTGATATCTACTATGGATGTTGGGATACTCTGAGTGGTTGTTATAAAGGCTATATGATGGAAACTTATAAGAAAGAAGCATACCTTATATGCATAGATACCTTGACAACCTACTTCTTTTCTTTTTCCTATTGTATATGAATTTCATGAGATATTGAGTGTAATACTAATATGTGTTAATACAATTAAATTTGCACCTTTGCATATGAGAATCATACTATAAAGATATATGTGGCCACCCTCATGAATGTATGTGATTATCTTTATGAAAGTATGTTTGAAATAATGGGTGGTATGATATAACTAAAATAGGAATGGTGTTTAAAAAGGTGAAAGCTAAAATCCGAGGTAAAGTAAGCATAATATCCATGGATCATTATAGGAAGAATGTTATGTTGTGTTCAAGGAATTATGTATTAATCTAGTTATGCTTAGAAGAAAAGAATGCTTATTACAGATGATCAAGTATGGATATTGTAGTATGAAGGATGAATTTCTTACTTACAATATTGAATTTTGTTATATAAAGTGTTACTAACAGATGAACTTGGAAGATGGTCAAAATTCTGTGGAGCTTGTGGAAAGACAAGAGCATAAATATTATGCATGTTAAAATGAGGGGCTGAGGATTTAGGATCCTCATCAAAACTGTTATTGATTTCTTTTAATTTTGATAATTATTGTTGAATAAAGAACTAGACCCAAATGGGTCAGAGAAATCGTATGGTTATAAAAGGGTAAATTCGTAAGAGATTTTCCCAAACTCAAGCGAGGAGGCTTGTGGGAGAATAAATTTCGGGACTCAAGCGAGAAGGCTTGAGGGGAATTGTGTAAAGAGTATTGTAATGGCATTGGAATACTCCCTAAAATCAGGGATTGAACAGCCACTAGGATTCTCGAAGAATCGGCTGCCTGTAAGACCTAGGAAAGCTATAAGAAAATGTATATGTGGGAGGCAGGACGTTGCTTAGTATACAAAAAAAGAAATGTTTGCTGCGTGAGCACTAAGGTGTTAGGCAAAACATGAAAGAAATGTTTGCTGTGTCAGCACTAAGGTGTTAGGAAAAACAGGAAAGAAATGTTTGCTGCGTGAGCACTAAGGTGTTAGGCAAAACATAAAAGAAATGTTTGCTGCGTGAGCACTAAGGTGTTAGGAAAAACATGAAAGAAATGTTTGCTGCGTGAGCACTAAGGTGTTAGGAAAAACAGGAAAGAAATGTTTGCTGCGTGAGCACTAAGGTGTTAGGCAAAACATGAGAGAAATGTTGCTGCGGGAGCACTAAGGTGTTAGGCAAGACATGAGAGAAAGGATTGCTGCATGAGCACTAAGGTGTTAGGCAAGAACTTCCTGGATCAAGTGAATGCCGTTTGTTGATTTAGTCAAACAGGATACAATCATGGAGCGCTAGATTTATTCCATATATTGCAAGTGATATGTACAGTAAAGACCTCATGATTTATGTTTCTGAGTTTGATTATGAAGTTGATGATAAAGTTTTTATTATTATTTTTCGTGTTCCTCGAAACCCGGTTTTGTAGTCGAAAATTCAGGTGTGATCCATAACGACTTGCGAGAAATTCTTGAAAGGCCAGAAAAGGTTCAAAATAGAGATGACGAAGCAAGCGAACTGCTAAAAAGTATGAACACCGAGGACGGTGTTATTTTTAAGGGGAGGAGGATGTAATATCCCTTCTTATATCCCTATTAGAATTGTAAATGTATATTGTGAACTATGTATGAGGCCCTGGTGAGGAGCTCAAGGCCAAGGCCCCACCAGTAGGCCTTGTTGGTTTTTTTACTTATGCTCAAATAAATAAATGGTTGATTATAGACTAACGGTTGAAGGTCTAGAAAAGACTAATGCGATGCGGCAAATAATCCATTAAGGGAGAGATAAAATGGATAGGAATCCATGGGCTCCATGACCATAACCTCACATATCGTCTTAAATTATGTTAGTGCAAAAGGTTCGTCCTTGAAGGATTTACCGTAAGCATTTAACTAGGTTAGTATTCCCTATCTACTAATTATGATGACCCTGGTAGGATTAATCCCAATTCGTAAAATCATCTTAACTAGGGATGAAATGCCATAGTGTCATCTTTAAAGAGGGAAACTAGCATAAGGAGTTAATTTAAAAAAAAAAAATACTATATTTTTAGAGTCGCCTTGAAATAAAAGGAAAGGTATCATATGCCGTAAATATTATTATGCTACTTTTATATATAGTTTAGACCTTTTTGTGAAGAATTATACCTAGGAAACCATCGAAGATTTATGAGGTAAATCTTTATGTTTAGGAGAAATAAATGTAGAGATTTATTTCTTTACCTTCCACAAGAAAATCGAAATACTGAGTACATGTGCACTAAAGAAACTCTTTTACTACTAGTTCGGGAAATGGCCGAGTGGGGGTTTCCTTAAAGGGAACCAAACTTCAACTAATTAAAACGTGGAGTGACTAGTCATGCCCGACACTTGGCGGACCTCCCAAGGAAAACTACATCACTAAAAGTTTATTTAATGCATGGTCGCATACCATTTTGGGGGGAAACTTTGGTGCGAAGGAAGCTGCCTCTGCATACATGGTGGGCGAATAATAAACTTTGCATAAAATCAGTATGGGGAAAATTTGCCATCGAAGGGGGATCGACGACGGAAGTAAGATTGGGGATCAATCATTACGGGACTGTAAGTGACCTTTCTGTATTTTTTTGTTTTGTTGTGCTCATAACCTGAAGAGATAGGATATCTCTGTGTAGTTGCAACCTACCGTGAGCGTTTTTTTTCTTTTTCTTTTTGAATCTGCAAACCTTACAGAGATGGAATATCTCAGCATAGCCTCTATATGAGTAGAGTAGCAGCAACTGAGGATGTGTATAACATTTTGTTTTATTCTGGTATTTTACCCTGTTGAACTTACATCCATGAGTTGATTGTAGAAGCCACTCTTTGCATCATATCCAATATATTTTTTATATCTATTGATGGTTCTGTCTTGGATCGCGTTAGGTGAACTTTGCATTTTTGTATGTATTGTTGATAAATGTATGGCGAGCTTCGTCTCAGATCACTCTATGAAATCATAGAGTACCTATCTATTGCTATGCGGGGGTCCAAGTCTTATATGTTTTTTTTTTACTTATGTCTATTTTAAGTATGCGATCTCAGCAATGCGATCGTTTGTGTTAGTCGATTTTCTTTGTTGTTGCTTTTTTTTTTAGTAATGTGATCTCAGCGATCTGATTGACTGAGTCAATCGGCGTTGATTGCTGTATATAATTTTCTATATAATATAATCTCAACAATCTAATCGATTGTGTTAAACGGCTTACTGGTAAGTGGATGCCGATCCAAAGGACGTCTCTGTGCTTTTGTAAAAGACTGCCATCGTAGATCTTGTGAGTACTCCTTTCACCTTCTTGTCGGATAGATACAGGTCTGTAGCGACTGTTTCTTTTGAATATCTTTGCCCTTTCGGTTTTTTTTTTTTTTTTTTTTTTTTGCTTTGATCTCTGCATAAAACAGAGTTAACACCACGTAGCTACGAGACTGCACAGGAGATTAATTAATGAGGTTAATCATATTTTTTCGGCTAAATAATCTTCCCCAGATCTGATTACTAAGACAAAACTCAATGTTGTATCTGGTGATCTCTTTAGTGAACTCTGAGTTTAAACACATGATCATCGGCGTACTATCATCCATCATGGATTTATGATTGGGAAAAAAATCCTTTGCCCAGCTGGGTTAACTGTTTGATTGTATTAGTTCTTTTGCTGACTTCATGTATTAGGATACTAGTGAGGAAGAGGATGGCTTGATAAAGCATATCCCCAACCTTGACTCCAATGGGTGCTGTTGCTTATAGTATCCATGCCCTTTTTTTTTAAAACCGTCTGCATGTTTTCCTCCTCCACGGACGGCTTCCATCCGCTGGCTCTGTCCATTATTTTGTTTCTACTTTTCCC
This sequence comes from Larix kaempferi, assembly GCA_027924585.1. NCBI lineage: Eukaryota > Viridiplantae > Streptophyta > Pinopsida > Pinales > Pinaceae > Larix > Larix kaempferi. The sequence goes on from BSBM01001023.1 coordinate 5,922,329, forward strand.
GTTATAGTTTGTTGATGGGTAGAGTGGGTATGGGCTGGCTCTCTGAGCCCAATCCCCAAAATATCTCAGTTATTCAAACCTATTTTGAATATTTTTTGGGTGCTGGTACAACTCGGTATAGAGTGCAGGAAGGACAACGATCCTTTTTTTCTTCTGCGTTTGCATGTGTTAGTTGTCACAGCAGAGCTTGGAAAGGGATGGCTCAACTATGAGCTTGATCTCACCCTTTTTCATTTAATGCGTTGGACAGTAATTTTTCCTGTAGAGGTAATCCGATCTCTGTCTTTCATATGTTTCATTATATGCGTTGGACAGTAAATTTTCCTGTAGAGATAATATGAGGGATAGTTCTTATTTGTCAGCTTTTCATATAGAACTGGTTGTAGAGGGCGATTGTCCTACAAATGCGATCATACATACTTTTATTTATTGCCAAAAAACGTAGTGACCCCAGCTAGGGTAATGCGGCGTTGGAATGGTTGATCCCTGTTCTGTTCTTGTATATATTTTCTTGGCCATCGTGTTCTGAGGGACGGGATAGCCAAATGGCTTGATTCCTGTATAATGTTTTCATTATTTAATAATGTTGGGATACATAGTTAATTATTTCCAGAGATCGTAATGTTGTAGCATAGACCTTCGTTGGAAGAAGGTTTGGGCTTGGACGTTATAGATTCTCTATATATAGGAAGTTTCTTTTGATAAAGATGTTTACTTATCTCAAAAGGTATTTTGGGAGAATCCAAGACATTTTGTCTTTAATTATGTATAGGCCCCAAAATGAAAGGTTACCGCTGGATCGAATATTAAATACTCTTAATATGGGGAAAGGCATAGTCCTAGCATCTCGTTAAATCGGATAAGTATTTCTTCTAGAGTGAATTGTTCTTTTGTCAAAATGTTAATGGTTTATATTCGTCCTAAGTTCCCTTGTGAATTAAATTCATGTCGATGTGTAAATATTATGAAATATTATACGTAACATTAACATGTGGAAGCATACATATGGTGGGGTTAACATTTTATCTTGCAGATAATGAGCATGATTCCTTTCATGGAAGATGTGTGTGTTTCTTATAACAGTGCTAGTTACAGATTATTGAGGCTCTCTTGTGAGAGGCTCGAGAAAGAGAAAGTAAATTGTAAACATCTTGTGGAAAGGTGTACCCTTCTTTTTGATAAATAATACATGACAACTGCTTCCGTGGACGTAGCCCAAAGGTTGGGTGAACCACCTATATTTTTTGTCTCTTGTGTTTCAATTGGCGTGATTACAAAACTTGTACATTCATATCTCATGTTTGCAATTGATGTGATGATCTTATGTATGATTGTGGTAGTGGTGTATAAATGATGCTTTGTCAAGTAAATCTTTGGTTATACATGTTGCTTATATGACTTATGTGTGATTGTGATAGTTGTAGGATAAAGGTTTGGTTGTCAAGTTAATTCTTGGTTATGCATGAGGTGCATAGGATGATTCTATAAATGCATTCAAAATTTTTGTCAAGTATGAAAGTTCCCCATAAATGGATAATAAGTTCACGAAGAGGTCCAATGAAAAATAGTAAGAATTAAATTATCAGCAGTTGTTTAAATGGGTGAAAGTCTTAAATTTTACCAAATTTACTAACTCGTTTTTATTTGGAGATGTTACATGGCTCCAACTAGGACAAGTGCTCTGCTGAAAAGAGAGCTTGAGAACCTCAGAATATTTGTTCCTCAAACTCTACTACTCATATCCTCGATCCAGCGCTCTGTCACTACAACTGCTACCAGCATATCACCTGTTATCTACAAAATGGCCAGAGCTATACCAAACTCATAGACTGGATGTTAGAACAACGCATGCATATATATATAAATCTCAAAAAATAATCAACAATACTGAAACTAAAATGTATGAAATATAAAAGCAGAAAATAAAACTAATTTACTAACATAATTTAAATTTTATTGTGCAGGAAAAGAAAATGACAGTTACTCGGCTAAACTAGGAGCTTCAAAGGATCTTTGAAAAGGAAAAAATGTGCAAGAATCAATGGCTGAAAAGACTAACTATTGCCCAAGTAGGCTTATTCAGACTCCTACCTACTCTAACCTACCTAGGAAAGCAAGAACTAGGTATCTAGTCATAGATCCAATGCAACCATTCATTAAATTGATTAATGATTCTTTCTTGATGTTCTTTAACAAAACAAGTCAGGATTAGGTTAAAACTTAGCGAATTTAAAATTCAAACATTTCTGACTTGTTGAAAATTCAAGAAGGTATTGGAATGGTGCAAAACGAAAACATGCAAAGGGGAAGTTCGATTGATGTAAACATCCTCCATCATAATATTAATCGGATAATAAAAGGTATGTAAGTTATTTTTCAAAATGCATGGAAGGAATAGATGTGATAAAAAATTGAACTCCCCTTGTTTCAAACTACTTTCCTCATCTACATGACCAGGACACTCAATTCTGACTACTCCAGGAATGATGCATAAACCAAGTAGGGATGAATTGTGAAATAGAATTAATATCGATACTAGCCCCACTTGTTGTTTGACAATGGAGAAACGATAAAATTGACCTTTATATACCCCTTCCAGCCACCAAGAAGAAGGACTAATAAATTGAAGAATTTTACCAGAAAACAAACTCTAAGAAGATTCGAAAAGATGGTATGGGAGGGTCGATTGAAAATTGATTGACCTTGAACTTTTCCAAAAAGGAAAGAAATTATTGCGAGCACCCAACCCCAAAAATTGAAATAAACAATCCTGATTAGAAATTGAATTAGAAAAAATATATATATTGGATGAGTTAAGTGAAAGATTGTATCTGAGCTTCCCATAAACATTAAGATATTGGTTTGAGGATTCTATTAAGGAAATCTCTCAATTAACTTGATTCACTAAACCATCCTCATCATGAGATTTCTCTTTAATTGATTTATCATTAATTTCACATGATGACGATCTATTAGGGATTGCATCAACAACCATTTGATCATTATCATAAGTTTGATCTCTTAAAATTCAATGATCAGATGAATTTGTTTCAGGAGAAATTTGGTTATTGTCCCTATTTTCTTCTTCTTCAATATCATGATCAGAAATGTCATTAATTACATAAGGATTGTGGAAAGGAATCTCAAGAATATTTTCAAAGTATTCACTAATGGAAGATTCAACCATGGATGCTTCCTAATGGAAATTATTTGAATTATCCTCTTCATCTGAGACTTATTTAGGTAATGATGACAAGATTCTCATAAGTTCTCCTCTTATATATATATTAATGCAATTGTCCTGAGGCGTTAAAACTAGCTCAATGTCATGCATGACCTTCTTGCAAGACTCAATTGGCTCAGGAGAAGAGAAATCAATTTGATAAGGACAATCATTAATTAATTCATTGTTGGTATCTTGATTATCTTCATCAAGTTGATCTTCATCAAGACACTCATTGTCTGACTGTTCTTCTATAGGCTCACTAGTGTTTTCTCCCCACTTATTTATTAATAAATCCGTGAACATATCATACCTAGTGATGGATCACGGGGCTAAATTATCGAACCATAGACGGGCATCCCCTTCTAGGGAAGCAACAAGGGACCGCATATAAACATCCTCACCATCAACACCTAGAAATTCCATATGGTCCCGGAGGGCATCCAAATGACTTTCAACAGATGTTCCATTATTTCCATCAAAATGAGGCAACCCCCTAATGTATCCATTTGGCATAAGATGAGGTGACCCATATATTTATGAAAAATCAAGAGGAGATGGCTTGAGTTTCCTAAAGGTTCTTGTTACTTGAGTTGGGCGAGAATCATTTACCAAAAGCCTCGGCTGAGTTGGATATCTTCTAATTGGTTCGCTTGTGATATTTGAGGAGAAATTATCAGATGGATGAGGAAAATATAGGGTATCATAAAAGTCTTGATATGGAGGTTCATACCCATAATTATTTTGATAATTATCATCATACCTTTCATTAATCTCTATTATAATTTTTAATTTTTGCTTAAGATCTTGAAGAAGATCCTGGTCCATTATGAATTGTTAAGATTCTTGGTGGTGTGTATACATGGGTTCGCTTCCCAGCCGAGTCACGATTAAAGATTTTAAGATTTATATGTTGGATGTGTTCCTCAGTAGAGTCGCAGGGTGGTGTCGCCAGGTGAACCACACAAGTAATTCACCGAAATGAAATATGTTGTAGGAGAGGCGAGATGAGTGATTAAGATGGTGATTGAGATAATTATAGAATTTGGATTGCAATCACTAAGGAAAAATAAAGGATGTGATAAGATATGGATTAACGCACAGACACTCGCAAACACCGAAGGTAAGTCTCTACCTCCTCGGCAATGACGCCAAAATGTTATCACCAATCTTGTAGTCACCCTTAAAGGTGGATCCAAGGTGGATGGTAGAGGGGACAAGCAGCTAAAGTGGTGAACCGAGAGGGACTTGGTTCCTAGATGGATGGTTTTCATGCCAACCAAAGCACTCTTTGCTTTAGCTATCAAATCCAAGAGAGCAAGGGGGAGACCCAGATCTACTCCCGATAGGAGAGATCAACCCAATAACCTGATCAAATCAATCTAATGAAGTACACAAGGTGATAGGTATGGAAACCTTGAATTAAGGAGTTAGGATCAGTGTGGAGGTTAAGGAAAGGTGTGATGTGACAAGGAAATACAACACATAGTGATTCTAAGATTAAGAATGATTCTAGGATTCACAGCTAGTTTCAAATGGTCAAAATCAACTTCCTTGCGAAACGTGACCCTTAAAATAGGAAAAGTGTCCCAAATTAGAGATCTGACAGTTTAGGATTTCTAGCTATGCTTGATAGAAGGATATGACAATATCTAGGAGTGAAAGCAACTAGACAAACATTAACCCAAGGGGAAAATAAACAACCCCACAAAGTCGAATGGGCTTGGAGTATATGAGTGCCTCGTGAAATGGGCCAAATGGAGATGGATGTCCACCAAAATACAGATCAGGGTTGTCAAGGCGTAAAGAAAGGTGGGTTTCAAAGATCAAGCTCATCCAATTGTTAGACCTCAGTAGATATGAGATCTAAAGTACATCACCAAGTGACCCAAGTGGGGCACAACCCTCAAAATGAGGAATGGGGCCCATAAGGTGAAAATCAGCAAGATGAAGCACTAGGGGTAGGTTATCAGGTGAGGAGAGTTCAAATAAAGTGGGATCTCACCTACCAATGTCTTATAGCCTAGAAAACTCACGTAGACAAGGAGTGCAACCTCACTTGGAGAGGTTAATGTGCCTTGGGAAAGGGGTCAAATGAAGGCCAATCCACACCAAACTATAGATCCAAATCGTCGTGGATGCTATAGAGGTGGGTTTTCAATATCTTACCCAAAATCAAGCTAGATCTAAGTAGATCTGAGAAAATGTAAAATGAGGGTTTTAACTTATGAGGGTTTTATCATTTAATTCTTGTGCCAATGGATTGGAACCAAGAAATGAAGAACAAACCTATGGATCTTACTTGGATAACCTTGCAGATGCCTTGATGATGATGATCTATGCAAACCCGATCAATTTGAAGCGATTTGAAGTAGTTTGCTATGAAATTGATTTTCCCAAGGAAGCCAATGCACCCTCCCTCCTGCACAATAAACGTCAACAATATCATATTTATTGCATCAAGAGATAAAGACTAATGCCTCAAAAGAAATAACAAAAATATAGCATAGATCACAAAGTTACTAATGATAACCCCCTGATACAAGTGAATGCCAAGCCAAGCGAGTTGAGGAAGCCCTGCAAGTACGCCCAAGATGAATTCGCCCTCTTGTAGACAACACAAAGTTTTCACAAAATAGATCTTCCAACCAATACCCAAATTCTAGGATGCAATAGACTTTACAATCACCATCGAAGAACACCAGATTCAAAGGATACCACAAGAATTTCCATAGAAATGTTTTTCAATAGCAAGATTCCAAGAGCCAAAGACCCCTTTACAATGAGAAGCTCTCTCCTTTAAATAGGAAGGGGAGGCATCAAAATCCTAACCACTTTTTGAATGAGTGGCTAAGATTAAAAGATAAAATGATCTAATCAATGGTTGAAATTATCTCAACAATACAATACATGTCTCACTAATAAAATAATACATCAATGGACCAAATCACCCTAGGAGAGGGGGTCCCACCAAAAGTGAATGATAAAACATAGGATTTAGCTCATGGTGGCTCTAAGGGGTAATTTATAACACCCTTGGTAAATCCCCATAGCACAATAATATAAAATAATCCATCTAGACACCAAATCGTGCCTCTTTGGGAAAGTAGTGAGCCTTAGGAAGCTCCAAAAAGCAACATAAAGTGCCGGAAGTGATGGGTGTGGGTCCCACTAGAAGCTGAAACTACTGGAGAAAGTGCGGAAGAAATACCACTCATCATCAAATGTCATCCATGCCATAAACGTGCCTCACTATCCCAAATCAAATCCCTCAGTAGCCATTTTTACCATTTCTGGAATGCCTTGGGAATTGCTAAACTGCCCAAACTGCCTCCTGGAGTGCCTGCACTGTCAAGGTAAGGCCACCAGGCTCTCTGGGAGGAGGGTAATATGGTAATAACAAGTGGCTAGACCACCCCCTCCATGCACATCTCCCTAGGTGAAACAAACAAATCGCTTCTTTACTCTGACAGGGCCTCTGATAGGCCAAAACCGCACTAGGATAGCCAACTGAGGCTAAAAATCACTGTAACTACCCGGAACTGAAAACATACTATCCCATTGGACTCAAAAGTTCCAAATCCATCTAAGATGTGTACTCATATACCATATGGATCTCTGGATGATCCTATAATATATCCAATATTCCTAGACATATAAAATAATAATAATCTGTAAATGATCAAATAATACTGAAAACCACAAATCATCATCATAAACCTATATATGCTACATAGAACCATCATGTGCTTGTACATAGACAATACACCATCTATCTACATCATCATAAGGTCTAACCACCTCATGTCCTGTGGTTGACATTGGTCAAACTGGGTTTGACCAAGTGAACATGACCAACATATAACTCAAGCTATCATCAAAATGCTGCAAGGTGTGAAAGGTTAAAGTATGCTTTGCAATCCATTCAAATAGCAATTATGAAAAAAAGCAATCATTACTAGCGATCTAAATCCGAATGTATAAAGTCATTAATTATTACTATTACTCAGACTAGACTTGCAAGACCATACTCACTTCATAGTTGTGATCAATTTGCTAGTGAAGGGTGAAGGCTTTGTACTGCAAAGGCTAGGCTAGAGGGAATGACTTACTAACTTAACATTGTGACACTTTGGAAATGAAAGGGAATACACACCATAGCATATATTGAATTAGCAATAACATAGGGAATGGTGGTGTCTCACAAATGGGTAAGTTGTTCAAAGAGTGTTTATTCACCTTGGCAGATGCTCACAATCCATAATACAAATGAGGCCAGCAATCTTTTTGATATAGAATTTAAGTTCCATTACCTTTTGGGCGTATAGTTTCCATAGCCTTTGATCTATGGGTGTTTATAAACACATTGCATGTATTTACATTTTATATCAGGCTTCTTGCTGCAGGTGTGTTTTTAAGGCACTTGTTTACCTAAGCACTTCCATGTGTGTCTTTAGACATATTGTTTACTTGGGTATTTCATTTCACAATAAATATAACATTTGATATTTCTTTGCTAGTTTCATTTGGCTCTTTACAATAGATATAGCATTTCATTTTCACAATTTTTATTAATGGCAATGTTATTGTTTGACAGACAATCTGCTCAAGCGGACGCAAGCCGGATCTCCCTAACTCAATGTGAGTCTAGAACAAATAGTACAACCTACAAAGCACTTTCCTAGATTTAATTAAGGATCGAGTCACTAGATGTCTTACCTTATACGTGAAGTCCTTTCTCCTGGATGCTGCTCCACACCTTGATGTCGTCAGATCTCAATTGCAAGACCTATCAAGATACCCAGAACAATGCAAACAAGTAAAGAGTATCTATACAATAATAAGTCTAAGTAAATAGTTAAGAAGGTAAACTACACAATACTATCAACACAACAATATTGGTGGAAAGAATTTATATTACTGTAAATATAGGGAAAGTACATAGAAGAATGATTACAACCTAGGCTTAACGTAGCAATCCTTCTCCATCCAACCCAAATGCCATATCCTCCCAAGGAAGTGTGAGTCTCTCAATGGATGAGTTAGAGATCTCTCAATGATTATTTCACCAGCATGTAGACACTATAGACTTCCTCCCTTTGGAGAGGGGTAGAGCTTCACTTACATAGGACTCAAGTGGATAGGGTATGGATAGGATAGGTTGAGATATGGTAGGAGAGAGATAGGGGATCCTCCCAAGATGTTAGGAATTGAGTGCTAGCTCTCCCAAGAGGTCAGGGATAAGGATCCAAGTCAGCAGGCTTCGAGAATGAGCTCGAAGAAGTTATTTTTTCCTATTAACTGACATCGTCTCACCCTGCAAGAGAGAAAGATGCGATGTCACAGGTTGCATGAGTGCAGCCTGCGACGACCTCTCAAAACATGGCATGAATGAAATGGCATCTCTTCCAAGTTAATGACTTAGCCAATCATACTTTAGGGATGTATACACTAAATCTCATGATGGTATGATTTTAGGTGTAACAACTATCTGTTTCAGGTTTAGCCAACAACATCTTTATTGACTAAGGGGAGTTCGAGCTAGTGCCAAACATCGGGACAACCAAGAGGAATGATTTAGGCCTACAATATAACTCACCAAAGGTAGGTTTTGTCACCAACTCAGAGACGAGACACAATAAAGAAGGAAGCTCATCCAATATAGAGGCTACAACGGGGAAAGGTCCTCCATGCCACTAGTCAAGTAGTAAGTCAAGGTAACTAACAAACTGGGTAGGTAATGGATGGATGAAGATAGTGAATAATGAGACCAACACTAGCAAGCCAAAGTATGATGGGAATGATCACCTCTAATCTCCCTAAGGAGGGTAAAACCGATGAGTATAGGTCAAGAACTTCTAGGTCTGAAGAGGGACAAGTATATATAATATAATAGTACAATCAGCCCATATATCTATATGATCACCAGATCATGACACTAAATGCTAAGACATGTCACAAGAATGAATATAAAAGCAAAATAAATACAACACAATAATATACCTACTGAGTCATATACCTGAATGCACAACACCTGAACCATCATCTGTCCTCTAAAACTGTTGCTGTAACTCTAGGAACTACTGACTGCTCTGTAGAAATGGCTAAATATCTACATCGGTCATCTCTCTGAGTGTCCTGAAACTTAGTCATAGGATGGGGAATAAAAAAATGTTGTCCATAATCTGATAGTGATCCATAATAGATACTCATCTATGCATCTCAATGCAAGGGAACTGGATGAAAAGTGTATTGGAATATGAAAAATAAAGTATGGTAGCCAAGCTACTATATATTTGATAACACTACCTTAGGACCTATGACATATGTTGTGGAAAAGTAGAAGTGTAATGAATATAATGCTTAGTCCTTGGATCCATTTGTTTCCCATATAGATTATTTTTATTTATTGATAGTTAAATTCAACAAATATGGTTTTCTACAAAACTCCATTCATTAATTATCCATGTTCTATAAGAATTTATTAACTGACATTAAAAAAATAGAGTGTTAGATGAACTAACACAACTAAAGAAAAAATATTTAATTTTAATATAACATACTAATAGGCATGATGAAATATCGTGTCTTTAATCTAGGTTGATAATATAACTCACATGTTTTCATATTTACAATGAATTCTCAATGGTTGATTGGTTAATATTTATTCTTTTCAATAACAAGTTGATGATGATATGTTGATCTCCTTTGTTAATTTTCCATTTACAAACTTTGTTGATAAAAAAAATCCTTTATATATTTATAATCCCACCTAGGATAAATGAGATAAATTGTTTGGTTGTTAGCAAATATTCACATTGAATTGTTCCCTTAGCCAGCCAAAGATGTGAAATACAAGATAAACAATCTAAGAAATTGGATAGTTAATTTACTCCACCCCTTTTAGGGACTAACCACTAAATAAATTGGTAGTGTCACTAAAATTTACTGTATGGAACCTTTTGGTTATTTATTCCACCAAATCACCCAACTAATGCCAAAAAAAATGAAAACTTATTATGTTAAAAAATAACCAATAGAGGAGGCAATGGTTACATATTTCCAAAGTGATGATGAAAAATTGAATCATAAGAATCTTACCACTTATAATATTCTCTTGCATTATGGAAATAATGATATCATATTTTCCAACTTTTCTAAAATCGTTGCTTGCGATACATATATAAAACTATAACAAAATATAAAAAAATTGAGACCATTGTCCGCAAGCATGTGTGATCCATGATAAACTAATACTTTTATCAAAACAGATTCACAAGTTGAAGACAATTTTATTTTGGTTTCAATTTTGGGATCCTTCTTCTTCTATCGACACTTTTAACTCTTTTGCTTCTCAACTACAACTAAATTGGAAATTAATTGTTACAATTTCTTATTCGAAATGGTTTGAAAGTATTTATTATAGTTATCTTAGCAAAACCATGGACCGCTAATGACATGCAAGTTATGGAATGTGTTGTAAATAACTTCAAGTTCAACTATAACACGACTAAGGATCTTGTAGGAAATAGTCATGGTTTCCTCTATGCTAGATAAAAATATTTAGTGAAAGTAGATAATTGATATGAATTGAATAACATGATATATTACAATAGGCTTTGTTGTGTTATACTTGTATGCATTGAATTCTTATTTGGCATAGTAAGTATTATTATTTACTTTTTTTATTATTTTTGTATTTATGTAAATGTTACATTGATGTCCCTTTAAGGAATGTTTTCTCCTCAAAGCATAATAAAGTGGATTTTCTCTAGTTGAACATGTTTCTTTGACAACATCATCCTTATCTTTGTCTAGATTTAGGGGTTTGAATTGATCCTTCATTTGAGTGTTGAAAAAGTTTGTAAAATATCCATCATACCATGGAATCATTTGACTAGAAGGAGGAATTTCCCACCTAGTTTCACAGGCACCAACTTGAAGGAAGCACCAACTCCCTATACTCTCCAACACCAACTGGAAAGAGGCTACAACCCCGTATTCCTTGCCCTGTCTTGTCACCGAGACATACAAAATAAGATGATTCCTTATTGAACTTCTAACACACGTACACTTATGATCTTCTGATGTTTTTTCTTCTATGAAAACTCTCTGTATGTAGACGATTCATGGTTATTATGTTGCATACAACACTTCACTTCTCATACCACTCAATTCTTCACTTCTTCTGATGGCTCACTTCATGTACTATGTGCTACTTTAGCTGAACCTGCAATTCACGTCAATCTTTTGTTTTGCTTTTGCAAACCTGCACTTAATATTGTGCTTCATTTCATAACTTGTTATGAAATTATGCATTAGTATCCATTGGAACTGTGCACTTATTGAGATGTGTTCATTTAGTTTAAGATCCGTAGTCTTTCAAAAAATCTTTGACATGCTATGGATTATATGATTCGTCCTATCAGTTTAGCACACTTGCCTTAGATCATCATCATCATGATGTGCATAGTGGATTCTACTGTTGCTCTATCATTGCACATCAGATAAAATTTTCTACTTCTCACACTTCACTTCAACATTCATGATTCAGCTAAAAATCAGTGGATTGAAGTTATGTCTCCGCGCTTTTGAATTCCAAACCAACTATGAGTGTCTGCATGATGTTTGCAATATGATCATTCAACCTTCACGCTCTTGTGCATCTCCTACTTTCTGCGCTTTTGACTTTACGCAATCATCACAAATCTACAACATCATTCCATGCACCATCATTCTTCTGCATGTGCGCACTTGGCTCCTCACTAGATCATGTTGTTCTGTACCTCGAGCCCTTGATGCCCGGAATATAAATTTGTATCTTCCACTTAGAATCTCTTTGATATCGCCATAAAGCTTACTTCAAATCTTCAAGTTGATTCTCTATTTATACATGCCCTGCATAGATTGTATGTCCGCAAATTAGTTGTGGCATCTTTTCTTCCTTGCTTTTGCCTCATGTCATGTTTTGCGTCACTGATGTGTCCTTTATTTATGGGTTCTGTGCATACATGGTCCTTGACTTGGTGGGAATTTCACCCTTAGTGTACCATCACTTGTGGGACTTGCACATCTAATGAATTAATTCTTTGATAAGATTTCACATACACGATCTTCAACTTGGTGGCACTTTGACCCTTATGGTACCATCATCAGTGGAACTTGTGCACCGGCTGTGGAATTCAATCATATACTAACTTCAACTGCTACATCGTTTTTGGAACTTGTGCGCATTCCTGCAACTGAAACATTCTTTTGATTAGTGATTACTTGCATGCTTTTAAGACTTGCATAACTGCATAACCATTTCTTGTTGCATACTGCTTGCACACTCCACTTGTCTTTCTTGCACACATGACTAGAATCTCTTTTGGATTGCTTGCGCATTCCTCAACCTTCTGTCATGCCAAATCTATTGCATGTACCTTGAAGGTCTATAACTGGATGGAGTTGTGACCTGCTCGAGTACATGTGCCTTATGTACTTTTACAAATTGGATATTCATGATGTACCCCTAGACACACTTCTTCATACTGGATGCAGTTTCTAGATATACTTTCTCGCACTTGCATCCACACGCTTCACCAACTTTCTTGTGAATATATTTCTTCAATGTGGCTTTTTGTCTTGTCCCAAATTTGGCATTGGGTCACAATTGCCTAAGCAAATTGGCCCTATTCATTAGAGTTTGTCAAATTGATGCCAAAGGTCAAATAATTGCCGAGGAAAATTACTAGTTTCCTACGTTTGGGGTGGAAGCTTTGGGATTTGGAATAATGGGGATAATAAATGATGTTGGAACATTAGGATGGAATAAATATTTAATAAAGGAGATAAATAAATATACACAAGTGAAAATCAAAGTGGCATTTGATCATGAAGACACATGGAGGAAGTGGGGCCCACACAAGCTAGAATCTATGTGCCACATGCCATCCTCTTCTTGCAATTTCGAATCCATGGGAATCCTAATGTTCTTGGGATGAGTTATAAGGTAAATAATACGTGGCATGAGTCAATGAGATCGAAATATAGAGGAATATTAACTCCCATGGAAGAAGACGAGGCAATTTGGAGCTAGTGAGACACTTGGGCTAGATTCCCTAGCTCTATGAAAACAATGATGAAGATACTATGACACCTATGACACAAATCAGACATTAAGGATGAAATACGACATATATTACATGTCAAGGCTAAAAATAGACTCCAAGAGGGCGCTCAAGGGTGTTAGGGCAGCTAAGATGCTTCCACATGTTATTTGGTGGAAGTGGGAGACTAGGAATTGTTGTACAAGTGGCATCCTTTGGAATCTCTTCCAAACTTGAGTTGGCATGAGTCTCTTGGAAGGAATTCGACCCATGGAGGACATTATAACATTATAAATGTAAATAACAAAGAATGAAACTAGCTTTTGATCATTTGTAGAATTTGCAATTGCATTTGTGAAGAGGGAAAGCTAGTGGATGACTAGTTTCTTGCCTTAGCCAATTTTGAGGGTGAAAGATTCCCATCCAAGTTGGAAATTGAAAATGCCATTCAGACCTTTCATTTGGAGCTTTAATGGAGTCTTTATTTGCAGGTGTAATCTATAGGGCAGCTGATGGTTTCTTCTATTGCAGCTTACTCCTTCAACCATTTCCAGTTTTGATGGCATATTCTTGATCCTTGAGGGAGGGCATTTTTGGTGAGATATTGTACTCTTTTGGAGAGCTTATAATGCCCCATTTCTTCTTTAATATGAATTAAATACTCTTTTATTCATCTCCTAAAATTTTCAGGTTGAAATTCGAAGTAGAAATGTGTAAATCTCATTTTTAATGAAAGAACGGTGCCATTTCCCCACTACCTTGTTGTGAATGGATGATTATCTGATACATTTGTGATTAATAGACTTCCATGGATGTATTTTACAAGTTTCATGTAGTATACTTGAGCATTTGAAGTATTCTTACTCAGTTTAATTGCATTGGAAGAAGAAATAGTGTCATTTCCCCAAGGGTCGAATGGGTGATTTTTGCAGCTGAATGGGAGAGGGTTGGAATAGATATAATAATCAATTAATGGTGCACATGAGACCTTAATAACATACTTAATACATTCACTACCTCTGTTTAGAAATTTGAGTGGTTTTGGAGGCATTTGGGAAGCCATTTTCAGTACTTATCCCAGGGGTATTTGAACCCCAAATTACTAGTAAAATTGCATACTTGGTCCAGAATATTAAGAGAGTTTGAAAAGGTATTTTGGTGTCCATATATCATGCCTGAACATCATATTCAATTACTAATATCATTCATACACCTTCCTTGAATCGAAAACTTTAGTTCTTTGTCAAGCTCATTAAAAAATGAAAAAGGAAAGGCAAGGGAAGAATGTTAAAATATCTTTCAATATGATGGCAGCAAGTCAACTATCTCCTTGAACAAAGCACCTATTTTGAGTCTATAAAACAAGTTGGGTTCTAGCATTGGCCTTAGGGTAAACCTGATCTCAGAGTTCCTACTCTTTCGTTTGGTTAGTCTTCCAATCATTTGGAGAATCTTTTAATGTCTCCTACATTGCAGACTTGCGTCGTGGTCCCTTTGTGTTCAAAGTTGCCTAAGTCACTCTTGTGTCATGCTCACTGTTCAAGGATATAACCTGTGTCAACCATTCTGCAATTGCCTTGAACTCATGTGTTGGCCATTCCTTGGTGTCAGTATGTTTCATCATGTGTTTAGTCCTACTCCAAATTAGCTCATACTTGTTTGAGTGTCCCTCATGTTGGATGATGGAGGATGCATTAAGGCCTCCCTTCCAACAGACTTCTTCCCATCGACTTCATCTCATTGTGCTCTGGGAATGAAGTTTAGAGTTTCGGTTAGTACCTTGGGGATTGCAGTCATTAGTGGCAGTTTCCCTCGCTATTGGATAGATGGGAATACATCAATGTCTCATATCCGATGGATTCTTCAAGTGTTTGACGGCAAGACCATCTATTCGCACTTGCTTGAATGTACTAGGTACCTTGGGTTCCATTTTCATTATTGGTGGACACCCTCGCATTTGTTAATGGTATATATCAATGACCGGTAATCAAACGATACCTCCCATGTTCGACATCAACTCATTTATTTGCATGGATAGGTTTGTACATTGGGTTGTTTTTGGATGAAGACCTTGGGATCCTCGATTGCATCACCTCATTTATGTTATCTCCCAAGTTGCGCAAGACTGAGCCACACTCTTTTTGGGCTCTTGATGAGACATAGATCCAGCTTGTTCTCTATGGCTATGTTCTCCAGTTTTGACATAGATCCACCTTGTATTTATGTGGCTATGTTTACACTTATGTTCCTCATGGATCCACACTTGTATTTTAGTGGCCGTGATATATGCATCAGTATATAGATCATTATTGTATCCTCTTGGAGGTCATGTTCCACCATTTAAACATGAATAGTTACCCCAAGGATAAGTTTGTCTGACATTGCCTTTGCTTTCAAGTACTTCATTTGAGACTACGATTCTTGGTTTCTTCGTTCCTCCATGATTCAACTCTTTGTTATTTATAATGTATTTCGGCCATCATTTCCCGCACTCCCTCTAACCTCATACATTAGGGGGCATCTGTTATAGCTTGAAATGACACCTCTCCGTCCATGATGACACTTGCTTCCCTTGGTCGCATGACAACACTTCTTGAGATCAAGTTTCAGTCACACAACAGGATATTTGTGGATGGAGAAGTCATTTGGGACACTAAAAATGGTTGAAATTACCTCATTCTTGACCCATTTGATGTATATGACCCTTAGGAACATTTTTCCAGACCAAACCATCTCTTGAAAATGAGCAGAAAAGCCTGTTTTTGGCCATTTTTTAACATGAGCATGACTCCATTGTTGAAATAGTAGCACTCAAACCCTTCTGAGCGCAACTCCACTGTTAAAATAGTAGCGCTCAATTACATGTGTATGTGACTTTGTCTATTGTAGAGTAGCGTACACCCCTGTTTTGGTCAAAATCTTGAAATTCGAGTAAGTTAAGTTGGTTGGTAAACCTCTTGAGTGGTTATAACTTCTTTTCCTCTTCCTCACTGACTATATAAGGAGGGTAGAAGGGTCATGTGAGGGGACTAAGCCCAATTACAAAGTTATGCTGGAGGAATGGAGACCCTCATCCCCATCTCTTGTGCTTCAGTTTTGGTAAACCCTAGCACAGTTGATGAGAGGCTGGAATCCTTGGAGAATAGAAGCAGGAGACCTTGAATCTAGGTTTCGTGAAGTGCCAAGCTTGAAGGAAGGTATAAATTTATGTACTTGCTTTCATTCATCAATAAAGATCAGACGTTCTTCTCTTTCCAAATATGACCTATTAATGTGTCTTAGATTTGATTACTGTTTGATTATAGTTTTATGTCTCTTTATACTATGGATATCAATCTTATATATGTAGTCAAATGTGTTTGAGAAAGGTATCAAGTTGTTTTGCAGGTCTGGGCATTGTGACACTGAATAGCATTGAAGAGCGAGGGAGGCAAAGCTAGGATCAACCTTCTGAATAAGGTTCCTACATCTCTAAACCCTAATCTCTTCATTTATTTGTTATACTTGCAGAATGCTTGTAATTCTATCTTTATCACCGTAAGTTGGTAGTTTCTCCCCTTAACTATAGGTGCATTTTCCCCACAACAATCCATACTGCCTCACAACTAGCTGAACAGGCTGCAACATACTCTGCCTCAGTTGTACTCAGTGCTATGTAGGACTGCTTCCTGCTAAACCAAGAGATCACACCTGATCCCATACTGAAGCAACACCCAGATGTGCTCTTCCTATCTGCAGCACTGTTTGCCCAATCTGAATCAACATAACCTTGTAGGTTAAACTTTTTGTTCGCTTCATACTTGAGCCCATAATCCACTGTACCCTTCAGGTACCTCAGAACATGCTTTACAGCAACTAGGTGAACACTCCTCGGATCTGTTAGGAACTAACTCAATGTGTTCACAGCAAAGCAAATATCTGGTCTTGTGTTCGTCAGGTACATCAAGGACACAATCATCTGACGATACATAGAGATATCAACTTGCTCAAATGAAGTATCAGATAGAAGCTTTAGGTTCTGGCCTTGCAATCCATCATCCCGAATCTCTTCAGGATATCTACTGTTTACTTCCCTTGACCAAGGAAGATCCCACCTGCATTTTGCCACACCTCCATACCTAGGAAATAATGCACCATTCCCAAATCTTTCATATCGAACTTAGTAGCAAGTTTCCTCTTAGTATCTGCAATCAATCTGTCATCTCCTGTTACAAATAAGTCATCCACGTACGGAAGTAGAATCAGAGGATTTCCTTCCTCAACCTTGTAGTAAAGGTTGGAATCCACTTTACTCTTGGTAAAGCCCAAGCTAGATAGGAAACTATCCATCCTACCATACCAAGTTCTGGGAGCTTGCTTCAAGCCATACAAGGCTTTCTTCAATCTGCACACATATGACTCCCTGTAATGCATTTCAAAACCGAGTGGTTGCTCCACATACTTCCTCTTCAACTACACCATTCAAGAAAGCATTCTTGACATCCATCTGGTGTATTTTCCATTTCATTGTTGCGGCCAAGGCAAGTATTGTTCTGATGGAAGTATACCTGGCTACAGGTGCAAAAGTTTCTTCATAATCTACTCCCTCTTTCTGAGAGAAGCCACGAGCTACGAATCTTGCCTTCTATTTCTCTACACTGCCATCTACAGCATGCTTGATTTTGTAGATCCATTTGGAAGTCACAACAGACTTCTCTTTATGTCTTGGGACAACATCCCAAACATCATTCTTCATTATTGATTGGTATTCCTGAATCATGGCATCCTTCCATTCTCTCTTTTCCATTTCTTCTTCATAACTGGAAGGTTCTTTGTTCATAATGTCATAGAGTAAAGCAACATAGCTGGTATGTGATCTGGTTCTCTTCTTTGCTCTGTGTTCTTCTTCTAGATTGCCAAATCTTTCTGCATCTTGAATGAGCTCTCTAGCCCATGCAGTTTTCCTCTTATGAGAGTTATCCTCACGGGGTGGATCTACAAGTTCTTGCGGATCTTCAAACTCATGAACAACTTCTGGAATTGCTGCAGTCATGGTAGTGTCTTGAAATCTAGTTTCCTTAGGTTCTTCATAAACTTCGATAGGTGCCTTCCTTGATTTGATGAATGTTGAGTTTTCATCAAATGTTACATCCCTGCTAACATCAATCTTCTTGAACCCTGGAAAGTATATTCTGTAAGCCTTCGAGCTTTCACTGTAACCCACAAAGATACACTTCTTTCCTGAAGGATCTAGTTTAGTCCTCTTTTCCTTTGGGACATGAGTGTATACTGGACAACCAAATATTCTGAGATGGCTGACTTCAAGTTTCTTACCAGAAAAGACCTCTTCCAGTGTGTTGTTGTCAAATATCTTGTGGGGTGTTCTGTTCTGCACATATACAGTTGTTCTAGCTGCTTCTGCCCATAGATGCATAGGTAGATCCTGGTCATGTAGCATTGCCCTTGCTGCTTCCATGATTGTTCTGTTCTTCCTTTCTGCAACTCCATTCTGTTGAGGATTATAAGGAGCAGTCAACTCTCTCTTAATCCCTGAATCACTGCAAAGCTTCTTGAAGTCACCTGAGGTGAATTCTCCACCATTGTCGGATCTGAATGTGTTGATCTTCTTGTTAGTTTGATTCTCCATCAAGGTTTTGAATTCCTTGAACTTATCAAACACCTCATCTTTGTTCTTCAAGAAGTATACCCAAGTCTTCCTGGAGAAGTCATCAATAAATGAGACATAGTAAACATACCCACTTAGAGAACTGGATGACATAGGACCACATACATCTAAGTGGATGATTTTCAGGATATTCTTTGCCTTGCTTTCACTGATTGGGAAAGTCTTCTTAATGTTCTTACCTTTTGCACATCCTTTGCAAACACCTTCATTTTTGGTCTTGATTTCAAGAAGACCCTCTACAGCCTTGCTTGCAATTGGAAGTGCCTTATAGTGCATATGAGCAAGTCTTCTATGCCAAAGTTCACTTGGATCCATGGATTCATGTACCATGGCATGTTCAGGTTGTCCCTTCAATTTATACAAACCTCCCTCTTGCTCTCCAATGACTACTGCATCATCTATGGTCTTTCCCTTTGGCCACATTAGGACTTGGCCATCAACAAATGCAACCCTCATACCTTTTGCATCCAATGCAGAGATGGAGAATAAGTTCTTCTTGAGCCCAGGTACATAAAGGACTTCTTTCATCTTCAAATATTTTCCAGAATCTAGGTTGTAGGAGGCTTCACCACTTCCTTTGATTGGGTATTGATAATCATCCCCAAGTTTCACCTTATGGGGTGATTCATGTTTAGATATATTCACAAAACATGTCCTTAAACCCAGTCATGTGTTTGGAAGCCCCACTGTCAATTAACCAATTATTACAACCATGGGAGATAGTACCTGTGAGACCAAATATAGAACATATTCTTCTTCACTTGATGAGTCATCATTACTATAATCACTTTCTGCCCTAGCCTTCTTCTTGGGTGGTTCATCATCTTCAGCAGCATGAAAATGATATATTTTCCTACTACCCTTCTTCTTCTTGGTGTTGTTGTTCCTTTTGTTCTTGGGACATTCTGAAGCAAAATGACCTTTCTCATTACATGTGAAGCATCTGAGTTCTTTCTTATCTTTATGTTGATGATAGCGTGAAGATTTCTTGGTATGAGAGTGCTCTCTCTTTGACCTTCCTTTCTTGGTGTGTACTGTGAGAGCTTGATCTTCACTTCCCATCTTTTCTTCTCGGGCCACGAGCATTGCTTCTTCTTGAGAAATTTCTTCCCGCAATCTGTTGAAGGAGATCAACTTCTTCCTTGCACAAATTCCTTGAATAAAGGAATCCCATGACATAGGTAGGCCATTTAGAGTGGTCATGAAAACTTCACCATTCTCCACCATTTCATCTACTACTTCCAGTTGTTCCTTAATCTAGGAGACCTTAGAAAAATAAGATTGAATGGTTTCTCCATTCTGAAACTTTACTCCTTTCAATTGGTTCCGTAGGGTCATCTTCCGATTTATGTTCTTCCCTTCAAATAGCTTGGTCAAAGAGTCAAACATATCCTTGGGTGTATTTAGAGAAGACACATGGGGTATGAGATGGTCTTGGATAGAATCAACAATGATTCTCGTTGATTTGACCAAGTTCTTCTTATGCAATACTTTAGCCTCTTCATCCTCTGGGATAGGGATGTCTTCTTTTATATATGAGTCCAACTCATTCTCTTCCAAGATTAACCCAATCCTATACTTCCAAGCTCAGAAGTTATCAGCCCCTTCAAGCTTATCCTCAAGATTGGTGTGGTGAGACATCTTAAAGAGTACTTCAAATGGAAATAGAAAATATTTAGGTCTTACCACTTGAAATGCTGAAAACTAGATGTGGTCCCGGATTAGGGTTTGTCGAAAAAACCCTAAAAATTCAAAATGTGAATTTCAACTTTCTGAAAGGATAGAAAGATGCGCCCTGATGAGTTGATTAGCTTGGTGTATTCATAATTTGAGATCAGCAAAGCTTTACCCTTCAGATTTTCCTTTTTGTCCTCCCAGGTTCACTAGGGAGAGCCCTGAATTAGGGTTTGAGTTTCCTGGAGATCTACCCAGCCAAAAATATCGATCCAAAGCTTTAAACTTCGATTTTTGCAAGGATCTTCTAGCTATGTCTTTAGATTTCAAAAATTCATATTTTTGTGGAAACCCTAATTTTTAGGGCCAAATCTAAAAATGCTCAGAATTGAATTTTGATTGGACAGATAGATTCTCCTTGATGAGTAGAGTCAATCTACTATACTTCTTTTCCAAAAACTATGGAGAGAAACCCAATAAACAAGAAACTCAAGTTTCCATCACTGCAAAATGTCTTCTTCTCGGGTTAGCTCTGATACCATGTTAAATTTTGAGCATTAATTCACAATACTCTAGGATCTTCACTGAGAGAATAACATATATAGTATATCAATGCATAACAATCACAATAAGCATGACAAGCATCACAAGAATCAAAATCATGAGAGACAAGAGACACAGAGTTTCTGTGGGGAAAACACTATGGTGAAAAACCCCACAACTTCCTCAAAGATAGAGAGAGCAATGGCTCAACAAAAGTACAACCAAAATAAACTGAGATAGTCTCCTAGTAGCAGATGATCCTCCTCCTCACTAGTGCGCCACTTTCTCAGTGAGAGAAGTGTGAGTTTCCGAGTGATCAAAATAGAGATCTCCCGATCTCTATTTATACAAAGTTGTTTTCCCAGTTAGAGTTTGGGGCCGATTTGTCTAGCTAGGTACATCCACAATATAATATATATTTTAGGGCCGACCCCACACATGGTGGTCTAATAACCTGTCGCCAAGTACACACACTTGCGACACTTGTCAATACACATGATGACACTTCCTTATAGAGGAATAACACATCTCTTATAAGGGTACAATAAATATATATGAAATACATAGATGAAATACATTCCGAAGTTACATATACATCAACAGGTTTTTCCCATGCACCTTATGTGCTACCAATTTTCGTTACCCCCAGGATGTTCACTCTGGAATTCATCAGACAGAAGTTGAAAGAAGAGGTAGAGCATTTCTTAGAGGATAGAAAGGCTTCTGATATCAATTTTCCTTGGGTTGTGGGCCCATTCCTGGTTAAGAGAAAAGCTTCCCTACCAATTATTGAAAATATGATGAGGGATATGGGGTTCAAAACCAAAGAAACCATTAACTATGACCCTTACTACATCATATCAGATAGGAGAAAGGAGACTAACAGAAAATATTTTGTGCATTTTGAACTTACAAAGTTGGCTGAAACTGCAAATTGGCTGGAATATCCTGACACCAATCAAATGGATGTGGATAAGCAGGAGGAATCCACCTCCGTAGTACCATAGGTCATTCCATGACCATCCAGCTCCTCCAACCCAAGTCCAATAGATGAATAAAGTATACCCCGTGCTAGTGGCTCTAGGGAGTCTGGCAATCCAGAATGCAGGGACCCCATGGATGTGGACAGTGATGCAGAGAGAGCCTCCAAGAGGAAAAAGGTAGAGGAGCTTAAGCAGCAATTAGTAAGGGTGCAAGCAGGGCAACCCAAGAAGAAGCATGTTAGGTTCATAGTGTCAGCCTTTGAAGTTAAAGAGTATGTGTTTAACAAGGCACCCACCGAGCTTGCAACCCCTATTGAAAGAAAGACTAAGCTACTGGGGGAGTATGAAGAAAGCCCAAAAAAAATCTTAGAAGAGGCTAAGTTGTATGCAGATGTGAGAAAGATTTCCAAGAAGGATGTGGCTTTGGTGGCAAGTAGGAACATTGCCCAGAACACCTTAAGCCTTGCCTTAGCCACCAAGAATAAAGCCACCGTGCTGAAGGTGAATCTAGAGGACATCCCAGTATCAGATGTGATCAATTTGCATAAAGAGATAGGAGAGTTCATTTATGACAAACTGTTGAAAGTTTCCCTAGAGGTGTCAAAATTGCAGACCAGCAAGAGCAAGGTGCAGAATGAGTTGAGATTCGAAAAGGTGGAGAACAGGTCCTTGAAAGCACAAGTAAAAAAGCACCAAGCTGCATTGTTGGCTACTGAGAGCCAAGAGGACAAAAGAGCCAGTATATAATGGTTGTTGGATGAAAAAGACAAGACCATCCAGTCAATGAAATAGAAGTTGAAAATTCCTTCCACCCAGCTAGTGGAGGCATTAGAGCTAGCAGAGCTAGAGGAGAAAAGAGAGAAGCTACAAGGTGAGCTAATTGACTGCAAAGCCAAGCTATTAAAGCTTGAAGAGCAAGAGAAGAAATGGCTAGCAGATATACCACTGATGGTAAAAAATGAGAAATCCTTAAAGGCTAAAGTTGACAGGATTGAGAAGAAGCTGAAAGAGAAGGATCAAGAAGCATAAGACATGGTCACACCCTTAATAGAATCTAGGGATTCTCCATTTTGGGAGTAATAGCCAAGGCTAGTTTGGATGATGGAGAAGTAGCAAGATTGAATAAGCAG
Source organism: Larix kaempferi (assembly GCA_027924585.1). Lineage (NCBI taxonomy): Eukaryota > Viridiplantae > Streptophyta > Pinopsida > Pinales > Pinaceae > Larix > Larix kaempferi. The sequence goes on from BSBM01001023.1 coordinate 5,945,638, forward strand.
AATTTCATTCTAAGGACCCTGAAGGACACTGCAAAAAAAGAATGGGAGGCTTGGGAAACCAAGTACCAGGCGATGCAAGATGATTATGATAAGTTGAAGCAGCAATTTATAGGGAAAAGTGCATTGTCGAAAGGAAAGAAGATCATCTGGGACGATATTATTGTATAGGCAGGGGTTATGAGACCATATTTGGACTTCATATTGGATAAGGAAGTTGTGATTAAGCTGGGAAGGCAGGTTGTCATAGTTTCCAGTGAGAAGCTAAACAATAAACCCAGGGAGTATGCCCATAATGCAATAGAGTTCTTAAATTGTATGTTTGAAGACTAGGTTCAAGCAGACAACATAAAGGATAGGGTGGCCACTATTATCTAGTCTAAGAAGGCAATACACAAGCACGAACAAGTAAGGATCACCCAAGCAGAGATAGATGTCTTGGCTAACTAGGTATATTTTTTCATAGAGGTGTTTGATCCATTATTTAAAAAGGTTCTGCCCATGTTTTGGGAAGTAGATGTCACCATGAGAACAAAGGAGGGATATCAAGGAAATATATGAGAGTACAGGAAGGACTAGGAAAGCTTCGTAGATATGGAGTAGCCTCTGATAGGCAAGACGGTGGTAGAGAATATGACAAAGGACTTCGAGCTAGTCTGGATCTTTAAAGAGGCTCGTACACTCCTTTTAGGTTGTTCATATAAAGGGCACACCGAAATGAGGATACTATGCAAAGAGCTTTCTACCTTAGAGTTTCCAGCCCCTGAGCAATAGAAGTTCATTGAAAAATATGGCAAAGGGAAGCTAAAGCTAAGTGCATGAAGGAGTCGAGGATAGTGGAAGCTGCCAGCTGGAGGAGTAGTTACTGAAGCATTTTTGTCTTTTTGTTAGAGTCTGTTGTCATTTGGTAAAAAATAGCAGTAAATTTGTAAAATGGAAGTTGATCCAGTTTTGCTAGCTTTGTCATTTGGTTGTAGTGGCGAATATGTTAAGGATAGGTGTCACTAGGAGTTGTAACGATTTTCTTTTAGAACAAGTTGAGCTTGAGGCTGAGAAGATCTATAAATACAATGTAAAAGAATGACAAAGGGTTGAAAACTTTCGGAACCCGTGTATTTCTCTGTGTTGAGTATTTTTTAGACTATTTAATAAAAATTTGGCAAAGCCTTGCAGGCATTCTTTCTGAGGGATTCATGCATTATTGCTTTGATAGTCTGTTTATTCCTTTCCTTATGTGAATGTTTCCTTTCATCATTTAATCCATATTGTCATGATATTCATGCTTGGATAAGTGTAGTATCAAAATAGAATTCAAAGTTATTATGCTCCGTTCTTTTCATTCTAACCATCCATAACCAGTTTCTTCTAAAGTTGATATAGAATTCATAACCATATGCTCTATATTGGTGGACTGTTCATCTTTTCTTCTAAATCATCAAAACTAAAGCACTTTGACTGTGAGATGGTGACTTCCTTTCCCCTGAGTGGGTTTATTTGCAAATCATTGCCATGATATTCATTTTCTATTTGTTTTGACTCCACCGCCCAATGGATGTCTATTTCGTTTTCAACCAAACAACAAATTTTATCTTAGTTTTAATAATTTATCTGGACCTGTTAAAACCAACCTGTGAGAGATCCCTCTCTGGAGAATAAGAAGCCAACTTATTCCTTCTCAAGTGGTTATGTGGTTACCCTAACTTGACCTCTCTCCAACCTAGAGGTACATTTTAGGTGCTAACACCCGCCCAACAGAGGTTTCAACCGACCTCATGCACGGCCAAATGCGCCCGCACTGCATGCAAATAGACCAACTTCTAACAAAGGAGAAAAAGCTTCGCACCAACCATTACTTGCTGGAAATGCCAAGGGCCCCACTATTTCCGATAATGTACCAACAAGATGGACGGAGTTTTACACAATGTACAAGCAAACCCAATAGTAGGGAACATGGCAAGAAAACCAAGAATTTATGTCGCACTTGATGGCCGACATGTTGATATATTTGTAACTTCGGAAGATATTCATTTGTGTATTGTATGTATTACATTTGTATCTTATTGTATCCCTGACAGAGATGTTATTATTCCTCCGTTCAGAAGTGTCATCATTTGTATTTGTATTCTATTGTTGTACCTCCGACGGAGATGTTTATTCCTCTGGTCGGAGAAGTCATTATTATACTTGGGTCATGTAAAGTGATTAAGGTCCATCCTCCCATGTATGATGGGGCATTAGAACCCAGAGTTGTATTTTATGGATTATTAGACCACCTTGATGGGTTCGGCCCTCTATGAGTCATGTGGATGGGTTATTAGGCTCCCTTAGGAAGTCAACCCAGTTAGGTTTAAACAAAGGTCAAAGTAAAAGTATAAATAGAGAGTGTGAATCTATCATTCGATTCATTCACACACTCACTCAGTTCAGATTAGTGAGAGAGAGGAGGAGTGTGCACAAATGGAGGAGGAGTAGCTGCTGGAGACATCTATATTTTGGGTTTGATCTTTTTGATCCTTGTATTGGTGCTTATTCTATCTTTGAGGAAGTTGCGGGGTTTTTTACCTTTATGGTTTTCCCTGATGAAATGCTTTGTGTCTCTTGTCTCTTGTGTCTGATATGTTGTACATGTTTTTCTCTCAGTTAAGATCCTATATCATATTGAATTAAATGATGAAAAACTAACATGGTCTCAGAGCTATCTTGAAAGAAGGCATTGTATGGAATTTATGACACTTGTTGCACTTGCGAGAAATTGGAAGCTAGGGTTTGATAAAGTTAAAAGTAGTCATTGTGGAACTTTCGCTATAAATCCATTTTTGTGAAGGTTCAGGATCTGAAAATTTCACAGGAAGAAGATAACATCCCACTGTACTTTTTTTTGAAGCTCATCATCTAATTCATTGTACTTTGTGTTTTATGATCAGTAAAAGTTAGGTTTTCTGCCTCTTCCAGAATGCAGTCCTTAACAGGTGACCTAGGGAAAAAGGTCACATATTAGGATAGGAAGATCCAAATGGAATTCCATACAACATTTCAGTTATGGCACGGACTGTAGTTTCTCAGGTCCTAGTTTCAGAGGCTGTAGTTGAAACAGTGACACATGGCACCCCGTACAAGTTCACTATCCTGTTTCATCCCATAAATAGGTCACGTTGTGACACTTGGTATAAATCTATCTTAGGGAATACATTAAATCTCAAACCTATGGGGTTGGAAAGATGACAGGTCAGACTACTAGAGGCTGAATTTTCAGACCTCGTGGATTTTCAATTTAAGAGATGCACCATAAACAATAAGGTGCATATTTCTATCAAAACAGAATTGGATTCTGAGCACTTTCATTTTTGGCTTGTCACTTCTGCGGGAAATTAGAGCTTTTGATAGAAGAGGAATTTTGGAGTGCTCTAAGCATAGGATTGATCTCCTCAGCAAAATCGAAATTTAGAGACCAATATCAAATTTTTTGATTAATTTTAGACTTGTCTTATCACCTTAGTAAAAGTATGAATGTATGTGAATGGTAGAAGACATTCATTTATTAGGGTTATGACACTTATGATTGTACTAATGCACTGTGGTGTTGTATGAGGATGATGTTGTCCGCTAACATGAAAGGTACATCAAGAAAGACAAATCAAGTTCTAGTTCAAGAACATATGACCATGGTGACATGAAGACAAAAACTCATCCATAGCCATTGATAATATAATATCTCTACTTGTGAGGTATGTATAATTTGGTTCTACAATGCTTAACTTATGAGAAATGTAGGTTACTAACACAAGGTCTCTAAATCATTGGAGAAAATAAAGAAGACATTGTTTGGGTATGTTACACATAACTAGCAAGCATGATAATCCAGGTATGTTTTTCCTATATCAAGTTAGAATCCTACCTTGTGTTAGTATCTCATATAAGTATACTTTCGTACGATTGATAACGATTTTTCATGAAGTTATAATTTTGAGTTATCATGGGTTGATGCATATTATGCTTCTTAGTTGATTAATGATGTGACAAGCTAGAAGACTCCTATGGTAAAATAAGAATATGCATGAGTAAAAGAAGTCCTCCCTGAAACCTTGAATACTAATTCTTGTGATAAATTACCTGTGTATGAAATGATCATGACCATACATGTTTAAGATTATGTAGAATCATAATGTTTTTATTGTATTGAAATTATACTAATGAATGCATGATTATCTATGAGATCTTGATGATAACACAATGATTACACTAGTGCACACTTAAGCATAGTGGTCTAGGATGGATATAAGTTCAAGGAAAGATAATCCATGAAGCAAAGATCAAGAGGGAGCACACTCCAGTAGTTCCCTCAAGGAAGCAAAGATTGAGAGGGAGTCCACCCACAACCAAACAAAGATAAGTATTTGAATTGTCATTTCTTGTATATATGATTACTTAAATGATGTTTTTAAGTCATATAAATACTTATGTTCCTAGATTTAGGATGTATATTATGCATTTTAGAAAATTTGCATTGATGAACAAGATACTATTAATATAGTAATGGGTAAGTGGCCTATGGTACTGTACAACATCCCATTGCTACTTATCTAGAATGAAACCTCTTTGCTGACATTTTGGGAGTAGTGCACACTCTTGACAATGTTCTAGTAGAGATAGAAGGCATCTAGAAATTTACCATATGAATACGGGATGAGGATGAATGTTGTATTGAAGCATTGGCTAAGATAATTCCATGACTGTATGACATATGTTCTTATGTGTAAGATTTTGTTCTGAAAACTATGAGAAGTTTCTAATCATGCAATTGAATTCGACTTGTAGGAAAGATCGTTTATAATCACCTACAAAAGAAAGACAACAACATTTGTTCCAAGTGACGAAGTTCAAGACAAGCACCTATTGAAGATATTGAAGAATCTGAATTTCCCAGGATCAAGGATACAGTAATGGAAGGATGCAATGATTAAGGAGTACTAGTCGATCATGAAGAATGATGTTTGGGATGTGGTCCCAAGACTAGAAGGGAAGTCTATTGTGACTTCCAAGTGGATCTATAAGATCAAGCATGCTGCAGATGGTAGCATAGAGAAATACAAGGCAAGGTTTGAGGCTCGTGGATTCTCCCAGAAAGAAGGGATAGATTATGAAGAAACTTTTGCACCTGTAGCCAGATACACTTCAATTAGAACAATATTTTCTCTGGCTGTAGTGATGAAGTGGAAGATACACCAGATGGATGTCAAGACAACTTTCTTGAATGATGTAGTCGAAGAGGAAGTGTATGTGGAGCAGCCACCCGGTTTTGAAACACATGTCAGGGAGTCATATGTGTGCATATTGAAGAAAGCCTTGTATGGCTTGAAGTAGGCACCAAGGACTTCGTACGACAAGATAGACAACTTCCTGTCCAGTTTTGGATTTACTAAGAGTAAAGTGTATTCCAACCTTTAGGACAAGGTTGAGGAAGGAAATCCAGTGATACTTCTACTATATGTGGATGACCTATTTCTGATAGGTGAGGATATGTTGATTGCCGACATGAAGAGGAGGCTTTCTTCTGAGTTCGAGATGAAGGACTTGGGTATGATGCATTAATTTCTAGGTATGGAAGTGTGGTAGAGTGCAGATGGAATCTTCCTTGGATAAGGGAAGTATGCGGTAGAGATCTTGAAGCGGTTCGGGATGACGGACTGCAAGGCACAGGCCACACATATGGCATCAAACCTGAAGCTATTAAGTGATGCTTCATCAGAGTCGATTGATGCCACGATGTATCATCAAATGATTGGGTCCTTGATGTACCTGACGAACACGAGACCATATATTTGCTTTGCGGTGAACACATTGAGCCAGTTCCTATGTAATATCTCAAAAATAGCCAAAAATTTAAAATTTTTGCTACCTGCAATAGTCACTAGTTTATAATAACAAACTGCATACTTTAGATTTAATTTTGTCAAAACATTCCTACATGTATGAAATAATGTAATCCAATCTCCTTTGTGTTACAAGGTCTCTGTTATGTATAATTTTTTGAGTTGCAGAAGCAGTGTGGAAAATAAATATGAGGACATGTTTTCATTGCAGTTATAACTACTGGTCTTACATAACACTTATTATCATTTTAAGAATTATATGGTCTAAAATTGGATGTCTAATGTCACCTTCAGGTGATTGATTTATGTGATGTCGGTATGCTATTCATACGGTGGTGCTATCATGCTCCAGGAAGGTAATTACATACCTCGGCAGGGTTTCCAAAGGTATGGGTGAATGTTGTGGTGGTCGGACTTACTTAGAAAAATGCTAATGATGTGCCGCACTTCTGTGTTTGCAGGTTTATTCCATTTGAGAGTGCTTTTTCTAAATAGTTGATTGACATCTTACTACTGGTCCTATCCCACCAGGGTAATGATAAATTAAAAGTGAGGATCTCATTACCATGGGAGTGCATACATAAAGGTCTTGCGCATACATAAAGGTCTCCCCAATGTAAGGGCACACTTGGAGCTTAATGTAAATTAAACGAAAGGTGGGGTGGTCATAGTCTGACTATGGACTTTGTACAAAATCAATCCTGTTAAAAATAGAAAGCAAGGGTTGTTAATCCATGACTCCACTATAGACTTTGCAATTAAAATCGAGCCTCGACTATAAACAGACTGGTGTAATCTTAAATGCGCTTTAAATGTGTATGGGTGATAGCTTATCCTACGAGGGTTTGGATAATGAGTTGGGGTTTTCTATCAGTTATCCCTGTAGTTCGACTTGTTCTCCATCCCTGGCTTTGCATTTCATTGTATGGTGGCTGCATTGTATACTGACCCGAGCCCTGCTCGTGGTCAGTACTCTTGGTAGGTGTTGGAGTGGACCATGGCGTAAGGCATTCCTACTTCTTACAGGTAAGAAATGAGTGGTTTATATTTGCATTTGACACTTTCATTTTTCTGTATTGGTCTTTGAACTAACTATTAAAACTTGTTAAAAATAATGGCAGGTGATAAGCTTTGGTCACGGAGCTATGATGGTTCATGGTGTTATGGCTAGGGTAATTGTAAGTCTACCTTACCCACTTGGACCCTACCTCTCGCACCTCTCGTGGTTGTATGTATGTGTTTTTTTTGGTCTAGCATGGAGGATTTCGTAAGCTTTGGGCTTACTAATTCACCTTTGGAAATCGTTAGTTGCCTACCGGCTAGCCCAAAAGGAATGGGGTTCTTACTGTAATTGTAATAGTTGAAAAGCAAGAGAACTTATTTAGTAACTGGGTCTTACTGGCCACTTGATTATGCGAAATCTTGTAAAATGAAATGCTATTTTTTCTGAGTATGACTACCGTACTGTTGCAATGGTTCCAATGGTATATTTCAAATTTTCTTGTATGAATATAAGGCTTTAAGCAGATACTTAAAGATGCTACCATAATGGGGTCCTGGGTATTTTGGTAAGCTGTTTGTACAAGAATCGTTTATATGATAACAGGTCTTAGCGCCTTTAGTTTGGAAAATATAGTTGTGGGTTGCGTGTTAGTTTTAATTTGCACTTGCTACTGTGTTGAAATGTTTGCTAGGATGTTGCTGTGTAAACAATATATGATATAAATGAGGTTTTTATACGCCTTTGTCTCTGTACCGTGGTTAACAGACTTCACTTATCTTACTGGTGACATGGATATAAAAGTTACTTACCTCAGGAGGATTTTCAAGTTGTACTCAGCATTTTATTCCTTTGTTGTTGGTGACCACAACCCCTGTAGGGAATTCCTACAAGTTTTGGGGCATGAGGGAGTGTCGTGGGGTTTGACCTTTGACCTCTGCTTTCGTTATGTATCTATATCTGTGGCTTTCTGGCATTTCTAAATGCTGTCAATTTATAATGTGTAATTGTTAGGATTAAATCGTGTCTGAGTAGAGTATCGATCTGTGAAATGTTAAAACTCTAAGCCTCTTTGTAGAACTAGATGATGGTAGTAGTGATGGCAGAGTGTGATATATGTTTTGTGTTTGGAAAAGAGAAATGTACAAAAGAAAGCCATGATTCCTGTCCTTCCTATTGTCATCGTTTAAAAACAATTGTAGTGTGTGTGAATTCGTGTATCTTTTCAAGAAACGAGATAGATAGAAAAGAAATCATACAATGAATGATATTGTGTTTCTCTTACTTCAGATTTAGTATTGTTAGGTATTCGAAATGTCTGACTAAAGATTTTTGTTTAAAACAAAACTGGATCTCAGTATTTAAAATGTCTAGATGAAGATTAAAACTAAAGTTTAAGATGAGAGAAAATAAATACAAAAGATTTTGGTTGAATTAAATCAACGATTCTTATATTATTAAAGCAATATCATGACTAGCAAAAACTAGTTGGCTAGTCCTACTAGGAATTCCATTTGACTTTGGGAATCTTGTTTTAAAACAGAAATTGAGAACAATACTAATTTAAAACTTCATTCCTAAACAATAATGTATAAATTATAAGAGGGTTTTACATAGATTTCATAGCTATTGATTCTTGTAGTTTGTTCCAACTGTTAATGTCCTGCTAATCCCTTTAGCTTATTCCTACTGATAATGACCTACACACTCAGCCAATAATTAATGAAAAACCTCCTGAGCTCTTAGCTGGCCCGAGAATTTATCTTGGATTGGATGCCTTTGGGACTACCACATTCCTCCCAACCATGACTCTAGAATCGTTCCTAGTTCAGCATGAATCCCCCCGAGCTGGTTCTGACATGCAAACTAAGAAGTAGAGGCCCTAGGTGTGTAGTTGGTTCAGATCTCAGAAATCTATGGGAAAAGTTCACTTTCTTCAGCAGAGAGTTCTTCTTAGTATAATAATACTCCAAGAAAAAGATCCCCCAAACTTTGGGGTTTGTCCTCCTTAAGTAGGACAAATCTTGAATTATGACTATTGGAAATTACTCGCTTCTTTAAAATATTTTAATTTATAAAAACAATATTTATTTAATTAACTGCTAGTTTATTTGGAAACTAGGAGGTCTCACTTTGTTTCACCAAAGTGTTTTTTATCTTTAATCTTTTTATAATAATAATAATAATAATAATAAAAATGGCAATCTTCTCCAACTATTAATACATAATAAATTGTAATTGGCAGCCCACCTAAGCATAACATATATATTGCAACTCCTAATTACTAATACTTAGCTTTGGGATCCTTTAAGCATTTTGTTTCACATAATTTTTCTTTTAATTCTTTTTAATGAAAGGGGGGTCCACTTCTGTGGATGGCTTCGGTAGCTATTAGGGCACCTCTAGTCTCTCCTTTTGCATGTCAGATCCCTCGTTTTAACATGGTAGTTCCCGCAGTAGATGATGATAATAAGATTTATTTGATCAAGTCGAAATAGTTGTGATAAGTCTCGCAAGTGCTATTCAGAGTCCTCTTCGACTCAACACTTGAGATGTAGTAACCCCGAGTGTTCTTCAGAGCCCTTTCATCTCAACACTCTCAGATGGGCATTACGCTAGTGCAAATCCAGAGCCTCTACTCAACACTAGAGCTAGAATGTAGTTGTGAGGCACATCTAGGATATTTAAATGTCCTTGGATTCGATAATCATTTCTTTCAAGCTTGGAGTGTTCCAGGGCTCGTGCCCAACACTCATTGTACATCAGGGATTAGGCCCAGTACGAAATAGAATCCTCTAAATACATCGGGGCTTAGGCCCAGTATATAGGCCATTCGGGTGTTTCTGAGTCCATGCTCAACACACTAAATAATCAACCATGTAAATCATGCTCTGCACATTATAATGTAACAAAAGGAAATAATCTCAGTATATCATCATTTGTAACCAATTCTCATTATACAACATAGTTTATTCATTCAAGCTTTCCTACCCCACATATATTCAACAATGAAACAACTCAGGGTCCATGCCCCATACATCAACTCATGAAGGAATAAATCAAAACAAACTAATGCTATGTCAAACATAATAAATCGCATATACTGGGGCCGTGACCCGATATAACACCATAACATAGTTAGTCAAAAAGTTGGGATATTACATCCCTCCCCGCTTAGAACAACACCGTCCCGGTGTCTCTAGGGGCTAGGATTGAGATCATGAAACAAGGCGGGGTATGCCTCTCTCATGGTAGCCTCATTCTCCTAAGTGGCCTCATCTGGTCCAAAGTGCCTCCAGTGCACTTTTAGCTGAGTAATGGTCATCCTCCTAAGCTGGACCTCTCTCTTGTCCAGAATGTGGAGTGGTTCTGGCGTGAACTCCCCTTCGGGCTCCACCTGTAATAAGGACCAATCAATAACATGTTTAGTATTGTATACATATTTTTTTAATAAAGAAGCATAAAAAACATTAAGAACTTTTATGTGTGCTGGTAGGGCTAACTCATATGCTACTGGACCCTTCTTGCCCAGTATTTCAAATGGTCCACAAAACCTTGAGGCTAGTTTACCGCAACGTCCCAAGCTTAATGAGCTTCGTTTCACTTTTATTCTTAGGAAAACATGTTCACCGATTTGGTAGTCTTTGTCCTTTCTCTTCTTGTCTGCATAACTATTTTGGCAGTCTTGTGCTTCTTTTAAATTTAGTTGCACCTTGGAGACTAGTTGTTCCAAGTCTTTTAGTAAGTCTAGAGCATAAGCCTATCCACCGGGCTATCCGAGGTGACGGGGGTTCGACACTTTCGACTGTAGAGTACCTCGAAAGGACTCATTTTGGTCGAGGTTTGATACACTCGTTGTTGTATGCAAACTCCGTGAGGTGTAAGTAGTCTTCCCACTTAGTGGGATTGTTCATGACATACATTCTCAACATATCCTCCAAGATTTGGTTTACTCATTCCGTCTGTCCATCGGTTTGGGGGTGGTATGCGGTACTAAACTGTAGTTGTGTTTGTAATTCGGAGAACAGTGCTCTCCAAAAGTTACTAGTGAACTTTGTGTCTCGATCCGAGATAATTGCTTTGGGTATCCCATGTAACTGGAAAATCTCGTTTAGGAAGATTTCGCAATGTGAATTGCCTTGTAGTTAGATTTAACTGGTATAAATATGTTGCTTTCGACAGCTTGTCTACTACTACGAAGATAGAGTCGTTTTGTTTCTTACTTTTGGGTAGGCCTATAATGAAATCCATACTTATTACTTCCCACTTCCATTCTAGAATGGGTAAGGTTTGAAGTAGACCAGAGGGGTGTTGGTGTTCCGCTTTGACCAACGGACATTCCTGACTTTTCACAATGAATAATGCAATGTCGGCTTTCAGTTTAGGCAAAAAGTAGTGTTTCTTTATGGCTGAAATCATCTTTTGATATCCGGGGTGTCCTGAATAAGGGCTCCTATGGAATTCGGTGAGTATGTTAGATCTAATGTCCCCCCCTTCGGGAACGTAAAGTCTCTCCTTTGACCATAACAATCCTGAATCATCTATCTTGTACTCTTTCTGTTGCTGAAAAAGCCTATCTTCCTGAATCTTTTTAAGGATCTCGACATAGAACATATCATTTTGGCATGTCGTTCTAATTCTGTCATGTAAGTCGGAGTCCGTCTGACTTTCGGTTACCTCATATAACATATGAGCTCGTCGACTTAAGGTGTCGGCGATCTTGTTTTCTTTCCCCTTGATGTGTTTTAGTTCAAAGTGATACTCACTAATAAAGGCTAACCACCTAACCTGTATAGCGTTCATGTCTCGTTGATTAAATAGATACTTTAGACTCATGTTGTCCGTCTTTAGTAGAAATTTCTTACCCATGAGGTAATGTCTCCACATCTTTAGAGCGTGGATAATGGAGGCCAATTCGAGGTCATGAGTAGGATAGTTTTTCTCATGTTCCTTTAGCTTTCTTGATTCGTAGCAGATGGCAAAATCATCTTACATAAAGACTCCACTGAGTCCTTCCTTGCTTGCATTGATGCAAACTACGAAGTCCCCATTGGGGTCGGCAATTCATAGTATTGGCGCGCTAATTAGAAGTTGTTTTAACTTCTGAAAACTTTCTTCGCACTTGTCTATCCAGATGAGCCTACTGGTTTTCTTCTATAATGCGGTCATGGGGCAAGCAATCCAAGAGAAGTTCTCAATGAACTTTTGATAATAACCGGCTAAACCTAGGAATGATCGTATGTCGAAAACACACGTAGGTGTGAGCCATTCTTTGATAGCTTTGATCTTTTCGGGATCAACTACTATTTCCTTCTCAGAAATGATGTGCCCTAAGTACTGTATCTGAGGTCTATAGAAATCACACTTGCTAAATTTTGCGTACAGCTGATGTTCTCGTAATATCCATAGGACTATTCGGAGGTGTTCCTCATGTTCTTCCTCATTCTTGCAATAGGTCAGGATATCGTCTATGAAGACTAAAACAAACTTGTCGAGGTACTTGCTGAAAACATTGTTCATCATGCACATGAAGTTTGCAGGTGCATTCGTCAGACCAAAAGGAATTATTACAAATTCGTAGTGGCTGTATCGAGTGCGAAACATGGTCTTACTGATGTCTTCATCACGGATTCTCACTTGGTGATATCCAGATCGTAGGTCGATCTTCGAGACGTTCTTTGCTCCTCCGACTTAGTCAAACAAGTCATCGATCCTAGGGAGTGGATAACGGTTCTTGATGGTTAACTTGTTGAGTTGGCGGTAATCGATGCACACATGCATCGTGCCATCCTTCTTTTTAACAAAGAGGATTGGTGCTCCCCAGGGAGACACACTCGGTTGAATGTATCCCTTGTCTATTAGTTCTTGTAACTATATCTTGAGCTCTACCAGTTTGGGTGTACTCATACGGCATGGAGTCCTAGAGATGGGTACGGATCCGGGGGTTAGTTCTATGGAAAAGTCCAAGTCCCACTTAGGTGGTAACCCCAGTATCTCCTCGGGAAACACGTCTCTGAATTCTACTAGTATCGGGAAATCCTCAATCTTTTGTTCCCTATCGGCTTCTACTGATTGAAGGTGGATTGCAAATAGTTTACAGCCCTTTCTTAAACATTTCTTTGCTTGTAATGCCGATATCTTCCATACTGATACTTCCTTAGGTATACCTTGGATTGTTCTTTGGTTTCCTTGACTATCTGTGTGTAGGATTGACTTATTTAAGCAATCCAACAAGGCATGATGTCCTTCCAACCAATCCATGCCTATTGTTACGTCATAAGATCCTAGCGGTAAGATGTTGAAATCTATATTAGTTAAAAAGCCATTCAAATCTATCTCACAACTCCTAACTAGTTCGAAGACCTTCCATTTGGTACCTGTGGCTAATTGTACCAGCCATGGTGCTTTGTGACTCTCTCGGTTTAATTTGCAAGGCTCTACTATTCTAGGAGAGATGTAGCTCTGGCAAGCATCGGGGTCTATTAAAATTGAAATGATATTGTTAGATATCTTACCCTCAATTTCTACCATGGTGGCTTGATGATCTGCTTGTCGGCCATCAAGGGCGGCATAAATCCTAGGTGTCTTTGCCATTTCTCCCACTATAGGCTCTGCTTCGATGTTGTGTAAAGTTCCATCTGTTTTGTTGGGGCAGTCTCTGTAGCAATGTGGTCCCCGGAATTTCCAAAAAGAAACAGTTGGTGGGACTATCTTTGCCCCTTTGTTGAAGGTTGGCTTGTTGGCTGGTGGTGGGGGTGAACTAGGTCAAGATTGGGTTCGGCTAAAACCTTTGTTGGGTGGGAAACTATTGTTATGTTTCCGAAAAGGTGGGGGTCTAAAACCTGATCTATGGTTGTTTGAGAAAGTCCTGAATCTGTCTCTATTTATGTTGATGTTGTTGTTCCTTGGCTACCCGTACTCATAGCATAGCCTGACTTTATGTAGGGTTATGTCAAGGGTTTTGGGCATGTCAAATTCTATCTTCTCTCTAAAGTTTGGTGGCATCCCACCCAAGAACTGTTGGATTTTCACCTTCTCATCCTTAATATAAGGCACATAGTGCAGCATGTCTAAGAACCGATTTATGAAAGCTTCCATAGTCAGGGAACCCATTTTCAGCTCATGAAATTCTTTTATCTTTTTGTCGAGAAATCTTTCAGACATATATTTGTCTTGAAATATTCTGTTGAAAGTGTCCCAGCTTATGTCTCGCAGCTCTTGTCCCTTAGTGTGTTTTAAGTCCCGCCACCATCTGGCAGCTTTTCCATTTAAGTTGTATATGGCTAGTTGGGCTTGCATCTCACTGGAGAAATTATGAACCTTAAAGTATTTGTTCATCCCTAACAACCATTCTTCAGCCTTTTCTCCCGAGTTAACTTCCCCATCATAATTTGGGGCTCTTATCTTTCTGAACTCCCCTTGTAAGCTATCATCACTCTTCCTCCTTTTCTTGCAAGGAGGTGGAGAACCATTGTCATTGGAAGAGCTCTTACAGTCCTCTTCCAATGGTTCTGATTTATGTTTTGCTTAATCTTCTATTTTGTAATTGGCTGCTTTCCTGGTGTTAAGAGATTTGATAGAGAGAGTAGGATGTTCAGGGGGTTTTGCCCCTGTTAGGATCTAGAGTAAGGCTTCATTTATAGCTCGCTGTTCCCTTCGTTCCTGCATATTCTCATCCCTGAAACTATGGAATTCTTCTTGTAGCTGCTGCATGGATTTCTCTAAATTTGAGTTGAGCTCCACCACGATTTCTTGCTCTCGTGGTGGGGAATTTAGATGGCCTTGTACACTGCTGCCTTGTTCTGCATTCATTTTCCTACTGCAGCCTGTACCTGGAATTTATATAAGTATTTGCTGCTGCTATTGAAGCAACCAAAAACAATTTGTTAGTTTTTTTTTTTTTGTAAAAACATAATACAACATTTTAAACACTTTCCTGTATCTGCAGTTGTGTTTGGTAGTGAGCCCAATAGGTCACTTAGTGTTTGTAGCTTACTCTGATACCACTTGTAATATCCCAAAAATAGCCAAAAATTTAAAATTTTTGCTGCCTGCAATAGTCACTAGTTTATAATAACAAACTGCATACTTTAGATTTAATTTTGTCAAAACATTCCTACATGTACGAAACAATGTAGGCCAATCTCCTTTGTGTTACAAGGTCTCTGTTATGTATAATTTTTTGAGTTGTGGAAGCGGTGTGGAAAATAAATCTGAGGACATGTTTTCATTGCAGTTATAACTACTGGTCATACATAACACTTATTATGGTTTTAAGAATTATATGGTCTAAAATTGTATGTCTAATGTCACCTTCAGGTGATGGATTTCTGTGACATCGGTATGTTATTCATACGGTGATGCTATCATGCTCCAGGAAGGTAATTACATACCTCGATAGGGTTGCTGAGAGGTATGGGTGAATGTTGTGGTGGTCGGACTTACTTAGCAAAATGCTAATGCTGTGTCGCACTTCTGTGTTTGCAGGTCTATTCCATCTAAGAGTGCTTTTTCTAAATAGTTGATTGACATCTTACTACTAGTCCTATCCCATCAAAGTAATGATAAGTTAAAAGTGAGGATCTCATTACCATGGGAGTGCATACATAAAGGTCTCCCCAATGTACTGGCACACTTGAAGCTTAATGTAAATTAAACGAAAGGTGGGGTGGTCATAGTCTCACTATGGACTTTGTACAAAATCGAGCTTGTTAAAAATAAAAAGCAAGGGTTTTTAATCCACGACTCCACTATAGAATTTGCAATTAAAATTGAGCCTCCACTATAGAGAGACTGGTATAATCTTAAATGTGCTTTAAATGTGTATGGGTGACATCTTGTCCTACGAGGGTTTGGATAATGAGTTGGGGTTTTCTGTCAGTTATCCCTATAGTTTGACTTGTTCTCCATCCTTGGCTCTTCATTTCGTTGTATGGTGGCTGCGTTGTACACTGACCCGAGCCCTGCTCATGGTCATTACTCTTGGTAGGTGTTGGAGTGGACCTTGGCGTAATGCGTTCCTACTTCTTACAGGTAAGAAA
This sequence comes from Larix kaempferi, assembly GCA_027924585.1. NCBI lineage: Eukaryota > Viridiplantae > Streptophyta > Pinopsida > Pinales > Pinaceae > Larix > Larix kaempferi. Next base: position 5,961,546 of record BSBM01001023.1, read on the forward strand.
CGAGTTGTTTCTATTTGCCTCTGACACTTTCATTTTTCTATATTGGTCTTTGAACTAACTATTATAACTTGTTAAAAAGAATGGCAGGTGATAAAGATTCGGTCAAGGAGCTACAATGGTTCATGGTGTTATGGCTAGGGTAATGGTAAGTCTGGCTTACCCACTTGGACGCTACCTCTCACACCTCTCGTGGTTGTATGTATCCATTTTGCCTGGTCTAGCATGGAGGCTTTTGTAAGATTTGGGCTTACTAATTCACCTTTGGAAATCATTAGTTTCCTGCCAGTTAGTACAGAAGGAATGGGGTTCTTACTGTAATTGTAATAGTTGAAAAGTAAGAGAACTTATTTACTAACTCGGTCTTACTGGCGACTTGATTCTACGAAATCTTGTAAAATGAAATGCTATTTTGTCTGAGTATGACTACTGTACAGTTGCAATGGTTCCAATGGTATATTTCAAATTTTCTTGTATGAATATAAGGCTTTAAGCTGAAAATTAAAGATGCTACCATTATGGGGTCCTGGGTATTTTGGTAAGTTGTTTGTATAGGAATCGTTTAAATGATAACAGGTCTTAGCGCCTTTAGTTTGGAAAATATAGCTGTGGGTAGCGTGTTAGTTTTAATTTGCACTTGCTACTGTGTTGAAATGTTTGCTAGGATGTTGCTGTGTAAACAATATAGGATATAAATGAGGGTATTCTACGCCTCTGTCTCTGTACCGTGGTTAACAGACTTCACTTATCTTACTGGTGACATGGATATAATAGTTACTTACCTGAGGACGATTTCCAAGTTGTACTTAGCATTTTATTCCTTTGTTGTTGGTGACCACGACCCCTGTAGGGAATTCCTACTAGTTTTGGGGTGTGAGGGAGTGTCATGGGGTTTGACCTTTGACCTCTGCTTTTGTTATGCATCTATGTATGTGGATTTCTAGCATTTCTAAACGCTGTCAATTTATAATGTGTAATTGTTAGGGTTAAACCGTGTCTGAGTAGAGTATCAATCTATGAAATGTTAAAACTCTAAGCGTCTTTGTAGAACTAGATGATGGTAGTAGCGATGGCAGAGTATGATATATGTTTTGTGTTTGGAAAAGAGAAATGTACAAAAGAAAGACATGATTCCTATCCTTCCTATTGTCATCGTTTAAAAACAATTGTACTGTGTGTGAATTCATGTATCTTTCCAAGAAACGAGATAGATAGAAAAGAAATCATACAATGAATGATACTGTGTTTCTCTTACTTCAGATTTGGTATTGTTAGGTATTTGAAATGTCTAACTAAAGATTTCTGTTTAAAACAAAACTGGATCTCAATATCTAAAATGTCTAGATAAAGATTAAAACTAATGTTTAAGATGAGAGAAAATAAATGTTAAATTTTCAGAATTTACTTCAATCTGATCTAGGATATTAACTGAGAGAACAACATGTAAAACAAATCTACAGCATATCAATCATGGACACAATAATGCAAGCACACAAGAGACACATAGTTTACTTGGGGAAAACCATAAAGGTGAAAAACCCCAATAACTTCCTGATAGATAGATAGAGCAATGATACAACCAGAATACAAGAGATAGTCTTCTCCTAGTAGCAGAGCCTCCTCCTCCACAAGTGCGCCACTCTACCAAGTGTGAATGAGAGAATAGAATATGTAAAATGAGAGAGACACACTCTCTATTTATACACTAACTTGACTTGACCTTTACTCAACTAGGTCGGCCTCAACTTAACCACTTAACATAATGTTGACTAGGCTGACACCCAATAGGGTGGTCTAATAACGCCTTTACCCACATGGCAAACCTCCAATAGGGTGGTCTAATAACCCTTCGACCCACATGACGTATACAGGGATGACCCCAATAAGGTGGTCTAATAACCCACCAAGTATAAGTTACGACACTTACAATATAAATGACCACACTTCCATATAGAGGAATAATAATGTCTCTATAGGAATACAATATACATATATGTGAAATACATTCCGAAGTTACATATACATCAACACTCCCTCTTAACTAGGAAGGTATTTCTCAACACAGGTCTTCTAGCACAAGTACTCTTCTCTAGATCATCGTCACTGGATAATCGTCATTGAGTCATCGTCATCGTCACTGCTGCTGCTATCTCAATCAATCTCAAAATCTACTCGTCATAGGAAGTTCTACAGAGCCAGTCCTTTTTCATACTGGATGTAGGCCCACCACCTGCAGGTCTTCATCATCACTAGCCATATTGTGGAATCCTCAAGACTTATTACGTGCGTCACAAAACTTGGCTGCAACATCCCAGGCTATTACGAGCACACAGCTCTACCTGTCAAATCTCCCAGGAGCACATTACATGTGACCCATCACAAAACCTGGCTGAAGCATCCCAGGCTGTTACAAGCACATAGCTCTACCTATCAGATCTCCTAGGAGCACATTACATGTGATCTCACCACAAAACCTGGCTGAAGCATCCCAGGCTGTTACGAGCACACAGCTCTACCTGTCGGATCTCCCAGGAGCACATTACATGTGGTCCACCACAAAACCTGGCTGAAGCATCTGAGGCCTTTTTCATCCTGTCCAGATCTCCCAGGAGCAAATTACATGTGGTCATGGCAAAACCTGGTTGAAGCATCTAAGGCCTTTTTCATCGTGTCCAGATCTCCCATGAGCAAATTACATGCCATAGGACAAAACCTTGCAAGAGCATCTCAGGATTTTACGGGTACACAACTCCAACCTGAAATCTCCCAGGGCACAAATTACATGTCCTCCTAGAGCAATGTCTCGAAAGAGCATCCCAGGATGTTATGGGTACACAACTCCGACCTATAGGATCTCCCAAACATGCTCATCTGCACAACCTAATCCACGGCCACAAAGTATCATCCTGATACTCATCATACATCATCCTGATGTACACATGATCATCATGATCATCATCACTGCAACATTTTGTTGCATGTCATCTGGAGAAACATCCTGAAGCTCGTCATTTATGATCATCCTGATCATACACTGCATCCACCTGATGCATACCAAGTATCTACTTGATACATATCATCATACATGATCTACTTGATCATACAATGTATCCACCTGATACATACACAGATACATTATCCACACAATGTATCGACCAGATACATATCAACATACATGATCTCAGTATCCACCTGATACATATACAGATACATGGTCCAAGCATCCAACATGATGCATATACAAAATACATACAAATGATCCAACTAATCATATCCAACATCCAACATGATGCATACATACATAAATGATCTAACTGATCATACAAGCATCCAACATGATGCAATGATCCAACAGATCATAACAAGCAACCAACATGATGCATATACATATACAGAGTAGTAACTAGAGCATCATACATGATCCTCCTGATCATCATAGCATCGTCCTCTTTAGATCATCTCATCATCCACGAAGCATAGCCCAGATGCACATCATCCATCACTTACACCATCGACATGGGAGAACACATCTACCACCATTCAGGGAAGGCTACAGCCCTTACTTTTTCACCATGGGAGAACACATCTACCACCATGTGAAAAATGGCTTAGCAATTACATCATGACCAAGGGAGAACACATCAACCATGTCAGTAAAGCTCACGTGCATCTGCATCTTCTGGACTCATCACTTCCCTTTGGAAGGAACCTCGATCTGAAGTGCACCAAGCCTCTCTCTGAAGTACTCAAACTACACTCTGTCCAACGGCTTGGTCAATACATATGCAACCTGGTCATCCATCGCAACATACTCTGCTTCAGCTATACTCAGTGTTACGCAGGACTGCTTCCTACTAAACCAAGAGATCACACCTGATCCCTATCTATAGCACTGCTTTCCCAATCTGAATCAACATAACCCTGCAGGTTAAACTTTTGATTCACATCATACTTGAGCCCATAATCAACTGTACCCCTCAGAATATGCTTTACAACAACTAGGTGAACACTCCTTGGATCCGTCAGGAGCTGGCTCAATGTGTTCACCGCAAAGCAAATATCTGGTCTTATGTTCATCAGGTACATCAAGGACCCAATCATCTGACGATACATAGTGATATCAACTGGCTCAGATGAAGCATCACACAGAAGCTTCAGGTTCGATTCCATAGGTGTGGCCATAGCCTTGTAGTCCATCATCCAGAACCTCTTTAGGATCTCTACTACATACTTCCCTTGTCCAAGGAAGATTCTATCTGCACTCTGCCACACCTCCATGCTAAAAATAAATAGTGCATCATCCCCAATTTCTTCAACTCAAACTCGGAAGCAAGCTTCCGCTGCATGTCGACAATCAATTTATCCTCACTTGTTACAAACGGGTCATCCACATAGTAGTATCATTGGATTGCCTTCCTCAACCTTGTAGTAAAGGTTGGAATCCACTTTATTCTTGGTAAAGCCCAAACTGGATAGAAAGCTATCTATCCTACCATACCAAGTTTTGCACATATATGACTCCTTGTCATGTGTCTCAGAACCAAGTGGCTTCTCCACATATACTTCTTCTTCAACTACACCATTCAAGAAGGCTGTCTTGAAATCCATCTAGTGTATCTTCCACTTCATCACTGCAGCCGGAGCAAGTACGGATCTCATGGAAGTGTATCTGGATACAGGAGCAAAAGTCTCTATCCTACCACCTGCAACATGCTTGATCTTGTAGATCCTCTTGGAAGTCACTATAGACTACCCTTTCAGACTGCATCCCAAACATATTCATGATCGACTGGTACTCCTCGATCATGGCATTCTTCCTAGATCCTGGGAACTTCAATATCTTCAATATTTTCAATAGATAACTTTGTTGCTAAACAAATGTTGTAGTCCTTCTTTTTGTAGGTGATGGTATACGATCTTTCCTACACAACACGTTTAATTGCATGATTATAAAACATCTCATAGTTTTCAGAACAAATTCATACACATAAAGAAATATGTCATACATTCATGCAATTATCTTAGCCAATGCTTCAATACAACATTTATCCATATTCCGTAACTTTCTAGATGCCTTCCAATCTCTAGTAGAACATTGTTAAGAGTGTGCACAACTCCTAACATGTCACCAAAGAGGTTTCATTCTACATAAGTAGCAATGGAATGTTGTACAGTGCCATACGCCACTTACCCATGTATATTAGTAGTATATTGTTCATCAATGCAACTATTCTAATATGCATAATACACAACCTAATTCTAGGAACATAAGCATATACATCATTGAATAACATTATTTAAACAAACAACTATGTAAGAAATGATAATTCAAATACTTATCTTCATTTGATTGTTGGGTTGACTCCCTCTCAGTATTTGCTTCTTTTTTGCAACTCCATTCCGATGTGTATTGTGAGAAGTGGTCAACTCCCTCTAAATATCTGCATCCTTGCAGAAACTACTGGAATGTGCTCCTTCTTGATCTTTGCTTCCTAGATTACATGTACTTGAAATTATATTCATTCTCGATCCCTATGCATGCTTGTTAGTATCATCATTGTGTTATCCTCTAGGTATACATAATCAAAAAATCATTAGTATAATCTAAATATTATCAAAACACAATAATCTAAAGCATGTATAGTCGGGATCATTTCAAACACAGATAATAAACATTAGTATTCAAGGTTTCAGGGAAGTCTTCTTTTACTCATGCATATTCTTATTTCATCATAGGACTTTTCTGGTTAGTTAAATCATCAATCAGGATAAGAGATATAATATGCATAAAACCTATGACTTCATGAATAATCATTATCAACAACACGACAGTATAAGATCCTAACACAAGGTAGGATTCTAGCTTGATATAGGAAAAACATACCTGGATTAGCATGCTAGCTAGTTATGTCTAACATACCTACATAATGTCTTCTGGTTCTCTTCAGTGACTTGTGCTAGTAACTTGCATGTCTCATAGGTTAACCATTGTAGGACCAAGTTATACATACCTCGAAAGTAGATCTTCTATGTGATCCATGACAATCAATGAATCTTTGTCTTCATGTCACCATGATCATATGTTCTTGAAGTAGAACATGATTTGTCTTTCTTGGTGTACCTTTTATGTTAGCGAACAACATAAACCTCATACAACATCACAATACATTAGTACATTCATAAGTGTCAAAGCCTTAATCAATGAATATCTTCTATTAAGGTGATACGACAAGTCTAGTAATTAATCAAGATTGTAATGTAATAATATGAAGGCAAACATATGATAAAATTAACCATTAAACATACCTGTAAACCATGCCTGTCAAGATTGCTTGTAATCTTCTTATGTAAGGCCTTAGCCTCATCTCCCTCTGAAACAGGAACTTCTTCACTTATGTAGGTGACCAATCCATCTTCTTCTTGGATTAACCCAATCCACTTGATTTGCAAGAACTAGACATGGAGCTGGATTAGGGTTTGTCAGAGAAACCCCAAAAATTCAAACTTTGAATTTCAAAATTCCGAAAGGATTGAAATATGCACCTTGATGAGCTCATCAAGTTGGTATATTCATAATTTGAAAACTGCAAAGTTTCACCCCTCGAAATTGCCTTTTAGATTTTTGGATTCACTAGGAGGAACCTAAATTAGGGTTTGAGTTTCCTAGAGCTTCACCCAACCAAAAGATTTGATTAAAAGCTCTAAGATTCAATTTTTCTAAGGAGCTTCCAGCCTTGGTCACAGATTTCCAAAATTCCAATTTTTTGCAGAAGCCCTAATTTTCCATCTTTCTGATCAAAGTCCCGAACTGGGGTTTGATCAAGCCTGGCCTTATGCCCAACCAAAAAATATGATCTTGGTCTCTAAATTTCGATTTTGATGAGTAGCATCCAGCCGTGGTCTCTGATTACAAAAATTCTAACTTTCTCCGAAGCCCTAAATTCCGGAAGCCATGAATGAAGGTGCTAAAAAATAATTCTGTTTTGACATAAATATGTACCTGATTGTTTCTATTGTAACTCTGAACTTTTCGATCCACAAGGTCTAAAAACATTTCCTGAGATAGCCTGACCTATTATATTTCCATCCCAATAGAACCGACCTCAATTGGATTCTCTGAGAGAGATTTATGCCAAGTGTCGCAACGTGACCTGTTTATGGGATAATACAGGAGAGTGAACTTGTACGGTGTTCCATGTGTCACTGGTTCAACTTCGGCCTCTAAAAACTTTTCTGAGATATTATAGTCTGTGTAATACCTGAAACGTTTTACTAAATTTCATTTGGAGCTTCCTAGCTCACGTTATGACCTTTTTTCAAAGGTCACCTGTTTTTGACTCAGATCTGGAAGCAGCAGAAACCCTATATTGTACAGATCATAAATCACAAAGTACAATGAATTAGAGATTTTCCTTTGGACACAAGGTACATGGGGATCTGATCCTCGACCTATAATTGTTTCAGACTCGAAACATTCACCAAAATGGATTTATAGAGAAAGTGCTACGATGACTGGATTTTGCTATATCAAGCCCTAGCATCTTAAGTGCAACAAGTGTCATACATGCCATATCATGCCTTCTTTCAAGCTAGCTCTAATACCATGTTAAATTGTCAGAATTTACTTTAATCTGATCTAGGATCTTAACTAAGAGAACAACATGTACAGCAAATCTACAACATATCAATCATGGACACAATAATGCAAGCACACAAGAGACACAGAGTTTACTTGGGGAAAACCATAAAGGTGAAAAACCCCAATAACTTCCTCAAAGATAGATAGAGCAATGATACAACCAGAATACAAGAGATAGTCTTCTCCTAGCAGCAGAGCCTCCTCCTCCACAAGTGCGCCACTCTCCCAAGTGTGAGTGAGAGAATATAATATGTAAAATGAGAGAGACACACTCTCTATTTATACACTAACTTGACTTAACCCTTACTCAACTAGGTCGGCCTCAACTTAACCACTTAACATAATGTTGATTGGAACGACACCCAATAGGGTGGTCTAATAACCCTTTGACCCACATGGACGACCCCCAATCGGGTGTTCTAATAACCCTTCGACCCACATGACTTATACAGGGCCGACCCCAATAAGGTGGTCTAATAACCCATCAAGTATAAGTTACGACACTTACAATATAAATGACTACACTTCCATATAGAGGAATAATAATGTCTCTATAGGAATACAATATGCATATATGTGAAATACATTCTGAAGTTACATATACATCAACAATAAATACAAAAGATTTTGGTTGAATTAAATCAACGATTCTTATATTAGTAAAGCAATATCATGACTAGCAAAGACTAGCTGGATAGTCCTGCTAGGAATTCCATTTGACTTTGGGAATCTTGTTTTAAAACAGAAATTGAGAACAATACTAATTTAAAACTTCATTCCTAAACAATAATGTATAAATTATAAGAGGGTTTTACACATATTGCATACTTGTTGATTCCTGTAGTTTGTTCTAGATATTAATGTCCTACTGATCCCTTTAGCTTGTTCCTGCGGATAATGACCTGCACACTCAGCTAATAATTAATGAAAAACCTCGTGAGTTCTTAGCTGACCTAAGAATTTATCTTGGATTGGATGAGTTTGGGACTACCATGTTTCTCCCAACCATGATTCTACAACCGTTCCTGGTTCAGCATGAATCCCCCCGAGCTGGTTCTGACATGCAAATTGAGAAGTAGAGGCCCTAGGTGTGTAGCTAGTTCAGATCTCAGAAATCTATGGGAAAAGTTCACTTTCTTCAGCATAGAGTTCTTGTTAGTACAATAATACTCGAAGAAAAATATCCCCCAAACTTTGGGGTCTTTCCTCCTTAAGTATGACAAATCTTGAATTATGACTGTTCGAAATTACTCGTTTCTTTAAAATATTTTAATTTATAAAAACAATATTTGTTTAATTAACTGCTAGTTTATTTGGAAACTAGGAGGTCTCACTTTGTTTTAACAAAGTGTTTTTGATCTTTAATCTTTTTATAATAATAATAATAATAATAAAAATGAAAATCTTCTCCAACTATTAATACATAATAAATTGTAATTGGAAGCCCACCTAACCATAATATATGTATTGCAACTCCTAATTACTAATACTTAGCTTTGAGATCCGTTAAGCATTTTGTTTCACATAATGCTTCATTTAATTCTTTTTACTGAAAGGGGGGTCCACTTCTGTGGACGACTTTGGTAGCTTGTAGGGAACCTCTAGTCTCTCCTTTTGCACATCAGATCCCTCGTTTTAACATGGTAGTTCCTGCAGTAGATGATGATAATAAGATTTATTTGATCAAGTCGAAATAGTTGTGATAAGTCTCGCAAGTGCTATTCAGAGTTCTCTTCGACTCAACACTTGATATGTAGTAACCCCGAGTGCTCTTCAAAGCCCTTTCAGCTCAACACTCTCACATGGGCATTACGCTAGTGCAAATCCAGAGCCTCTGCTCAACACTAGAGCTAGAATGTGGTTGTGAGGCAGATCTAGGATATTTAAATGTCCTCGGATCTCGTAATCATTTCTTTCAAGCTTGGAGTGCTCTAGGGCTCGTTCCCAACACTCATCGTACATCAAGGCTTAGGCCCAGTACGAAATAGAATCCTCTAAATACATCGGGGATTAGGCCCAGTATATAGGTCATTCATGTGTTTCTAAGTCCACACTCAACACACTAAATAATCAACCATGTAAATCATGCTTTGCACAATATAATGTAACAAAAGGAAATAATCTCAGTATATCATCATTTGTAACCAATTCTCATTATACAACATAGTTTATTCATTCGAGATTTCCTACCCCACATATATTCAACAATGAAACAAATCACGGTCCATGCCCCATACATCAACTCATGAAGGAATAAATCAAAACAAACCAATGTTATGTCAAACATAATAAATCACATAAACTAGGGCCATGACCCGATATAACACCATAACATAGTTAGTCAAAATGTTGGGATATTACATCGTGACGGGTCCTAGACATGTTCACCTGATTACTGTAAATCATATTCGGAGGTACCTGAAGGGTACTATTGATTATGGGATCAAGTATGATGCGAATGAAAATTTTAAGGTAGAGGGTTATGTAGATTCAAATTGGGAAGGAAGTGCTACGGATAAGAAGACCACTTCATGGTGTTGCTTCAGTATGGGATCATGTGTGATCTCGTGATTTAGCAGGAAGAAATCTTGCATAGGACTGAGTACAGCTGAAGCAAATGTCGCATCTTGTTCGGCTAGTTATGAGATATTATGGCTAAGGAAGCTACTATCTAATTTTTTTGATCTCCAATTGGATGCTACCTGTATATTCTGTGATAACCAGAGTTGTGTGAAGTTGTCTTAGAACCTGATGTTCCATGACAGGTTGAAGAACATCAAGATCAAGTATCACTATATTAGGGATATGGTGCAGAGAGGAGCAGTGAAGCTCCTATATGTTGCGACGGACAAGCAGATTGCAGATGTGTTGACCAAACAATTAGCTAGAGTGAAGTTTGAGTACTTAAGAGAGAGGCTTGGTGTTCTTCAGATAAAAGATACTTTGAGGAGGAAGTGATGGGACACAGTTGCAGGAGCCATTCCAAACATGGTAGTAGGAGGATCCTTCCCATGGCTGTGGATGTAAGTGTTGTGTGACGAGCATTAGTATGATGCTCATGATGATATGCATCAGGATGATGCTATGTATATGATCAGGGTGATCATATGATGATGATGTTCATCAGGAGGATGTACTGTGTGATGGTGATCAGGATGATCATGGGAAGATGATGTGCATCAGGATGATGTACTATATGATGATGATCATGATGATCATGTGATGATGATGTGCATCAGGATGATGTACTGTATGATGATGATCAGGATGATCATGTGATGATGATGTGCATCAGGATGATGTACTGTATGATGATGATCAGGATGATCATGTGATGATGATGTGCATCAGGATGATTTATTGTATGAGGATGATCAATATGATCATGAGTATTAGGTTGATACTACATGGCTGTGGACAGGTTGTGCAGGTGCATGTAATCAGTCCTGGAGATCCAGACAGGTTGTGCTAGGTATGTAAAAGTCCTGGGATGCTCTTTAGAGATCTTGCAGGTCGCAAGACACTCTTTTAAGGTTTTGAAAGGGTCGCATGTAATCAGTCCTGGAGATCCGGACAGGTTGTGCTAGGCACATAAAAGTCCTGGGATACTCTTTAGAGATATTGCAGGATGCAAGACACTCTTTTAAGGTTTTGTGAGTTCACATGTAAAAGATCCTGGAGATCCGGACAGGTTGTGCTGGGCACGTAAAAGTCCCGGTATGCTCTTTAGAGATCTTGCAGGTTACAAGACACTCTTTTAAGGTTTTATGAAGGTCACATGTAAAAGATCATGGGAGATCCAATAGTTTTAGCAGTAAGCTCATAAAATTCCTGGGATTCTCTTTCGAGGTTTTGTTGACGCATGTAATCAGCCCTGAGAATTCCATAGGATGGCCAGAAATGATGAAGACCTATAGGAGGCTAGGTCTACAACCAGCATGAAAAAGGGCTCGCTCTATAAAGCTTCCTATGATGAGAATAATTGAGAGATAGCACCAGTGATTGAGATGACGAGTACAGTAGCAGTGATGATGATGCTCCGTGATCCAATGACGATGGTCCAACTCTAGTATTGAAGACTTGTGCCTATATGTATTGATGCATGTGTCAAGAGAATACCTTCCTAGTTAAGAGGGAGTGTTGATGTATTTGTAACTTCGGAAGATATTCACTTGTATATTGTATGTATTACATTTGTATCTTATTGTATCCCCGACGGAGATGTTATTATTCCTCCATTCGTAAGTGTCATCATTTGTATTTGTATTCTATTGTTGTACCTCTGACGGAGATGCTTATTCCTCCAGTTAGAGAAGTAATTATTATAATTAGGTCATGTAAAGTCATTGAGGTCCATCCTCCCATGTATGATGGGGCATTGGACCCCAGAGTTGTACTTGATGGGCTATTAGACCACCTTGATGGGTTCGGCCCTGTATGAGTCATGTGGATGGTTTATTAGCCTCCCTTAGGAAGTCGGCCAAGTTAGGGTTAAAGGCAGGTCAAAGTAAAATTATAAATAGAGAGTGGTTCTCCCTCATTCAATTCATTCACACACTCACTCACTTCACATTAGTGAGAGAGAGGAGGAGTGTGCACAAGTGGAGGAGGAGTAGCTATTGGAGACATCTATCTTTTGGGTTTGATCTTTGTGATCCTTGTATTGGTGCTTATTCTATCTCTCAGGAAGTTGCGGGGTTTTTCACCTTTATGGTTTTTCCCCGTGAAATGATTTGTGTCTCTTGTCTCTTGTGTTTGATATGCTGTACATGTTGTTCTCTCAGTTAATATCCTAGATCATATTGAATTAAATGATGAAAAATTAACATGACAAGCAGAACACCAGGCCACTATGGTTGAGATTGAGGGTAAGATCTCAAACACAACTATTTCAGTTTTGATAGATCTCGGTGCATGCTGAAGCTATGTCTTCCCTAAGATAATCAATACTTGTAAGCTAAACCGAGAGAGTCACGAGAAACCATGGCTAGTACAACTATCCACTGGTACCGAAGGAAAAGTCTCCAAACTATTTAATGTTTGCGAGATAGATTTAAACAGGTTCCCAACTATGGTAGATTTAAATATCCTACCTCTAGGGTGGTATGACATACTAATAGGAATGGACTGGTTGGAAGAACATCATTCCCTTCTTGATTGTTTGAATAAGTCAATATTATGCACGGATAACCAATGAAATCAAAGAAAGATCCAAGGTATGCCTAAGAAGGTTTTCGTAAGAAAAATATCTGCCTTACAAGAAAAGAAGTGCATGAGAAAGGGTGGTAAACTCTTTGCAGTTAACATTCAAACAGTAGAAGCTGATAGAGAACAAAAGATCGAGGACTTTCCAATTCTTGTAGATTTCAAGGATGTATTTCCTAAGGAAATACCATGGTTACCACCCAAATGAGACTTAGACTTTTATATAGAATTGACACCCGAGTCAGTGCCATCTTCTAAAGATCCTTACCGCATGAGCGCAGTAGAATTGGTGGAGCTCGAGCTGTAGTTACAAGAGTTGATCGGCAAGAGATACATTCGACCGAGTGTATCTCCTTGGGGAGAACCAATACTCTTTGTTAAGAAGAAGGATGGAGCGATGCAGATGTGCATTGATTACCATCAACCCAACAAGTTAACCATTAAGAATCATTACGCACTCCCTAGTATTGATGACTTGTTTGATCAAGTCAGAGGAGAGAAGATCGTTTCGAAGATCAACCTATGATCAAGATATCACCAAGTAAGAATATGTGACAAAGACATCAGTAAGACCACGTTTCGAAACCGATACGGTCATTACGAGTTTGTGGTAATTCCTTTTGGTTTGAATAATGCACCCACAAATTTTATGTGCATGATGAATACCATCTTTAGTTAGTATATAGACAAGCTTGTACTAGTCTTCATCAATGACATTTTGATCTACTCCAAAAGTGAATAAGAACACAAGGAACACCTCTGGATAGTATTGCGAGTGTTATGAGAACACTAGATTTATGCTAATTTTAGCAAGTGTGATTTCTACAAACCATAGATACAGTACCTAGGTCACATCATTTCTGAGAAGGGGATAGCATTTGACCCTGAAAAGATTAAAGCCATAGAGAAATGGCCTACACCTACCTACGTGACCTACATAATATCATTCTTAGGTTTAGCCGGTTACTACCAGAAGTTCATTGAGAACTTCTCGCAAATTGCTTGTCCTATGACTGCCTTGCAGAAAAAGGGAAACAAGTTCCTTTGGACAACCAAGTGTGAAGATTGATTCCAGAAACTAAAACAACTTTTGACGAGTGCAGCAATTTTACAGATTGTCGACCCTGATGGGGACTTTGTTGTTTGCACAGATGCAATAAAGGAAGGACGTGGTGGAGTCCTCATGTAGAATGACTCTGCCATCTGCTACGAGTCAAGAAAGTTGAAGGAACATGAACAAAACTACCCCATGCACGATCTTGAACTAGACACCATCATCCACGCCTTAAAGATGTGGAGGCATTACCTTATGGGAAAGAAGTTCCTATTGAAGACGGACAACATGATTTTGAAGTACTTATTTGAACAGCCTAACCTAAATGCTAGGTAAGCCAGGTGGTTAACCTTCCTTAGTGAGTACCACTTTGAACTAAAACACATAAAAGGAAAGGAAAACAAGATCGTTGATGCCTTAAGTCGATGGGCTCATATGTTATATGACATGAAAGTAAGTCAGACTGACTCTAACTTACATGACAGAATTAGAACGACATGTAGGGATGATCGATTTTATGTCGAGATGCTTAAAAAGATATAAGAGGATAGGTTATTCCAACAACAAAAGGAATATAAGATAGATGAGTCAGGATTTCTATGTTCGAAGGAGAGACTTTATGTTCCAGAGAGTAGAGACATTAGACTTAACATTCTCACAGAGTTCCATCAGAAACCCTACTCAGGAGATCCTGGATATCAAAAGATTATGTAAGCGATAAAGAAACAGTTTTTCTAGTCTAAGTTGAAAGATGACATAGCCTTATTCATCGCTAAGTGCCAGGAGTGCCAACTAGTTAAAGCGGAACACCAACATCTTTCAACTTAGACTAGAAAAACTGTTTCTTTACCGCTTATATAATCTTTTGATATCTAGGATGTCCTGAGTAGGGTTTTTGATGGAACTCTGTGAGAATGTACTACAACCATTACCCATTCCAGAATGGAAATGGGAGGTCATCAGTATGGATTTCATCATTGGGTTACCCAAGAGTAAGAAACAAAATGATTCCATATTTGTAGTAGTAGACAAGCTATCTAAAGCGTCACATTTCATACCGATAATGTCTACTTACATAGCTGTACACATCGTGGACATCTTCCTAAAAGAGATCTTCCAATTGCATGGGATATTCAAGGAAATCATTTCAGATCAAGACACGAAGTTCACTAGTAACTTCTGGAGGTCATTATTCTCTAGTTTGGAGACACAACTACAGTTCAGTACTGCATACCATCCATAAACTGATGGATAGATGGAATGGGTGAACAAAATCCTTGAGGATATGCTTAGGATGTATGTTATGAACAACCCCACGAAATGGGAGGATTATCTACACCTCACAGAATTTGCTTACAACAATGGATACCAAACCTCTACTAAGATGAGTGCCTTCGAGGTACTCTATGGCAGAAATTGTAGGACACAAATGACATGGGATAGTCCGGTAGATAGACTTATGCTAGGTCCATATTTACTAAAGGACATGGACCAGCTAGTTACATAAGTACAATAGAACTTGAAAGAGGCACAAGACTACCAAAAGAGTTATGCAGATAAGAAAAAAAAAGACAAAGATTACCAAGTTGGCGAACATTTCTTATTAAAAGTGAAGGCAAAGAGAAGTTCTTTGAGATTGGGGTGATGTGGGAAGCTAGCCCCCAGATTTGTTGGACCCTTTGAGATACTAGCCAAGAAAGGGCTAGTAGCATATGAGTTAGCTTGACCAGCTCATGTAAAAGTTCATAATGTTTTTCATGCATATTTATTAAAGAAATATTTTTATGATACTAAGCATGTAATTGATTGGTCCTTATTACAGGTAGAACCCGAGGGGGAGTTGATGTTGGAACCCTTCCACATTCTGGACAAGAGAGAGGTTCAACTTAGAAGACAAACCATCATCCAATTGAAAGTGCAATGGAGGCACTTCGGATTGGAGGAGGCTACTTAAGAAAATTAAACCACCATGAAGGAGGATTACCCCGCCTTTTTTCATGACTTCATTTCTAGTCCCTAGAACATTGGGATGATGTTTTTCTAAGCGGGTGCAACATCCCCAAATTTCACAAAAATTTAAAATTTTCTAAGAAGCATAAAATGCTTAGATTTGTTATGCAGAAAGTATCATTAATGAAAGTTTAATTTAATTAACCGCAGACTAATTATTTTATATGACGTTACCTACTTCAAAAGTCGTCATTGTTTTAAAAAGTGTCAAATGTCACGAAACTGAAATCTTTATTTATGTCGTAACCACTCCTAGTTTTTATGCATCAACTTTCATTGTCTGGATGATTGTATAAGCAAAAATTTATTATTCTAAAAGACATAAATAGTGGTGAAGTAATTCTATAGCTATAATCATGAACGTGATTTCTAACACTTTTCTTTCTTGATTGAAGGGGTCCTAAAGATACCCGGGGCTTACTTAGCTATTATCTAGCGAACGCATAAACTATTCTTTTTCAGTTCTGCAGGTAAGAATTATACTTCTTTAGAAATTAAGAGTTGGCGACTGAATATTTAGATAGTGTACGTTAAAACAGTCTTGAACTTAATACGTCGAAAGACTCATTCTATATGTTCTATGGGAATTCATAATATAGCTATGATCTATTTAAGTGGGATAATGTTTCAATTCATATGATAATAACATCTCCTCCTTATGTTAGAGTTGGTGTACAATAGAATGTAATTTGTGAAGCTTTGATATAGAAATATAGATGTGCATTATAAGTAGGACTTAATATGGGATAACACTCCAAATTCTATGTTTAGCCACCTAGCTATGTTTGATTTACATTATAATATAGTTAAGGTTCATTTTAATGTATTCAAATCCTATACCATAGTTCTTATGTATTAAAGTTCAACGTGGCGGGGTCTTAAGCCCACAACCATGGAATTAAACCTTAGAACAACCATTTGTGCGGTCTTAGCTTGTAATACAGCTTACCAAATCTATACCAGCGTGGTCCATGAAATCGATGCTTAGTGCAAAGATGCGTTAAAAGGTGGCAGGTTGGAAATTTAATGGTAATTAAACGAGACCAAAGTGAATTGCACAGTGGAAACAACCGTGGCATGCCTTCACGTGAACGCTTTGGGTTTTGAGATAAAACCTAACCGTGGCCTAAAAGACTACGAAGCTTTTGTAACTTGATTCATTTTGTTCTTTGAAGAGTTTGGTGATAGAGGCCGACAGCCTCCTAAGATATTAGGGTTCGGAGGACTTGTATGCGCACCTCAGGGTATCGATGGAGGTTCTCAGGCTGAGCATACAGTTACTTCATGAATGTAAATTATCTTACCAAAATATACAATATTAAACCCTTTTCTATATAAGCTTACTGCATCAATATGATAACCCCGATCTGTTTGTTGTTTTGGTCAATGAGGGACAGGTTGCTTCCTGTCGAAGCTTACCTTGGGAGGTATGGCACTCGCTGGTTAAGGCTATGATGCGTAGAAAAAATTGGTAAGCCTCGGTGGTTCCTTTGGGAAACATATGTTGTATGTCTGTGTAGTGAATGAGGTGGTGGAAAAAGGCATTGCTGTGAGTCTGTGTACCTTCGACGAGTTGCAGTTCGAACTTGTAATTGATTTTGTTCTAGTTTTTACTGTTGGGCTTTTACACTTTGTAAGCCATATGTAAAATTTTGTAACTGAGAGGGTTTGACCCTCGAGCCTTTGGCTCGCGTTGGTTTCTCAACGATCCTTTCAAATACTATTCTGTAAATGAATTTTATGGATTAAAAAAGGTGACTTATGGTTCTTAATATATAAATTTTGTTTAAAGTTTGTAACTATGCTTACGACATTCTCATATCTTTTGTATGATATGCAAAGTCACTGTGTTAAGAATGGTAAATGTCTTTCTAGCTACGAAAGTAATACTGGTTTGAAACCCTAACCCTAATTGTTTATAATGTTGATGAATCAGTGGTTGAGTTGCTATGGGTTTCGAACCCCAAGTCTTATTTATGCTTTTAAGTTCCAATTTTTTTTTTAAAATATAAAACTAAACAGTAATTTTGGGTGAGTCAAGACTCAAAGCCTAAAATCTGTGTACCTGATTGTCCAAAGCTTATTTATTAATATTTATAGAAATAAAAGCTTCTTGTACCAATTCCTTAATTCTTATATCGTTAGAGTTGTGTACATTAATAATTGAACTGACCCTTTTTGGATGAGCCCTTACGGGTCTCGAACCCGAGTCTTATATTTATTTGCTTTTTTTTGTAATTGTATGTGAATCATCACTTATACCTGGGTGAGCCATGACTTGAAACCTTGAAGTAAAATTTTAGATAGTGAAAACATAGGATTGTTCTAGTCACATCAACCATGCATTTCAGTAGTCATGTTTATTATTCGAAAAGAACCGTAACTAGGTTCAGCATGTTTATGGTGGTTGTAAGGTCTATGACCCTACTCTTAAGTTTCCTTGAAAGTTATAATGAATATAAACTTTGTTTTTACTCTATTAATAATGTATATGTATATTTAGGTACTAGTATACGCAGATAGGGAACTCTTTGTATTAAGTTATCTTATAGTGTGACAATGATAGAAGAGTTATATACATATCTCCTTAATTGTTCCTATAGTCTACATCTTGTTTATACAGAGATTTATATTTATAAAATTACTTTGTTTTTCTATGATCATATATTTAGTTTAACGTAGTTATATCTATTGAAATGAAACAAATTTCCAATAGATTAGCTATTAACCAAGGCTCTGTACTTGATGTTGGTTTACAAAAGAAAACATAACTATATAGTTTAGAGATTCCAGTATTTGCATTTGCATTGGTATTACTCCTATATTGATCATGGAAGCAATTTCTAGGTTTTTTTAAATAAAAGTTTTGTCTTATGACTAATTTGTATTTTACTGTACATAAAGAAAATAGAATAGATTCACTGAATAGATCTTTGTAAAACTGAACTTGTAGGGATTCGAATAGGGATGTTTGCTAAGCTAAAAGAAAAATGATGCATTTATTTTGTTTATTGTTGAGTCCTGTACGGATTTAATAGAGTACTTTATTTAAAGTAATAAGCATATAACAACCTAGGGTTTTCTTCGATTCTGTAAAGGAAATGTAGGTTGTTGATTTGGGATCCTGTAATAATTTAATGCATTTAAAAGTAGAATCGATTGTATTGAAAATAAATAGATTTTATCTCTGATATTTATCATTCTTATCTATTTTTAACTTCACTTCTCTGTACTAGAGTATGACACTTATGTGTGTAGAAAAATACAGAGAAGTATTTCTTAAAATCATTCTACAGTTCTAATCTATTCTGTCATTCAACCAGAAATAAATTATCCATTCAACATTTTAATTTAGCTGATAATAAAAGACAGATTTTAGTAATGTATAACAGTTTAGAAGTTAACCATTCAGAAATAAATCAACAGTAAGTAAATAAGATAACACAAGAAGAAACCTGTTAACTATAGAGGGTGACAAACATCCAAAGGATCTCGTTCCACCCAACCTTCTCCTGAAGACAGCCAAATCGCTTGCCTTAGGACCCTTGAGCTTGTTCACTGAACCACCAGGATGAAGATGTTGTGTGGAGAATGGAATAAATTCCTCTACAACTCACCAATAGTACT
This sequence comes from Larix kaempferi, assembly GCA_027924585.1. NCBI lineage: Eukaryota > Viridiplantae > Streptophyta > Pinopsida > Pinales > Pinaceae > Larix > Larix kaempferi. Next base: position 5,981,078 of record BSBM01001023.1, read on the forward strand.
TAAAGTAATACTTCTTCCTTTAGCAATATTGAACTCAACAATAAGGCAGCACCAGTTCAGAATGCAGACTTATCTCAAAGAATCACTTCCTAGCTTTGCCCTCATCGAATCTCTTGTGCTCTCTTCTTTTTCCTTTTTCAAAAATTATCATAGGGTAAAAACTAAATAGCGTCATGTTGAATTCGTTGGGTGATATAGCATGCCTAGGTCTTTGTTCAGTTGCTTAGTTATTGAGCCACCTGCTCAGTTCCACTTTCTTGGGGAACATGACCATAAAATTAGGGAAGTTTCCTCCTACAACAGCTAGAAGTCAATTGATGATGTTTCCAAGTGTCAGTTTGCTCTCACCCCAGTCCATTCCTCCTAGTGGGTCAGTGAACACTCATTTAATAGACTCCCCTGGATGGTTGTCTCCTCTTTTATTTATTAATAATAAAATATTCAAAATAATTAATTACAGTCATCCTTGACCCCGCTTGGTCAATAATCATAAAACTTTACAATAACATAAAACATAATGTTTTTCTCACAACATAAAATGTTCAGAATTTGGGTATGTGACAACGGGGAGGGATGTAATATCCCGAATTTCGATGTTTATATTGGTTTTTATATTGGGCATAAATCCCCGAGGCATATGATTTATTTTGATATAGCAGGCGTAAGCCCCAATGCACATGTTTTACTTTTATTATATGATGGGCATAAGCCCCGATGCACATGATGTATTTTTGTTTTAGATATACATATTTGAGCATGGACTCTAACAAATGCAGGTTATTGCTATATAGTGGGAAGAAATCCCCAATGTATTTAATTGATGTTTTATTATGATATTGGGTACAAAACCCTAATATACTGAGATGATCTTGTTACATAGTGTGCAGAGTTATGATATGCATGATTGAGTTTTTTGATGTGTTGAGCATGGACTCTAGACCACATGGATGACCTATGTATTGGGCATAAGCCCCGATGTACATAGAGGACTTTATTATGTATCGAGCGTAAGCCCCGATGTACATAGAGTGTTGGGCATAAGCCCTGGAGCACTCCAAGCTTGATAATAAGTACCAAATCCGAGGCCATTTAAATTCTAGATGTGCTTCACAAACATATTCTAGTACTATTATTGAGTGGGATGCTCTCGAATTGCACTAGCGTAATGCCCATGTGAGAGTGTTGAGCCAAAAGCTCCGAAGATCATTCAGGGTTACTTGATCTTAAGGGTGTTGAGTCAACGAAGTCTCTGAATAGAACCAATCATCATACTTATTTCATTGTGATTAATTGATTCACTACTCGTCTCATCAAGGATGGAGGAACTCCCACAGAAAACGAGGTAATCCAACATGCAAGCAGAGTCTAGAGAGACCTAACCTAGTAGACCTTCTAAGCCTACCATTAGCTGTGTCAAATAAAGTCGACCCTAGTCCTTAAAGAAAACATCAAAGTTTTAATACCCTATATACCTATTTGAATTAATCAAATGGGACTAAGTATAAAGAGCAACTCATGTCCAATGGTACACCTAAAGTATATAGATAATTATGAAAGGTATCTAGTATAAAGTAAAAGATGTTATTTATAAAGGGATATCATTTATAAAGTAAAATGATTATTTATAAATAAATAGTATTTATAAAGTAAAGAGATTCTTTATAAATAAATAGCAATTCTAAAGTAAAGAGATTAATATAAATAAATAGTATTTATAATATAAAGGTATTATTTATAAATAGATTTTATTTATAAAGTGAAAAGAAAATATATTAATTAATAAATAAAGTTATTTATTATAGAGGAACAATTAAATAAATCCTAAATAAACTGAAAGTAGAATTATATATATTATTTCAAACTGAAATATCAACTTAAGTTAAGTTTAAAGAAACTAATAGTTCCAACTGCTATATTGGAAAGTTCACCTATAAAACTGGGGCAATTCTCATAGAGGAGGAATCTGTCCTTTTATCATTTCCTTTATGGTAAGAAAAGAGAAAATTGATCCACGGGTTTGAAAGAGATATAGATTCCAAAATTGAAGTACAGTCCACAGTCTGCCCTAGGTTCCCTAGTTTTCTTCTTGCATGTTGGAGCCAGCTTGGGGGGATCTAAACAGAACCAGGAATGGTTCCGGATCATGGTTGGGAGGACCATGGTAGTCCCAAAGTCATTCACTTAAAATTATTCTACAGGTCAGCCATAACAATACATATTTATTTTCAATAATTAGTGTTTGAAAGTGTGCAGGTCTATACCAGTAGAAGGATCAAGCTGGAACTATCGAGGTATGAGTCACTCTTATGTTCTTTTCAATTTATTATTGATTGCTAAAATTAGGAATTTAATTCTGTCAAATTCTTTTCATAATAATCTAGTAGCATCAATTATTGAGAGCAAGGACTTATGGCGCTGGCTCTCCTGGGTCATTCCTTTTATTTCAGAAGTTAAATGTTTAAAGAATCAAACCCTAACTAGTTGAAACAGTAAAGTTTTCAGAAACAAATTTAAATGTATTATTACAGCAGAATCATCTCATGTAGGTGATCGATTCATTTGGCTTAAACCCCATCTTAAAATCTTAATGTCTACTTCCTAGTTAAAATCAAATCATGTTGTACCAAATCGTTTAATTAAAATAAACATTTATCTCTAACATAGATTGCGTAGGGGATGATTCCTTTTAAACCTAAATAGAAAATCAAACGCAGCATTGGAACTTTAAACTAGAGCTGGAAATTTACATCCTAAAATTTATCAATCACCACATACATTTCTTTTCCCTAAAGTCACCTTACACAGTCTCATACTTTTACAAAGTCCTTTTTCCAAATTAGAATCTAGCAATAAAATCCAAGGCTCGGGATTGATTCCTCTGCACCATCTACAAATTCCATACTATAGTGTGGACCAACACCCATCCTTCATATTCATTTAAAAACCAAAGACAAAACGAATGCGAATTTAATACTAGGGCTTTGCCATACAAGCCACATAAGAATACTTTAAAAACAAGAAACTTATCCATTCCTTCACAGCCAGTACAAGATTTACGTTTTCACAAAGTAAGGTATATCTCAGCCTAAAAACATTAATCTATGTAGCTATAACTCCCCAAGGCGCATCAGGGGTCGAGTTCATAAAAGAACAGTCTCAAGAGAAATAACCAAATGAAGAGATTTTACTATGGAGGCTGAATTTAACAATGGAGTTAAGCCAAACTTTAAATATTAAAACATCTCATTCCAAAAAAGAAATCACCATACACAACCAGTTAGGGCTTGCCTCATTATAAAATAAACAAGCTTTTCACCACTCTCATCATGAGCTTTTGAATTCCAGTTAAACACATAAGCAATTGGATAAGTTCAATAGGAAACACATAGAGCATATCATCATTTATGGATAAGAGATCCACGCCTAGGGTTCAAGGGTCGATCCTTCACAATGATACCAAAGGAAAATTATCAACCCCGGGGCTTACCAAAGTCACATAGATGTTGAAAAGTAAAACAGATAAACACACACATAGATTTCTTAAACCCCAAACACTTCCAGATCTTGTATTAAATAACACACAGAGTCCAAATGCAAGCTTACAAGAGTAATAGAATGTACCCACAAAATGTACAGAGGTCAACTAAAAAGAACCTTCTTATTCATTACAAATTTTCCCCAAAAATCCATGACCATAATTCGATCTTACACAAGAGCCAAGTCAAATCTTCCTCTTTCCAAAACGCCATACAGGCTATAGCTCAATTTACACTAAGTATTATACATCACCACGTGTGCCACATGTTTTTTCCATGACTTGTGTAACAAAAACATAGCATTACAATTAAACTCTAGATTTAAACCCTTTCCCCAAAACTCTTATTTATAGAGCAAACAAACCAGCAGTCAAACTTTGGCTTGAAGGGAGGAAATGGCCAACAGAGGGCCATACTTACCCATGATTCTCCATAGCTACGAATACCTCCATTCCAAGCTTGAGCTACTACCATTGCGTACCGAGTCAAAACCAAACCCCAAGTGTTAAGTTACAACCTACAACAAAATAAAACGATTATTGTAATGAAAGAATTAAAACGCGTTCTCATGGGCACAAGGTTTTACCTCATGAAGGGCCATGCCATTTGGTGAAGAGCAGTTCGAGTCCTACCATGGACTCCTCAAAAATTCTGAAGATCCTTGCTCCTCTTCCCCCTCCCAAACAAACAATGTGATAGTGTAGTGATTCATCCAAACCCTTAGGGTTTATTCCTTAATGCATCCAGTTGGGTTCCATTTGAAAGGTTGGCATTGCCCCACCATTAATACTCTACCAAATCCACTAACATTTGAATGTATTAACCACTTCCTATAGTTGAGAGCTCCATTCAAACATTTGCATGTTTTACATTTTAAATATTTACTAAAAGCATATTAATAAACTCATACATGGATATAAGAACCTAGGAAATAAATCTTAAGTGGTACTTTAAAAGCACCTACAAAACAAAAGATGAAGAAGGCTTTAGCATGAATGCTAAGTAATCCTAGCCAATGCTACTAGGTCCATCCCCTCAAGAATTAAAAATATTTATTGAAATACCGTGACCTATATATTAAAAACAAATCCATTATCCTAGACTGAAGAATACACACAGTTCAACATTTAAGAAATAACTTATAAATGAAGATGTCGATATAAGGATCCTTATAATTTCAATATGTACTCGGTGATCGATCAGACTGGATTATTAATCATCAACCCAATGTAGTTCATTTTATATCATTCCATTACCTCGCTTCCGCAGGACCATAAAATAGAAAACAACTACATCTAATTTATTCACACAGTGAATCATGAACAAAATTATAAACCATGTATTTTCATTGTGTGGATGAGTCTTATTCTCATTTTCTCAGTACTGAAGTTAATTTGTTAAACATTCACTTAAAGGGGTGTTTCTACCTGTATAAGAAATTTTTTAATTTTTTGCAACTTTAGGGACATTACATGTATGAGAAGTCAAGTGATGTATGCAACACAATGACCATGAATCATATACATACAGAGAGTGTGCATAGCAGAAAAAACATCAGAAGATCATAAGTGTACATGTGTTAGAAGTTCAATAAGGAAACATATTATTTTGTTTATGTGGGTGATAGTACAGGGCAAGGAACAGGGGGTTGTAGCCTCCTTCCAGTTGGTGTTGGAGAACATAGGGAGTTGGTTCTTCCTTCAAGTTGGTGCTTGTGAAACCAGCGGGGCGATGCTTCATTCTAATTAGTGCTGGCAGACATAGGAATTCAGTACTTCCTTGAATGTATTATTTTCATTACAAAATATTATTACATGGTTTTCTCCCATTTGGGTTTCCACATTAAAATTATGTGTGTTCTGCATTCTTTGTCTTGGTTCAAATGTGGATGTATGTTTTATTTATGTTGATGCATAATTGAAGATCATGATTAAGTTAAGACTAATCTGTTAGAGAAGGTAAAAACTTGTCAGAAATACGCTAATATTTATTCACCCCCCCTCTCAATATTAAATCCATTCCAAGATGGAGTTTCAAATAGAGTTAGGGATAAAAATGTCAAAATTGTGGACATATTTGGCAAGTTATTTGAAGATTCTGAAGGAAATGTCTAGAACTAATAAAGAATGAATATATTTTCTTTGATTGCAATGGAAGATGGATTCTAGGACATCCTTGTGAGTTATAATTTGACAAGGACAAGACATTAATGATAAATAATGAGCATAGAAAAATAATTGACTAGCCAATTGAAAGATGAGATTAGTTATTGTTAAAACTCAAAACTTAGGAAATATGAAAGTCTGAACCCATTGAAAAAAAAGTACAAAATATATTGGTGTACAACAACTCAACATAATATATTTAAATATTCATTATCAAAATGAAAATATTATTATCTTTGTAACCCACCTAGAACTAAAAACATTTTATGCTGTGGAAAAACATTATTGTAAAAGTTATTGTAAAGTTTTATGTTGTTGACCAAGGAGGGTCAAAGATGACTGTAATTGAATATTTTATTATTTAATAAATAAAATGAGAGCCACCTATCCAAAGAGCATTGTTGAAGAGTGTTCACTGATCCACTAGGAGGAATGATATGGTTTACAAGGAAAAATTAACAAATGGCAGCAACTGAATACACTTTCTAGCTGATGCAGGAGGCATCTTCCCTAAAATTGTGGTCATGTTCCCACAGAAAGAAGGAACTGAGCAGGTGGCTCATTTAATTCAAAAACTAAACCAAAGACCTAGGAAAGTATATATCCATCGAAGGAGCAGGAGGCTCACATAATTTACCATGTGGATTTACTGTATACTGAAAAGTTAAGCACACAAGAGGTTATTTGATGAGGGGAAGCTAAAGTGAGATTGTTGGTTGTTTGTCTGCAAGATTAAATTGTTGAGTTACAGAGAGAACATAACAAGCTTCTGCACCTAATTCTTCGTCCCGGTGGTTCAGTGAACAGGCTCAGGGGTCCTGAAGCAAGTAACTTGACTTGCTTCGGGAGATGGTTGGGAGGAACAGTCTTCTTTGGATGTTTGTCCACTTTGAAAGTTAACAGGTTCTACGTTGTTCTAGATTATTATTTTTAATTTGTTCTATGTACATTTCTGAAAGATTTCATGAATGATAAATGTGTAAAATCTCCCAAATAAAAATAAAAATAAATTTCTATTTTCTTTGGGAGATTTTACATATGGTATCAGAGCGAGGTTCAACCCTGTCGCCCTTGGAAACACCTAACTTCTGTTGAACATGAAAATATAAAAATTCTAATAATGTATTTGGATGTTGTATGCATATATTCCATTTTGATTTTTCAGATGACTTCGCATGAGGAATATGGAGAACAGCCTAAAGGAAATGAACAGGCACGAACAGAAGAACATTCTGAAGCAAGTCAGGTATTAGAAACCATGAGAAGTTTGATCGTGGAGATACAGAGCTTCAAGGCAGACAATGAACAACTAAAGAAAACTCAGGAAAAGCAGCAAGAAATCAATGAAATTTTGCTGCAGAGTCTTCACGAAAAGAATAATGGCAAAAAACAAAAGGAGGAGACCAAGAGGAAAGAAGAGACTGACGAAAGCGCTGAGAAAAAGGAGAACTCCTCCAATGAGACCCAGAAATCTGAGCATCAAGACAAGGCCATGGGAAAGAGTAAGGTTGACCACCTGGAAGGTGAATTCAAAAAGATAAAACCTACCAGCTTTGTTGGAGAATCGAAGACTGGGGAAGAAGCAGAATCCTGGTTGTTGGAAATCAAAAAATACTTTCAAATCTACAATTACTCCAGCAACATGAAAGTCAGAATGGCTGTTTACAATATGAAGGGGAAGGCCAGCATATGGTGGCAAGACCTTAAGATTTCCCAGGGACTGAAAGAGAAGAACCTTGAATGGGCAGAATTCAAGAAACTATTCAAGAAATAGTACTTATCAGAAAGTTATTATGAAAGAAAAACCAAGGAATTCTACGAATTGAAGCTGGGTCAAATGACAATGGAAGATCTTATCAATAAATTTCTAGACCTGTTACAGTTCGTTCCATATATCAAGGAAGAAAAATTAAAGGTACAGCAATTCTTAAGCTCTCTGCCGCAGTCCTATAAAGATCGAATTGAGTTCGACAATCCAAGAACTTTAGATGAAGCATTGAGAAAGGCCAGACTATGCTTTGAACAATACAAACAAAGGAATGATACTTCTAAGGCATGGAAGGATAAGAAACATGAAAAGTTTAACGAGCGGAAGAAAGGCTTCAAACCCCCGCCCTTCATGAACATGCCCAAAAATTTCCAAGGAAATTCATTTCCTAAGAATGAATAGTTGCAGCATAAAACTTTTAAACCCCCTAACATGGGAATAAAAGGAAGTGTTGGTACCCCTAAAGAACCCTTGAAGTGTTGGGAATGTGGCGAAGCCCATTTATGCATAAATTGTCCACGGTACAATGAAGCAAACAGGGTGCTGCATAATATGCAAGAGGCATCTATGGTGAGAGACATTGGGAAAAGTTATCACCAAATTAATGCAGCCTTGGAAGACCGATAGGCAGATCATCAATCTGCAATTATGGAAATTGAAGGTAAAATTTTTGGCCATACTTGTACCATTTTAATTGACCCAGGGGAAACTTTAAGCTACATCACTCCCAAAATGACGGAGCACTGTCAACTCACCAAAGTAAAGCACCCAAAACCCTAGTTAGTTCAGTTAGCTACAGGAGCAAAAAGGAAGGTAACTGAATATATTAGTGATTGTGAACTTCAAATACAAGGTCACAATTTTTTTTTTTATTTAAATGTGTTACATTTGGGGTCGTATGACATGATAATAGGTATGGACTGGCTTGAAAGATATAAAGTAGTACTGAACTGCTTTACCAAAAACTTTACATACATTGCTGAAGACCAAACTCTAAGAACAGTGAATGGAAAACAGAAACCTGTCTCTGTTAGGAAGATTTCTGCTATGCAATTAAAGAAGTGCATAAGAAAAGGATGCAAGATTTACGTAGTACAAGTATCCGATTTACTCCTCAACGGAAGCCAAGCTTCCATAGCAGAGCACCTTGTCTTAGGTGAGTTCCTAGACGTATTTCCAGAGGAAATACCGAGGTTACCCCCTCAACGAGAAATAGATTTTTCCATTGAACTTTTACCTGGATCCGCACCGATGTTAAAGGTACCGTATAGGATGAGTATTCCAGAATTGACGAAATTGAAAATTCAGATTCAAGAACTACTAGACAAAGGGTGTATCAGACCTAGTGTCTCGCCTTGGGGTGCACCGGTCCTTTTTGTCAAGAAAAAAGATGGGACTCTAAGACTATGTATTGACTATAGGCAAGTGAACAAGGTAACTGTTAAGAATAAATACCCCTTACCGCGAATTAATGATTTGTTCGACCAAGTAGGGGGAGCCAAAGTCTTTTCCAAACTAGATCTTCGATCTGGTTACCATCAGATTCGAATTAAAAATGAAGACATAAGTAAAACCGCATTCCGAACTCGATACGGACACTACGAATTTGTAGTGATCCCTTTCGATCTAACCAATGCCCCTTCCACATTCATATGTGTAATGAACGGTATCTTCAACAAATACCTAGAGCAGTTTGTGTTGATTTTTATTGATGATATCCTGATATACTCCAAGTCAAAGGAAGAACATGAACATCATATAAGAATTGTATTGCAAACCTTGAGGGATCATCAGTTGTATGCTAAGTTAGAGAAATGTGAGTTCTTTAAAAAGGAAATTCAGTACTTAGGCCATATTATTTCTGAAGAAGGAATTGCGGTCGACCCACAGAAAATAAAAGCCATAGTGGATTGGCCAGTACCGAAAGATGTAGCTGATATTAGATCTTTCATGGGACTCACCGGTTACTATTGGAGGTTCATTGAGGGATTCTCAAAGATTGCCTATCCCATTACTTCACTGCAGAAAAAGGGGATAAAGTTTGTTTGGTCCTACAAGTGTCAAGAAAGTTTTGAATGACTCAAAGATTTATTGACCAAGGCACCTGTTCTAAAAGTAGCAGACCCATGTAAGGGATACACGGTTTGTACGGATGCTAGTAAAGAGGGAGTGGGAGGAGTATTGTCCTAGGACGGACATGTAGTGTGTTACGAATCACGGAAAGTAAAAGAGCATGAACACAACTACGTGGTTCACAACTTGGAATTAACAGCAGTAATACATGCGCTGAAAATGTGGCATCACTACCTGCTGGGAAAGAAATTCCTTTTGTTAACAGATAACACTTGCGTCAAGAACTTATTTAACCAACCAGGACTCAATCCCAGACAAGCAAGGTGTATGGCCTTTTTAAGTGAATTTGACTTTGATGTAAAACACATAAAGGGTAAGGAAAATACGGTGGCAGATGCACTTAGTCGAAGGACCCATGAGGTGTACGAAATAATAATGAGTCCACCAGAGAGTAATCTCATGGATAAAGTAAAAGTGGCAAGCGAATAGGATGCAGAATACATAAATCTGCAAAGGAAAATTTAGCAAAATGAGATAAACATGAATGGGACAGATTTAAGAATTGATCAGAAAGGTCTAATTTGGTTCAAAGATAGACTGTACATGCCTAATGCTGCAGAAATTAAATTATTTATTCTAAATGAGATGCACAAACCCCCGTTTACAGGTCATCCCGGGTATCAAAAAATGATAACAGCCCTTAGAAAACAGTTCTTTTGGCCTAAATTAAAGACTGATCTAGTTGATTATTTATCTAAATGCTTGGAATGTCAACAGGTGAAGGCAGACCATAGACATCCTGCTGGTTTGTTACAACCATTACCAATTCTTGAGTGGAAATGGGAAGTGATTTCATTAGATTTTATCATAGGTTTTCCGAGAACACAACGACAACATGATTCTATTATGGTGGTGGTTGACAAATTTAGCAAATCTGCACATTTCATTCCTATAAAAATCACTTTCAAGGCAGCAGATATTGCAGGAATATTTCTAAAAGAAATATTCAGATTACATGGAGTACCAAAGATGGTAATTTCAGACAGGGATGCAAAATTTACATCCAAATTCTGGAAGTCTTTATTTGCAGGTCTAGAAACAAGAATTAATTTCAGCACTAGTTATCACCCTGAAACGGATGGACAAACTGAACGTACAAATCAGATCATTGAAGATATGTTGAGAATGTACGTCATGGAAAAACCCACCAAATGGGAAGACTATTTACATCTGGTAGAGTTCTCTTACAACAACGAGTATCAAGCATCATCAAGAATAAGTCCATTCGAAATTCTTTATGGGAGGAAGTGCACTACCCTAGTTAGCTGGGATAGTCCCGTCGATCATTTATTGGTAGGACCGGATTTGCTGCGGGTTATGGAACAAACAATCCAAAAGGTGCAAAAAAATCTAAAGGTGGCCCAGGACCGCCAAAAAATTTATGCTAACCTAAAAAGACAGAATAAGGAATTCTCAGTTGGAGATCATGTGTACTTGCGGGTTAAACCAAAGAAAAGCTCACTCCGACTAGGGAGTTACACTAAACTGGCACCACGATTCTGCGGGCCCTTCCAAATACTTGAAAGGATTGGACCCATAGCTTATAAGCTAGCATTACCAGCACATTTAAAAATTCATAATATTTTTCACATTTCATTACTGAAAAAGTATATTCATGACCCCACTCATATTATTGATTGGAATTTGATACAGGAGGCTCCAGAAGGCAAATTTCAAGTGGAACCTTTACGCATTCTGGATAGGAAAGAAACAGTACTTCAGAACCGAGCCATCGCTCAGGTAAAGGTGCAATGGAAGCACTTTAGTCCCGAGGAGGCGACCTGGGAATTGGAAAGTGAGATACTAGAAAAGTATCCGAATTTGTTCCCAGAACCGATGGAGGAAGACTAGAACACTGAGGACAGTGCTCATAATATGGGGGAAAGGATGTGACATCCCCCAAATAATGAAAGGACAATATGTTTTGTTTTTTAATATATATATATATATATTATTTTATCATTGTGAAATTCATTTCAAATAAGGGGGCTAGATGAGAAATCTACTGAATAAGTCCTAGGAGGACTGTTGTAAGAAAACAACTTTTATTTAATTATTTTTAATAAAAGGATGAGCGGGAACAACCAAGTTAAATGAGGAGATCATGCATGGAAAAGTGGGGGACAAGTTAGAGTTATCCTCTAGGAAACCAGAACAGGTGTCAGAAGTGTATTTACGACACTAGACACACCCTGAAAATCAGGGATTTACTTAGCTGTGAAAATTCCATGGGGAATTGGCTGCTAATGGTAAGACCTAGGAAAAAACTTTAAAGAGATGGCATATGTGAGAGGCAGGACGCTGCTGAGTATGCCAGAGAGAATTATACTTGCTGCGTGAGCACTTTGTGTTAGGCAAGGGATTCTGGAAAACGTGACTGAGTTTTTGAGGTTAATTGTCCACACTTTTCATGCATGCATCTGGCTCGGGGGTGATTATGGATAGACTAGGTGTTTGTACCTAATCTACGGTTGGGTGGAACGTGGCTGTTCCGGCTTCATTCAGGTGACAAGTTCCAGGTTTTTCTAATTACAGACTCTTAAGTATTTTCTGTTATTTTATTCTAAGATTTTGAACTTAAGGAAAGCTGTTAGTTACATTGTTGTCAAATAATGCCTGATCTGCTAAAAGTATAAGATGTTTAGTACTTCCGTGGAAATAAACTCATTCTTGTTATTTTAATCTGAGTTATTCGTTGGCATAAAAATAGAATTACCTTAAATCTGGTAATTCCAATTTGTATCAATATATTATGAAAATAGCAACAAAAGGGATGGTTTAGATTTATTTTTACCTTTCAGGTTTCAGTTACCATAAGTATCGATTTCATTCTTTATAGATTGGATCTAGTTGTAGTTAATATTCGACTTATACTTGACGTTATTAATCCTGTGGAAAATTTGGAATTATTGCATTCTGTTTAAAACCTCTGTGAAGAACCATTTCATGATTTTAATAGCATTACTATGTATTTATATGTGAGTTTCGACAGTTATGATATGGAATCATTCTAGATCTAAAACTTATACCATATTACCTTAAGGCTAACCTATTTAAAATCTCTCCGCAACACTGTGAGGATTCAATCTCTATTTTTTCTTTATAATTTTTTCATCGTATAGTATCACCGAGATTCAATTGACTCTTGGTCACCATTGAAGAATTCTTGAGACACTAATATTGGATCTTTAGATCGGCGAGTCCATTTTAAGGACAAACCTAACAACCACCCCGCAAAGCATTTTTCATTACTATCTAAACTACTAAGCCACGTCTTCCAGGCTTTGTTTCTAACCTAGGGTTTGGCCGTGAATCTTCTCAAGAAATTCTTGTGCAGATGGATGGTATCTAAAGAGGCAAAATTCAAAAGATTTGGGGATGGAAAATCTTGGCCAGTTATTGTTAACACTGGTAACGTTGTATTAAGATCTCGGTTGCTCTAGATTAGAGATTTTTCTATCTTATTGAACCTTTGATCCATTTTCCTTAGTCATTGTTGTATTGCAGTACACCACGACAATGGTAGGGTTTGACCTTGGCACTCACGATTGATTTGGTTTTGGAACATCGAAAGTTGTATATTGTGTAGTGGAGATGTTAATTTAGTTATTATCAATTTAAATCAAGAAAAGCAACAGAACCTTTTTAAAAGACCCGCTTCAACCATTAAAGAAATGACAAGTTTCCAGTTCCAGGATTCAAGCAAAAGCTATTTCAAACAGTAAACATTTCATGCTGAAGTTTATTACATTGAATCCCTGGCATTGAAGCCCAAACCATAGAGGAACTGACAAGTTCTTTCTAAAAAACTATCTATTGCTAAACCCAGATTCTACCAACACCGATGAGGGTTATCACTAAAAAATCCTTCCATGCAATGGTGGAGTTTTTATGGAGCGATGCTGCTTATCGAAAGAAGCAGACCCAAATCGCCCAACACATGGATGACTCAACAAACTCTTCCACTAACACAACAAATGATATTAGTATCTTGAAAAGATGACGTCTATGTATAAAGCTTAAAAAGGAAATCTGCATCTTTATTTAGGACTTTTACCTTTGCGAAAAAGTTGCTTGTCATGGCTCCTTCATGCTATAAACGAGAGCTACCATCCAACAGCATCGTCTGCGACAAGGGTTTCATCCCTTTTAAAACCGCCATGTAACAGACTAGTGCATTATTTCCCTTGCAAATTTCTATCTAGCACTCATCGCAGTTACATAAGCTTACAACAATGGTGCCTCGGCCCCAATACTGGAGAGGCAAACAACCATGCCCGAAGGGAAACAAGTGATTTTTAAAAGTGTGTTTAGCTCATTCAGGAAACCAAGAAACCAATGCTAGTACAGAGGGGTATTTGTCACCTTCTTTTTAAGACACTTTTAATGGAGTCACATGGCTCAGTACCACGCTGAGCTTCGCTGGCATGTATCGAAAACCACATCTAGAGCTGTGAACCATTGATATAATGGCCGAATTAAATGACAAAGTACAACTACTTAGTATATCAAATCCCAGCGTAAGACTTAGTATGTAAGCTATGTTGATAGGTTACGATTATCCAGAAGATAACCTTAGTTCCAAACTTGAAGGTTGAAGGTCGATTATACAGTAGGTAACTTTTGCATAAGTATTATATGCTGAATATTCATAGTATGAGATCATCATGTGGATAACCATAGTATGGAATCGTTGTATTGGATATCCATAGCAATAATTTCATAGGGTAGACTTTCACAGAGGTTAAATCAATTTTACATTACCAAGACATGCTATTCATTACGTTATACGTAACATATGGCCAATAGATAATGTAGTTAACTTTTGTCCATAAGTATCAAGCATTTCAATAAAGTGTTATGCCAAACATTCGTAGTATAAAGACCAATGTTGGACTTGCAAAAGAGGTTAAACCAGGCTACTCCTTTTTAAAATATGTGACTATTGGATTTTGAGCATAGGTTCTGCTAATTAGTGTAAGTCTTGTATTAATTTAGTGGTGTTGAATGTTGTAGCATAGTGTATCATGTTGAATATCCACTTAAGAGTAAGCTATGCTTGCGCTACCTTTACTAAGCAAATAATCTTATGGTATATAATATGTAGCCATAGAATGATGAATGATAAGGTTGTAGATAATGATAATCAAATTAACTATGTAAGAGATATACCATAAGCATTAATACAAATGGCCTTGAATTCAGATAGTATAATCCCCTTGAGAGACGCTATTGGGTGGTATTGCTTTACACAGGGTAATAAATACTCTATAACAAAATCATGGAGTGATCCATACCAAAGTGGAATTCATCGACCTCATAACTTTTACTTACATTATGAAGTAAACACAGAGCTGAAGGCCATACATGTTGTAGGAAATAATGGAAATTTTATCTAACCAATAACAAGGACCTGATTATAGTTAGCTAGGCATGTTCTGTAAACATGTATGTTGAATTACATTTAATTTAATAATTCTTCTTTTTACCTGCATCATGAGGAAATTCCGATAGTATAAGTGTACCTACATATCAACATACGGAGTGGTGTTAGCCGTAGCTAAGTAAGTGGCATGTCAACCATAATACTCTTCTAACCAGTAGGAAGAATACAAGCGTAAGAAGTTAAGTATGATCAGCATATGAATGTTTTTATTTATTAGTTTAAGTGTTTGTTAACATAGAACCAATTAATGTTCTTTTACAGGAAAGGGAAAAGAAAATAGATTTTGGTTTTTTTTGGGGGGGAGATTTTACAAAATGCTTCCAAAACTACTATTTGTTGTAACAAAGGAATCTTTTATTTTCCGGTATATTATAAGTTAAGTATAGAAGAAATGAATTCTTCTGCTTTAACAGATTTTTATAGTAGAACTTATAGACTATATTTTATTATTATTTTCAAACAGTATCATTTTAATATATATGGATTAGACACGAGTTAGTATAATCAGATACAGTAATGAAATAGACCAAATGAGCAGTAAAAATATTCTAAGTTAGCTAAATACATACATACATACATACATACATACATATATATATATATATTACAGTATATATATATATATTTATATTGATATATACATAAATAATAATCTATCATCGGGTTCCATTAACTACATTATGAATGCAAAAGCTAACTTTTATTCATATATTAATTAACAAGTATTATATAATAAAAAATTTGCATAATATTATATATAAAATTAACATAGGGTTTGAATAATCGAAATACTTTTTCCAATAGTACATAGTTATATTGAATGTAAAATATATTGTACAAGAACATAAAAAGCAGTAATAAGACTTTAACTCAGTTTTGGGTCAAATCCTGTAGAACGGAAAGGCTCACTCAAACTAGAAGGTCCAGATCACTTTACATAAAACAGAGATCACATTCAACCCTTGTAATGTACCCACCTGCTAACCCAATAAGAGAGGGAAGATGATAAAAATATGTGGGGTTTTCACATTCTATCAGCCCATTAATTAGAATGATATGAGTAAATCATTTGTGTGCAGATGTAAAATTAATCAAGTATGCACAACGAAATTAAACTTATCCACCCACATTACTCATGCATACAACATATCAACAGTCATCAAATTAATACATTGCAGAAGTAAATACCTAGACAGAAAAACACTTATCTCCATTTTGCAATTGTCCCAAACAACTAGCTATGTTGTTGCAACGTTCCACCCAACCATAGGCCAGTTGTGTTCTCTCAACACAACTGCCACCCCCAAGCTGGGCATGATTCCTACAAGGAAAAGGGGACATTCACTCTCTCACAACCAATTCATCATTTCATCTGAGCCAAGCCAGTCCACAGTTGGGTTTATCAGGCTACATTTGAACCTTGGATGCTTGCACTCAAGCTCAAGCCAAAGAAACAGATACCCATTACCCATACCCCAACATAATATTTCTACACATAGAAAAAATGACCATTGGGCAGGGATACACATTTACAACAAGGGTATTTTACAAAAACAGTCTCCATGGGTTTTTTCCCAAATCATGGCTTACTAAAATGGACTGTGGGAAGGGAAATTCGTCCTCCAAGAGCAACCCGATTTCTCCCACATGTTATGAGCATTTCAATTGGCCAAAACATCCCCATTGAAACCCCAAATCCCTCTTTTCTCTTCCCCATGGGAAACCAAAACAAAAACGCCCTTCCTAGCTAGAAAGATGAAGGAAAACACAGGAAATCCATGGGGAAAAATGCCCAGGTAGCTCCCCCCTCGTGAGGGAGTCAAACTAGTTTATGGATAATGGCTTGGGGAGAAATTCATGGCTCTTTTCTTTCCCAAGAAGCAAAACGTAATTTTCCATGCAGGGTGGCTTTCCCATACTCAAATTTGGACAGCCATACCTCCCATTCCCCAAGGCATTAACTACCTAAACCAACTTTTGGGAGAAATCAATGATTGGGTACAAAATTCAACATGGTTAGTTGAGGGTTTGATGGGTTCTCTCATTGACACTTGGTTTGACTTGAGTGGCTCGAGGGTTTGAATGTTTTCCCTCCCAATTCCTTGTAAAATCATGCCCCCATCTCTTGTTGCATTGCATAGCTAGTTGTGGGTATTTATTAAAATGCATATTTACAATTTTAATGTGACTGGCTAGCACGTAAACCATATGCATCACTAAATCGATGGCGGGGCCTTGGAATTGAGCTCATCACCACGATTTTATAACAATATTACATCATTTACAATTTAATGCCATGGGGTCAAACTGGGGACATTACAACCCTTACGAATTAAAACCCCTAGAAACAACTTTAAAAAGAATAAATTTTAATGCAGAGCCATGGTCGGATTGTGGTAAAACGATTTCAAACTTCTTATTATAACAGAGTATACCTTGCCCAGAATCATTAACAATCAATCCATTTTACTCATTATAACAAACGAAACTTTTAGAATTTTTCAATCGATCGAAGAACCATGTAGAATTAGGCTTTTAAGGTACATACAACATTTTCTTTACGATGAATAGCTAACACAAAATATAGCTTATAGATAAACTAAAGTTAATCACAAAAGAACAAATAGAGCCACTGGAAAATGAATCCATTCTTTTCATTTAAACAAACTTTCATTTTCAAAGTAACCAAATTAACACAGATTTTTAGGAATTCTGAAAATTTACGAATAGGATCGAATCCCTTGACCAAGCACACCTTACATTCGGGGCATTGCCCAGTGTTTTAATTAAAAAAATAAAATTATTATTCTTCCATTTGGAAAATAACATAATAACACACACAAATAACATTTCAAACCATTATGAAAACTATAGAGAATAGAGACCAAAATCATAATAGCTGCAACGGTATGAATTTTATATATTAAGAATTATAAAAAGCACAGAGACCTTATCCCATCACACAGACTCCAAGGCGTGGAAATAAAATATTTCTAAATTTAAACTTGAACTCTGTAAAATCAATTTTCTTCATTTTCCCGAAGGTTTTAAACATAATTTTGGGCGAAACCACAACTATGGGCATGTATCCAAAAACATACAAAATAGCAACGCTTCCCAGATTGCCATTTGGCTTTCAAAAACAAACAAACCCTAAAGCAAACCAACACTGGCAGTGTACTTCAACATAAGCATCGTTGACAAGGATGGTTCTAGGAAGGCCCGAGGCTTACCATGGCTTCTCAAAACCACTGGAGCTTCCATCTTCCACCAATGTTACTACCGAGTTCCCAAAACATGACCAGAGAACACCTGGAAAGCGTGAAACCCTCCTATCAAAACATAATAAATCATTTAATTAAAGGGTTTGTGCACGAAGTTGAGGGACCCTTTAGGTGCAATTTTGCATTTAAATATGCATGTTTTTCACCGCTCTCTACAGCATGAAATACATTACCATTATTGGCGAAATTTTAGGCATAGATATAGTTTTTTATGCAGATTCCAAATATGTAATTTAAAAAAAAAATATTGAGATTTTCTATTTATTTCCTTATTTTCTTGTTTCATCACTCTGTTGGTCAAAAAACATACTGTTAGTGTTTATTCCCTAACTTTTTCATTTCACAACCATTTTAAAAAAAAATTGTATCCTGCACTAGAAGACACCGACCTCTACATGATTTAAAAAATCCAAGTCGAAATAAATGCATTAAGACCTTCAAAGGTTGCACCCACACTTGATGTATCGTTCTCGAGGTTTGATCACTTATATAATTAAACAATAATAATAAATAAACATTTAATTTTGGAAAAATAGCATTCCACTAGTGCTATGGGTTCTATACATGTCTACCAATTTTTGTAGCCCGAAACCGTCATTTATGCATTGAAAGGATGCACCCACAAAAACATATACCTTATCATTTGCCAAAAAAATAAAAAGTGACTGTTAGAAAACATGAAATTTGACATAGTTATGTAAATTTTCAATACTTAAAACTTATATATTTGGAAACGTGACTCAATTTCCTACCTTTCATCTTTGTTACTCGATGCAAGATCACCCTCACTAGCTTGCACATGCCGTAAAAATTTGCTGACATATCAAAAGAATTTGAAGTTAAATCCAAGTTCTGGTACAAGATAGTTAGCTCTGCGTGAACTGGTTATCACATTATCAAGCTTCATGACCACGCCAACCAAACCAGTATGGAGCCGTATCCATGTCAATGGTGGCTGAGAGCTTGGATCTCCCAATGCAAATAACAAAAGAAAATCAACTTACGACAGTGAACGAGGGGGTTAGGGATTAGCCACCAACATGGACCCCAAACCTCAAGGCCTTCATGTGGCCTCATTAAAACATACAATTGTTTCCCACTTCAATTTAAATGCTTACCCTCTTACCTATAGTTCGAGTTCACAGTCTCAACCTTGGTCTAATACCATTGAATGCTAGTTAAGATACCCACTTATCCCTTAGTAGGTAATCCTTGTTAACGTTTTTTTGGATGCATTAAAACTCTTAGCTACGGTATCATTTAACCTTAGTAGGCTAGTTTTTAATCTCCAACTCAAAGTATTCTTAATTAGAAACCTACTTGGAACATGTGCAAACATTTTAACATGCATTAGCTTCACGAAAGCTAAGTAAGCCCAGGGTCATCACAAGAACACCCTTTCAAACAAAAACAATGTAATCAGCATCGCAAAGATCAAAACTGAGAAATTATAATATGATGTTTTTAGGACGTACGATCGTTTCAAACGACATTTAAACATCAACTTCACAACAATAAGAGATCAACTATCATATTCACTATTATTAAGACGTGAGAATTAAAAATAGATAAACGTCGATGGTGCAACTTAGAGACAAATAAGTAAACAAATACTTCACAAAAGTAACGTCTATTAGGATGAACATGCTTTTTGACAGTTAAACAAGCTAAAGAATTGAATCGTATAAACAAAACTCTAAGATCTTATGGGTAAATATACCATATACAGTTTTTTTTTTAATTATGGATTTTAGAGTTGTTACAATCTCCCATCTCATGTGCCAAACAAAATAGAAATAAAAAAGGCATTCTTCAAATAGAAATAGTTAAGTATACAAAATACAAAATACTAGACCCAAGTGCAAAATATATTATGTCATATCTTATTAAGGTAGATAAGATCCAATTTCCAAGAAAATAAGAAGGCAAGTCTAAAGTTCCACTAGAAACCATGATGAGTAAATCATTACCTAAGACCCTAAATCTTGGATAAATCATGAAATATAGAAATGCAAGATATGGATTTTGGTAGTACACATAATTATATAGACATCATTGTTTCTAAACAATCAATCCCTTTTGTGTACCCCACAAAGGACCTCATCGTTATGGTTGTTGATCAAAACGAGGTCAAGGAAGTAGTAATATGTAATAAATTTTAATTTCAAATACAGGAACTATAATTACAAATCGGACTTTATGCTCTACCACTTGAGGAAATTGACATGGTACTAGGACAAAATGGTAGATGCAGTTGTGTAACATCTCCATAAAACTGAGTTAGAAATCTTGGGGTTCTTCTTTAAACGGATAATTTCATTGTGCGGAAACAAAATACGTTTACAGCATGTATATACATTCATTTCGATTTTACCTTAAACTTCTTACAAATATCCTTTGATTATTTCCTAACTTCTCATACAATAACGGTTAGTTCTTTTAAAGTTTAAGTAATAACCAACTTAAAACATAAGACTTTATGAGATACACTATTAACATCTTCACTTAACGAACTCATGGGATTCATCCATTTTATAGTTTTTCATCCTACCCTTCACAGAAGGAAACACTAGCATGAAGATGGTGCATTCCTTATAAAGAAGAATCTCTTTAAATTAATAACCTAACCGATTCAAGTTAATGCCCTTATAATTAGCTTGCCTACACAACCGTTCAATATATATGTCGAATACTGCATATAAAATAAAAGCTCATTGCCACAAAATCCTGAGTTTACTTGCGAACATAAAAGCTTGTCTTCAACATCAAAATCATAATTTTACTTGCTAACATAACAATTCATAATTTAATGCCACCATTCATGAAATTCATTACCATTGTAGACCATGATTTTCAAGAAGAAGAAAACACACAACTACACAAAAGAGAGAGACAAGATATACACGTGGTTCACCCAAAACTTTTGGGCTACGTCCACAAGGAAGGTCGCGTCATGTATTATTTTCAAACATAGGGAGAGATTACATCCTGCCATCAATGGCTACATTACAGTTATCAAATTCTCTAATATTCTCTCATAAAGAGTCCTTTCACAACATTCAACGCTACCCCAAAACTGTTTGAGGGGATTCCTTCTGGTGAAACATAAAAGAACTTATCACAGTTATGCTACTTTAATCTTAACAATCATACATATACAGATGTAATTCATAACCTTCCGTCAAAGGAAAGAACGAGGACATCTCGTACTGAGCTATGAAGGTAAGGGTCGACTTCCAACACTAGTCTACACAACTAGAACTTTCTAATGGTCATTCTATTAATGACAGAGTTATGCAGTACACAGCTTTATCCAGCAGAAATAATACTAATTTCCAAACTATTAAACAGAAAGCGATCAAGTGTGGTTTGAACCTATCACAAGTAATTTGATCAAGTGTGGTTTGAACCTATCACAAGTAATTTACTGATTCACGCTGACATCAACGCACAAATAGAATACGATGTGGATCCATGATAAGATGAATCTAACTCAGAGTAAAATACTGGATTAATTATACGGTAGTTTATAACTTAACAAAAACTTCCTAATATTTAATCACTACAACAACAAATCCGCAGTTTATAATTTACCCAAATTTTTTGAATCTTCAATCACTTCATCAACTACTTGGCCGTTTATATCCTAACCAATCTTTCGATTACTACAACATCTAACTTAACACAATCTTTCAATATTCATCACTACAATACTGTAAAAGAGATCTACATATAACTAAAGGAGTGGAGTTAGGGATCTATGATATACCGAGATCCTTCCAATTTTACCACCTGTGCTTTCTCTTCATAGAATAGTACTTTCGGGGAGCCATCTTATATAACGATATGACTTGCTCCAGGAAATACGACTTCAGCACTAACATTCATACATAAATAAAGACGAGTTCGCGGCATTCCATCACCATGCAGTATAAAAAGATCTCGATAGGGTTTGCTCCTAATAAAGTAAACCGACAGGGTTACAGTTTCATAATGCATTCAACCTATATGAAGATTTTAGGAAGAATATCTATAAAGCATTCGACACGGCCAAAGATCTAAGAAGCATATCCAACAATGCATAACGCATTCACTCAGTTGCAGATCTAAGAACTGGTTTCATAATGCATTCAACATAGATATATAGATCTCATACGTACCGGTACTCTATCAAGCAATGTGCAAGCATAGATAATATTAAAAGATCTCTGTCAGAAAACGAACTCCATGAAGTAGATTAGTTATAATAACAAAATCGCTACTGTGCACAGGGATTCTAATAAAGTATCCAGTTTATGGGATCGGCTAGCTCCTCATAGCTGATCCGTCGCTTTCTTCTCAGCGTATTGGAGAAAAATAGATTTCATACTAAGCAATGCTCTATCAAACAATGTGCACGCAGAGAAAATGCCAAAAGATCTCTGTAAAGGAAACAAACTCCATGAATCAGATTAGTTATGCTAAGCAAATCGCTATAGTGCACAAGGACTCTATCCCAAGCATATCCGGGGATTGACCTTCACTTTGGAGATATCACCCAAAAGAATGTATCCACTGAGATAAGATGAAAACATTTAAGCAGGTGATAAATGGCATTCGTTCGCAAGGAAGGTCAATATGAAGGGCTGAGTCCAACTCTGCCAGTCTATAGTGTATGGATCCCAACCTTCGGGGGTTTAAACTGAGCACAGAGATTAACTCAATAAATCCGTAGCATACGGATCTCAAATCTTAATTATCAAGCTGTGCAGAGATGTGTTTAACCTAATATTCCGATCTAAACAACCCGAAATACTATATAAAGGAAAACACGTTATTCAATGCAACCATAACAGGCATAAACGGTTACCTTCTTCCTGCAGAGATGGTCTTTCACATTGTACTGTAGAGTGCACTTACCTTCTTTCACCTCGCCGAAGTCGTGCCTCCTTAATATTATCTCCAAGTTCGAATCACCCAACGCAAATCTATTTCGCAGGGACAATTTCACCGTGCAGAAGCCATGTCCAAAGTAGATCTATCCCCTCCCATACCAATCAGGAAAGGAGAACTCGGTGCATCCCCAGAATTCATTGTAAGCGCCAAACCCAAAAACTCCAATGCAATGAAATTTAACCGTGCAGAAGCCATCTCCAAAGGAGATCTATCCCCTCCCATACCAATCAGGAAAGGAGAAACTCGGCGCATCCCCAGAATTCTTTGTAAGCGCCAAACCCAAAAACTCCAATGCAATGAAATTTAACCGTGCAGAAGCCATCTCCAAAGGAGATCTATCCCCTCCCATACCAATCAGGAAAAGAGAAACTCGGCGCATCCCCAGAACTCTTGTAAGCGCCAAACCAAAAACTCCAATGCAATGCACCCCAAAAACCCTCCCTCTTTTACTGGTTGCGACTGCATTCCTTATACTCGGCTTACCTACCTTCTCTTTGGAGACTCCGCCCATGCTATGAGGGAATCCCTTAATTTAAGGTCGGTTCCCAAACCAAATCACAACATCATTCCCTTCAGGAGGATCGTGGTGGCTGTTAGTTAATGTCGAAGAAGATCTTACATGTGTCCAATCCAGAAAGACAACGCCATGCAACAAACAACTTCCAAAACTCGAGGGTGTTACCTCTGCTCTTGGCGCATTTCTAAAAGTGTAAATCCCTAACAATTATTCTTCTCATTACAAAATATACTTTATAGAAATAATCCTTAATTCCCCCAAGGAGTCATTTAATTGAACTGGACTAATTAGATATCACCTTCTTACATATAATGTGATTTAGTCTCTACTTAATATATAAGGTATTTTTCCTTACTTCAGTTTGCTTTCTATGTGTCGAACGTATGTTGGTCTTGTCTAGGATTATATTAACATAGCAAGCAAATGTTAGTCCTACATAGGTTTTGGACCTTACCATACTTTTTGTTCCAAGTATCCCATGCATGGGGTGCCAGAATAACTAGATCCTCTTGATTTCCTAGTCATTAAGGTCTCCCCTAGAGATTATAACTGGAATTCCTTCGACATCTTTCCCATTAGTGGATGGGTTATCCTGTCGTTGGGTTGCATTATTATTATTTTATTTTATTTTTTATAATTTATAACTTAGGAAGATTTGCCGCATAAGTTACGAGGCTTACTGGTGGGCCTTAGCCTTGATCTCCTCACCAGAAACCCATACAATAATCAATTACAATTACAAGGCGTAAAAAGAGGGATATTACAAGTTGGGCACATATTCCATCAACTTTTAAGTATAGTTCCTGAAATTTAATAGGCAAATTCAACATTATAAATTATATGGTGTTGAATGGTTAATTCTCAATAAAGGTGAATTGAAAATAAAGAAAAAGGTGCGCAAAACCATATGATCATACAACCATGGAAGCAAGTCAAGTATGTATCCAAGAAGCATCATGTAATGATAAATGACCTAGTCAAATGATTCCATGGTATGATACATATTTTACAAACCTTTCCAACACCCAAATGAAGGATCAATTCAAACCCCTAAATCTAGACAAAGATAAGGATGGTGTTGTCAAAGAAACATGTCCAACTAGAGAAAATCCACTTTATTATGCTTTGAGGACAAAACATTCCTTAAAGGGACATCAATGTAACATTTACATAAATACAAAAATAATAAAAAAAGTAAATAATAATATTTACTATGCCGAATAAGAATTCAATGCATACAAGTATAACACCACAAATCATATTGTAACATATCATGTTATTCAATTCATATCAATTACTTACTTTCACTAGATATTTGCATCTAGTGTAGAGGAAACCATGACTATTTCCTACAACATCCTTAGTCATGTTATAGTTGAACTTGGAGTTATTTACAACACAATCCATAACTTGCATATGTCATTAGTGGTCCATGGTTTTGCTAAGATAACTATAATAAATACTTTCAAACCATTTCAAATGTGAAATTGTAACAATTCATTTCCAATTTAGTTGTAGTTGAGAAGCAAAAGAGTTAAAAGTATCGATAGAAGAAGGATCCCAAAATTGAAACCAAAATAAAATTGTGTCTTCAACTTGTGAATATTTTTTTTATAAAAGTATTATTTTATCATGGACCACACATGCTTGTGGAGAATGGTCTCAATTTTTTTTTATTTTGTGATAGTTTTACATATGTATCCCAAGCAACAATTTTAGAAAAGTTGGAAAATATGATATCATTAATTCCATAATGCAAGAGAATATTATAAGTGGTAAGATTCTTATGATTCAATTTTTCATCATCACTTTGGAAATATGTAACTAGTGCCTCCTCTATTGGTTATTTTTTAACATAATAAGTTTTCATTTTTTTTGACATTAGTTGGGTGGTTTGGTGGAATAAATAACCAAAAGGTTCCATAGAGTAAATTTTAGTGACACTACCAATTTATTTTGTGGTTAGTCGATATAAGGGGTGGAGTAAATTAACTCTCCAATTTCTTAGATTGTTTATCTTGTATTTCGCATCTTTGGTTGGCTAAGGGAACAATTCAATGTGAATATTTGGTAACAACCAAACAATTTATCTCATTTATCCTAGGTAGGATTATAACTATATAAAGGATTATTTTTATCAACAAAGTTTGTAAATGGACAATTAACAAAGGAGCTCAACATATCATCATCAACCTGTTATTGAAAAGATTAAATATAAACAAATCAACCATTGCGAATTCATTGTAAATATGAAAACATGTGAGTTATATTATCAAACTAGATTAAAGACATGATATTTCATCATGCCTATTAGTATGTTATATTAAAATTACATTATTTGTCTTTACTTGTGTTAGTTCATCTAGCACTCTATTTTTTTAATGTCAGTTAATAAATTCTTATAGAACATGGATAATCAATGAATGGAGTTTTCTAGAAAACCATATTTGTGGAATTTATCTATCAAGAAATAAAAATAATCTATATGGGAAACAAATGGATCGAAGGACTGAGCATTACATTCATTACACTTCTAATTTTCCACAACATAGGTCATAGGTCCTAAGGTAGTTTATAATGTTTGACCACCTATCGATTTTTTTCTCAATTTCCCCAGGCTTTGTTAAATTAAGGACTATGAGTGTAATATTTGCATTGAACACCATCAATTTTAATCGCACAAAATGTATAAAATATATCAAGTTAATTCTTAATCGAGTGTTATGGTCAAGGGGAGATAGTGGGAAGATGCCATTTAACATGACACAACATTATTGCATGGATATGACAGACACCTAGCGCCCATTGAATGAAGAATAATGACATTACTGAGGAGATGGACTAAATTTTAAGGATGCTACAATCTATATCCTTTTATGAGAAATTATAATATAGAGAAGCCAAAATTAAACATTTTCTCAAAATCAAGGAAAGAGGAGGTAAAATATGTTATGATTTGCACTAGATAAGGATGTGAAACATACATGACAAGGTTTTTCAAATCCTCAACCTCTAAAGACGTGTCTAGGTAAAAAAAATCCATCAGGAAAGTAAAAGGAATTATAACAGATCATGCCAATACTGGAAAATAATTCCTTAAACATTATCAAAATACTTTTGTAAACTCAGGTAATGCTGACTAATGAAAGGAGGGTGGCCATGCAAACTCGTAATGATAAGTTTCTTAATCTTCACGGCTGCAACTACTCATGTGAGTTTTAAAAATCCATATGGTATTTTTAAATTCTATTTTCTCGAGGCATATAAAGAAGATATTCAATCTGAAATGTTTGGCAACCAGTAGAATAAGTAACTAGTAAAATTTATTCATTTCAAAGATGCTTGATCTTGACTATATCACCGCATGACATCCAATAAATCATGTTTATGCATATTATAAAATTTGTACCTATTCTTGAGGAGAAAGCATATCCTAAGAAAAGCTCTGAATACTTAGAAATAATAATTTACAAAAGCAATATTAGTTTTGGGTAAGGAAATTGTGGTTTCGGAAGGAATGGAGTGGAAGAGGAACCACTCTTTCTTTAAAGCATAAAGGTTCTAGGGGCCCTAATTGAATTTGAAAAAAAATATGATAGGGTAGAGTGTCATTTTTTTGTTTCTGTGTTCAAAGTCCAAGGGATTGATTTTTCTTTTCCAAATCCATAGAAATATTTTATGTGAACGATACTATGTGCCTCTATGTTAATGATGGAAAGTTTGAATATAAATATTTTTTAAGTCAATCAAGAAAATATGCCCCTTGGAATCCTCCATCTATGTAATGGAAACAAAATATTTTGTTTACTTCTTGCAGAACATGATGGATGAAATTGGTGGATCACTATCCTTGTCCATGATGGTGGACAACTAATGGATAATTTTTTTTGTAGATGTCTCTTCTTTACCATTTTAGCGTAGAACAAAATTAGGGATGACATGATGTAGTACTTATAAATTTTATGTAAGGCCTTGGGTCTACAATGCAAATGGTCAAGAATTAGTGCTTCTAGGTGCTAGACTAGTTGATGGGAAAAGGTTGGGCCTAAATTCAATCTTTCCAAGTATTATAGTTTTTGGAAATGTCCTTTACCTATAATTTCTCCCCCAAGAAGTTTAACGTGTAATATTGAAAAGAGTGGTGAAGAATATTTATGAAGGAATTGTGAAGCCTATTTCTATTGTTACTAAATTTCAAATATACATTAAAGTTTTAATTGCCGTGCACATGTGCACTACTAGAATTTTGTTGGGTTCCTTTAAGCTAAGCTTATACTTATCTAGAAAATCCTCTAAGACTTTTTTTTTGTTTAACTCTAGGGGAGATAAAGTGTTCCATAAATTAGATTGGATCTTTTGTCATACACTAAGAGGTAGAGGAGGATTGGGGATTTTTACTACTAGATCACTAACTTAGACACTATATCAGATGGATAAATTAAGTTATTAAGGAATGTAGCTTAGAAAATATTTGTGATAAATTCTATCTCATCAAAAGACTTTTTGGTAGGAAGTCGTGTGAAAATATAAACCTATGAAATCTCTTAGTTACCCTAACATTTGTCAAGGTCGAGAATTTTTTTTTAAGAGCATTCGATGGGCCTGAGAGGAGATTAACCACAATGGTTATGGAAAAGTGGATATATAATAACATGGCATTCTTGAAGTGATGGTTGTATATGGTGATCACTAATGGTTTTGCAGGATTTAAATCTTTAGCTAATACCTTCTAGATCTTCGCAAAGAGTCTATTAAAAAAAGCATCCATTTCATTGGAGACTCTAAAAAGGGTGTTCAATCTTATCATCACTAATGGGAGAAAACATTATATCATAAAGGTGTAGTGCTTAATTCTAGAAAAATGTGTTTTGTTTAATTCGATACAATTAGTCTTTCAATATTTTCCTATCAAGGTGGAAATAATTTTAAATGGGGTCGATTTCTCCAACATTAGTGATATGTTCTCCAATATCAATCCCAATATATTCATGAGATATTGGTCAGCATCCCTTGTTAAAGGATTAGAATATAGAAATGTATAACCCTACTAACATATATCAATGGTCAACATTTAGTGTTGCCATCGATGTCAAATTAATTAATGTCTTAAGGATTATGTCAAAAGATAAAACATGGCATTG
The DNA here is from genome assembly GCA_027924585.1 of Larix kaempferi. Lineage (NCBI taxonomy): Eukaryota > Viridiplantae > Streptophyta > Pinopsida > Pinales > Pinaceae > Larix > Larix kaempferi. Next base: position 6,010,003 of record BSBM01001023.1, read on the forward strand.
TCTATTAAAATCTATTTAGAGAATGTAGGTCTCGAACCCAAAAATATATATTTTCTTGTTTTTTAATTCATGGAGGCCTTCCCATTGCATAGCACCTAAAATACATAAGGGTAACCTAGCCCAAGTGTCCTATTTGTGACAAAAATGAAAGCTTAAAGAATCACATTTGGTACTTTGAATACATTTAGTCTTTTTGAGATTAATTATAAGCTTTTCCATCAATTACTCCCATTGAATAGCACTTGAAAGAATATTTTTTTAAGGAGAGTCCCTCACATGGGTTATGGTATTTCATATAACATGGAAATGTATTAAAATTGATATTATATATCATCTTTAAAATACAAGGAATGAAAATGTTTTCATAAATGCATAATATGACATATTTTTTGCCCAACACGATGGCTCCCTAATTTATTCCTATTTGTATCTAAATAGTTGCATACATATAAGGTGTAAATTGAGGAAGTGTATTTCCATGAGTTGATGAATTATTGGACTAGTTAACCATGTACCATATGCATAGTTCCTCCTTATTGACATTCACCTTCTCACTCTATGATTCTATAGTTGGAGGAAATCATTATACTCAACATAAGGAAGGTTAAGCAGTAAGGGATCTCTATGAAAGGAAAATAAGTTGTCCTATTTTGAGGGCCTTGGAGGTGTCCTAGTTCGATAAGTTTTCGATTGGATATGTTTGGCCATATTTGAACCATAGTGGCTAGAATGTACAATGCGCAAAAAAAATAGATGGGAGTGTTGAACACACACATATACTAAGAGGGGGGCAAATTAGTATAAGATAATTTTTAATTTTTTTAACATTTATCAACCAGAAGAAAACAATCACATACAAATATTTGTAGGCACCAACCTAATAGAGAGACCAATCCCCAGTGGTGCGAACCTTGGTAGGCACCAATCTACTCTTACATATCTTTGTAGACACCAGTGTATTGAAGACACCAATCCCCACTCCTAAGCTCCAACTTAGCAAGAGATACCAATCTCTTTATTTGAGTGACACGATCCTTCAAGTTTCAATTTTTCTTTTGTACAAAAGATTGATCACATTCACATTACTGAGTCTTCTTTCTACTTCTTCCTTCATCATGTATGATCACAATTTGAATTTCCAAATGGTAACTTTCCCAAAGCTTGCAGTTTTGGCCTCTTCCCAAGGATAGACTTGTACATCTTGCCAAACATCCAATTTTGCAAATCTGACTCTAAAATATTTACTTGGGGCAATTTTTTATGTCTTCTCAGATCCCTAAAGGTTTCACACTTTGAACGTTATCAATTAAAAAGTTAGAGAGAAAGTGCCAAGATGACCTATTTGAAACTTATTTTAGAACCATTTAGAAGGCCTAACTTTCACAGTACATATATCGGAAAGTTTAGCCAATCAAAGTCTAAAACTTGTAGTTGATATAATTTTGTATGTCTTTTGAGCTCCCTATAAGGTTCATAGTTTGAAAGTTTCTAGAAAAAAAATTATAGTGAATATGCCAAACGAACATGTTTTAAGACCATCCATAAACCCTAACATTCATAGCGAACGTCTGTGAATGCATAGTGAACCAAGGTCTAAAACTTGTACCACATTTATTTCGATATCTTTCCTCTGTCTCGTAACATTTTCACAATTTGAAACGTCCCCAAAAAAAATTATAGTGAAAATTCCAAGATAACCTGAAACTAATTTTGCAAGCTTATCCACTTTTTCAAATGCTACTGCATTTTTTTTGCACACACACATATTTTTTTTCTCAATACTTTGTTTTTTATACTTTTTCAAAACCCTTCATGAAGGAATATATTTAACCAAAAACACATTGCACCCATTAATTAAATAATTAATTCCCTTTTTTATTTTACTTTCCTAAATACCGTGGGCTTCAAACCCTTTCCAAATATCATGCCCCCTCTCCCCCCATTTTTTTTAATTTCATTTTTCCAAGTACCATGTAGGAAAATACTATGGACTTCCAACCCTTTCCAAATATTTATTTCACGTTTCCAAGTACCATGGGCAAATAATATGATCTTCCAACTCTTTCCAAATATCATAAGCTTCCAAATCCATGTGCTTGGGACCACCATTTCTCGCATTATACTTGTTCATGTGCAACATTTTTTCAATACACTTGTAAACCTAAATATAAATCAATATGGACATGCTCCCCATTCATTGAAAATACCTTTACATAAAACTAATAACAACATGTTCAATGTAATGTCTTAATATGACATCAATGTCGACATTAATCCATTGACATCAATGACAATAATTCCAAGAGGAAGCCCATTACAAATAGAGGTTACTTAAAGAAGGAAAAAAAAGGCACCGATGCAATAATAGGTTTGGTTGTAATAACCTTTTGATCTACCCATTCAATGCCCCATGGCATGTTTACTAATGTTTTATTTTTCTACTTTTTCCACTATGGATTATTATAACTATTTAATTAGGTGATGATCATTACTTTCATATTTCATAATTTTTATAAAATGTATTTCATTTCATTGTCTATCTTAATAAAACTTGAAATATTTAAAAAAATATAATTATCTAAAATTTCACATCCATTAATTTTGGCAAAACATTAAGAGAAGAGCCAGTTAATTACTTTTAATAAAATATTTTTAAAAAAATTATTAAATAAGATAAAATCAAACTATCAAAAGTTTCACATCCCTAAATTTGGTGTAAAACAATAAGAGAAGGACCACTTAGTTAGTTTCAATGATGCCTTATCATAATTGGATATTTGAAATATGTTTCATTTTATATATATATAATAAAATAAAAAGCTTTAAAAATATTTAAATAATGTGATAACATGCCCATTAAAAGGGGTAGATTTCTTCCATATATTTAATAATGCCATAACCTACAGGTTAAAGGGGGTTAATTTCTTCCATATATTCATTTCCACTTCTATAAATAATACTACTCAGAAATCATTTGATTTTTTCAACGGGTTAAATGAAGTTGATTTCTCCCATATATTTAAATAATGCCATAACCTACCGGTTAAATGGGGCTGATTTCTCCCATATATTCATTTCACATCTATAAATTTAATACCACTAAAAAATCCTTACGTGAGAGAACTAAATTTTATTACGTGAGAGAACTAAATTTTATTTTTTCAACCGGTTAAATGGGGTTGATTTCTTCCATATATTTAAATAATGGGATAACCTACCAGTTAAATGGGGTTGATTCATTTCCACATCTATAAATAATACCACTCAGAAATCCTCCTCAGAATCGTCCGTGAGAAAACTAAATTTTATTTTTGCAACCCAAGAGGTTAGAAACTCGAAAGATTTGGGTGGTGCTTCTGAATCCATTGGATAAATATGGCAGAGGAAACCATAGGAGCACACGAGAGCATGAAGAGCGAAGGATTGAGAACCTGGCCAGCGAGGGGGAACGAGATTCCACTCGAGGGAGCGAGAGCCAGATTCCACGCCGATATCTACTAGGATTGAGAACTCGGCCAGAGAGTGGGAGGAGGGATATTCCACGCTGATATCTACTAGAATTCATTCATTTGTAGAGGCTCCTGAAGAGCGAAGGATTGAGAACTTGGCTAGTGGGTGGATGGCGCGGAGGCGGAGGTGGAGGCGGGATCTGGAATCCACGCCTATATCTAATACATTTTGCTCATTTGTAGAGGAACCTGAAGAGCGAGGGATTGATAACTTGGCCAGGGAGCGGGAGCGAAATTCCACACGGATATCTGCTATGTTTCGCTCATTGATGGAGGATTTTGAAGAACGACGGATGGAGGAAAGAAGACGAGTGCATGGCCTTCGTAGTAAGGAAGAAGGTCATAATAGTGATAACAATATTCAGAGAAAAATGATATATGAGAGTTTATCGGATAGATCTAGAAATATATTGGATCAAACGGAGGTCACAGTGGATGTTTCATTCTTCCTTGGGGAGGAGGGAGATATATGTTGTATTTGTCAAGAGCAGTTTAATAAGGGTGGTGCAGCAATCGCACAATGGCCTGCAGAATGTGCGCACCTATTCCATTTGGATTGCCTTCTTCCCTGGCTTTCTGAACATCGCTCCTGCCCTCTCTGCCGCCGGGCAGCGTTTTAGGGTTATTTCCATGGCTGCAGCTCGATTCATTTTTGCTCCAATCTTGAATATTGCTTCTATAGCGGTACTGCATTTAGGGTTTGTTGGACTATTTATTTATCTTCATAGAACTTGTTTTGAACGTCACTATGTTAGTTGTTGGCTTCTAGGATTTGTTGGATTGCTTATTTACTTTCATAGAGCTGGTTTTGAAAGTCACTCTGATGGCTTTTGATAATTTATGGATTACATTTTTTGGTCTTTCCGTTTTGAAAGTCACTATGTTAGTTGTTGGCTTTTAGTTTTATCGGAGAGATCCAGAGGGATATTGGATCAAACAGAGGTCACAGTGGATGTTTCATTCTTCCTCGGGGAGGAGGGAGATATATGTTGTATTTTTCGTAAGCAGTTTGCAATCGCACAATGGCCTGCGGATTGTGCACACGTATTCCATTTGGATTGCGCCCTTCTTCCCTGGCTTTCTGAACATCGCTCCTGCCCTCTCTGCCGAGTAGCGTTTTAGTTTTTTCTTCAATGCGCCGCGGGTTATTCCCATGGCTGCAGGTCGATTCATGTTTGCTCCAATCTTGAATATTGCTTTTGTAGCGGTACTGCATTTAGGGTTTGTTGGATTACTTATTTAACTTCATAGAACTGGTTTTGAACGTCACTATGTTAGTTGTTGGATTACATTTTTTGGTCTTTTAGTTTGTTGAAAAAGCTGATAATTAGTGATTCTAGTTTTGAGATGTAACTTTATTGTTGGGAGTCACAGTTTATATAGGCTTTTTGATGATCTCAAACTGTATCAGTTTTTTAATGTTTTTTTACCAGTTTTTTAAAGTTGTTTTTGAGTTGAAAGATGAACTCAGTTCTTTGTATACTTAGATTTATTGGGTTTTGTATTTTTGAGGTAAAAAAAAAGCTTTACTATATTTAGTGATAAAATAAGTATTTAAAAAAAATTTTGAATCTTAATATATCATTGGATTAGCTGTTATATTATATCCTTCTATTTTTAAAAAGGTATCTTACATTTTAAGGAAAGGAAAGTATGATGTATGGTAATGTAAAAGAATGGTTATTTAAAATGAAAAGTTAGAGAGCAGTTTGTATTCTAGATACAAATTTAAAGTTTTTTTTATTAAATTATATTTTTTAAAATTTATAAATGATCACTTTAATTGTTATTGTTATTGGAAGATTATATATATATATATATATATATATATTTGAAAAGTGAATGTTTAGAATAAATTAGGCACTATGCACCATTTGAATGTTTTGAAAGTGGTGAACTATGTGGAAGTAATAATTATGTAAAATTTGTGAAAAGTGAATTATAATATTCAATTTATTATAACTCTTTGTTATTATAAATTATAAAAATGTTTTATTTTATAATAATGATATGTTGAAAACATAATGTGTAGTTTTTACTATGGTTTATAAGTAATCAAGGTAATAGCTATACCTCATAAAAAACATTTAACTTGTGTCAATTTTTTTATTGAAAATAATGTATTTTCTCATGCATTAATTAGTGTAATAAAAACATTGTTAAAAATGAAGGATATTTATATTGAATGGGATAGTTCACAATTTTTTTATTGAAAATAATGTATTTTCTCATGCATTAATTAGTGTAATAAAAACATTGTTAAAAATGAAGGATATTTATATTGAATGGGATAGTTCACATCTATTTCAGCATATTGAAGGATTCCTACAATGTCATGTTGAGAATGTTAAAATAAATAATTTTATGTTTTTTGTGTCAAAAAATGGGAAGAGGTCATCACTGAATGTCAAATGTCTATTGTCAAATATAGGATTTCATTTTGAAGAAAGGTCCATTTTGGAATTTGGATTATTAAATAAGCAAAAGTTATTTTTTTGTGTGTGTGTGTGCACACGAACACATAAGATGTCATGATGAATATCTGTAGCTGAAGGAAGAGAAAGAAAAGACTCCACAAAAGATGTGAGAACTAGAGAAAGATGAAATGTCCCAAAAATAGCGAAATTTAAAATTTTTCCTACCTTCAATAGTCATTAATTTATAGTAGACAGCTTCATACATTAAATCTAATATCATTAAATACATCCATACTTTGCACGAAAACAAATGTAAGTCTAAGACTTTTATTCAACATGGTCTCTTTCCCGTGTGAGTTTAGAACTGCGGAAGCGATGTCGAAATATATGATGGCATGTTTTTGTTACGTTTGTAGATACTAATATAAAGGTAGAAATAACACTCTTTACTATTTTGAGAAATCCTGTAATTGAATTGTGAAAGTCTAATGCACCTTCAGGTGATGAGCTCCTTTGATGAAAGTATGTTGTTCACATGGTGGTTACTATAATACTCCAGGAAAGGTAATTAGATACCTTCGCAGGGTTGCCAGGAGGTATGGGTGAGTATAGTGGTTACCGGACTTACTTAGCATATTGCTAATGCCATTACGTACTTCTGTGGTTGCAGGTATATCAAATCTGAATGTGTCATCCCAAATAGGGTTGGCCCATACTTTACTTATTGACTACGTTTTACTAGGGTGGATGATAAGTATTAATAATGGGTGTCCCATTACCATGGGAGCTCATATCATAATGTGTTTTCCAAGGTGAGGTTTATTGCTATGAGCTTCTTGTAATTTAAACAAGTGTGGGTTCAGTCACGATTTTGTTGATGTATATGTAAGTTCGGAATGTATTTCATCTATGTATTATATATATATTTATTGTACCGTTATTAAAGATGTGTTATTCCTCTATAAGGAAGTGTCGTCATGTGGATTGACAAGTGTCGCAAGTGTGTGTACTTGTCGATGGGTTATTAGACCACCATGTGTGGGGTCGGCCCTGAAATATATATATTATATTGTGGATGTACCTAGATAGACAAGTCAGCCCCATAAGGTCACTTGGAAAACAGATTAGTATAAATAGAGATGAGGAGATCTCTATTTAGATCATTCGGAAAGTCATCTCTCTCTCACTCAGAAATTGGCGCACGAGTGAGGAGAAGGATCATCTACTCTAGGAGACTATCTCAAGTGTATTTTGGTTGTACTTTGGTTGAGCCATTGCTCTCTCTATCTCTGAGGAAGTTGTAGGGTTTTTCACCTTAGGGTTTTCCCCATGGAAGCTCTATGTCTCTTGTCTCTCATGCTTTTGATTCTTGTGATGCTTGTCATGCTTATTGTGATTGTTATGCATTGATATACTGTATATGTTATTCTCTCAGTGAAGATCCTAGAGTATTGTGAATTAATGCTCAAAATTTAACAGATTTCACTATAGACTTTGTACAAGAATTAAACCCTTTGTGATTTGAACAAATGTGGTCTGAGTCCATGACTTCACTATAGAATTTGTACAAATAATTGGAGCTCCACTAAGTGAGGTTGGTGTACTATTTATTGCGCTTTAAATGAGTATGGGGGATAGCCTGTCAACGAGGGTTTGGAAATTGATTTGGGGTTTTGTTTGCTAGCCATTCCTGTATTCGACTTGTTCCTCGTTTCTAGCTCTACACTTCGTTTGTATGGTGATTGTGTTGGGTACTGACCAGAGCTCTGCTCGTGGTCATCATACTTGCTTTGAGGACAAAACATTCCTTAAAGGGACATCAATGTAACATTTACATAAATACAAAAATAATAAAAAAAGTAAATAATAATATTTACTGTGCCGAATAAGAGTTCAATGCATACAAGTATAACACCACAAATCCTATTGTAACATATCATGTTATTCAATTCATATCAATTATTTACTTTCAGTAAATATTTGTATCTAGTGTAGAGGAAACCATGATTATTTCCTACAACATCCTTATTCATGTTATTGTTGAACTTGGAGTTATTTACAACACATTCCATGTGACGTTCCCCAAATAACAATAGGACATTATGTTTCTAAAAATATATATATATATTTATATATATGTTTATCATTGTGAAATTTATTTCAATAAGGGGACTAGATGAAAAATCTGCCGAAGAAGTCCTAGGAGGACTGTTGTAAGAAACAATTTTTTTATTTTAATTATTTTTTTTCTTAATAAAAGGATGAGCAGGAACAACCAAGTTAAATGAGGAGATCATGCATGGAAAAGTGGGGGACAAGTTAGAGTTAACCTCTGAGAAAACCAGAACAAGTGTCAGTAGTGTATTTAAGACACTAGACACACCCTGAAAATCAGGGATTTACTTAGCTGCGAAAATTCCATGAAGAATTGGATGCTAATGGTAAGACCTAGGCAAAAACTATAAAGAGATGGCATATGTGAGAGGCAGGATGCTGCTGAATATGCCGGAGAGAATTATTACTTGCTGTGTGAGCACTCTATGTTAGGCAAGAGATTTTTGGAAAAAACGCGACTGAGTTTGAGGATTAACTGTCCACACTTTTCATGCATGCATCTGGCTCGGGGGTGATTACGGACAGACTTGGTGTTTGTACCTAATCTACGGTTGGGAGGAACGTGGTTGTTCCTACTAGATTCGGGTTACAAGTTCCAGGTTTTGTTATTACAGACTCTAAGCATTTTTCTGTTGTTTTATTTGTCTCGGATTATTGAAAATTATTGTGCTTAAGGGAAACTGATAGTTACAATGCTGTCGAATAATGCTTGATCTGCAAAAATAGATATTTAGTATTGCTAGCAAAATAGTGATAAAATGGAATGGATTAAGTGCTCATAGAAGTGTCGATTTCCATTGTTTACAAGTTGGATCTATAAAACCCTCGGTGTAAAAATTACATGATTTATTTTATATCCTTATCGTTTATTATATCGACTTCCATTATTTGATTTGAATCTAGTGGGAGTAAGTCTTGACCTATTTGACTTTATAATACTCTATAAAAAAATAAAAGAAAACGGATCATCAATAGTATAAAAACCCCTTGTGTAAGGAATTCCACGATTTCCTTACACATATCATTAGGGTGTATTTGTTTTCATCACAGTTAGGATATGGAGGTATTCCAGAATTAAATCCATGTCAGGATTGATTCACACTCGCTGGATAGAAGCTTCAAAAGTCCGCAGATCATTCTGTGTGAGTGGAATATAGTTTTTATCGCAAAAAAATCAAGTCTGAAGGTCTAAGGATTACTCTGAAAATTTAGTATACGATAGAGAAATGGTGATCTATGCACAGAGCTGAATTGTAGCATAGACAAAATGGATCTATAAACATTTTTTTGCTAGAGGAATACAAAGTAGTTAATAGAATTGAATTCAAGATTTTGTACCACTAGGTTAAGGGATTTAAGAAAACACACACAGACAGAATCTGATCTTCACCAAAACGCCTGTAGACATATTCTATGCCATTCAGCCGATGTCTAAAGGGATAAGGCACACAGGAGTCGAACTGAAATTCTAACTTGGGCATATTCACTTACCACAATTTGCATTCATCCATTAGACAGGGATCTTATAAAACAGAGGCAAACAAAACTTCAAAGTTCATTCGAAACGCCAGAATCTATATATTGTTTCGGCGACTTGTGGAATAGGGTTATTTCACTAGCACGATTTTTCTATGTAATGTCCTTACCGTGAATACTGGGAAATCTAGATTCCCTTCCTTTTAGACTGATAACTTATAGTAGCATGATTTTTCTGTTAATTGTGTATTTTTACTAGCTAACAGTATGTAAAATGAAACCGAAGGAAAGTTAAAAATGCACTTATCCTATCTACCATATATATACAGGAGGGAATGAAATCAGAATCGTACAAAACTATACTTAGAGTAAGATTTAAAGTATCCAAAACCATACTTAGAGTAAGATTTAAAGTATCCAAAACCACATTTACATTTTTAACCTAGGGTCCTGGAACCAAAGAGACCAAACCCCATTCACTTACAGTTTTTCGAAAAATAAAACATTCTATATTCTTGAAAATTCTAGAAATAGATACGGATAGTAAAGTCCTTCGAGAAACCGAAAGGAAACGAGAACCCTTGAACCTAAACTTCAACAGTTCAACACACTTTCTCTAAAGCCTAGATCCTCAGGAAGGAAGAAGCATAACAAACAATTATTACATCGGGTTCGTGGCAGTAAAAACCCCAGGCCACATTGAACCATTGAAGCTTCAAAACAAACTAACCATGTCATGAAACTAAAAACCCCTGTTGTTGTTGAGGAGGTTCTTTCCCAAGTTTTCCTGTCGTTGTATGAAGGCGAAGGAGCAATACCACTTACCGGACAGGGAAGGTTACCTCTTTAACCTGCGCCGTTTCAAGATGGAGACACCTACCATCATAAGCAAACAATACATTATTACCAAATGGCGATGGACTGCTTTACAAAAACAAATTAAAAGAAAAGAATTCTGAACTGTGGCGTTATGAGGTTACCTCCATGGCATCGCAGGGAAGTGGCTGCATCCTTGAAGCTCAAGAAGAACTCCTTCTGAAGTAACCACGCTGGCAAGTATCCATTTCCTCCAAACTGCAGAAGAAACACAGTGATAATAACAGACCGAGGTATAACCGAATCACCAGTGTAAGTTTGGACAAAGTCATTGAACCTCACTCGAGTGCCAAAAAGTAATCGACCCGGAGAAGATTGAATATATGTTGAGGAGTTTATTATATTCCAAACACCGAGACAACCAAACCCTATCATTTCTAGGTGCAGGTGGCACCTTACCATTCAAACACAATAAATGTAGTCACATGGCCAGACGAGAAGGTATTGAATACACCCCAGTACGGGTAACCTGTCGAGGTGTAGGTGGCACCTTCGACAACATCTACATTGATGGTGTCACATGGCTAGTTCACCTAGCTGAGCTTCGCTGGTTGGTATGGAGTACCTGCAAACTAAATGTTAGAGTAACTCCTATATCATTCCAATAAATTGAAGGGTTTATAAATCAGTTTCAAACATATTAAATTTACCTAGCTGTGTAAAATATATGGTGATTGAACCTTATCATTTGTTAGGCTTGGACAACGTTACTGCATTTAATTGTCCTATTGTCATGTTAATGAGATTCAAAGAAAACGTGATATCTTATACCTATACCTTTGATAACATGGTACTGCATTTTGAAGATTGGTGTTAATACAAAAGGTTCGCTAAAAGACCATATCAACACAGTTTGGAGTACAACCTTATCAACCTAGTTATGATTGTGTGCATTGTGTGAGTCCAATACCAGGTTATAAGTAAAACATTAAGGCATCTTTTCAACCATACCTTGTTACCGGCATCATGAGGAAACTCTGGAAGTACAGGAACCTGCATACCAGTATACGAAGGGAAGTTTAGCCGGAGCTAAGTAAGTGGTATGTCAACATAACATCCTTCTAACTAGTAGGAAATACAAGCGTAAGAACATAAGTAAAATCAACGTTACGAAGGCATTAATTATTTTCAGATGGTTGATTAACATAGATCTGTCTTCTGTACATTTACAGTACAGAGAAAGGAACTACAAAAATAAAAATAAAAAAATTGTATGGAGATTTCACATTCCATAACTTGCATATGTCATTAGTGGTCCATGGTTTTGATAATATAACTATAATAAATACTTTCAAACCATTTCGAATGAGAAATTGTAACAATTCATTTCCAATTTAGTTGTAGCTGAGAAGCAAAAGAGTTAAAAGTGTCGATAGAAGAAGAAGGATCCCAAAATTGAAACCAAAATAAAATTGTGTCTTCGACTTGTGGATCTTTTTTTATAAAAGTATTATTTTATCATGGACCACACATGCTTGTGGAGAATGGTCTCAATTTTTTTATTTTGTGATAGTTTTACATATGTATCCCAAGCAACAATTTTAGAAAAGTTGGAAAATATGATATCATTAATTCCATAATGCAAGAGAATATTATAAGTGGTAAGATTCTTATGATTCAATTTTTCATCATCACTTTGGAAATATGTAACTAGTGCCTCCACTATTAGTTATTTTTTAACATAATAAGTTTTCATTTTTTTTGGAATTAGTTGGGTGGTTTGGTGGAATAAATAACCAAAAGGTTCCATACAGTAAATTTTAATGACACTACCAATTTATTTTGTGGTTAGTCCATAAAATGGGTGGAGTAAATTAACTCTCCAATTTCTTAGATTGTTTATCTTGTATTTCGCATCTTTGGTTGGCTAAGGGAACAATTCAATGTGAATATTTGGTAACAACCAAACAATTTATCTCATTTATCCTAGGTAGGATTATAAATATATAAAGGATTATTTTTATCAACAAAGTTTGTAAATAGACAATTAACAAAGGAGCTCAACATATCATCATCAACATGTTATTGAAAAGATTAAATATAAACAAATCAACCATTGTGAATTCATTGTAAATATGAAAACATGTGAGTTATTTTATCAACCTAGATTAAAGACATGATATTTCATCATGCCTATTAGTATGTTATATTAAAATTACATTATTTGTCTTTAGTTGTGTTAGTTCATCTAGCACTCTATTTTTTTAATGTCAGTTAATAAATTCTTATAGAACATGGATAATCAATGAATGGAGTTTTGTAGAAAACCATATTTGTGGAATTTAACTATCAAGAAATAAAAATAATCTATATGGGAAACAAATGGATCAAAGGACTGAGCATTACATTCATCACAGTTCTATTTTTCCACAACATAGGTCATAGGTCCTAAGGTAGCTTATAATGTTTGACCACCTATCGATTTTTTTCTCAATTTCCCAAGGCTTAGTTAAATTAAGGACTATGAGTGTAATATTTGCATTGAACACCATCAATTTTAATCACACAAAATGTATAAAATATATCAAGTTAATTCTTAATCAAGTGTCATGGTCAAGGGGAGATAGTGGGAAGATGCCATTTAACATGACACAACATTATTGCATCGATATGACAGACAACTAGCACCCATTGAATGAAGAATAATGACATGACTGAGAAGATGGACTAAATTTTAAGGATGCTACAATCTATATCCTTTTATGAGAAATTATAATATAGAGAAGCCAAAATTGAACATTTTCTCAAAATCAAGGAAAGAGGAGCTAAAATATGTTCTGATCTCCACTAGATAAGGATGTGAAACATACATGCCAAGGTTTTTCAAATCCTTGACCTCTAAAGACATGTCTAGGTAAAACAAATTCCTCAGGAAAGTAAAAGGAATTATAATAGATCATGCCAATACTGGAAAATAATTACTTAAACATTATCAAAATAGTTTTGTAAACTCAGGTAATGCTGACTAATGAAAGGAGGGTGGCCATGCAAACTTGTAATGATAAGTTTCTTAATCTTCACGGCTACAACTACTCATGTGAGTTTTACAAATCCATATGGTTTTTTTAAATTCTATTTTCTCGAGGCATATAAAGAAGATATTCAATCTGAAATGTATGGCAACCACAATAATAAGTAACTAGTAAAATTTGTTCATTTCAAAGATGATTGATCTTGACTATATCACCGCATGACATCCAATAAATCATGTTTATGCATATTATAAAATTTGGTCCTATTCTTGAGGAAAAAGCATATCCTAAGAAAAGCTCTGAATACTTAGAAATAATACTTTACAAAAGGAATATTAGTTTTTGGTAAGGAAATTGTGGTTTTGGAAGGAATGGAGTGGGAGAGGAACCACTCTCTCTTTAATGCATAGAGGTTCTAGGGGCCCTAATTGAATTTGAAAAAAAATATGATAGGGTAGAGTGTCATTTTTTTGTTTCCATGTTCAAAGTCCAAGGGATTGATTTTTGTTTTCCAAATCCATAGAAATATTTTATGTGAACGATACTATGTGCCTCTATGTTAATGATGGAAAGTTTGAATATAAATTTTTTTTGAGTCAATCAAGAAAATATGCCCCTTGGAATCCTCCCTGTATGTAATACAAACAAAATATTTTGTTTACTTCTTGCAGAACATGATGGATCAAATTGGTGGATCACTCTCCTTGTCCATGATGGTGGACAACTAATGGATAATTTGTTTTGTAGATGTCTCTTCTTTACCATTTTAGCGTAGAACAAAATTAGGGATGACATCATGTCTCTCATGCTTTTGATTCTTGTGGTGCTTGTCATGCTTATTGTGATTGTTATGCATTGATATACTATATATGTTATTCTCTCAGTGAATATCCTAGAGTATTGTGAATTAATGCTCAAAATTTAACAGATTTCACTATAGACTTTGTAAAAGAATTAAACCCTTTGTGATTTGAACAAATGTGATCTGAGTCCATGACTTCACTATAGACTTTGTACAAATAATTGGAGCTCCACTAGAGTGAGGTTGGTGTACTATTTATTACGCTTTAAATCAGTATGGGGGCCAGCCTCTCAACGAGGGTTTGGAAATTGATTTGGGGTTTTGTTTGCGAGTAATTCCTGTATTTGACTTGTTCCTTGTTTTTGGCTCTGCACTTCATTTGTATGGCGACTGTGTTGGGTACTGACCCGAGCTCTGCTCGTGGTCAGCATACCTGCTAAATGTTGAGCTCGTCTATGGCATAGGGAGGTCATGCTTCTCATAGGTAAGGAAGAAACCTCTATTTGCAATTGTCATTTTATCTTTCTTCATCGATTTGAGAACACAGGGTTGACTAACTGATATTTGCATGTCGTAATGGCAAGTGATAAATGCTTTGGTATGGAGCTACGATGGTTCACGGTTGAGTAGGTGTGGCTAGGGAATTGGTAAGTTTGGCTTACCCAATCGTGCCCTAACTCTCGCACCCGTAGTGTTGTATGTATGCGTTTTGGCCTGGTTTAGAGTGGAGACTCCCATAAGCCCCCTGCTTACTGATTCACCTTGGGAAGTCTATTAGTTGCCTACTCGCTAGACGAGAAAGAATGGGGTTTCAATGTAAAATTTAATAGTTGAATAAGTAACTGGGACTGTGATGTAAAAGCACTTATGTAGCAGCTGGGTCTTACTTGTTACTCGGCTCTGTGAAAACGTAATGCTATTTCATTTTGGATATGACTCCTGTACAGTTGTAATGGTTCCAAACGGTACATTTCTATTTTTTCTTGTGTGAATACAAGCATTTAAGCTCGGACATATTGGTTCTAATATTATGTGGTTTCTGGGTATTTTCGTAACTATTGTACAAAAATTGTCTAAATGATAAAAGGTCTTTGGAAACTTAGCTATGATTCGTGTATTGATTTCATTTTCGCTTGCTAATTGTGTTGGATATGGCTATGGTATTTCTGTGCACTTAACTAAATCTTTGTGAAAACATAGGAGATTAATATGGGATTTTCCGTACTTCTATTATGGTAACACAGCTAGGGTTTGAGTAGACAAATCTTGATTTTATGTGTTGTCGGCATTGAATAAATGGAGCACTATTTCTATGGGAGGTTTGTTTTGAAACATTGGCCATGCATTTGTTTTATACATGAGACCTGTAGGAGACCTATATAAGTTTTGTTTTAAGGGAGTCCATGGGATTCGATCCTCGACTTCTGTCCTCAATGGGCGTCTGCGTTTGTAACTTCCCAGCACTTTAAAACACAGTCTAGTTTTACTACATACTTAATGGTATTAAATTCTTGACTTGATAGAATACTAGGGTCTGTGATTGGTAATGATAGTTAAAACGATGCGTGTTCTGTTTATTGGATAATGTGTATGAGTATGTAAATGGAAAGAACTGTGTAAACGATCGCTGTCCTATCTGCTATCTACGTTTCAAAAGTAGTATGTATGGTTTTCGAAAGGAAACTCAAATAGATCGGAAATGGACAATATATCAATGTTTGGTTTAGAATAGGAACATATGGGAAATACTTACAAAAATAATGTCTGTGTTTTTGCTATAGTTTGTATAACTAGGCTTTCGAATGGTTTACATGATGTCTAACGATTTCTGTTAAAAGTTTGATTTCAATAGCTAAAATATTTTGTTGCAATTTAAAACAAGAGTTCAGATAACAGAAAATAAATACAATAGATTTTACTTAATTAAATCAACAATTCCCATATTCTAGAAGTTTAAGCAATACAAATGACTAGCAAAGACTAGCTAGCTAGTCATGCTAGGAATGCCATTTGATTCTCGGCAGTCTTGAATTAAAATTGATTTTGGGGACATCACTATTTTAACATTGCGTTTATAGAAAGAGATATAACGGTAGGAGGGTGTTATATGAATGTCATACCTGCTGATCCCTATAGCTTGATCCTACTGATAATGGCCTGAACACTCAGTCAACTTAGCTAATGAAAAAATACTGAACTCTATAATGGCAGCGCCCTCGTTTTTTCTTTTTGGTAAATCTTTCCATTTCGCGCAATTTGGTGCATAAGTTCCAAGGCATTTTTCAACTTCCAGTGCCTCAAAAATCTTTCTAGAAAATAGCTGAAATTCCCTGTTTTGGAGCAATTCACTGAGTTCTTCTGCCATTTCGGGCCAACTTGTGGAGTTCTTCCACAATTTCGAGAGAGAATTTGAAAGTTCCTTCCGCAGTTTCGGAAGAGAATTGAAAGTTCCTTCTGCAGTTTCGGAAGAGAATTGAAAGTTCCTTCCGCAGTTTCGGAAGAGAATTGAAAGTTCCTTCCGCACGATCGGAAGAGAATTGAAAGTTGCTTCCGTACTTTCGGAAGAGAATTTAAACTTGCTTCCGTATTTTCGGAAGAGAATTGAAAGTTCCTTCCGCAGTTTTGGAAGAGAATTGAAAGTTCCTTCTGCAGTTTCGGAAGAGAATTGAAAGTTCCTTCTGCAGTTTCGGAAGAGAATTGAAAGTTCCTTCCGCAGTTTCGGAAGAGAATTGAAAGTTACTTCCATAGTTTTGGAAAACTTCCGCCAACTCTTCCGCTGTTCCGGAAAACTTCTGCCAACTCTTCAACCATTGTGGAAAACTTTCGCCAACTCTTCCGCTGTTTCGGAGCAACTCGCCGAATTCTCCCGAAATTTCCTCTTTGACACCGAAAACAATTAGAAAATTTTTTCGCTGTTTTGGGTCAACTTGGCTAGTTCTCCCGCCATTGCGGCGAAGACTTCTGAGTTCTTCCCGAAACAGACTTAAACAAAATTTTTCAAAAACACTTAAAACAATTTCCGATTCTTCTTTTCTTCTTCGTGTGATGACTGTTGCCGAGTGCAACACACCGATATCTCCACTTTGTCGTTGTAAGGAATGAGGTAAAATTTTTCCTCGGCATCAACAATCAAGTTATTAGTCACATTATATACAAGGTCATATATGTACTTTAGTCCAATTACTTATAGCATTTAATACTTGTTCCTCTTTACCACATTCCATAACACTTACACATTAAGCATGTTTAATCATATTGGTATAAACATCACTATTATTCCATTCTTAACAAATTATCACATAACAACACAAAAGGGAATCGCAGGAGCATTCCTCATGATCATTACACCATCCAACCTTCACATGTAAACCATCATTTTACATGTAAACTTCACAATATATATTTAACATTCTTCATTGAATCTCACTTACTAGTTTAGATCTTATTTCTTAAGTAAATTAAAACACGTCAAGTACACATAAGAAAGAGACCTATATACGTGGTTCACCCAACTCTTTGGGCTACGTCCACCAAGGAAATGTTGCATCTTTATTCATCCCAAAAAGAGGAGTACAATCTGCGATATAGTGTGTGCAATAGTTTCTGCTTTTTGAAGCCTCTCAAAGAGAGCACTTTCAAACCAAACAACCATCTTTCTAAGAGGCAACCCAAGGATTCTCGCCTAGGCTCATCCCAACCAGCTCATTATAATTTATACATTGAGACACTACCCTCCCCGAAGGGTTCTATGATAGTAATGTAACATATACAAGACCTACCCTAACTAGCATATATTCAATTACACCAATAATTACATTTTTTTTGTGCAAAGGGTTTACCCTATCTCGATCTTAACATGCATCCTCCAGGGTATGCTTTTCCCAAGCATCCCTGGACATTATCATGCAATGTTGAATACACAATATAAATATATATATAGGATCAATCTCCCAATCCTCTGCGCTATGCAAACCTGAACATTAACATGTAATATTAAATACACAATATGTACATGTATATGGGATCCAGCTCCCAATCCTATGCACAACCTGAACATTAACATGCAATATAAAATACACAATAGGTATAAGTATATGGGGTCAAGCTCCCAATCTTCTGTTCTATGCAAACCTGAACATTAGCATGCAATATTCAATACACAATATGTATATGTATATGACATCAAGCTCCCAATCCTCTGTGCAAACATCCAAGGGTAAGTGCATAAATAAAGCATGTAAAATATAGAAAATGAAATCGATATCTTGCCAACCTCTGCGCAATCCTCCAAGGGTAAGAAAATATAATTAGCACATATATAAAGCATGCAACTTATAGATGCCTTCAATATTCAACATATATAATATTCACATATGAACCGAAAACATCCAGGGGTATCATCCCCAACCATCTAATGCGCAATCATCCATAGATATATCTACATATAATATGTGGAACAAATATCACAATGTGGTTTTCCCCAACCCAAGGGTATTCTCCACATCTGTGCATCAACCATGAGTAATTCTACATCTAATATGTGCAAGAATAAATAGCACAGTGTGGTTTTCCCCAACCCAGGGGTATTCTCCACATCTGCCCATCAAGCAGGAAGCAAATTAGAAGAATAAAATATGAACACAGAAGGGATCCATTCCCATGGTTTCCATGAAATGCTACAACATGCAGGGACCATACCAAACCCAAAACCAAAGAAAAATATTAAACGCAGCAAGGAGTTATTACCAGGGCTTTCATGCAAAGGGATCCCTCCCATCTTTGTGCAGCAGTCACTAGAAAGGTGTCCATAAATAATAAAAGAAAAGAGTGTTTATGGGAACCAACCTCCCAAGCTTTGTGCAGCACCACAACTGCATTCAGCACTATGTATTACATATAAAATAAAGGATTGTAAGCAAAGACCTTTCCCTATGCCCAGCACAGTCTGCCAGAAGACTTCTGCACACGCTAATATTTTATCGATTAAATACTAACAGGGATCCTTGCCCAACTTCCACGCAGGTCACCACATAAGCAAATAATATATATAAACAAAAGTACAGGGATTTATTCCAAATGCTCTCTGCGCTTGCACCGAGTAAAACATGTGAAAACATAAAAGCATAAAAAAAAAGAACATGAAAAGAATAATGCCTACAAAATAGAGAACCTCCTCTCAATGCAACCATCTCTCTCCCAACCCTACTCCTCAACGCGTCCACCCCACTCCTCCACACAGATGTAAGCATTCAAAAAAATTAAAAGAAAACTCTCCAAGCATCTCTGCCCATGCTTCTCTCCCCCCAACGAATGCCCCAAAGCTCAACCGATAAAAACGTTTCTCCTTCCAGCCTCTGCAATTAATGCCCCACTCAGCAATTAAAAGGAAATTAAAACCTCAACGCCCCCTCAAGAAGAAGTAATTAACAGTTTTATAAATCCTCCAAGAAGCCATAAAGAAAGACTAATTACAAGCCATAAAGAAGAAGTAATTACCACCAGTAAATAAATTCTCCAGACAGCCATAAAGAATAAGTAATTACCCACCCGTAAATATTATTCTCCACCAAGAACGCACACGCATTTAATACACAGATACATAAATATAATAATAAACATTTTCTTTACAAACATAATCTTTTACTCACATTAACTCTTCAAGCATTTAACTTAGATAAAAATAACCAAACTTAAAATAATAAAAAGAGCTCACTTTTTCAAGAATGTAAGTTAACTTTCCCCACTCCTTAACTTGGTAAAAATAGCCAAACCTAAATCATAAAATAGCTCATTAAGCATTATGGTATAATTAAAAACAATAATAATATGTCAATATATATATATATAAAACTTACCTTCTTAAAATAATTATTATTATATTAATAATGTTCCATATATATATATATATTTATTTATATTAATAATATTTCATTTTCTGAATAGTATAATTTATAAGCGAGACTATTTGGCCTTTTCAATGTATTGATAAAATATATCTTTTATCTTAATAACCTTCACTTTTGCATAAGGTTAAGACTACAAATAAAGGTACCAAACCATATGGTATCTTTATACTCATATAAGTTGGTTGTAATATCATTATTATAATGTATTTTAATGTTTTGCACATAAATTCCAAACATTAATATAGTACTAAATATTTCACCCTTGTACATAATGCTTACATGTATGAAATAATTACATACACTTATAGGCATATATTGTTTCTCTTCGTATTGTCACTACAATGCAATATATGTAATAATATTCTATCGAGGTGATAGCATAATTATATATAAATATTTTTGTTTCATCTATCTTTTTAAGACACTAAGTAACCATTACTTAGTCCATTAGGTGGTAAATAGTTAGCTTATGCTAAAAGTTAGGTAGTGGTTCTAAAGAAGAGAACCCATGATGTCTCGGGCCGGGAATAGGATGCTAAGGACATCCATAGGATCTTCATAGTTTTACTTAACAGCTTTTAGTATAGATTAACTTAGTCTTAAGTTTTAGGTCTTAGGTTACGTTTACTGCTTCTCGGCGGTTAAGGGTAATTTCGACATTCCCTTCAAGGACTAGCCGAAACCCAAAGAACTCAAGTAACCTTTGGTGAACGTTACCGTTCACTCAAGTGCTTGCGGAAACAAGATGGCATAAGCTGTCTCCCGAGATTCCCAAGCCATTTAAGCTCTTCCCTGTTAGGTCATATCAAGAGCTCAGTCTCCTAATTCTAGCATTCCAACTTAACAATTAGAATTATTACTCCCTTACCTACAATGTTTACTGGTGGGGCCTTAGCCTTTAGCTCCTCACTAGAAACACTACAATACATATGCACATTTACAAAAAATAGCAGGGGTGTAAAAGAGGGATATTACACCCAGCAGGAGGTAACCTTACCTCTGCAAACTATCCAACTTAGCCAGTTTAGGCCCGATGCTGAGACCTCTGGTGATCAGGAAGGGAACTTCCCATGTGACTGTAATTGGATTTGGCCCATAGAGGTCCAATGCTGCAACCAGCATCTCTAATAACAAAACATAATGTACCCACCTTCTAACCCAATAAGAGAGGGAAGATGATAACAATATGTGGGGCTTTCACATTCTATCAGCCCATTCATTAGAATGATATTAGTAAATCATTTGTGTGCAGATGTAAAACTAATCAAGTATGCACAACGGAATTAAACTTATCCACCCACATTACTCATGCATACAGCATATCAACAGTCATCAAATTAATACATTGTAGAAGTAAATACTTAGACAGAAAAACACTTATCTCCATTTTGCAATTGTCTCAAACAACTAGCTATGTTGTGGCAGCGTTCCACCCAACCATAGGCCAGTTGTGTTCTCTCAACACAACTGCCACCCCCGAGCTGGGCATGATTCATACAAGGAAAAGGGGACATTCACTCTCTCACAACCAAATAATCATTTCATCTGAGACAAGCCAATCCACAGCTAGGTTTATCAGGCTACATTTGAACCTTGGATGCTTGCACTCAAGCTCAAGCCAAAGCAACGGATACCCATTACCCATACCCCAACATACTCTTTCTACACACAGCAAAAACGACCATTGGGCAGGGACACACATTTACAACAAGGGTATTTTACAAAACAGGCTCCATGGGTTTTTTCCCAAATCGTGGCTTACTAAAATGGACTGTGGGAAGGGAAATTCGTCCTCCAAGAGAAACCCGATTTCTCCCACATGTTATGAGCGTTTCAATTGGCAAAAACATCCCCATTGAAACCCCAAATCCCTCTTTTCTCTTCCCCATGGGAAACCAAAACAAAAATGCGCTTCCCAGCTGGAAAGATGAAGGAAAACACAGGAAATCCATGGGGAAAACGCCCAGGTAGCTCCCCCCTCGTGAGGGAGTCAAACTGGTTGATGGATAATAGCTTGGGGAGCAATTCATGGCTCTTTTCTTGCCCAAGAAGCAAAACGTGATTTTCCATGCAGGGTGGCTTGCCCATACCTGAATTTGGACAGCCATACCTCCCATTCCCCAAGGCATTAACTACCTCAACCAACTCTTGGGAGAAATCAATGATTGGGTACAAAAGTCAACATGGGTAGTTGAGGGTTTGATGGGTTCTCTCATTGACACTTGGCTTGACTTGAGTGGCTCAAGGGTTTGAATGTTTTCCCTCCCAATTCCTTCTAAAATCATGCCCCCATCTCTTGTTGCATTGCATAGCTAGTTCTGGGTATTTATAAAATGCATATTTACAATTTTAATGTGCCTGGCTAGCACGTAAACCATATGCATCACTAAATCGATGGCGAGGCCTTGGACTCGAGCTCCTCACCATGATTTTATAACAATATTACATCATTTACAATTTAATGCCATGGGGTCAAACTGGGGACATTACAACCCTTACGAATTAAAACCCCTAGAAACAACTTTGAAAAGAATAAATTTTAATACAGAGCCATGGTCGGATTGCGGCAAAACGATTTCAAACTTCTTATTATAATAGAGTATACCTTGCCCAGAATCATTAACAATCAATCCATTTTACTCATTATAACAAATGAAACTTTTATAATTTTTCAGTCGATCGAAGAACCCTGTAGAATTAGGATTTTAAGGTACATACAACATTTTCTCTACGACGAATAGCTTACACAAAATATAGCTTATAGATAAACTAAAGTTAATCACAAAAGAACAAATAGAGCCACTGAAAATGAATCCATTCTTTTCATTTAAACAAACTTTCATTTTCAAAGTAACCAAACTAACACATAATTCTAGGAATTCTGAAAATTTACAAATAGGATCGAATCCCATGACCAAGCATGCCTTACATTCGGGGCATTGCCCAGTGCTTTAATTAAAAAAATAAAATTATTATTCTTCCATTTGGAAAAGAACATAATAACACACACAAATAACATTTCAAACCATTATGAAAATTATAGAGAATAGAGACCAAAATCATAATAGCTGCAAGGGTATGAATTTTATATAGTAAGAATTATAAAAAGCAAAGAGACCTTATCCCATCACACAGACTCCAAGGCGTGGAAATAAAATATTTCTAAATTTAAACTTGAACTCTGTAATATCAATTTTCTTTGTTTTCCCGAAGGTTTTCAACATAATTTTGTGCGAAACCACAACTATGGGCATGTATCCAAAAACATACAAAATAGCAACACTGCCCAGATTGCCGTTTGGCTTTCAAAAACAAACAAACCCTAAAGCAAACCAACACTGGCAGGATACTTCAACATAAGCATCGTTGACAAGGATGTTTCTAGGAATGCCCGAGGCTTACCGTGGCTTCTCAAAACCATTGGAGCTTCCATCTTCCACCAATGTTACTGCCGAGTTCCCAAATAATGACCAGAGAACACCTGGAAAGCGTGAAACCCTCCTGTCAAAACATAATAAATCATTTAATTAAAGGGTTTGTGCACAAAGTTGAGGGACCCTTTAGGTGCAATTCTGCACCTAAATATGCATGTTTTTCACCGCTCTCTACAGCATGACATACATGACCATTATTGGCGAAATTTTAGGCATAGATAAAATTGTTTATGTAGATTCCAAATATGTAATTTAAAAAAAAATATTGAGATTTTCTATTTATTTCCTTATTTTCTTGTTTCATCACTCCGTTGGTCAAAAAACATACTGTTAGTGTTTATTCCATAACTTTTTCATTTCACAACCATTTAAAAAAAAAATTGTATGCTACACTAGAAGACAACGACCTCTACGTGATATAAAAAATCCAAGTCGAAATAAATGCATTAAGACCTTCAAAGGTTGCACCCACACTTGACGTATCGTTCTCGAGGTTTGATCACTTACATAATTAAAAAAAATAAAAATTAAACATTTAATTTTGGAAAAATAGCGCTGCACTAGTGATATGGGTTCTATACATGTCTACCAATTTTTGTAGCCCGAAACTGTCATTTATGCATTGAAAGGATGCACCCGCAAAAACATATACCTTATGATTTGCCAAAAAAATAAAAAGTGATTGTTAGAAAACATGAAATTTGACATAGTTATGTAAATTTTCAATACTTAAAACTTATATATTTGGAAACGTGACTCAATTTCCTACATTTCATCTTTTTTACTCGATGCAAGATATCTTGTGTAAGAATGTCAAATAAACCAAGTAAGTTGATGGATGACTGATTTTTCATTTTTTATTGCATCTAACGCGCCAAAAGTGGCCCTCATTAGCTTGCACATGCCGTAAAATTTTTCTTACATATCAAAAGAATTTGAAATTAAATCCAAGTTCTGGTGCAAGATAGTTACCTCTGCATGAACTGGTTATCACATTATCAAGCTTCATGACCACGACGACCAAACCAGTATGGAGCCGTATCCATGTCGATGGCGGCTGAGAGCTTGGCTCTCCCAATGCAAATAACAAAAGAAAATCAACTTATGACAGCAAAGGAGGGGGTTAGGGATTAGCCACCAACGTGGAGCCCAAACCTCAAGGCCTTCACGTCGCCTCATTAAAACATACAATTGTTTCCCACTTCAATTTAAATGCTTACCCTCTTACCTATAGTTCGAGTTCACAGTCTCAACCTTGGTTTAATACCATTGAATGCTAGTTAAGATACCCACTTATCCCATAGTAGGTAATCCTTGTTAACATTTTTTTGGATGCATTAAAACTCTTAGCTACGGTATACTTTAACCTTACTAGGCTAGTTTTTAATCTCCAACTCAAAGTATTCTTAGTTAGAAACCTACTCGGAACATGTGCAAACATTTTAACATGCATTAGCTTCATGAAAGCTAAGTAAGCCCAGGGTCATCACAAGAACACCCTTTCAAACAAAAAGAATGTAATCAACATTGCAAAGATCAAAACTGAGAAATTATAGTATGATGTTTTTAGGACGTACGATCCTTTCAAACGACATTTAAACATCAACTACACAACAGTAAGAGATCAACTATCATATTCACTATTATTAAGATGTGAGAATTATAAATAGATAAACGTCGATGGTGTAACTTAGAGACAAACAAGTAAACATATACTTCACAAAAGTAACGTCAATTAGGATGAACATGCTTTCTGACAGTTAACAAGCTAAAGAATTGAATCGTATAAACAAAACTCTAAGATCTTATGCGTAAATATACTATATACAGTTTTTTTTTTTAATTATGGATTTTAGAGTTCTTACAATCTCCCATCTCATGTGCCAAATAAAATAGAAATAAAAAAGGCATTCTTCAAATAGAAATAGCTAAGTATACAGAATAAAAAATATTAGACCCAAGTGCAAAAGATATTATGTCATATCTTATTACGATAGATAAGATCCAAGTTCCAAGAAAATAAGAAAGCAAGTCTAAAGTTCCACTAGAAACCATGACGAGTAAATCATTACCTAAGACCCTAAATCTTGGATAAATCATGAAATATGGAAATGCAAGGATATGGATTTTGGTAGTACACATAATTATATAGACATCATTGTTTCTAAACAATCAATCCCTTTTGTGTACCCCACAAAGGTCCTCACAGTTATGGTTGTTGATCAGAATGAGGTCAAGGAAGTAGTAATATGTCATAGATTTTAATTTCAAATACAGGGACTATAATTACAAATAGGACTCTATGCTCTACCACTCGAGGAAATTGACATGGTACTAGGTCAAAATGGTTGATGCAGTTGGGCACATATTCCATCAACTTTTAAGTATAGTTCCTGAAATTTAATGGGCAAATTCAACATTATAAATTATATGGTGTTGAATGGTTAATTCTCAATAAAGGTGAATTGAAAATAAAGAAAAAGGTGCGCAAAACCATATGATCATACAACCATGGAAGCAAGTCAAGTATGTATCCAAGAAGCATCATGTAATGATAAATGACCTAGTCAAATGATTCCATGGTATGATACATATTTTACAAACCTTTCCAACACCCAAATGAAGGATCAATTCAAACCCCTAAGTCTAGACAAAGATAAGGATGATGTTGTCAAAGAAACATGTTCAACTAGAGACATCATTGTAACATTCCTTAAAGGGACAAAACATTCCTTAAAGGGATATCATTGTAACATTTACATACATACAAAAATAATAAAAAAAGTAAATAATAATATTTACTATGTCGAATAAGAATTCAATGCATACAAGTATAACACCACAAATCATATTGTAACATATCATGTTATTCAATTCATATCAATTCTTTGCTTTCACTAGATATTTGCATCTAGTGAGAGTAAACCATGAATATTTCCTACAACATCCTTAGTCATGTTATAGTTGAACTTGGAGTTATTTACAACACATTCCATAACTTGCATATGTCATTAGTGGTCCATGGTTTTGCCAAGATAACTATAATAAATACTTTCAAACCATTTGGAATGAGAAATTGTAACAATTCATTTCCAATTTAGTTGTAGTTGAGAAGCAAAAGAGTTAAAAGTGTCGATAGAGAAGAAGGATCCCAAAATTGAAACCAAAATAAAATTGTGTCTTCAACTTGTGAATCTTTTTTTATAAAAGTATTTTTTTATCATGGACCACACATGCTTGTGGAGAATGGTCTCAATTTTTTTTATTTTGTGATAGTTTTACATATGTATCCCAAGCAACAATTTTAGAAAAGTTGGAAAATATGATATCATTAATTCCATAATGCAAGAGAATATTATAAGTGGTAAGATTCTTATGATTCAATTTTTCATCATCACTTTGGAAATATGTAACTAGTGTCTCCTCTATTGGTTATTTTTTAACCTAATAAGTTTTCATTTTTTTTGGCATTAGTTGGGTGGTTTGGTGGAATAAATAACCAAAAGGTTCCATACATTAAATTTTAGTTACACTACCAATTTATTTTGCGGTTTGTCCATAAAAGGGGTGGAGTAAATTAACTCTCCAATTTCTTAGATTGTTTATCTTGTATTTCGCATCTTTGGTTCGCTAAGGGAACAATTCAATGTGAATATTTGGTAACAACCAAACAATTTATCTCATTTATCCTAGGTAGGATTATAAATATATAAAGGATTGTTTTTATCAACAAAGTTTGTAAATGGACAATTAACAAAGGAGCTCAACATATCATCATCAACCTGTTATTGAAAAGATTAAATATAAACAAATCAACCATTGCGAATTCATTGTAAATATGAAAACATGTGAGTTATATTATCAACCTAGATTAAAGACATCATATTTCATCATGCCTATTAGTATGTTATATTAAAATTACATTATTTGTCTTTAGTTGTGTTAGTTCATCTAGAACTCTATTTTTTTAATGTCAGTTAATAAATTCTTATAGAACATGGATAATCAATGAATGGAGTTTTGTAGAAAACCATATTTGTGGAATTTAACTATCAAGAAATAAAAATAATCTATATGGCAAACAAATGGATCGAAGGACTGAGCATTACATTCATTACACTTCTACTTCTCCACAACATAGGTCATAGGTCCTAAGGTAGCTTATAATGTTTGACCACCTATCGATTTTTTTCTCAATTTCCCAAGGCTTAGTTAAATTAAGGACTATGAGTGTAATATTTGCATTGAACACCATCAATTTTAATCACACAAAATGTATAAAATATATCAAGTTAATTCTTAATTGAGTGTCATGGTCAAGGGGAGATACTCGGAAGATGCCATTTAACATGACACAACATTATTGCATGGATATGATAGACAACTAGCGCCCATTGAATGAAGAATAATGAAATTGCTGAGGAGATGGACTAAATTTTAAGGATGCTACAATCTATATCCTTTTATGAGAAATTATAATATAGAGAAACCGAAATTAAACATTTTATCAAAATCAAGGAAAGAGGAGATAAAATATGTTCTGATCTCCACTAGATAAACATGTGAAACATACATGTCAAGGTTTTTCAAATCCTATTCTGGAGGAAAAAGCATATCCTAAGAAAAGCTCTGAATACTTAGAAATAATACTTTACAAAAGGAATATTAGTTTTGGGTAAGGAAATTGTGGTTTCGGAAAGAATGGAGTGGGAGAGGAACCACTCTCTCTTTAACGCATAGAGGTTCTACGGGCCCTAATTGAATTTGAAAAAAAATATGATAGGGTAGAGTGTCATTTTTTTGTTTCCATGTTCAAAGTCCAAGGGATTGATTTTTGTTTTCCAAATCCATAGAAATATTTTATGTGAGCGATACTATGTGCCTCTATGTTAATGATGGGAAGTTTGAATATAAATCTTTTTTAAGTCTATCAAGAAAATATGCCCCTTGGAATCCTCCCTCTATGTAATGGAAACAAAATATTTTGTTTACTTCTTGCAGAACATGATGGATGAAATTGGTGGATCACTCTCCTTGTCCATGATGGTGGACAACTAATGGATAATTTTTTTTGTAGATGTCTCTTCTTTACCATTTTAGCGTAGAACAAAATTAGGGATGACATGATGTAGTACTTATAAATTTTATGTAAGGCCTTGGGTCTACAATGCAAATGGTCAAGAATTAGTGCTTCTAGGTGCTAGACTAGTTGATGGGAAAAGGTTGGGCCTAAATTGAACCTTTCCAAGTATTATAGTTTTTGGAAATGTCCTTTACCTATAATTTCTCCCCCCAGAAGATTAACGTGTAATATTGAAAAGAGTGGTGAAGAATCTTTATGAAGGAATTGTGAAGCCCATTTCTATTGTTACTAAATTTCAAATATACAGTAAAGTTTTAATTGCCGTGCACATGTGCACTACTAGACTTTTGTTGGGTTCCTTTAAGCTAAGCTTACTCTTATCTAGAAAATCCTCTAAGACTTTTTTTTTTGTTTAACTCTAGGGGAGATAAAGTGTTCCATAAATTAGATTGGATCTTTTGTCGTACACTTAGAGGTAGAGGAGGATTGGGGATTTTTACTACTAGATCACTAACTTAGACACTATATCAAATGGATAAATTGAGTTATTAAGAAATGTAGCTTAGAAAATATTTGTGATAAATTCTATCTCATCGAAAGACTTTTTGGCAGGAAGTCGTGTGAAAATATAAACCTATGAAATCTCTTAGTTACCCTAACATTTGTCAAGGTGTAGAATTTTTTTTTAAGAGCATTCGATGGGCCTAAGAGGAGATTAACCACAATTGTTTTGGAAAAGTGGATATCTAAGAACATGGCATTCTTGAAGTAATGACTGTATATGGTGCTCACTAATGGTTTTGCAAGATTTAAATCCTTTAGCTAATACTTTCTAGATCTTCACAAAGAGTGTGTTAAAAAAAGCATCCATTTCATTCGAGACTCTAAAAAGGGTGTTCAATCTTATCATCACTAATGGGAGAAAACATTATATCATAAAGGTGTAGTGCTTAGTTCTAGAAAAATGTGTTTTGTTTAATTCGATACAATTAGTCTTTCAATATTTTCCTATCAAGGTGGAAATAATTTTAATGGGGTTGATTTCTCCAACATTAGTGATATGTTCTCCAATATCAATCCCAATATATTCATGAGATATTGGTCAGCATCCCGTGTTAAAGGATTAGAATATAGAAATGTATAACCCTACTAACATATATCAATGGTCAACATTTAGTGTTGCCATCAATGTCAAATTAATTAATGTCTTAAGCATTATGTCAAAAGATAAAGCATGGCATTGTCTATTAAAATCTATTTAGAGAATGTAGGTCTCGAACCCAAAAATATATATTTTCTTGGTTTTTAATTCATGGAGGCATTCCCATTGCATAGCACCTGAAATACATAGGGGTCACCTAGCCCAAGTGTCCTATTTGTGGCAAAAATGAAAGCTTAAAGAATCACATTTGGTACTTTCAATACATTTATTCTTTTTGAGATTAATTATAAGCTTTTCCATCAATTACTCCCATTGAATAGTACTTGAAAGAATTTTTTTTAAGGAGAGTCTCTCACATGGGTTATGGTATTTCATATAACATGGAAATGTATTAAAATTGATATTATATATCATCTTTAAAATACAAGGAATGAAAATGTTTTCATAAATGCATAATATGACATATTTTTTGCCCAACACGATGGCTCCCTAATTTATTCCCATTTGTATCTAAATATTTGCATCCATAGAAGGTGTAAATTGAGGAAGTGTATTTCCATGAGTTGATGAATTATTGGACTAGTTAACCATGAACCATATGCATAGTTCCTCCTTATTGACATTCACCTTCTCACTCTATGATTCTATAGTTGTAGTAAATCATTATACTCAACATAAGGAAGGTTAAGCAGTAAGGGATCTCTATGAAAGGAAAATAAGTTGTCCTATTTCGAGGGCCTTGGAGGTGTCCTAGTTCGATAAGTTTTGGATTGGATATGTTTGGCCATATTTGAACCATAGTGGCTAGAATGTCCAATGCGCAAAAAAATAGATGAGAGTGTTGAACACACACATATACTAAGAGGGGGGCGAGTTAGTATAAGATAATTTTTAATTTTTTTAACATTTATCAACCAGAAGAAAACAATCACATATGAAAAACATGGAACACAAGATTTACATGGAAACGATTTCGAAAGAAAAGGTCACAATTTTGTTTTGTATAATCCTTTATAGAAACCAACATGTTACAACGATTTGTAGGAACCAACTACTAGAAACACCAATCCCCACTGGTACAAACGGTTGTAGGAACCAACCTACTATTACAAATATTTGTAGGCACCAACCTAATAGAGAGACCAATCCCCAGTGGTGCGAACCTTGGTAGGCACCATTCTACTCTTACATATCTTTGTAGAGACCAATGTATTGAGGACACCAATCCCCACTCCTAAGCTCCAACTTAGCAAGAGATACCAATCTCTTTATTTGAGTGAGACCATCCTTCAAGTTTCAATTTTTCTTTTATACAAAAGATTGATCACATTCACATTACTGAGTCTTGTTTCTACTTCTTCCTTCATGATGTATGATCACAATTTGAATTTCCAAATGGTAACTTTCCGAAAGCTTGCAGTTTTGGCCTCTTCCCAAGGATAGACTTGTACATCTTGCCAAACATCCAATTTTGCAAATCTCACTCTAAAATATTTACTTGGGGTAATTTTTTATGTCTTCTCGGATCCCTAAAGGTTTCACTCTTTGAAAGTTATCAATTAAGAATTTAGAGAGAAAGTGCCAAGATGACCTATTTGAAACTTATTTTAGAACCATTTAGAAGGCCTAACTTTCACAGTACATATATCGGAAAGTTTAGCCAATCAAAGTCTAAAACTTGTAGTTGATATAATTTTGTATGTCTTTTGATCTCCCTATAAGGTTCATAGTTTCAAAGTTTCTACAATAAAAATTATAGTGAATATGCCAAATGAACATGTTTTAAGACCATCCATAAACCCTAACATTCATAGCGAGTGTCTGTGAATGCATAGTGAACCAAGGTCTAAAAATTGTACCACATGTATTTCGATATCTTTCCTCTGTCTCATAACATTTTCACAGTTTGAAACGTCCCCCCAAAAAATTATAGTGAAAATTCCAAGATAACCTGAAACTAATTTTGCAAGCTTATCCACTTTTTCAAATGCTACTGCATTTTTTGTGCACACACACACTTTTTTTTTCTCAATACTTTGTTTTTTATACTTTTTCAAAACCCTTCATGAAGGAATATGTTTATTCAAAAACACATTGCACCCATTAATTAAATAATTAATTCCCTTTTTTTATTTTACTTTCCTAAATACCGTGGGCTTCCAACCCTCTCCAAATATCATGCCCCCTCTCCCCCCATTTTTTTTTATTTCATTTTTCCAAGTACCATGTGGGAAAATACTATGGACTTCCAACCCTTTCCAAATATTTATTTCATGTTTCCAAGTACCATGGGCAAATAATATGATCTTCCAACTCTTTCCAAATATCATGAGCTTCCAAATCCATGTTCTTGGGACCACCATTTCTCGCATTATACTTGTTCATGTGCAACATTTTTTTAATACACTTGTAAACCTAAATATAAATCAATATGGAGATGCTCCCCATTCATTGAAAATGCCTTTACATAAAACTAATAACAACATGTTCAATGTAATGTCTTAATATGACATCAATGTCGACATTAATCCATTGACATCAATGACAATAATTCCAAGAGGAAGCCCATTACAAATAGAGGTTACTTAAAGAAGGAAAAAAAACCCACCCATGCAATAATAGGTTTGGTTGTAATGACCTTTTGATCTACCCATTCAATGCCCCATGGCATGTTTACTAATGTTTTATTTTTCTACTTTTTCCACTATGGATTATTATAACTATTTAATTAGGTGATGATCATTACTTTCATATTTCATAATTTTTATAAAATGTATTTCATTTCATTGTCTATCTTAATAAAACTTGAAATATTTAAAAAAAATATAATTATCGAAAATTTCACATCCATTAATTTTGGCAAAACATTAAGAGAAGAGCCACTTAATTACTTTTAATAAAATAATTTTAAAAAAATTATTAAATAAGATAAAATCAAACTATCAAAAGTTTCACATCCCTAAATTTTGTGTAAAACAATAAGAGAAGGACCACTTAGTTAGTTTCAATGATGCCTTATCATAATTGGATATTTGAAATATGTTTCATTATATATATATAAAATAAAATAAACACCTTTAAAAATATTTAAATAATGTGATAACATACCCATTAAACGGGGTTGATTTTTCCCATATATTTAATAATGCCATAACCTACAGGTTAATGTTAAAGGGGGTTAATTTCTTCCATATATTCATTTCCACTTCTATAAATAATACTACTCAAAAATCATTTGATTTTTTCGATGGGTTAAATGAAGTTGATTTCTCCGATATATTTAAATAATGCCATAACCTACTGGTTAAATGGGGCTGATTTCTCCCATATATTCATTTCACATCTAGAAATTTAATACCACTAAAAAATCCTTTAGTGAGAGAACTTGATTTTATTTTTTCAACGGGTTAAATGGGGTTGATTTCTTCCATATATTTAAATAATGGGATAAATAATACTACTCAAAAATCATTTGATTTTTTCAATGGGTTAAATGAAGTTGATTTCTCCGATTTATTTAAATAATGCCATAACCTATCGGTCAAATGGGGCTGATTTCTCCCATATATTCATTTCACATCTATAAATTTAATACCACTAAAAATCCTTCCGTTAGAGAACTAAATTTTATTTTTTCAACGGGTTAAATGCGGTTGATTTCTTCCATATATTTAAATAATGGGATAACCTACCGGTTAAATGGGGTTGATTCATTTCCACATCTATAAATAATACCACTCAGAAATCCTCCGCAGAATCGTCCGTGAGAGAACTAAAACTAAATTTTATTTTTGCAACCCAAGAGGTTAGAAACTCGAAAGATTTGGGTGGTGCTTCTGAATCCATTGGATAAATATGGCAGAGGAAACCAGAGGAGCACACGAGAGCATGATTTTGGCCCTGTCGCGAAAGCGAGATGATAGGTTTGGCTCATTTGTAGAGGATCCTGAAGAGCGAAGGATTGAGAACCTGGCCAGCGAGGGGGAGCGAGATTCCACGCCGATATCTACTGGATTTCGCTCATTTGTAGAGGACCCTGGAGAGCGAAGGAACGAGAACGTGGCCAGGGAGCGAGAGCCAGATTCCACGCCGATATCTACTAGGATTGAGAACTTGGCTAGAGAGCGGGAGGAGGGAGATTCCACGCTGATATCTACTAGAATTCATTCATTTGTAGAGGCTCCTGAAGAGCGAAGGATTGAGAACTTGGCCAGTGGGTGGATGGCGCGGAGGCGGAGGTGGAGGCGGGAGCTGGAATCCACGCCTATATCTAATACATTTCGCTCATTTGTAGAGGAACCTGAAGAGCGGGAGCGAAATTCCACACGGATATCTGCTATGCTTCGCTCATTGATGGAGGATTTTGTAGAGCGACGGATGGAGGAAAGAAGACGAGTACATGGCCTTCGTAGTAAGGAAGAAGGTCATAATAGTGATAACAATATTCAGAGAAAAACGATATATGAGAGTTTATCGGATAGATCTAGAAAGATATTGGATCAAACGGAGGTCGCAGTGGATGTTTCATTCTTCCTTGGGGAGGAGGGAGATATATGTTGTATTTGTCAAGAGCAGTTTAATAAGGGTGGTGCAGCAATCGCACAATGGCCTGCAGAATGTGCGCACCTATTCCATTTGGATTGCCTTCTTCCCTGGCTTTCTGAACATCGCTCCTGCCCTCTCTGCCGCCGGGCAGCATTTTAGGGTTATTTCCATGGCTGCAGCTCGATTCATTTTTGCTCCAATCTTGAATATTGCTTCTGTAGCGGTACTGCATTTAGGGTTTGTTGGACTATTTATTTATCTTCATAGAACTGGTTATGAAGGTCACTATGTTAGTTGTTGGCTTCTACGATTTGTTGGATTGCTTATTTATTTTCATAGAGTTGGTTTCGAAAGTCACTCTGATAATTTATGGATTACATTTTTTGGTATTTCCGTTTTGAAAGTCACTATGTTAGTTGTTGGCTTTTAGTTTTATCCGAGAGATCCAGAGGGATATTGGATCAAACGGAGGTCGCAGTGGATGTTTCATTCTTCCTCGGGGAGGAGGGAGATATATGTTGTATTTGTGGTGAGCAGTTTGCAATCGCACAATGGCCTGCGGATTGTGCACACGTATTCCATTTGGATTGCGCCCTTCTTCCCTTGCTTTCTGAACATCGCTCATGCCCTCTCTGCCGGGCAGCGTTTTAGTTTTTTCTTCAATGCGCCGTGGGTTATTCCCATGGGTGCAGGTCATTTCATGTTTGCTCCAATCTTGAATATTGCTTTTGTAGCGGTACTGCATTTAGGGTTTGTTGGACTATTTATTTAACTTCATAGAACTGGTTTTGAACCTCACTATGTTAGTTGTTGGATTACATTTTTTGGTCTTTTAGTTTGTTGAAAAAGCTGATAATTAGTGATTCTAGTTTTGAGATGTAACTTTATTGTTGGGAGTCACAGTTTATAGAGGCTTGTTGATGATCTCAAACTGTATCAGTTTTTTAAAGTTTTTTTACCAGTTTTTTAAAGTTGTTTTTGAGCTGAAAGATGACTCAGTTCTTTGTATACTTAGATATATTGGGTTTTGTATTTTCGAGCTAAAAAAAGCTTTACTATATTTAGTGATAAAATAAGTTTAAAAAAAAAAAATTGAATCTTAATATATCATTGGATTAGCTGTTATATTATATCGTTCTATTTTTAAAAAGGTATCTTACATTTTAAGGAAACGAAAGTATGATGTATGGTAATGTAAAAGAATGGTTATTTAAAATGAAAAGTTACAGAGTAGTTTGTATTGTAGATACAAATTTAACGTTTTTTTTATTAAATTATATTTTTTAAAATTTATAAATGATCACTTTAATTGTTATTGTTATTGGAAGATTATATATATATATATATATATTTGAAAAGTGAATGTTTAGAATAAGTTAGGCACTATGCACCATTTGAATGTTTTGAAAGTGGTGAACTATGTGGAAATAATAATTATGTAAAATTTGTGAAAAGTGAATTATAATATTCAATTTATTATAACTCTTTGTTATTATAAATTATAAAAATGTTTTATTTTATAATAATGATACGTTGAAAACATAATGTGTAGTTTTTACTATGGTTTATAAGTAATCAAGGTAATAGCTATACCTCATAAGAAAACATTTAACTTGTGTCAATTTTTTTATTGAAAATAATGTATTTAGTGTAATAAAAACATTGTTAAAAATGAAGGATATTTATATTGAATGGGATAGTTCACATCTATTTCAGCATATTGAAGGATTCCTACAATGTCATGTTGAGAATGTTAAAATAAATAATTTTATGTTTTTTGTGTCAAAAAATGGGAAGAGGTCATCAGTGAATTTCAAATGTCTATTGTCAAATATAGGATTTGATTTTGAAGAAAGGTCCATTTTAGAATTTGGATTATTAAATAAGCAAAAGTTTTTTTTTTTGTGTGTGTGTGCACACGAACACATAAGACGTCATGATGAATATCTGCAGCTAAAGGAAGAGAAAGAAAAGACTCCACAAAAGACGTGAGAACTGGAGAAAGATGAAATGTCCCAAAAATAGCGAAAATTTAAAATTTTTCCTACCTTCAATAGTCATTAATTTATAGTAGACAGCTTCATACATTAAATCTAATATCATTAAATACATCCATACTTTGCACGAAAACAAATGTAAGTCTAAGACTTCTATTCAACATGGTCTCTTTCCCGTGTGAGTTTAGAACTGCGGAAGCGATGTCGAAATATATGATGGCATGTTTTTGTTACGTTCGTAGATAATAATATAAAGGTAGAAATAACACTCTTTACTGTTTTGAGAAATCCTGTAATTGAATTGTGAAAGTCTAATGCACATTCAAGTGATGAGCTCCTTTGATGACGGTATGTTGTTCACATGGTGGTTACTATAATACTCCAGGAAAGGTAATTAGATACCTCGGCAGGGTTGCCGGGAGGTATGGGTGATTATAGTGGTTACCAGACTTACTTAGCATATTGCTAATGCCATTCCGTACTTCTGTGGTTGCAGGTATATCAAATCTGAATGTGTCATCCCAAAAAGGGTTGGCCCATACTTTACTTATTGACTATGTTTTACTAGGGTGGATGATAAGTATTAATAATGGGTGTCCCATTACCATGGGAGCTCATATCATAATGTGTTTTCCAAGGTGAGGTTTATTGCTATGAGCTTCTTTTAATTTAAACAAGTGTGGGTTGGGTCATGATTTTGTTGATGTATATGTAAGTTCGGAATGTATTTCATCTATGTATTTTATATATATTTATTGTACCCTTATTAAAGATGTGTTATTCCTCTATAAGGAAGTGTCGTCATGTGGATTGACAAGTGTCACAAGTGTGTGTACTTGTCGATGGGTTATTAGACCACCATGTGTGGGGTCGGCCCTGAAATATATATATTATATTGTGGATGTACCTAGATAGACAAGTCATCCCCATAAGGTCACTTGGAAAACAAATTAGTATAAATAGAGATAAGGAGATCTCTATTTAGATTATTCGGAAAGTCATCTCTCTCTCGCTCAGAAAGTGGCGCACTAGTGAGGAGGAGGATCATCTACTCTAGGAGACTATCTCAAGTGTATTTTGGTTGTACTTTGGTTGAGCCATTGCTCTCTCTATCTCTGAGGAAGTTGTGGGGTTTTTCACCTTAGGGTTTTCCCCATGGAAGCTTTGTGTCTCTTGTCTCTCATGCTTTTGATTCTTGTGATGCTTGTCATGCTTATTGTGATTGTTATGCATTGATATACTGTATATGTTATTCTCTCAGTGAAGATCCTAGAGTATTGTGAATTAATGCTCAAAATTTAACAGATTTCACTATAGACTTTGTACAAGAATTAAACCCTTTGTGATTTGAACAAATGTGGTCCGAGTCCATGAATTCACTATAGACATTGTACAAATAATTGGAGCTCCACTAGAGTGAGGTTGGTGTACTATTTATTGCGCTTTAAATGAGTATGGGGGACAACCTCTCAACGAGGGTTTGGAAATTGATTTGGGGTTTTATTTGCAAGTCATTCCTGCATTCGACTTGTTCCTCGTTTCTGGCTTTGCACTTCGTTTGTATGGTGACTATGTTGGGTACTGACCCGAGCTCTGCTCGTGGTCAGCATACTTGCTTTGAGGACAAAACATTCCTTAAAGGGACATCAATGTAACATTTACATAAATACAAAAATAATAAAAAAAGTAAATAATAATATTTACTGTGCCGAATAAGAATTCAATGCATACAAGTATAACACCACAAATCCTATCGTAACATATCATGTTATTCAATTCATATCAATTATTTACTTTCAGTAGATATTTGTATCTAGTGTAGAGGAAACCACGACTATTTCCTACAACATCCTTAGTCATGTTATTGTTAAACTTGGAGTTATTTACAACACATTCCATAACTTGCATATGTCATTAGTGGTCCATGGTTTTGATAAGATAACTATAATAAATACTTTCAAACCATTTTGAATGAGAAATTGTAACAATTCATTTCCAATTTAGTTGTAGTTGAGAAGCAAAAGAGTTAAAAGTGTCGATAGAAGAAGAAGGATCCCAAAATTGAAACCAAAATAAAATTGTGTCTTCAACTTGTGAATCTTTTTTTATAAAAGTATTATTTTATCATGGACCACACATGCTTGTGGAGAATGGTCTCAATTTTTTTTATTTTGTGATAGTTTTACATATGTATCCCAAGCAACAATTTTAGAAAAGTTGGAAAATATGATATCATTAATTCCATAATGCAAGAGAATATTATAAGTGGTAAGATTCTTATGATTGAATTTTTCATCATCACTTTGGAAATATTTAACTAGTGCCTCCTCTATTGGTTATTTTTTAACATAATAAGTTTTCATTTTTTTTAGCATTAGTTGGGTGGTTTGGTGGAATAAATAACCAAAAGGTTCCATACAGTAAATTTTAGTGACACTACAAATTTATTTTGCGGTTAGTCCATAAAATGGGTGGAGTAAATTAACTCTCCAATTTCTTAGATTATTTATCCAGTATTTCGCATCTTTGGTTGGCTAAGGGAACAATTCAATGTGAATATTTGGTAACAACCAAACAATTTATCTCATTTATCCTAGGTAGGATTATAAATATATAAAGGATTATTTTTATCAACAAAGTTTGTAAATAGACAATTAAGAAAGGAGCTCAACATATCATCATCAACCTGTTATTGAAAAGATTAAATATAAACAAATCAACCATGGAGTTTTGTAGAAAACCATATTTGTGGAATTTAACTATCAAGAAATAAAAATAATCTATATGGGAAACAAATGGATCGAAGGACTGAGCATTACATTCATTACACTTATATTTTTCCACGACATAGGTCATAGGTCCTAAGGTAGCTTATAATGTTTGACCACCTATCGATTTTTTTCTCAATTTCCCAAGGCTTAGTTAAATTAAGGACTATGAGTGTAATATTTCCATTGAACACCATCAATTTTAATCACACAAAATGTATAAAATATATCAAGTTAATTCTGAATCAAGTGTCATGGTGAAGGGGAGATAGTGGGAAGATGCCATTTAACATGACACAACATTATTGCATGGATATGACAGACAACTAGCACCCATTGAATGAAGAATAATGACATTATTGAGGAGATGGACTAAATTTTAAGGATGCTACAATCTATATCCTTTTATGAGAAATTTTAATATAGAGAAGCCAAAATTGAACATTTTCTCAAAATCAAGGAAAGAGGAGCTAAAATATGTTATGATCTCCACTAGATAAGGATGCCAAGGTTTTTCAAATCCTTGACCTCTAAAGACGTGTTTGGGTAAAACAAATCCCTCAGGAAAGTAAAAGGAATTATAACAGATCATGCCAATACTGGAAAATAATTCCTTAAACATTATCAAAATAGTTTTGTAAACTCAAGTAATGCTGACTAATGAAAGGAGGGTGGCCATGCAAACTTGTAATGATAAGTTTCTTGACCTTCATGGCTACAACTACTCATGTGAGTTTTACAAATCCATATGGTATGTTTAAATTCTATTTTCTCGAGGCATATAAAGAAGATATTCAATCTGAAATGTATGGAAACCATAATAATAAGTAACTAGTAAAATTTATTCATTTCAAAGATGATTGATCTTGACTATATCACCGCATGACATCCAATAAATCATGTTTATGCATATTATAAAATTTGGTCCTATTCTTGAGGAAAAAGCATATCCTAAGAAAAGCTCTCAATACTTAGAAATAATACTTTACAAAAGGAATATTAGTTTTGGGTAAGGAAATTGTGGTTTCGGAAGGAATGGAGTGGGAGAGAAGCCACTCTCTCTTTAACGCATAGAGGTTCTAGGGGCGCTAATTGAATTTGAAAAAAAATATGACAGGGTAGAGTGTCATTTTTTTGTTTCCATGTTCAAAGTCCAAGGGATTGATTTTTGTTTTCCAAATCCATAGAAATATTTTATGTGAATGATACTATGTGCCTCT
Organism: Larix kaempferi; assembly: GCA_027924585.1. Taxonomy (NCBI): domain Eukaryota; kingdom Viridiplantae; phylum Streptophyta; class Pinopsida; order Pinales; family Pinaceae; genus Larix; species Larix kaempferi. The sequence goes on from BSBM01001023.1 coordinate 6,050,285, forward strand.
ATGTTAATGATGGAAAGTTTGAATATAAATCTTTTTTAAGTCAATCAAGAAAATATGCCCCTTGGAATCCTCCCTCTATGTAATGGAAACAAAATATTTTGTTTACTTCTTGCAGAACATGATGGATGAAATTGGTGGATCACTCTCCTTGTCCATGATGGTGGACAACTAATGGATAATTTTTTTTGTAGATGTCCCTTCTTTACCATTTTAGCATAGAACAAAATTACGGATGACATCATGTCTCTCATGCTTTTGATTCTTGTGATGCTTGTCATGCTTATTGTGATTGTTATGCATTGATATATTGTATATGTTATTCTCTTAGTGAAGATCCGAGAGTATTGTGAATTAATGCTCAAAATTTAACAGATTTCACTATAGACTTTGTACAACAATTAAACCCTTTGTGATTTGAACAAATGTGGTCTGAGTCCATGACTTGACTATAGACTTTGTACAAATAATTGGAGCTCCACTAGAGTGAGGTTGGTGTACTATTTAATGCACTTTAAATCAGTATGGGGGGCAGCCTCTCAACGAGGGTTTGGAAATTGATTTGGGGTTTTGTTTGCCAGTCATTCTTGTATTCGACTTGTTCCTCGTTTTTGGCTCTGCATTTCGTTTGTATGGCGACTGTGTTGGGTACTGACCCGAGCTCTGCTCGTGGTCAGCATACCTGCTAAATGTTGAGCTCGTCTATGGCGTAGGGAGGTCATGCTTCTCATAAGTAAGGAAGAAACCTCTATTTGCAATTGTCATTTTATCTTTCTTCGTCGATTTCAGAACACAGGGTTGACTAACTGATATTTGCATGTCGTAATGGCAGGTGATAAATGCTTTGGTATGGAAGTGCGATGGTTCACGGTTGAGTAGGTGTGGCTAGGGAATTGGTAATTCTGGCTTACCCAATCGTGCCCTACCTCTCGCACCCGTAGTATTGTATGTATGTGTTTTGGCCTGGTTTAGAGTGGAGACTCCCATAAGCCCCCTGCTTACTGATTCACCTTGGGAAGTCTGTTAGTTGCCTACTGGCTAGATGAGAAAGAATGGGGTTTCAATGTAAAATTTAATAGTTGAATAAGTAACTGGGAGTTCTGTGTTGGATATGGCTATGGTACTTCTGTGCACTTAACTAAATCTTTGTGAAAACATAGGAGATTAATATGGGATTTTCCATACTTCTATTATGGTAATGCAGCTAGGGTTTGAGTAGACAAATCTTGATTTTATGTGTTGTCTGCGTTGAATAAATGGAGCACTATTTCTATGGGAGGTTTGTTTTGAAATGTTAGCCATGCATTTGTTTTATACGTGAGACCTGTAGGAGACCTCTATAAGTTTTGTTTTAAGGGAGTCCATGGGATTCGATCCTTGACTTTTGTCCTCAATGGGCATCTGCGTTCATAACTTCCCAGCACTTTAAAACATAGTCTAGTTTTACTACATACTAAATGGCATTAAATTCTTGACTTGATAGAATACTAGGGTCTGTGATTGGTAATGATAGTTAAAACGATGCGTGTTTTGTTTATTGGATAGTGTGTATGAGTATGTAAATGGAAAGAACTATGTAAATGATCGTTGTCCTATCTGCTATCTACATTTCAAAAGTAGTATGTATGGTTTTCGAAAGGAAACTCAAATAGATTGGGAAATGGACAATATATCAGTCCTTCATTTAGAATAGGAACATATAGGAAATACTTACAAAAATAATGTCTGTTTTTTTGCTATAGTTTGTATAACTGGGCTTTCGAATGGTTTACATGATGTCTAACGATTTCTGTTAAAAGTTTGATTTCAATAGCTAAAAGATTTTGTTGCAATTTAAAACAAGAGTTTAGATAAGAGAAAATAAATACAATAGATTTTACTAATTTAAATCAATGATTCCCATATTCTAGAAGTTTAAGCAATACAAATGACTAGCAAAGACTAGCTAGCCAGTCGTGCTAGGAATGCCATTTGATTCTGGGAAGTCTTGAATTAAAATTGATTTTGGGGACATTACTATTTTAACATTGCGTTTATAGAAAGAGATATAACAGTAGGAGGGTGTTAAAGGAATTTCATACCTGCTGTTCCCTGTAGCTTGATCCTGCTGATAATGGCCTGAACACTCAGTCAACTTAGCTAATGAAAAAATAATGAACTCTATAATGGCAGCGCCCTCGTTTTTTCTTTGTGGTAAATCTTTCCATTTCACGCAATCTGGCGCATAAGTTCCAAGGCATTTTTCAACTTCCAGTGCCTGAAAAATCTTTCTAGAAAACAACTGAAATTCCCTATTTCGGAGCAATTCACTCAGTTCTTCCGCCATTTCGGGCCAACTTGTGGAGTTCTTCCGCAATTTCGGGAGAGAATTTGAAAGTTCCTTCCGCAGTTTCAGAAGAGAATTGAAAGTTCCTTCTGCAGTTTCAGAAGAGAGTTGAAAGTTCCTTCCGCAGTTTCGAAAGAGAATTGAAAGTTCCTTCCGCACTTTCGGAAGAGAATTGAAAGTTGCTTCCGTAGTTTCGGAAGAGAATTGAAAGTTCCTTCTACAATTTCAGAAGAGAATTCAAAGTTCCTTCCGCAGTTTCGGAAGAGAATTGAAAGTTCCTTCTTTAGTTTTGGAAGAGAATTGAAAGTTCCTTCCGCGGTTTCGGAAGAGAATTAAAAGTTACTTCCATAGTTTCGGAAAACTTTCGCCAACTCTTCCGCTGTTGCAGAAAACTTCCACCAACTCTTCCGCCATTGTGGAAAACTTTTGCCAACTCTTCCACTGTTTCGGAGCAACTCGCCGAATTCTCCCGAAATTTCCTCTTTGATGCCGAAAACAATTAGAAATTTTTTTCATTGTTTCGGGTCAACTTGGTGAGTTCTCCCGCCGTTGCGGTGAAGACTTCTGAGTACTTCCTGAAACAGACTTAAATTTTTTTTCTCAAAAACACTTAAAACAATTTCGGATTCTTCTTTTCTTCTTCCTGTGATGACTATTGCCCAGCAGGAGGTAACCTTACCTCTGCAAACTATCCAACTTAGCCAGTTTAGGCCCGATGCTGAGGCTTGTGGTGATCAGGAAGGGAACTTCCCATGTGACTGTAATTGGATTTGGCCCATAGAGATCCAACGCTGCAACCAGCAGCTCTGATACCAAAATGTAATGTACCCACCTGTTGACCCAATAAGAGAGGGAAGATGATAACAATATGTGGGGCTTTCACATTCTATAAGCCCATTCATTAGAATGATATTAGTAAATCATTTGTGTGCAGATGTAAAACTAATCAAGTATGCACAATGGAATTAAACTTATCCATCCACATTACTCATGCATACAACATATCAACAGTCATCAAATTAATACATTGCAGAAGTAAATACCTAGACAGAAAAACACTTATCTCCATTTTGCAATTGTCCCAAACAACTAGCTATGTTGCTGCAACGTTCCAACCAACCATAGGCCAGTTGTGTTCTCTCAACACAACTGCCACCCCTGAGCTGGGCATGATTCCTACAAGGAAAATGGGACATTCACTCTCTCACAAGCAATTAATCATTTCATTTGAGCCAAGCCAGTCCACAGCTGGGTTTATTAGGCTACATTTGAACCTTGGATGCTTGCACTCAAGCTCAAGCCAAAGCAACGGATACCCATTACGCATACCCCAACATACTCTTTCTACACACAGCAAAAACGACCATTGGGTAGGGATACACATTTACAACAAGGGTATTTTACAAAACAGGCTCCATGGGTTTTTTCCCAAATCGTGGCTTACTAAAATGGACTGTGGGAAGGGAAATTCGTCCTCCAAGAGAAACCCGATTTCTCCCACATGTTATGAGTGTTTCAATTGGCCAAAACATCCCCATTGAAACCCCAAATCCCTCTTTTCTCTTCCCCATGGGAAACCAAAACAAAAACGCCCTTCCCAGCTGGAAAGATGAAGGAAAACACAGGAAATCCATGGGGAAAACGCCCAGGTAGCTCCCCCCTCGTCAGGGAGTCAAACTGGTTGATGGATAATAGCTTGGGGAAGAATTCATGGCTCTTTTCTTTCCCAAAAAGGAAAACGTGATTTTCCATGCAGGGTGGCTTTCCCATACCCGAATTTGGATAGCCATACCTCCCATTCCCCAAGGCATTAACTACCTCAACAAACTCTTGGGAGAAATCAATGATTGGGTACAAAAGTCAACATGGGTAGCTGATGGTTTGATGGGTTCTCTCATTGACACTTGGCTTGACTTGAGTGGCTCAAGGGTTTGAATGTTTTCCCTCCCAATTCCTTCTAAAATCATGCCCCCATCTCTTGTTGCATTGCATAGCTAGTTTTGGGTATTTATAAAATGCATATTTACAATTTTAATGTGCCTGGCTAGCACGTAAACCATATGCATCACTAAATCGATGGCAGGGCCTTGGACTCAAGCTCCTCACCATGATTTTATAACAATATTACATCATTTACAATTTAATGCCATGGGGTCAAACTGGGGACATTGCAACCCTTACGAATTAAAACCCCTAGAAATAACTTTGAAAAGAATAAATTTTAATACAGAGCCATGGTCGGATTGCGGCAAAACGATTTCAAACTTCTTATTATAATAGAGTATACCTTGCCCAGAATCATTAACAATCAATCCATTTTACTCATTATAACAAACGAAAATTTTATAATTTTTCAGTTGATCGAAGAACCGTGTAGAATTAGGATTTTAAGGTACATACAACATTTTCTCTACGACGAATAGCTAACACAAAATATAGCTTATAGATAAACTAAATTTAATCACAAAAGAACAAATAGAGCCACTAGAAAATGAATCCATTCTTTTCATTTAAACAAACTTTCATTTTCAAAGTAACTAAACTAACACAGAGTTTTAGGAATTCTGAAAATTTACAAATAGGATCGAATCCCTTGACTAAGCACGCCTTACATTCGGGGCATTGCCCAGTGTTTTAATTAAAAAAATAAAATTATTATTCTTCCATTTGGAAAATAACATAATAACACACACAAATAACATTTCAAACCATTATGAAAATTATAGAGAATAGAGACCAAAATCATAATAGTTGCAAGGGTATGAATTTTATATAGTAAGAATTATAAAAACCACAGAGACCTTATCCCATCACACAGACTCCAAGGCGTGGAAATAAAATATTTCTAAATTTAAACTTGAACTCTGTAATATCAATTTTCTTCGTTTTCTCGAAGGTTTTCAACATAATTTTGTGCGAAACCACAACTATGGGCATGTATCCAAAAACATACAAAATAGCAACACTGCCCAGATTGTCATTTGGCTTTCAAAAACAAACAAACCCTAAAGCAAACCAACATTGGCAGGATACTTCAACATAAGCATCGTTGACAAGGATGTTTCTAGGAATGCCCGAGGATTACCGTGGCTTCTCAAAACCACTGGAGCTTCCATCTTCTACCAATGTTACTGCCAAGTTCCCAAAACATGACTAGAGAACACCTGGAAAGCGTGAAACCCTCCTGTCAAAACATAATAAATAATTTAATTAAAGAGTTTGTGCACGAAGTTGAGGGACCCTTTAGGTGCAATTCTGCACCTAAATATGCATGTTTTTCACTACTCTCTACAGCATTGTGAAATCTCCACAGTCTTGAATGTAAAATATCTGAAATAAAAAAAAAATTTGTTCTTCTATCTCCATGCTGGAATTACAAATCATTCTGATTTTTATTATCACATGCACATACTAAATTAAAACTAATCTCTGTCTCTTAAAATTCTTCCTACTGAATAGAGGAGTAGTAAAGGATTATCATGCCGCTTACTTAGCTAAATGCTAACACACTCTGTACGCATTTTGCAGGTACACTTATTTCTACACAGTCACAGAGAGGATTTCAAAAATAAAGGGCTTCCATGGTCATCAAAATTTATCATAAGTTGTAGATCTTTTGTTCCTGTTTTAAAACATTTGGTAGGTGCAGCACATGGGATCAAGGCACCCCAGAAGTTTATAGATTCTATCACAAAGATTAATGTAACTCACCTAGTACCTTGATCACTGAGGCAAGGAATGTTTATGAATACTCTAGCTCATTAATCTGGTATCAACCACTTAAAAATGTAACCTAGAGGTACCTATCAAACATTTATAAAGAGTTGTGTTCTCGAGGATCACTATGCCAAATCGAGGAAACCTTGTACATTCTTGGAAGGTGTATTATATAAAGGAAACAGCATAATCGATGGCTCAACACAAAGCAGATAATCACGACTTAGGGAAAGAGCAAAAATGCAAACTAACTTGAGGGTTTCCTCCATTGGAGCTTCATAGCCAACCAGCTACTGCCAGGGTATAAATATATAAACATAATACAGCGCATAGTGAAAGTCTTATACACTCATCGGGACTAAGGTTAAAGGTTATGGCATTCCACCTTGACAGCATTACGTTGGAGCTTAGTACTATAGAAATGGTACACAATAATTAAAGCTGTTTTAAATGTGAGTTAGGACGCAGTACCAGCTGGGTATTCGAGGTTGCCAGCAATCTCATTCTGGTACCATGCCATGTGACACTATTAAATTCCTTGAAAAGAGAAGTGACAGACCTCGATTTCTACTATCTTCGCTATGCGCGCCTGTGAAGTATTACCATTCTCAGTCTTCCAGTCGTCAAGTGAACACTTCTTCAGAATGAAAGAGTTTTCCACTGTTGTGAAACCCGAACAATTACACAGTTTCGAGGTAGGAATTTGTAGGGTATTGACACCCATCTCTTTTAAGCAACACGGTTTAAAGTACTGGAAACCCTCGTCACAGCTTTGGGTGTAAATCTCTGAAATAATGGAGGAACCGTAACTGGGTAATTAGTCTCAGAGGTAAGGAAAAGACTTGGTTAACTATGCTTTTACAAGTGATTCATAAATGGACCTTTCCATCAGTTACTAAAGTTTTTCTGTTGTAATCCTGACAGGTATCATCGAGCCTTTCAGAGGTTGGCAATCTGGCTAAAACTTTTGGGTAAGCAGGCATTGATTCCATAATCACTCCAATCTTGCAATGGAAGGATTTCTTTCTTCGCATCATCCCCATCGAGGTTATTATAATCTGGTTTTTACTGTATAAAGTTTAGAAGAACTCCTTAGTTCCTGTAGGATATTGAATTTCCCTATCAGGGTTTTGAATGTAATTAAATGCTAAAGCATCTGTAGATTTTTTATTAAAAATCCGAGGCTGAGACTTGACAGCGATGGTAGAAATTCTATATGTGTAAACTGGTAATTACTGTTGGCTTAGCAAAAATATCTCCTGCATATAACAGTTAGCCTTTATAGTAGTGAAATTTGAAAGGGAACGAGCTGGGCTCGTGTAGTTCAAAATTTTAACCTCTTTAAATTTACTAGGAACGATCTGCTTTTAAAAACAACAGGGTTTTCCATTAATCAGATTATTATAGTAAACGATCTTCTATAAGGTTCACGAGGAAGGTAATGTTTAAAGACACGACTGTCATGCCCTGCAGATATATTTTGAAATCTGGTTTTAATATTGAGGATAAATGTAGACCTTGCCTCCTTAATTAAAGGGTTGCGTCTTTCTGTTTTGCTTTCTTAATCTAACAGTAAGTGGATGTTTTAAACTAACCATAAGCCATAAAAGAATTGTCGTTAGTCCTGGTTGAACAAAGGTTAGGTTAATTTAATCAATCGGTGGTCTCCATTCACCTTGGATTAAAAATGCCTTGAATATAAAGATAGTTAAATGCATCAACAAGAATACATGATACCCTATTTCATGAAGTAGAATTACGACTGGACGAGTTTTTTAATAATAACTCTCTGCGTAGGCATTAGGGTTTTCATGATGAAAGAATATTACATTTTACTTCTCGTCTGAGTATGACCAAGCATTATTCATAAATGTCTGTTTGTTCTATGAGTTCCTACTACTTCGTAAGGATTGCCCATAAGATCTGAGTTTACTGTTTGCGAAGTATAGGATTTCGGTATTTTCTTAAAAGGTCAATGAGAAACGTATGGTTCTGCTAAACACTAATATTAACCTTCAAATAACAAATGGAGAGAAGTTCATTTCAGGTTATTGTGATATCAAACTAAGATTCAGTAGAATCCTAAATACAATATACAGTTCAGAAAAATTTGCCCATTATTCTGATTTCTATTTTCTCAATTAATCAGATCGATAAAAACGATAAGACTAAATTTAATTAAGACATCCTCATCCTCCATTTATGGATCTATTGCAATATAGTTTCCTAGAATTTCAGGTTATTTATAACGCTCAGGGAGTTGTAAATAAAGATAAAATAAAAATCTCATATTGTGCATATCGTACTGGAATTAAATTTCCTATTCCAGAAAATTTATAAACACTAGTTAACTGATAAAAATACGATACTGATTAGCAGAAACAAATTAATAGAAAATATAGCAGAGTCTGAACTTTAAAGTAAAACCTAGAGCTCGTAAACCGAATGTAATAGGAACAGCCATGTTCCTCCCAACCTTAGATTAGGCACAAACTCCTAGTCTGTACGTAATCACCCCCGAGCCAGATACATGCATGAAAGTGTGGACAGTTAGCCTCCAGTTCAGTAGCGTTTTCCTGAATCCCTTGCCTAACATTGAGTGCTCAAAACAGCAAGTGTAATTCTCTCTGGCATACTCAGCAGCGTCCTGCCTCCTCACATATGCCTCTCTTTATAGTTTGCCTAGGTCTTACCATTAGCAGCCAATTCCTCATGGAATTTTCGCAGCTAATCAAATCCCTGATTTTCAGGGTGTGTCTGGTGTCATAAATACACTCCTGACACTTGTTCTGGTTTCCCAGAGGCTAACTCTAACTTGTCCCCCACTTCTCCATGCATGATCTCCTCTTTTAACTTGGCTGTTCCTACTCATTCTTTTATTAATATAATAAAATTGTTTGTTTACAACAGTCCTCCTAGGACTTAAGTCAGCCGATTTCTCATCTGGCTTCCTTATTGCATAAAAATAAAGATAAATTTAAAATAAATCTAACATAATGTTTTCTTTATTTCATCATTGGAGAGGGATGTCACATCCTTGCCCCCTTATTGTGAACACTGTCCTCAGTGTTCTAGTCTTCCTCCATGGGTTCTGGGAATAGATTCGGGTACTTTTCTAGTATATCGCTTTCCAATTCCCACGTTGCCTCCTCAGGACTAAAGTGCTTCCATTGCACCTTTACCTGAGCGATGGCTCGGTTCCGAAGTACTGTTTCTTTCCTGTCCAGAATGCGTAAAGGTTCCACTTGAAATTCGCCTTCTGGAGCCTCCTGTATCAAATTCCAATCAATAATATGAGTGGGGTCATAAATATATTTCTTCAGTAACGAAATGTGAAAAACATTATGAATCTTTAAGTGTGCTGGTAATGCCAGTTTATAAGCTACGGTTCCAATTCTTTCCAATATTTGGAAGGGCCCGCAGAATCGTGGTGCCAGTTTAGTACAACTCCCTAGCCGGAGTGAAATTTTCTTTGGTTTAACCTGCAAGTATACATGGTCCCCAACTGAAAATTCCTTATCCCGTCTTTTTAGATCAGCATAGCTCTTTTGGCGGTCCTGGGCCACCTTTAAATTCTTCTGTACCTTTTGGACTGTTTGTTCCATGACCTTCAGCAATTCTGGTCCTACCAATAACCGATCAACCGGACTATCCCAGCTAATTGGGGTAGTGCATTTCCTTCCATAAAGAATTTCGAATGGACTCATTCTTGATGACGCCTGATACCCGTTGTTGTAGGCGAACTCTACTAGATGTAAATAGTCTTCCCATTTGGTAGGTCTCTCCATAACGTACATTCTCAGGATATCTTCAATGATCTGATTTGTACGTTCAGTCTGTCCATCCGTTTCAGGGTGATAACTCGTGCTGAAATTAATTCTTGTTTCCAAACCTGCAAATAAAGTTTTCCAGAATTTGGAGGTAAATTTTACATCCCTATCTGAAATTACCATCTTCGGTACTCCATGTAATCTGAATATTTCCTTTAGAAATATTCCTGCAATATCTGCTTCCTTGTAGGTGGTTTTTACCGGAATGAAATGTGCAGATTTTCTAAATTTGTCAACCACCACCATTATAGAGTCATGTTGCCGCTGGGTTCTTGGCAAGCCTGTGATAAAATCTAGTGAGATCACTTCCCATTTCCATTCAGGAATTGGTAATGGTTGTAATAAACTAGCAGGATGTCTATGGTCAGCCTTCACCTGTTGACATTCCAAGCATTTAGATAAATAATCAGCAAGATCAGTTTTTAATTTAGGCCAAAAGAACTGTTTTCTAAGGGCTGTTATCATTTTTTGATAACCAGGATGACTTGCAAAAGGGGGTTTGTGCATCTCATTTAGAACAAACAATTTAAATTCTGCAACATTAGGCATGTACAGCCTATCCTTGAACCAAATCAGACCTTTCTAATCCACTTTGAAATCTGTCCCGTTCATGTCTTTCTCATTTTGTTGTAATTTACCTTGCAGATTTATGTAATCTGCATCCTGTTTGCTTGCCACTAATACTTTCTCCATGAGATTACTTTCTGGTTGACTCATTATTATCTCGTACACCTCGTGGGTCCTTCGACTCAGTGCATCTGCCACTGTATTTTCCTTACCTTTTATGTGTTTTACTTCAAAGTCGAATTCACTTAAAAAGGCCATGCATCTTGCTTGTCTGGCATTGAGTCCTGGTTGGCTGAATAGATTCTTGACGCAAGTGTTATCGGTTAATAACAAGAAATTCTTTCCCAGCAGGTAGTGACGCCACATTTTCAGTGCGTGTACTACTGCCGTTAATTCCAAATCATGAACCACGTAGTTGCGTTCATGTTCCTTTAGTTTCCGTGATTCATAACATACTACATGTCCGTCCTGGGACAGTACACCTCCTATTCCTTCTTTGCTAGCGTCCGTATAGACCGTGTACCCTTTACATGGGTCTGCTACTTTTAGAACAGGTGCCTTGGTTAGTAAATCTTTGAGTCGTTCAAAACTTTCTTGACACTTGCTGGACCATACAAACTTTATTCCCTTTTTCTGTAGGGAGGTAATGGGATAGGCGATCTTTGAGAATCCCTCAATGAATCTCCGATAATAACCGATGAGTCCCATGAAAGATCTAATATCCGTCACATCTTTCGGTACTGGCCAATCTGCTATGGCTTTTATTTTCTGTGGGTCTACGGAAATTCCTTCCGCAGAAATGATATGGCCTAGGTACTGGATTTCCTTTTTGAAGAACTCACATTTTTCCAACTTTGCATATAACTGGTGATCCCTCAAGGTTTGCAATACGATTCTTATATGCTGCTCATGTTCTTCCTCCGACTTGGAGTATATTAGGATATCGTCAATAAAGATCAACACAAATTGGTCTAAGTATTTGTTGAAGATACCATTCATTAAACACATGAAGGTGGCAGGTGCGTTGGTTAGCCCAAAAGGGATCACTACAAATTCATAATGTCTGTATCGAGTACGGAATGCGGTCTTGCTTATGTCTTCATTTTTAATACAAATCTGGTGGTACCCAGATCGAAGATCTAGTTTGGAAAAGACTCTGGCTCCACCTACTTGGTCGAACAAATCATTAATACGTGGTAAGGGGTATTTATTTTTAACAGTTACCTTATTCAGTTTTCTATAGTCAATACATAGTCTTAGAGTCCCATATTTTTTCTTGACAAACAGGACCGGTGCACCCCAAGGCGAAACACTAGGTCTTATATACCCTTTGTCTAGTAACTCTTGAATCTGAATCTTTAATTCCGTCAATTCTGGGATACTCATCCTATAAGGTACTTTTGACACTGGTGCAGATCCTGGTAAAAGTTCAATAGAGAAATCTATTTCTCGTTGAGGAGGTAACCCCGGTATTTCCTCTGGGAATAAGTCTAGGAATTCACCTAAGACAGGATGCTCTGCTATAGAAGTCTGACTTTCGTTGAGAAGTAAATCAGATACTCTGACAATGTAAATCTTGCATCCTTTTCTCATGCATTTCTTTAGCTGCATAGCAGAAATCTGCCTAACAGAGACAGGTTTCTGTTTTCCAATCACTGTTCTAAGAGTTTGGTCTTCCGCAACGTAGGTAAAGTTTTTGCTAAAGTAGTTCAGTACTACTTTATTTTTTTCAAGCCAGTCCATACCTATTATCATGTCGTAAGATCCTAAAGGCAACACATTTAGATTAATATTTGTTTTGTGGTCCTGTATTTTAAGTTCACAATCAGATATGTATTCAGTAACTTTCCTCTTTACTCCTGTAGCTAACTGAACTAACCAAGGTTTTGGATGCTTTACTTTAGTGAGTTGGCAGTGCTCCATCATCTTGGGAGTGATGTAGCTTAAGGTTGCCCCAGGGTCAATTAAAATGGAGCAATTATGGTCAGAAATTTTACCTTCAATCTCCACAATAGCAGATTGATGATCTGCCTGTCGGTCCTCCAAGGCTGCATTAATTCGGTGATAACTTTTTCCAATGTCTCCCACCGTGGATGCTTCTTGCATACTATGCAGTACTTTGTTTGTTTCATTGTATCGGGGACAATTCCTGCGTAAATGGGCTTCACCACATTCCCAGCATTTCAAGGGTTCCTTAGGGATGCCGATACTTCCTTTTATGCCCATGTTAGGGGTTTTAAAAGTTTTCTGCTGTAACTGTTCATTCTTAGGAAATGAATTTCCCTGGAAGTTTTTGGGCATGTTCCTGAAGGGCGGGGGTTTGTAACCTTTCTTCCGCTGGTTAAACTTTTCCTGTTTCTTGTCCTTCCATGCTTTTGTAGTATCATTCCTTTGTTTATATTGCTCAAAACATAATCTGGACTTTCTCAGTGCTTCTTCTAAAGTTCTGGGATTGTCGAACTCAATTCGATCTTTGTAGGACTGCGGCAGACAGCTTAAGAACCGCTGTACCTTCAGTTTTTCTTCCTTGATATAAGGAACGAACCGTAGTAAGTCTAGGAATTTATTGATAAGGTCTTCCATCGTCATTAGACCCAGTTTTAATTCGTAAAATTCCTTGGTCTTTCTTTCATAATAACTTTCTGATAAATACTGTTTCTTGAAATATTTTTTTAAATTCCGACCATTCAAGGTTCTTTTCTTTCAGTCCCTGGGAAATCTTCAGGTCTTGCCACCATATGCTGGCCTTCCCTTTCAGGTTGTACACAGCCATTCTGACTTTCATATTACTGGAATAATTGTAGATTTGAAAGTATTTTTTAATGTCCAGCAACCAGGCTTCCGCTTCTTCGCCAGTTTTTGATTCTCCATCGAAGCTGGTAGGTTTTATTTTTTTGAACTCACCCTCTAGGTGGTCAACCTTTCTTTTTCCCATGGTCCTGTCTTGATGTTCGGATTTCTGGGTTTCATTAGAGGAATCTCCCTTCCTCTCAGCGTTCTCGTCAGTCTCCTCTTTCCTCTTAGTATCCTCCTTCTGTTTTTCGCCGTTATTCCTTTCATGCAGACTCTGTAATAAGATTTCATTGATTTCTTGTTGTTTTTCCTGAGCTTTCTTCAGTTGTTCATTGTCTGCTTTGAAACTCTGTATCTCTACGATCAGGCTTCTCATGGTTTCTAGTACTTGACTTGCTTCTGAATGTTCTGCTGTTCTCGCCTGTTCGTTTCTTTCAGGCTCTCCTCCGTATTCCTCGTGTGAAGTCATCTGAAAAATTTAAACTGGAACATCCACATGCAACATTCAAATATATATATTAAATTTTATTTCCTGCGCAACAAAACTAGGTGTTCCAAGGCGACAGGGTTGAACATCGCTCTGATACCATATGTGAAATCTCCACAGTCTTGAACGTAAAATATCTGAAATAAAAAAAAAAATTTGTTCTTCTATCTCCTTGCTGGAATTACAAATCATTCTGATTTTTATTATCACATGCACATACTAAATTAAAACTAATCTCTGTCTCTTAAAATTCTTCCTACTGAATAGAGGAGTAGTAAAGGATTATCATGCCGCTTACTTAGCTAAATGCTAACACACTCTGTATGCATTTTGCAGGTACACTTATTTCTACACGGTCGCAGAGAGGATTTCAAAAATAAAGGGCTTCCATGGTCATCAAAATTTATCATAAGTTGTAGATCTTTTGTTCCTGTTTTAAAACATTTGGTAGGTGCAGCACATGGGATCAAGGCACCCCAGAAGTTTATATATTCTATCACAAAGATTAATGTAACTCACCTAGTACCTTGATCACTGAGGCAAGGAATGTTTATGAATACTCTAGCTCATTAATCTGGTATCAACCACTTAAAAATGTAACCTAGAGGTACCTATCAAACATTTATAAAGAGTTGTGTTCTCGAGGGTCACTATCCCAAATCGAGGAAACCTTGTACATTCTTGGAAGGTGTATTATATAAAGGAAATAGCATAATCGATGGCTCAACACAAAGCAGATAATCACGACTTAGGGAAATAGCAAAAATGCAAACTAACTTGAGGGTTTCCTCCATTGGAGCTTCATAGCCAACCAGCTACTGCCAGGGTATAAATATATAAACATAATACAGCGCATAGTGAAAGTCTTATACACTCATCGGGACTAAGGTTAAAGTTTATGGCATTCCACCTTGACAGCATTACGTTGGATCTTAGTACTATAGAAATGGTACACAATAATTAAAGCTGTTTTAAATGTGAGTTAGGACGCAGTACCAGCTGGGTATTCGAGGTTGCCAGCAATCTCATTCTGGTACCATGCCATGTGACACTATTAAATTCCTTGAAAAGAGAAGTGACAGACCTCGATTTCTACTATCTTCGCTATGCGCGCCTGTGAAGTATTACCATTCTCAGTCTTCCAGTCGTCAAGTGAACACTTCTTCAGAATGAAAGAGTTTTCCACTGTTGTGAAACCCGAACAATTACACAGTTTCGAGGTAGGAATTTGCAGGGTATTGACACCCATCTCTTTTAAGCAACATGGTTTAAAGTACTGGAAACCCTCGTCACAGCTTTGGGTGTAAATCTCTGAAATAATGGAGGAACCGTAACTAGGTAATTAGTCTCAGAGGTAAGGAAAAGACTTGGTTAACTATGCTTTTACAAGTGATTCATAAATGGACCTTTCCATCAGTTACTAAAGTTTTTCTGTTGTAATCCTGACAGGTATCATCGAGCCTTTCAGAGGTTGGCAATCTGGCTAAAACATTTGGGTAAGCAGGCATTGATTCCATAATCACTCCAATCTTGCAATGGAAGGATTTCTTTCTTCGCATCATCCCCATCGAGGTTATTATAATCTGGTTTTTACTGTATAAAGTTTAGAAGAACTCCTTAGTTCCTGTAGGATATTGAATTTCCCTATCAGGGTTTTGAATGTAATTAAATGCTAAAGCATCTGTAGATTTTTTATTAAAAATCCGAGGCTGAGACTCGACAGCGATGGTAGAAATTCTATATGTGTAAACAGGTAATTACTGTCGGCTTAGCAAAAATATCTCCTGCATATAACAATTAGCCTTTATAGTAGTGAAATTTGAAAGGGAACGAGCTGGGCTCGTGTAGTTCAAAATTTTAACCTCTTTAAATTTACTAGGAACGATCTGCTTTTAAAAACAACAGGGTTTTCCATTAATCAAATTATTATAGTAAACGATCTTCTATAAGGTTCGCGAGGAAGGTAATGTTTAAAGACACGACTGTCATGCCCTGCAGATATATTTTGAAATCTGGTTTTAATATTGAGGATAACTGTAGACCTCGCCTCCTTAATTAAAGGGTTGCGTCTTTCTGTTTTGCTATCTTAATCTAACAGTAAGTGGATGTTTTAAACTAACCATAAGCCATAAAAGAATTGTCGTTAGTCCTGGTTGAACAAAGGTTAGGTTAATTTAATCAATCGGTGGTCTCCATTCACCTTGGATTAAAAATGCCTTGAATATAAAGATAGTTAAACGCATCAACAAGAATACATGATACCCTATTTCATGAAGTAGAATTACGACTGGACGAGTTTTTTAATAATAACTCTCTGCGTAGGCATTAGGGTTTTCATGATGAAAGAATATTACATTTTACTTCTCGTCTGAGTATGACCAAGCATTATTCATAAATGTCTGTTTTTTCTATGAGTTCCTACTACTTCGTAAGGATTGCCCATAAGATCTGAGTTTACTGTTTGCGAAGTATAGGCTTTCGGTATTTTCTTAAAAGGTCAATGAGAAACGTATGGTTCTGCTAAACACTAATATTACCCTTCAAATAACAAATGGAGAGAAGTTCATTTCAGGTTATTGTGATATCAAACTAAGATTCAGTAGAATCCTAAATACAATATACAGTTCAGAAAAATTTCCCCATTATTCCGATTTCTATTTTCTCAATTAATCAGATCGATAAAAACGATAAGACTAAATTTAATTAAGACATCCTCATCCTCCATTTATGGATCTATTGCAATATAGTTTCCTAGAATTTCAGGTTATTTATAACGCTCAGGGAATTGTAAATAAAGATAAAATAAAAATCTCATATTCTGCATATCGTACTGGAATTAAATTTCCTATTCCAGAAAATTTATAAACACTGGTTAACTGATAAAAATACGATACTGATTAGCAGAAACAAATTAACAGAAAATATAGCAGAGTCTGAACTTTAAAGTAAAACCTGGAGCTCGTAAACCGAATGTAATAGGAACAGCCACGTTCCTCCCAACCTTAGATTAGGCACAAACTCCCAGTCTGTACGTAATCACCCCCGAGCCAGATACATGCATGAAAGTGTGGACAGTTAGCCTCCAGTTCAGTAGCGTTTTCCTGAATCCCTTGCCTAACACTGAGTGCTCAAAACAGCAAGTGTAATTCTCTCTGGCATACTCAGCAGCGTCCTGCCTCCTCACATATGCCTCTCTTTATAGTTTGCCTAGGTCTTACCATTAGCATCCAATTCCTCATGGAATTTTCGCAGCTAATCAAATCCCTGATTTTCAGGGTGTGTCTGGTGTCATAAATACACTCCTGACACTTGTTCTGGTTTCCCAGAGGCTAACTCTAACTTGTCCCCCACTTCTCCATGCATGATCTCCTCTTTTAACTTGGTTGTTCCTACTCATTCTTTTATTAATATAATAAAATTGTTTGTTTACAACAGTCCTCCTAGGACTTAAGTCAGCCGATTTCTCATCTGGCTTCCTTATTGCATAAAAATAAACATAAATTTAAAATAAATCTAACATAATGTTTTCTTTATTTCATCATTGGAGAGGGATGTCACAAGCATGGGATAGATAGAATTGTTTATGCAGATTCCAAATATGTAATTTAAAAAAAAAATATTGAGATTTTCTATTTATTTCCTTATTTTCTTTTTTCATCACTCCGTTGGTCAAAAAACATACTGTTAGTGTTTATTCCGTAACTTTTTCATTTCACAACCATTTAAAAAAAAATTGTATGCTACACTAGAAGACACCGACCTCTACATGATATAAAAAATCCAAGTCGAAATAAATGCATTAAGACCTTCAAAGGTTGCACCCACACTTGACGTATCGTTCTCGAGGTTTGATCACTTACATAATTAAAAAAAATAAAAATTAAACATTTAATTTTGGAAAAATAGCGCTGCACTAGTGCTATGGGTTCTATACATGTCTACCAATTTTTGTAGCCCGAAACCGTCATTTATGCATTGAAAGGATGCACCCACAAAAACATATACCTTATGATTTGCCAAAAAAATAAAAAGAGACTGTTAGAAAACATGAAATTTGACATAGTTATGTAAATTTTCAATACTTAAAACTTATATATTTGGAAACATGACTCAATTTCCTACATTTCATCTTTTTTACTCGATGCAAGATATCTTGTGTAAGAATGTCAAATAAACCAAGTAAGTTGATGGATGAATGATTTTTCATTTTTTATTGCATCTAACGCGCCAAAAGTGGCCCTCATTAGCTTGCACATGCCGTAAAAATTTTCTTACATATCAAAAGAATTTGAAATTAAATCCAAGTTCTGGTGGAAGATAGTTACCTCTGCGTGAACTCATTATCACATTATCAAGCTTCATGACCACGATGACCAAACCAGTATGGAGCCATATCCATGTCGATGGCAGCTGAGAGCTTGGCTCTCCCAATGCAAATAACAAAAGAAAATCAACTTAGGACAGCAAAGGAGGGGGTTAGGGATTAGCCACCAACGTGGAGCCCAAACCTCAAGGCCTTCACGTGGCCTCATTAAAACATACAATTGTTTCCCACTTCAATTTAAATGCTTACCCTCTTACCTATAGTTCGAGTTCACAGTCTCAACCTAGGTTTAATACCATTGAATGCTAGTTAAGATATCGACTTATCCCATAGTAGGTAATCCTTGTTAACATTTTTTTGGATGCATGTAATGCCCCTAGAATGATTGTGGACCTTAAGGGCACCTGACAAGTGGCCCGGCTGAACAACTTTGATATAATGGTCTCTTGAGCCTTGTTATGTCTTAATGATTGAGGAAAACTTGAAGATGTGAATGACAACAATAATTGATAAATGAATTGAGTTAAATTATATGTGTGGAGTGGGATAATTGATTGATTACATCATGCTTAATAATTAGCCTTGATTGATCAACTCAAAGTGCAGTAGGACAGTTACAGTCCTAGCTCTGCGACTTGGGAGGATGCAACTGAGATGCGTCATAGATTTCCATTTTTATTCTGAACTTCGGGATGAAATTCTAAATAAGTAGGGGTGTATGTAGTGCCCCTAGACTACTGTAGACATTGAGGGCACCTGCTGAGTGACCTGACTATTTGAAACATTAATAAAATAACCCTATGATTTTATTTTGAGTATATTTATGATTACGATTGATTGATATATGTGCATTTGGGTAGTTATTGTGAATGGACGATTTCATGTTGTTTAACAATTAACTTTGATATGAAAACTGTACATATGAATGATGCTTAATGACTAGTTGTGCAATTGATTAGGTGATTAGACGAATGAGTAACGATTGAGTAAAATATAGATGCTTAATGAAGCAACAGATTTATAAATCAAATTGTGATTATTGAGGACATTGCTACTAATTTACGTTTGTGAGAAATGTGTGTAGCGACAGGTGAAATGGTTCACTGATGGACACACAAAGGAATATGAAGGGTTGTAGAGTACGGGTAAATCACACACAGGGTGAGCGACAATGGTGTCGATTTCTGATGGAATACCACGCTTGAGCAGATAAGCACTGATCTGCTTGCTCAAGAGGAAAGCGTGAGGGCGTACGAGGTGGGCCACGACGGAGATGGTCACGTACGAGTTGGGGGGCACGCAGTTAGAACGGACTCACTCCGCAGCGCCATTAGTCCCTAATAGCGTGTAGACGGAGGATAGAAGGTAACAGCTCCTGAAATCCCTACATGAAGTTCCCGCAAGTCAAATCGAAAGGATGACGGCAGAAGGGCCCGACGGTGCGGTACCCTGTCGAGAACGGAAAGAGTGGATGCAAGGACCCAATGAAGTGGTACCTTGCCGAAGAATGGAAACTACGAATGACTAGACCCAACGGAGTGGTGCCATGTCGAGGAAATAAAATTAAGGAACGGGGAATCCCAATGACGTGGCAACGGGGTCCTAGTGAAAATGCTTGTTAAACTTAACTGCATAAAAACATATAAGTTTGCACCTAGAACATTACTTAGAAATGCATTTGATTACTTTAGGCATTTGCACATAAAAGAATATTTTGAGCATTTAAAATAATATAAATCCTTATTTTAGGAGCAAAGTAGAATCCTAAGCATGGACTCCTAGTCAACTCCACTTACACCTCAAAAATAGGAGTTAAGTAAAATATCTAGGGGACAAACATGAGCAATCTTATGAATGATGGTGCAATTCCTAGAAAAACTGACACATGGATGGGTGAGTATTATTAAATTGGAAATTTAATCAAATATGTATTTATGCATGAAGCGACATGTGTCGCATTGAATGTTCCTTTAAAAGGAAGGCTTTGGGAATGGGTAAAGGACCCATACCCTGGATGACTATCGTAATTTTGAGTTACCTCATGACTTGCTGCTATTGAGGGTTTGGCTGGAAGCTTTAGTGGGGGGGAATCCCAGGATGAGTTTCCCAAGTGATTGTGTGAGCTCTACGACATGAAGCTCGAGGGAGGCCATGCGACTGAAAGCATGAGCCTATGGTTGGGTGGCGAAGCTAACGGTTGCTTCGCCAATGGTTAAACGAGCTTCTGCTGGAGGGGCACAATGAGCGAAGCGAACATCAAGGGCAAGTGGGATCAGACTGACAACGACAACTACTCCTCCAACAACAGATTCAGGTATTGTGTTTTTGTTAGTTCTCGAATTTGACAAGTTTTATTAATAATTATGCATCATAATGGTTATATTGTGTTTTAAGTTTCTAATAATTTTTAAGTAAGTAAGTCCAAAAGGGGGGTCCCTACAATGCATTAAAACTCTTAGCTACGGTATACTTTAACCTTACTAGGCTAGTTTTTAATCTCCAACTCAAAGTATTCTTAGTTAGAAACCTACTTGGAACATGTGCAAACATTTTAACATGCATTAGCTTCATGAAAGCTAAGTAAGCCCAGGGTCATCACAAGAACACCCTTTCAAACAAAAAGAATGTAATCAGCATCGCAAAGATCAAAACTGAGAAATTATAATACGATGTTTTTAGGACGTACAATCCTTTCAAACGACATTTAAACATCAACTTCACAACAGTAAGAGATCAACTATCATATTCACTATTATTAAGACGTGAGAATTATAAATAGATAAACGTCGATGGTGTAACTTAGAGACAAACAAGTAAACAGATACTTCACAAAAGTAACGTCAATTAGGATGAACATGCTTTCTGACAGTTAACAAGCTAAATAATTGAATCGTATAAACAAAACTCTAAGATCTTATGGGTAAATATACCATATACAGTTTTTTTTTTAATTATGGATTTTAGAGTTGTTACAATCTCCCATCTCATGTGCCAAATAAAATAGAAATAAAAAAGGCATTCTTCAAATAGAAATAGTTAAGTATACAAAATACAAAATATTAGACCCAAGTGCAAAAGATATTATGTCATATCTTATTACGGTAGATAAGATCCAAGTTCCAAGAAAATAAGAAAGCAAGTCTAAAGTTCCACTAGAAACCATGACGAGTAAATCATTACCCAAGACCCTAAATCTTGGATAAATAATGAAATATAGAAATGCAAGGATATGGATTTTGGTAGTACACATAATTATATAGACATCATGGTTTCTAAACAATCAATCCCTTTTGTGTACCCCACAAAGGTCCTCATAGTTATGATTGTTGATCAGAACGAGGTCAAGGAAGTAGTAATATGTCATAGATTTTAATTTCAAATACAGGAACTATAATTACAAATAGGACTCTATGCTCTACCACTCGAGGAAATTGACATGGTACTAGGTCAAAATGGTTGATGCAGTTGGGCACATATTCCATCAACTTTTAAGTATAGTTCCTGAAATTTAATAGGCAAATTCAACATTATAAATTATATGGTGTTGAATGGTTAATTCTCAATAAAGGTGAATTGAAAATAAAGAAAAAGGTGCACAAAACCATATGATCATACAACCATGGAAGCAAGTCAAGTATGTATCCAAGAAGCATCATGTAATGATAAATGACCTAGTCAAATGATTCCATGGTATGATACATATTTTACAAACCTTTCCAACACCCAAATGAAGGATCAATTCAAACCCCTAAATCTAGACAAAGATAAGGATGATGTTGTCAAAGAAACATGTTCAACTAGAGAAAATCCACTTTATTATGCTTTGAGGACAAAACATTCCTTAAAGGGACATCATTGTAACATTTACATACATACAAAAATAATAATAATAAGTAAATAATAATATTTACTATATCGAATAAGAATTCAATGCATACAAGTACAACACCACAAATCCTATTGTAACATATCATGTTATTCAATTCATATCAATTGTTTAGTTTCACTAGATATTTGCATCTAGTGTAGAGGAAACCATGAATATTTCCTACAACATCCTTAGTCATGTTATAGTTGAACTTGGAGTTATTTACAACACATTCCATAACTTGCATATGTCATTAGTGGTCCATGGTTTTGCTAAGATAACTATAATAAATACTTTCAAACCATTTGGAATGAGAAATTGTAACAATTCATTTCCAATTTAGTTGTAGTTGAGAAGCAAAAGAGTTAAAAGTGTCGATAGAAGAAGAAGTATCCCAAAATTGAAACCAAAATAAAATTGTGTCTTCAACTTGTGAATCTTTTTTTATAAAAGTATTATTTTATCATGGACAACACATGCTTGTGGAGAATGGTCTCAATTTTTTCTATTTTGTGATAGTTTTACATATGTATGCCAAGCAACAATTTTAGAAAAGTTGGAAAATATGATATCATTAATTCCATAATGCAAGAGAATATTATAAGTGGTAAGATTCTTATGATTCAAATTTTCATCATCACTTTGGAAATATGTAACTAGTGTCTCCTCTATTGGTTATTTTTTAACATAATAAGTTTTCATTTTTTTTGGCATTAGCTGGGTGGTTTGGTGGAATAAATAACCAAAAGGTTCCATACAATAAATTTTAGTTACACTACCAATTTATTTTGCGGTTAGTCCATAAAAGGGTTATCTCATTTATCCTAGGTAGGATTATAAATGTAACATGTCCAAAGATTCCAGTTAATATTTTGGTGTAATTTTCAAAAAATTTCTTCTTAACTATTCCTTATGATATTTCCACTTATACTTTATTTCACTATTTCTTACATTATTTAACATATGTCTACTTATACCATATTACATCATGCATACATAAATGAAGAGACTTAACTATAAATACAATATGAAGTCAATTCTCTTTTACAATCCATTACTCCGAGAGATCTTCCTTATCCCATATTAGACTTCACTTGGGACACGAAATACATACCGATTTTCTTGTAACAAACGTATTACCCATTTGTAAGAATTTAAAGGAATGTACATGCATTATTAACTACATGCATATTGTTTCATATCAGCTCTTCCTACACACACTAACTTTCGATCATCATAAAATTTAAGACAACAAAGTCAACATAATTTACACATAAGAGCAGACAAGATATACGGTGGTTCACCCACTCTTGGGCTACGTCCACAAATTCATCTCTATATATAAACAAAGGGGTTAATCCCCCGGAACGTCATTGTTACAATATCCACTTTCTATCTTTTCAAACCTCTCACATCGAGAGCATTCTCGAGGCATTCATGCTGCCATCGAAACAAAACAAAATAGCTATCTCAGAAGATAACTTGGATCAACAGACAAACATTCCTCCCTCGTATTTATTGGAGTCATTTTCTTTTTATTTATATAACTAAAATGATCACCCAGATTTCTTTCTTCTATCAAGACAAGTAGCATATAGAAATACACATACGATCAAGTAGATCGCCTACTCTCTATACAAATGATCTGCAAGTATTATAAACTATAACCCATACTAATGTTGCATTCATTTTATCCAAATATGTTAATTTAAACATACTAAGTATGTAAAATATTAAATACAACCATTACTTTTTTTGGGCAACAGAATTTAGTTATACCCTGTAATCTCAGAGATAACCATGGATCGAGCTTATTCCCAAGCTATCTTTTCCACTGCACTGAAATAATTAAACATGATAATGTACATGAAATTAACCCAAAGACAACACAACATCATGACTGGAAAATGCAAACATGGAGACAATGTTTGAGATGCACAACGCATTTCCTCAAAACCAAACATTACGCAGCCAGAATTCATACAACAGAGAACTACGATTGTATTCTAACTCAGTCCTAGATATATAGAAGAGTATAAAAATATAACCTACACATATACAGTAAAGAACCTCCCTGAAGCTGAGACTTCGCTTACCAGTCGCAAATGTCAAAAGTGGAACGATTCAATCGTAGGGATCCTCTATAGGGTGTAAACCACAAGCATCATAACCAAAGTGCGATAGCCAGGCGGATAATGGCTTCAGATAACGAAGATATGCTGTCAAAGGATAGTGGGGTTAAAAACGTATTGCTTAAACAGTAATGTAAGCTAGGCAGAGATCAGATCTCGCCGATCAAGATCATAGATCCACTCTATCAATTAAACGGGTCAAACACATTACTTCATCAGTAAGGTAAACCAGACAATAGGGTTTACAATAAAATAATCCACCGGCTATCATGTACAATGATTACTAAAAGAAAACCCTCGATCCTGTCGGTATGTGAAGGTATCAAGCAAAAACACCCAGAAGAGAAAACTCAACTCATAAATCGGTTGCAGAGGGAGAGAGGGAGCCTTCGGCTCTTCTGAGATTCTAGGACAAAGATTAAGTTCAGCCAGCCAGACTCAGCTTTTGAGAAAGGGAGTCAGGAGAAAATGGATTCCAAATCTCTCACAACATCAAGGTATAAAACAAATTTTACAGAGTTTCACATTCATTGAAACAATAAAATCCATTGAGAACAGAGGTCGATAGCTAACACCTGCGGCATAGACACAAAATTTTCCAACAAATTGAGATTACAGAGATCGGCGATAAGGCGACCTTAACTGATATTTGAACCCTGGAGACCACGCAATGCAGGGATCGACTCTAGATGAGGATCGCTCAACAGAAGTAGTTTGCAGAGCTAAATTTCAAAATGGTAACCATCGGGGTCAAGCATACTTACCGCGATCAATCCTAGATGCACACAACAACTCCGTCGAATGGTACGTACAATGATTAATGTCATCCCAACAGGGTGTGGAAATTCCCCCTCCTCCATCCAGCACTGAATCCACTTAACTTAACCTGAGTCAGGGGAAAAATCACCGAGGTCACGAAACCAAAAAGATCATGTATAGATCGCACTCCATTCCTTAGTGTCAAGATCGCTCTCTACCTCCCAAGCAAATGTCACCTTCCTATCTTCAAAACCAAAATCAAAACAGCAACCATCAGATAAAATTCCCTGATTTCGCTGATAATCGCATTATAAAACAATGTTGGAAAATCTTCCTAGCTTGCGATCTATCGGTCTCTGATACTATGCATTCACACTATTGTTATCCACTGAAATCTGAAAACAATAATGTGATTTCTCTCCCCAAATCAGGTCAAGGATTCTCCTTAAAAACAAAACCCC
Source organism: Larix kaempferi (assembly GCA_027924585.1). Taxonomy (NCBI): domain Eukaryota; kingdom Viridiplantae; phylum Streptophyta; class Pinopsida; order Pinales; family Pinaceae; genus Larix; species Larix kaempferi. The sequence goes on from BSBM01001023.1 coordinate 6,075,546, forward strand.
CTCGGTTCAGCCACTACGTGGAGTAGTAAGCGAGGGACTCTACCTCCTTTGGAAATAACGCCATTTGCCAAGAAGGCTCCATGTGCCAGCATATCAATGTTGTGCTGGGCTTGGTTCACTAAATGAGAGACCATCCTCTTAATGAGTTGAAGTGGGTTCAACGACCCCGTCGAGAACGATAAGCGGGATAGATATTGTTTCTATTAAAAATAAACAATGGTTCCCTCCTTTACAATAAGGAAAGACATAACAAAAAGGTTTGTAAACATATATAAGTATATAATGTATGCGCTATCTCCATTTTAGAGTTCATGCTTCATCCTATCCAGGAGAAGTATATATATATATATATATATAATATATAACAATCATAATATGGTAAATCCTATACATCAACATAGATGTATGGTGTGCTTCGTATTTCAGTTTCATACATATTTTTATATGTATGTTATTTTTATTTAGTATACCTACTCCATATCTAGGATGGGTACCAAGCCATGTTATTACTTAATTAGCTAAACTCCTTTTTATCTTTAATATGTTCTCCATCACTCTCTCGTTAGAGTAGGTTAAAGATAATAAGTCTAAAAAAAATCATCCTTGACGTATGGCATTATGTTAATGGATACGTCCTAACGTTACCTATTCGGCTTAGGGCATCGCATAGATGCCTTAGAGTAATAATCATCTTTACATTTTCTACACCCTCAAACAAAGTAGTTCGGTCACCTAAGAGCATCCTAAAGACTCTTAGACATCATCCTTTAGAAACTTAAGGATTCCCTTAACCTTTCCTCTCCTTTAGTGGATTCGACTGTTGTCGGTTAGTTGCATCCAACGTTTGGTTTCTTCATCTATGAACATAATTAAACAATAAATAAAATGTTTGTCAGGTTTTCTCGTGGGGCCTTGGCCTTGAGCTCCTCATGAGAAACCAATAATCGATTACATTTACAAAATGAGGGCATAAAGGAGGGATATTACATCCTCCTCCCCTTAAAATTAACACCATCCTCGGTGTTCATACTTTTCTGCAATTAGTCTTCTCTTCTAGACTTCATCATCATTTTTTTTTACTTTCTTTGAACTTTCATGATTTATGTACGTTATTATTGCTCGTAACCTGTATTTTCAACTTCAAACTGGAAAAATATTGTTTAGTAACACACATCATTAATTCCATAATCAACTTAGAAGCATAAACAATGCGCCCCTTTACAACATATCATTTGTAATCCATGGAATATCTTTAGTGTTTGTTTGTGCTTTTATCATCACAAGCACGAATAATTCCAGTGCTTCCAAGAATGTAGATTGTCAATTAATTAAAACACATCATCCACTTGATCCAGGGAATTATTGCCTAGCACTCCAGTGCTCACAGAGCAATCCCTTCGGAAATTCTCGCCTAACACCTCAGTGCTCACTCAGCGATTCTTTCGGAGACTCTTTCCTAACACCATAGTGCTCACACAGCAATACTGTCTCTCATGCATACTAAGCAGCGTCCTGCCTCCCGCATATGCATTATGTTATAGTTTGCCTAGGTCTTTTCAACCAGCCGATTCTTTCAAGAATCCTTGCGGTTGTCAACTCCCTCATTTCTAGGGAGTGTTTCAGTGCCATTTAATGCACTCTTACTTAATTTCCCCTCAAGCTTCTCGCTTGAGTCCTGGAAATTTTATTTTGATAACATTCATTTATTATTTCTTCCAATAGGTTATGTAATAAGGGTAAGTAGATTTACTTATTTGCTTATAATTCATGATAAATATCGCACATTTCTCACCAGTCAAGGTTTGTGCCATGCTGTAATCCATACTTTAACGAAATGTAAATCACTCACTCCTGAGCGATTTTCGATTTTGTGCAATTTGTCTACACAAATGGATTTATAATCAACGTTCCACCTTGTTCGTGGCATCGGTCATAATTATGATAACCTCCCGAAAGGGTAGTACCTAAATAACATAATCCATTGTTAATCCATGGTTATTAAAACTCGAAATATGACTAATATAATAAGATGTACAAAGTGAATCATCACTTACTCTTCAGTGGTAATGTCAACTATATAACCCAGTGAATAATCACTTTCCATTTTGATTAGTTATTTTCACAACGAAATCCTACAATGTTAGTACACAACCACTATACAACATCTATAATAATAACACTAAAACATCTTTCACTTGTCGATCCTTGATCGGCTATCAGTAGAGAAAAATCATTTGAGCTTTACACAATGTTCATGAGTGGTAAGCTAGATATGTATGGACTCCAGTTGTGATCTACGTATACCGTTATTAATGAAACAATAGAATTTAACAATGGAATTTGTATAACTTGCATTGGGTCCTTTTTAACAAAGCGACATATGCACACATAATATACTACGCTCTTACCACAAGTTCAATTGAGTTTTGACCATTTGTCAAAAATCAAATATTGTAAGAATGTTTTCTTCTATGCATAAAATAAGAAAATCTTCCTCCATATTACAATATCCATATGTGATCATCTAAAATAAACATTCTTCTCTTACTAAGAATAACTAGCTTACTATTAGGATTACATAATGCCTTGAACACGAAATAACACTGTGACATCTCCAAGACTCTGCGAGTTAGTATTTTGGTGAAAATTAAAGTTTTCTTCAATTAGATATCCTCACAATAAATATCTATGATCGAGTTCAATGAAAACAGAAAACATTTAGTTAAGACTTATTTACAAGACATAACCATTTAAGATATAAACATGCGAGACAAGACATATTCATTAAGGCGTGAACAAGAATTTCTCACAAGACATCAGCAATAGAACCATACACATGGAGACTGTAATGACAATAACTTTTAATAATAAGATAAAGATAAAGATAAACTAAACTCCTTTTAAGCATAAGGTAGATTTGTTACTCGTCATAAATGTAATGTGCATGTATGACCATTTTTGAATAAAAATTACTACTTTTATTTTACCTAATAAATTGCTTCAAGTAAACTACTTACAAGTAGCATCTCAGTAATTTAACCATATAAAACATATAAAGCAAGTGATCATCATAAATAACATTACAACACAATTAGATGCAATCACCAAGACAAGAAAGACATACGCAAAAGAGACACATCAAAAGAGAGACCATTTTTCAGGTGGTTCACCCACTCTTGGACTACGTCCACAAAGATTGGTTATTTCTTCTATTAAACAATAAGAAGATTACATTCTGCAACTCCATAGTTGCTTTTTCTCTGTCTCTTCAATGCTTCTTTTCATAGGGTACATCTTCGATACATTCGACCATAATGATTATATAGATCTATGACTGGTAATTCTCTAAAATTTAATAGTTCTAAACACCCATACCTTACCTGTCTATTTCATAAAGGCCTTTATAATATCTTAAGCCAGAGTAAATATTATATTAGTAATTCGTGCATATTACTCAATAGTAACTTACCAAGGAACTTTTGCAGTAAAACGATATTGACAGAGATCCATGTAGTAATTATGGTGATCTTTTCATATCTATAACTATAGAGAGCACTTGATTCTCGGAAATCAACAAAGATATAATTAATCTATACCGAAAACATAATATAACTTCAATCTAGGATTCACACTTATTTAGATGCGGCTAAGAGCTTCCTACCAACTTTAGGAGATCTCGAGATCCTCATCGACATCCTATTTATAATGTTTCCTAGCTCCTTTATTGATTTATCTAGCACTCTTGTAAAATCTACTATTAACCAACTAATTAAGTATTAAGTATTCCAGACATCAATATGATTCTGAAACAACTCATGATCTACCCAATTACTCGGCAACTCTTTCACAATTCAGCCATTCAAGCTCGGTTCCCTAGAATAACGGCCTGAGATCACCTCAGGGTTGGATATCTATTAACAAGGTATTAGCAGAGATCTGCTCACCCCAAAATTTTCAACATAGATCGGTCGTGTATCGAAATAATAGATAACCCTACTTTTGCAAAGGTCTGTCCGTTCGATACTACATGTAGAAGCCAGGGGCAGAATGTTATCGAGCAAGCATAACCAGATCGCAGAAAAGATAAACATTTTGGTTAAGTAAATGCAGAAAACGTATGTCATACTGGATGCAACGATTTGCAATTGGATAAACTATCAATTGCTACCGCGACCACTAAATGTGAAGCATTCCACCGACATATACCAGGGTCACTTAAAATATGCAGAGATCAACAGGGGATTGCATATTCAAATGCGAAGAGGGTAGTATATTGTAGACATATCTAGCGTGTAAAATGTACAGGGAGTAACAATATGCAATATTTGCAATGATCCCAAACTGAGATCGAACACAAATGTTACCATAATACACTATTGTCGGCGGTGGTAGAGAAATACTTTACGAAGATATCAACAAGTATACTATAGATGCTAAGCCCACTATTTTGTGGCAGCATAGGGATCACAGGCTTTTCTTAACAAAGAACCTCTGAGATCGATAAGCCATGCACAAGGTATACCAACATATAGAAATACGACATCATTTTATAATAACACCAAAACAGAGATCTGAAATCCTGGCGAAATGTTTAATTCTGCAATAATATAGAATAGAATTCTATGTCTCTGTCTAGCGATTTCACCCTATAGAAATACGACATCATTTTATAAAAACACCAAAGCCGAGATCTGAAATCCTGGCGAAATGTTTAATTCTGCAATAATATAGAATAGAATTCTATGTCTCTGTCTAGCGATTTCACCCATAACATTAGCAGAGAAATACGATATCATTTTATAAAAACACCAAAGCAGAGATCTGAAATCCTGACGAAATGTTTAATTCTACAATAATATAGAATAGAAATCTATGTCTCTGTCTAGTGATTTCACCCGTGACATTAGCAGAGTAATACGATATTTTATAATGAAAAAAAACAACCCTAAAGAACTCGGGTTGCAGCATAGTGATACAAAAATTCATATTAAAAGACAACTTATCTGAGCACGTCGTCTATTGTGTAGTGAATGCATTATCTTCTCCGCTGAGGTTTATGCGAAACTGAACTCTAATATCGCAGAGATGCTTTACACTTTTACATTGACTCCCCCTTTTCCTTCCTCATCTATGACAGGGTACCAAATAACCAGCCCCTTTCCCCCTCCCTCTAACGCAGAGCTGTCCCCCTTTATTGCCCCCGAACTCCATCATATATACTTCAAAATCAATAACCACACCCAGCCAACCCCATGTGTAGTTGGCCACGTCTCATCTCTTTGGCAGGGATAGAACTCGGAAATTTCGCCAAATGGCAGAGCAGACCAAGATCTATTCCATGTGGAAATCTCACCCAAGGAAAATGCATCGAGGAGAATCTTGATCGGTGAAAGGATGCTTTCCGCCCTCTTAAGTTTGACTCCTCCTTTAAAACAATTAACAACGCCAATGGCGGCCTCCTCAAGCTTACCTCTCCACTAGAGAGACAAACTCGCGGGAGTTACTCCTTAAATTTCTCCACTCAAGTTAGTTAAGTTCTTGTCTCACCTCCACTATCTTTCTCCATAAAAACTCCACTCCAACTGTCGAGGTAAGTTATGAGTTGGTCTTTGCTATTTAGCGTAAGGTCACTACCTTTGAAAATATGATTTTCAAATCCGTCTTCTTTTTCCTTAATAATGTTCATTCAACTTTTAAGGTGGTTGAGTGTCATTACACTAGAATTCGAAATCAGAACCCTTCTAATAAATTTCAGTTTTCATTAAAAGAAAATAGATTATAAATATATATATATTTATATATGAAATTCTATCCTCCCTTAAATCACTTATATCCTTTTCTAGGATGTTCTTCTATATAATACTTTCATTAGAAAAAGCTATTCTTCTTTAAAATAATTAAGCGTGAATAAGTTTGTTTAAGGTGTTTATAACTATTTATATAAGGTATATGACCCAGCGCATAGTCCGTAAGTTATCATACTTTTTGCAAGTCAATGCTTATATACCAATCCCATATAAGACTTGTTACTTAGCCTTAATTTAAGATAATGGTTAACCTTTTTATACTAAAAGGTAATAGGGTTTTTAAAATAATAGTGGTGTAACTAATAATCACTATCATCATCGGTCGTCTATTTAGGACGATAACAATCATAGAATTCATACTCTACTTCCCCAAACTATTAAATGATAACATTTGGTCAGGTCAAGGAAGACAACCGTAAGGATACATACCTTCATCTGAGATCTGCGAGTTTGTAGCATAGAGTTCAGAGATCACCTAGAGCGATCCATCGTGTGAGATAATGACTTACTCTGTCAAGTAAAATTTATTTATTTATTTATTTTTTATTTTTATTTTTTTTTATTCTGATAAAGATAAAAGGAGGGATATTACAAACACTTTCCCTATGATGATACATGATCGTTATGATTCTTAACCATGAATGTAGCTTTCACCATACCAAGCAAAATTCCTATTTTAATTACACAACTTTTTTTTGTATACACTAACATCATATAGAAATAATCAATTGTCTAAAAACATACTTGCATACCTTATAAAGATATCCGCATAACTTTGTAAGGGCCACTGCATAATTCCTTATTGTAAAACCCTCGTATATCCAGGTACCCGTTTACTTGTATCATCACTTATTAGTATTACTAAATATCACATGAATCATACCTTTACCAATTTATAGTTGTACGATAGTGATGTGGGAAATAACATTTGCTTGACCACAACATCCCGAGTGTTAGTTGTATAAGGGAAATCATACATATAACATATGTCCAATCCTCATCTTTATTCAGTTTCATAAAATCTTATACTTTAATTACTTCTGATCTACCATTGAAATTCCTTGACATAGAAGGTTTACTTAATTCATAATGCAAATATCAAACAGTCATTCCCTGCAACAATATAAAGATGTCAGAAATTTACAGTACCCTACTAACCTGTATTTCCATTCTATGTCGGTAATAATTTCTAATACCTTTATTCATACCACAGGACACACTCATTAGACAAGACTTAATTACATCTATGTGATCATTATGTGAATCATGATTAACCATAATTTTTATCCTTTAACATAATAATCACTTCAACAATACATAAAGTTGTACATGAACAACAAATCATCATAAATATTCATCACATAAAAGTATAACCTTTATTACCACCACTCTTAGTATCTATCGCAAAGATCAATGAGATAAGAAAATAAAAATGAGATCATGCATTTGCAACATATATTATTTCCTTACAAACCTAGGGAAAAATTTTCAAGCTCTTATAATCTTGTTGGCTAAAAGAACCTAGACCAACAAATTTACACTTCTTGTGGAAGGTTATTTTCACATATGTAACACACCCTTAATTTCTAGTTGATATCTTTGTAATGAAAATAGAATTTGTGTTTAAGGGACAAAATATTAGCATCAACACGATTATGCTTCCTCAATACTAAAGGAATATTTTAAATACACCGGTTAGATATTCCTTCATGTTGACTCCTCTCGCACTATGCATTTTTTTTTAATAGAAATTACTAGTTATGTTACCAACATGACTTTGTTGTTTTAGGAAAAGTGATTTTCTACATGGAAAGGAACTTGACAGTTCCAAGCATAGTCGGAACACTAGATCATCCTAAATAGTCAAATCCGATTAGTCATATACAGTATACAAAATGTAACAACCCTACTCCCTCAATAAGAGGTTTGTTGGAACCGAAAAGTATCCACTCTCAAGAACAAAAAGCAATGTGACACGTATTTAAGTCGAATTATCAAATCAACAGATTTTATGAGAGTTTTCTCTGTTTAGAATATTTCCAACTATGCCGACTTTCCATATACTCACAACTCATTTCATAAAAACCTTAACTCTCTTAGTCTTACTATTCTAAAGAGTACTTCCTCGTAGTCCAATGGATCTACTTGGAGAGTAAGAGAAGATATTTATAGACTAATATTTACCAATAACCGATCATTCAACTTCAGAAGGAAACATACACTGTGTACTATGGACAAATTTATGCCATATAATGCTTTCACAAAATGAGACATACATGTAATTTAATGACGGTGTCGGTTACCTGGTGTCGTTTCTGGAAATGGAATTCTTTGTTGTCTCTTTAATAGTTGGTTCCCTTGCTAGTTCTCCCAACACATCTTGCTTCCTTTGGCTGAGCCCAAATAAGCCCAAGCATTTGTAACCTGTCGCTCTAATACCACATGTAACATGTCCAAAGATTCCAGTTAATATTTTGGTGTAATTTTCAGAAATTTTCTTCTTAACTATTCCTTATGATATTTCCACTTATACTTTATTTCACTATTTCTTACATTATTTAACATATGTCTGCTTATACCATATTACATCATGCATACATAAATGAAGAGACTTAACTATAAATACAATATGAAGTCAATTCTCTTTTACAATCCATTACTCCAAGAGATCTTCCTTATCCCATATTGGACTTCACTTGGGACACGAAATACATACCGATTTCCTTGTAACAAACGTATTACCCATTTGTAAGAATTTAAAGGAATGTACATGCATTATTAACTACATGCATATTGTTTCCTATCAGCTCTTCCTGCACACACTAACTTTCGATCATCATAAAATTTAAAAAAACGAAGTCAACATAATTTACACATAAGAGCAGACAAGATATACGGTGGTTTACCCACTCTTGGGCTACGTCCACAAATTCATCTCTATATATAAACAAAGGGGTTAACCCCCCCGGAATGTCATTGTTACAATATCCACTTTCTATCTTTTCAAGCCTCTCACATCGAGAGCATTCTCGAGGCCTTCATGCTGCCATCGAAACAAAACAAAATAGCTATCTCAGAAGATAACTTGGATCAACAGACCAACATTCCTCGCTCGTATTTACTGGAGTAATTTTCTTTTTATTTATATAACTAAAATGATCACCCAGATTTCTTTCTTCTATCAAGACAAGTAGCATATAGAAATACACATACGATCAAGCAGATCGCCTACTCTCTATACAAATGATCTGCAAGTATTATAAACTATAACCCATACTAATGTTGCATTCATTTTATCCGAATATGTTAATTTAAACATACTAAGTATGTAAAATATTAAATACAACCATTACTTTTTTTGGGCAACAGAATTTAGTTATACCCTATAATCTCAGAGATAACCATGGATCAAGCTTATTCCCAAGCTATCCTTTCCCCTGCACTGAAATAATTAAACATGATAATGTACAGGACGTTAACCCAAAGACAACACAACATCATGACTGGAAAACACAAACATGGAGAGAGTGTTTGAGATGCGCAACGCATTTCCTCAAAACCAAACATTACGCAGCCAGAATTCATACAACAGAGAACTACGATTGTATTCTAACTCAATCCTAGATATATAGAAGAGTATAAAAATATAACCTACATATATAGAGTAAAGAACCTCCCTGAAGCTGAGAATTTGCTTACCAGTCGCAGATGTAAAAAGTGGAACGATTCAATCATAGGGATCCTCTATAGGGTGTAAACCACAAGCATCATCACCAAAGTGCGATAGCCAGGAAGATAATGGCTTCAGATAACGAAGATATGTTGTCAAAGGATAGTGGGGTTAAAAACGTATTGCTTAAACAGTAAGGTAAGCTAGGCAGAGATCGGATCTCGCCGATCAAGATCATAAATCCACTCTATCAATTAAACGGGTGAAACACATTACTTCATCAGTAAGGTAAACCAGACAACGGGGTTTACAAAAAAAATAATCCACCGTCTGTCATGTACAATGATTACTAAAAGAAAACCCTTGATCTTCTCGGTATGTGAAGGTATCAAGCAAAAATGCCCAGAAGAGAAAACTCAACTCATAAATCGGTTGGAGAGGGAGAGAGGGAGCCTTCGGCTCTTCTGAGATCCTAGGACAAAGATTAAGTTCAGCTAGCCAGACTCAGCTTTTGAGAAAGGGATTCAGGAGAAAATGGATTCCAAATCTCTCACAACATCGAGGTATAAAACAAATTTTACAGAGTTTCACATTCATTGAAACAATAAAATCCATTGAGAACAGAGGTCGATAGCTAACACCTGCGACATAGACACAAAATTTTCCAACAAATTGAGATTACAGAGATCGGCGATAAGGGGACCTTACCTGAGATTTGAACCCTAGAGACCACACAATGCAGGGATCGACTCTAGGTGAGGATCGCTCAACAGATGTAGTTTGCAGAGCTAAATTTCAAAATGGTAACCATCGGAGTCAAGCATACTTACCGCGATCAATCCTAGATGCACACAGCAACTCCATCAAATGGTACATACAACGATTAATGTCGTCCCAACAGGGTGTGGAAATTCCCCCTCCTCCGTCCATCACCGAATCCACTTAACTTAACATGAGTCAGGGGATCTCCCTCGTAAGCATCACCGAGGTCGCGAAACCAAAAAGATCATGTATAGATCGCACTCCATTCCTTAGTGGCAAGATCGCTCTCTACCTCCCAAGCAGATGTCACCTTCCTATCTTCAAAACCAAAATCAAAACAACAACCATTAGATAAAATCCCCTGATTTCGCTGATAATCACATTATAAAACAATGTTGGAAAGATCTTCCTAGCTTGCGATCTACCGGTCTCCGATACTATGCATTCACACTATTGTTATCCACTGAAATCTGAAAACAATAATGTGATTTCTCTCCCCAAATCAGGTCAAGGATTCTCCTTAAAAACAAAACCCCCTCGGTTCAGCCACTGAGTGGAGGAGTAGTAGGCGAGGGACTCTACCTCCTTTGGAAATAACGCCATTTGCCAAGAAGGCTCCACGTGCCAGCGTATCAATGTGGTGCTGGGATTGGTTCACTAAATGAGAGACCATCCTCTTAATGAGTTGAAGTGGGTTCAACGACCCTGTCGAGAATGATGAGCGGGATAGATATTGTTTCTATTAAAAATAAACAATGGTTCCCTCCTTTACAATAAGGAAAGACATAACAAAAAGGTTCGTAAACATATATAAGTATATAATGTATGCGCTATCTCCATTTTGGAGTTCATGCTTCATCCTATCCAGGAGAAGTATATATATATATATATATATATATATAATATATAACAATCATAATATGGTAAATCCTATACATCAACATAGATGTATGGTGTGCTTCATATTTCAGTTTCATACATATTTTTATATGTATGTTATTATTATTAAGTATACCTACTCCTTATCTAGTATAGGTACCAAGCCATGTTATTACTTAATTAGCTAAACTCCTTTTTAGCTTTAATAGGTTCTCCATCACTCTCTCGTTAGAGTAGGTTAATGATAATAAATCTAAAAAAAATCATCCTTGACGTATGGTGTTATGTTAATGGATACGTCCAAACGTTACCTATTCGGCTTAGGGCATCGCATAGATGCCTTAGAGTAATAATCATCTTTACATTTTCTACACCCTCAACCAAAGTAGTTCGGTCACCTAAGAGCATCCTAAAGACTCTTAGACATCATCCTTTAGAAACTTAAGGATTCCCTTAACCTTTCCTCTCCTTTAGTGGATTCGACTGTCGTCGGTTAGTTGCATCCAACGTTTGGTTTCTTCGTCTATGAACATAATTAAACAATAAATAAAATGTTTGTCAGATTTTCTCGTGGGGCCTTGGCCTTGAGCTCCTCATGAGAAACCAATAATCGATTACATTTACAAAATGAGGGCATAAAGGAGGGATATTACGATAAATATATAAAGGATTGTTTTTATCAACAAAGTTTGTAAATGGACAATTAACAAAGGAGCTCAACATATCATCGTCAACCTGTTATCGAAAAGATTAAATATAAAAAAATCAACCATTGCAAATTCATTGTAAATATGAAAACATGTGAGTTATATTATCAACCTAGATTAAAGACATCATATTTCATCATGCCTATTAGTATTTTATATTAAAATTACATTATTTGTCTTTAGTTGTGTTAGTTCATCTAGAACTCTATTTTTTTAATGTCAATTAATAAATTCTTATAGAACATGGATAATCAAAGAATGGAGTTTTGTAGAAAACCATATTTGTGGAATTTAACTATCAAGAAATAAAAATAATCTCTATGGGAAACAAATGGATCGAACGACTGAGCATTACATTCATTACACTTCTACTTTTCCACAACATAGGTCATAGGTCCTAAGGTAGCTTATAATGTTTGACCACCTATCGATTTTTTTCTCAATTTCCCAAGGCTTAGTTAAATTAAGGACTATGAGTGTAATATTTGCATTGAACACCATCAATTTTAATCGCACAAAATGTATAAAATATATCAAGTTAATTCTTAATTGAGTGTCATGGTCAAGGGGAGATAGTGGGAAGATGCCATTTAACATGACACAACATTATTGCATCGATATGACAGACAACTAGCGCCCATTGAATGAAGAATAATGACATTGCTGAGGAGATGGACTAAATTTTAAGAATGCTACAATCTATATCCTTTTATGAGAAATTATAATATAGAGAAGCCAAAATTAAACATTTTCTAAAAATCAAGGAAAGAGGAGCTAAAATATGTTCTGATCTCCACTAGATAAGGATGTGAAACATACATGCCAAGGTTTTTCATATCCCCGACCTCTAAAGACGTGTCTGGGTAAAACAAATCCCTCATGAAAGTAAAAGGAATTATAACAGATCATGCCAATACTCGGAAATAATTCCTTAAACATTATCAAAATAGTTTTGCAAACTCAGGTAATGCTGACTAATGAAAGGAGGGTGGCCATGCAAACTTGTAATGATAAGTTTCTTAACCTTCGCGGCTACAACTACTCATGTGAGTTTTACAAATCCATATGGTATTTTTAAATTCTATTTTCTTGAGGCATATAAAGAAGATATTCAATCTGAAATGTATGGCAACCACAATAATAAGTAACTAGTAAAATTTATTCATTTCAAAGATGATTGATCTTGACTATATCACCGCATGACATCCAATAAATCATGTTTATGCATATTATAAAATTTGGTCCTATTCTTGAGGAAAAAGCATATCCTAAGAAAAGCTCTGAATACTTAGAAATAATACTTTACAAAAGGAATATTAGTTTTGGGCAAGGAAATTGTGGTTTCGGAAGGAATGGAGTGGGAGAGGAACCACTCTATCTTTAATGCATAGAGGTTCTAGGGGCCCTAATTGAATTTGAAAAAAAATATGATAGGGTAGAGTGTCATTTTTTTGTTTCCATGTTCAAAGTCCAAGGGATTGATTTTTGTTTTCCAAATCCATAGAAATATTTTATGTGAACGATACTATGTGCCTCTATGTTAATGATGGAAATTTGGAATATAAATCTTTTCTAAGTCAATCAAGAAAATATGCCCCTTGGAATCCTCCCTCTATGTAATGGAAACACAATATTTTGCTTACTTCTTGCAGAACATGATGGGTAAAATTGGTGGATCACTCTCCTTGTCCATGATGGTGGACAACTAATGGATTATTTTTTTTGTAGATGTCTCTTCTTTACCATTTTAGCGTAGAACAAAATTAGGGATGACATGATGTAGTACTTATAAATTTTATGTAAGGCCTTGGGTCTACAATGCAAATGGTCAAGAATTAGTGCTTCTAGGTGCTAGACTAGTTGATGGGAAAAGGTTGGGCCTAAATTCAATCTTTCCAAGTATTATTGTTTTTGGAAATGTCCTTTACCTATAATTTCTCCCCCAAGAAGTTTAACGTGTAATATTGAAAAGAGTGGTGAAGAATATTTATGAAGGAATTGTGAAGCCCATTTCTATTGTTACTAAATTTCAAATATACATTAAAGTTTTAATTTCCGTGCACATGTGCACTACTAGACTTTTGTTGGGTTCCTTTAAGCTAAGCTTACTCTTATCTAGAAAATACTCTAAGACTTTTTTTTTGTTTAACTCTAGGGGAGATAAAGTGTTCCATAAATTAGATTAGATCTTTTGTTGTACACTAAGAGGTAGAGGAGGATTGGGGATTTTTACTACTAGATCACTAACTTAGACACTATATTAGATGGATAAATTGAGTTATTAAGGAATGTAGCTTAGAAAATATTTGTGATAAATTCTATCTCATCGAAAGACTTTTTGGTAGGAAGTCATGTGAAAATTTAAACCTATGAAATCTCTTAGTTACCCTAACATTTGTCAAGGTGGAGAATTTTTTTTTTAAGAGCATTCGATGGGCCTAAGAGGAGATTAACCACAATTGTCATGGAAAACTGGATATCTAAGAACATGGCATTCTTGAAGTGATGACTGTATATGGTGATCACTAATGGTTTTGCAGGATTTAAATCCTTTAGCTAATACTTTCTAGATCTTCGCAAAGAGTGTGTTAAAAAAAGCATCCATTTCATTGGAGACTCTAAAAAGGGTGTTCAATCTTATCATCACTAATGGGAGAAAACATTATATCATGAAGGTGTAGTGCTTAGTTCTAGAAAAATGTGTTTTGTTTAATTCGATACAGGTAGTCTTTCAATATTTTCCTATCAAGGTGGAAATAATTTTAAATGGGGTTGATTTCTCCAACATTAGTGATATGTTCTCCAATATCAATCCCAATATATTCATGAGATATTGGTCAGCATCCCTTGTTAAAGGATTCGAATATAGAAATGTATAACCCTACTAACATATATCAATGGTCAACATTTAGTGTTTCCATCGATGTCAAATTATTTAATGTCTTAAGGATTATGTCAAAAGATAAAACATGGCATTGTCTATTAAAATCTATTTAGAGAATGTAGGTCTCGAACCCAGAAATATATATTTTCTTGGTTTTTAATTCATGGAGGCATTCCCATTGCATAGCACCTGAAATACATAGGGTTAACATAGCCCAAGTGTCCTATTTGTGGCAAAAATGAAAGCTTAAAGAATCACATTTGGTACTTTGAATACATTTAGTCTTTTTGAGATTAATTATAAGCTTTTCCATCAATTACTCCCATTGAATAGTACTTGAAACAATATTTTTTAAGGAGAGTCTCTCACATGGGTTATGGTATTTCATATAACATGGAAATGTATTAAAATTGATATTATATATCATCTTTAAAATACAAGGAATGAAAATGTTTTCATAAAGGCATAATATGACATATTTTTTGCCCAAAACGATGGCTCCCTAATTTATTCCCATTTGTATCTAAATAGTTGCATCCATAGAAGTTGTAAATTGAGGAAGTCTATTTACATGAGTTGATGAATTATTGGACTAGTTAACCATGTACCATATGCATAGTTCCTCCTTATTGACATTCACCTTCTCACTCTATGATTCTATAGTTGGAGGAAATCATTATACTCAACATAAGGAAGGTTAAGCAGCAAGGGATCTCTGTGAAAGGAAAATAAGTTGTCCTATTTCGAGGGCCTTGGAGGTGTCCTAGTTTGATAAGTTTTCGATTGGATATGTTTGGCCATATTTGAACCATAGTGGCTAGAATGTCCAATGCGAAAAAAAAATAGATGGGAGTGTTGAACACAAACATATACTAAGAGGGGGGCGAGTTAGTGTAAGATAATTTTTAATTTTTTTAACATTTATCAACCAGAAGAAAACAATCACATATGAAAAACATGGAACACAAGATTTACATGGAAACCATTTCGAAAGAAAAGGTCACAATTTTGTTTTGTATAATGCTTTATAGAAACTAACATGTTACAACGATTTGTAGGAACCCACCTACTAGAAACACCAATCTCCACTGGTACAAACGGTTGTAGGAACCAACCTACTGTTACAAATATTTGTAGGTACCAACCTAATAGAGAGACCAATCCCCAGTGGTGTGAACCTTGGTAGGCACCAATCTACTCTTACATATCTTTGTAGACACCAATGTATTGAAGACACCAATCCCCACTCCTAAGCTCCAACATAGCAAGAGATACCAATCTCTTTATTTGAGTGAGACCATCCTTCAAGTTTCAATTTTTCTTTTGTACAAAAGATTGATCACATTCACATTACTGAGTCTTCTTTCTACTTCTTCCTTCATCATGGATGATCACAATTTGAATTTCCAAATGGTAACTTTCCCAAAGCTTGCAGTTTTGGCCTCTTCCCAAGGATAGACTTGTACATCTTGCCAAACATCCAATTTTGCAAATTCACTCTAAAATATTTACTTGGGCTAATTTTTTATGTCTTCTCGGATCCCTAAAGGTTTCACACTTTGAAAGTTATCAATTAACAAGTTAGAGAGAAAGTTCCAAGATGACCTATTTGAAACTTATTCTAGAACCATTTAGAAGGCCTAGCTTTCACAGTACATATATCGGAAAGTTTAGCCAATCAAAGTCTAAAACTTGTAGTTGATATAATTTTGTATGTCTTTTGAGCTCCCTATAAGGTTCATAGTTTGAAAGTTTCTAGAATAAAAATTATAGTGAATATGCCAAATGAACATGTTTTAAGATCATCCATAAACCCTAACATTCATAGCGAATGTCTGTGAATGCATAGTAAACCAAGGTCTAAAAATTGTACCACATGTATTTCGATATCTTTCCTCTGTCTCGTAACATTTTCACACTTTGAAACATCCCCAAAAAAAATTATAGTGAAAATTCAAAGATAACCTTAAACTAATTTTGCAAGCTTATCCACTTTTTCAAATGCTACTGCATTTTTTTTGCACACACACACATTTTTTTTCTCAATACTTTGTTTTTTATACTTTTTCAAAACCCTTCATGAAGGAATATGTTTATTCAAAAACACATTGCACCCATTAATTAAATAATTAATTCCCTTTTTTTATTTTACTTTCCTAAATATCGTGGGCTTCCAATCCTTTCCAAATATCATGCACCCTCTCCCCCCATTTTTTTTATTTCATTTTTCCAAGTACCATGTGGGAAAATACTATGGACTTCCAACCCTTTCCAAATATTTATTTCACGTTTCCAAGTACCATGGGTAAATAATATGATCTTCCAACTCTTTCCAAATATCATGAGCTTCCAAATCCATGTGCTTGGGACCACCATTTCTCGCATTATACTTGTTCATGTGCAACATTTTTTCAATACACTTGTAAACCTAAATATAAATCAATATGGAGATGCTCCCCATTCATTGAAAATACCTTTACATAAAACTAATAACAACATGTTCAATGTAATGTCTTAATACGACATCAATGTCGACATTAATCCATTGACATCAATGACAATAATTCCAAGAGGAAGCCCATTACAAATAGAGGTTACTTAAAGAAGGAAAAAAACCCACCCGTGCAATAATAGGTTTGGTTGTAATAACCTTTTGATCTACCCATTCAATGCCTCATGGCATGTTTACTAATGTTTTATTTTTCTACATTTTCCACTATGGATTATTATAACTATTTAATTAGGTGATGATCATTACTTTCATATTTCATAATTTTTATAAAATGTATTTCATTTCATTGTCTATCTTAATAAAACTTGAAATATTTAAAAAAAATATAATTATCTAAAATTTCACATCCATTAATTTTGGCAAAACATTAAGAGAAGAGCCACTTAATTACTTTTAATAAAATATTTTTAAAAAAATTATTAAATAAGATAAAATCAAACTATCAAAAGTTTCACATCCCTAAATTCAGTGTAAAACAATAAGAGAAGGACCACTTAGTTAGTTTCAATGATGCCTTATCATAATTGGATACTTGAAATATGTTTCATTATATATATATATAATAAAATAAAAACCTTTAAAAATATTTAAATAATGTGACAACATGCCCACTAAATGGGGTTGATTTCTCCCATATATTTAATAATGCCATAAACTACCGGTTAAATGGGGCTGATTTCTCCCATATATTCATTTCACATCTATAAATTTAATACCACTAAAAAAACCTTCCGTGAGAGAACTAAATTTTATTTTTTCAACGGGTTAAATGGGGTTGATTTCTTCCATATATTTGAATCATGGGATAACCTACCGGTTAAATGGGGTTGATTCATTTCCACATCTATAAATAATACCACTCAGAAATACCCCGCAGAATTGTCCGTGAGAGAACTAAATTTTATTTTTGCAACCCAAGAGGTTAGAAACTCGAAAGATTTGGGTGGTGCTTCTGAATCCATTGGATAAATATGGCAGAGGAAACCACAGGAGCACACAAGAGCATGATTTTGGCCCTGGAGCGAGAGCGAGATGCTAGGTTTGGCTCATTTGTAGAGGAGCCTGAAGAGCGAAGGATTGAGAACCTGGCCAGCGAGGGGGACCGAGATTCCACGCCGATATCTACTGGATTTTGCTCATTTGTAGAGGACGCTGGAGAGCGAAGGAACGAGAACGTGGCCAGGGAGCGAGAGCCAGATTCCACACCGATATCTACTAGGATTGAGAACTTGGCCAGAGAGCGGGAGGAGGGAGATTCCATGTTGATATCTACTAGAATTCATTCATTTGTAGAGGCTCCTGAAGAGCGAAGGATTGAGAACTTGGCCAGTGGGTGGATGGCGCGGAGGCGGAGGTGGAAGCGGGAGCTGGAATCCACGCCTATATCTAATACATTTCGCTCATTTGTAGAGGGACTTGAAGAGCGACGGATTGAGAACTTGGCCAGGGAGCGGGAATGAAATTCCACGCGGATATCTGCTATGCCTCGCTCATTGATGGAGAATTTTGAAGAGCGACGGATGGAGGAAAGAAGACGAGTACATGGCCTTCATAGTAAGGAAGAAGGTCATAATAGTGATAAAAATATTCAGAGAAAAATGATATATGAGAGTTTATCAGATAGATCTAGAGAGATATTGGATCAAACGGAGGTCGCAGTGGATGTTTCATTCTTCCTTGGGGAGGACGGAGATATATGTTGTATTTGTCAAGAGCAGTTTAATAAGGGAGATGAAATGTCCCAAAAATAGCAAAAATTTAAAATTTTTCCTACCTTCAATAGTCATTAATTTATAGTAGACAGCTTCATACATTAAATCTAATATCATTAAATGCATCCATACTTTGCACGAAAACACATGTAAGTCTAAGACTTTTATTCAACATGATCTCTTTCCCGTGTGAGTTTAGAACTACAGAAGCGATGTGGAAATATATGATGTCATGTTTTTGTTACATTCGTAGATACTAATATAAAGGTAGAAATAAAACTCTTTACTGTTTTGAGAAATCCTGTAATTGAATTGTGAAAGTCTAATGCACCTTCAAGTGATGAGCTCCTTTGATGACGTTATGTTGTTCACATGGTGGTTACTATAATACTCCAGGAAAGGTAATTAGATACCTCGGCAGGGTTGCCGGGAGGTATGGGTGAGTATAGTGGTTACCGGACTTATGCCATTCCATACTTCTGTTGTTGCAGGTATATCAAATCTGAATGTGTCATCCCAAAAAGGGTTGTCTCATACTTTACTTATTGACTACGTTTTACTAGGGTGGATGATAAGTATTAATAATGGGTGTCCCATTACAATGGGAGCTCATATCATAATGTGTTTTCCAAGGTGAGGTTTATTGCTATGAGCTTCTTGTAATTTAAACAAGTGTGGGTTGGGTCACGATTTTGTTGATGTAGATGTAAGTTTGGAATGTATTTTATCTATGTATTTTATATATATTTATTGTACCCTTATTAGAGATGTGTTATTCCTCTATAAGGAAGTGTCATCACGTGGATTGACAAGTGTCGCAAGTGTGTGTATTTGCCGATGGGTTATTAGACCAACATGTGTGGGGTCGGCCCTGAAATATATATATTATATTGTGGATGTACCTTTCTAGACAAGTTAGCCCCATAAGGTCACTTGGAAAACAGATTAGTATAAATAGAGATCAGGAGATCTCTATTTACATCATTCGGAAAGTCATCTCTCTCTCACTCCGAAAATGGCGCACTAGTGAGGAGGAGGAACATCTTCTCTAGGAGACTATCTCAAGTGTATTTTGGTTGTACTTTGGTTTATCCATTGCTCTCTCTATCTCTGAGGAAGTTGTGGGGTTTTTAACCTCAGGGTTTTCCCCATGGAAGCTCTGTGTCTCTTGTCTCTCATGCTTTTGATTCTTGTCGTTCTTGTCATGCTTATTGTGATTGTTATGCATTGATATACTGTATATGTTATTCTCTTAGTGAAGATCCTAGAGTATTGTGAATTAATGCTCAAAATTTAATAGATTTCACTATAGACTTTGTACAAGAATTGAACCCTTTGTGATTTGAACTAATGTGGTCTGAGTCCGTGACTTCACTATAGACTTTGTACAAATAATTGGAGCTCCACTAGAGTGAGGTTGGTGTACTATTTATTCTGCTTTAAATAAGTATGGGGGACAGCCTCTCAATGAGGGTTTGGAAATTGATGTGGTGTTTTGTTTGCCAGTCATTCCTGTATTCGACTTGTTCCTCGTTTCTGGCTCTGCACTTCATTTGTATGGTGACTATGTTGGGTACTAAGCCGAGCTCTGCTCATGGTCAGCATACTTGCTTTGAGGACAAAACATTCCTTAAAGGGACATCAATGTAACATTTACATAAATACAAAAATAATAAAAAAAGTAAATAATAATATTTACTATGCCGAATAAGAATTCAATACATACAAGTATAACACCACAAATCCTATTGTAACATATCATGTTATTCAATTCATATCAATTATTTACTTTCAGTACATATTTGTATCTAGTGTAGACGAAACCATGAATATTTCCTACAACATCCTTAGTCATGTTATTGTTGAACTTGGAGTTATTTACAACACATTCCATAACTTGCATATGTCATTAGTGGTCCATGGTTTTGATAAGATAACTATAATAAATACTTTCAAACCATTTCGAATGAGAAATTGTAACAATTCATTTCCAATTTATGTTGAGAAGCAAAAGAGTTAAAAGTGTCGATAGAAGAAGAAGGATCCCAAAATTGAAACCAAAATAAAATTGTGTCTTCAACTTGTGAATCTTTTTTTATAAAAGTATTGTTTTATCATGGACCACACATGCTCGTGGAGAATGGTCTCAATTTTTTTATTTTGTGATAGTTTTACATATGTATCCCATTCAACAATTTTAGAAAAGTTGGAAAATATGATATCATTAATTCCATAATGCAAGAGAATATTATAAGTGGTAAGATTCTTATGATTCAATTTTTCATCATCACTTTGGAAATATGTAACTAGTACCTCCTCTATTGGTTATTTTTTAACATAATAAGTTTTCATTTTTTTTGGCATTAGTTGGGTGGTTTGGTAGAATAAATAACCAAAAGGTTCCATACAGTAAATTTTAGTGACACTACCAATTTATTTTGTGGTTAGTCCATAAAAGGGGTGGAGTAAATTAACTCTCCAATTTCTTAGATTGTTTATCTTGTATTTAGCATCTTTGGTTGGCTAAGGGAACAATTCAATGTGAATATTTGGTAACAACCAAACAATTTATCTCATTTATCCTAGGTAGGATTATAAATATATAAAGGATTATTTTTATCAACAAAGTTTGTAAATAGACAATTAACAAAGGAGCTCAACATATCATCATCATCCTATTATTGAAATGATTAAATATAAACAAATCAACCATTGCGAATTCATTGTAAATATGAAAACATGTGAGTTATATTATCAACCTAGATTAAAGACATGATATTTCATCATGCCTAATAGTATGTTATATTAAAATTACATTATTTGTCTTTAGTTGTGTTAGTTCATCTAGCACTCTATTCTTTTAATGTCAGTTAATAAATTCTTATAGAACATGGATAATCAATGAATGGAGTTTTGTAGAAAACCATATTTGTGGAATTTAACTCTCAAGAAATACAAATAATCTATATGGGAAACAAATGGATCGAAGGACTGAGCATTACATTCATTACACTTCTATTTTTCCACAACATAGGTCATAGGTCCTAAGGTAGCTTATAATGTTTGACCACCTATCGATTTTTTTCTCAATTTCCCAAGGCTTAGTTAAATTAAGGACTATGAGTGTAATATTTGCATTGAACACCATCAATTTTAATCACACAAAATGTATAAAATATATCAAGTTAATTCTTAATCGAGTGTCATGGTCAAGGGGAGATAGTGGGAAGATGCCATTTAACATGACACAACATTATTGCATGGATATGACAGACAACTAACACCCATTGAATGAAGAATAATGACATTACTGAGGAAATGGACTAAATTTTAAGGATGCTACAATCTATATCCTTTTATGAGAAATTATAATATAGAGAAGCCAAAATTAAACATTTTCTCAAAATCAAGGAAAGAGGAGCTAAAATATGTTCTGATCTCCACTAGATAAGGATGTGAAACATACATGCCAAGGTTTTTCAAATCCTCGACCTCTAAAGACGTGTCTGGGTGAAACAAATCCATCAAGAAAGTAAAAGGAATTATAACAGATCATGCCAATACTGGAAAATAATTCCTTAAACATTATCAAAATAGTTTTCTAAACTCAGGTAATGCTGACTAATGAAAGGAGGGTGACCATGCAAACTTGTAATGATAAGTTTCTTAACCTTCACGGCTACAACTACTCATGTGAGTTTTACAATTCCATATGGTATTTTTAAATTCTATTTTCTCGAGGCATATAAAGAAGATATTTAATCTGAAATGTATGGAAACCACAATAATAAGTAACTAGTAAAACTTATTCATTTCAAAGATGATTGAGCTTGATTATATCACCGCATGACATCCAATAAATCATGTTTATGCATATTATAAAATTTGGTCCTATTCTTGAGGAAAAAGCATATCCTAAGAAAAGCTTTGAATACTTATAAATAATACTTTACAAAAGGAATATTAGTTTTGGGTAAGGAAATTGTGGTTTCGGAAGGAATGGAGTGGCAGAGGAACCACTCTCTCTTTAATGCATAGAGGTTCTAGGGGCCCTAATTGAATTTGAAAAAAAATATGATAGGGTAGAGTGTCATTTTTTTGTTTCTATGTTCAAAGTCCAAGGGATTGATTTTTGTTTTCCAAATCCATAGAAATATTTTATGTGAACGATACTATGTGCCTCTATGTTAATGATGGAAAGTTGGAATATAAATCTTTTTTAAGTCAATCAAGAAAATATGCCCCTTGGAATCCTCCCTCTATGTAATGGAAACAAAATGTTTTGTTTACTTCTTGCAGAACATGATGGATGAAATTGGTGGATCACTCTCCTTGTCCATGATGGTGGAAAACTAATGGATAATTTTTTTTGTAGATGTCTCTTCTTTACCATTTTAGCGTAGAACAAAATTAGGGATGACATGATGTAGTACTTATAAATTTTCTGTAAGGCCTTGGGTCTACAATGCAAATGGTCAAGAATTAGTGCTTCTAGGTGCTAGACTAGTTGATGGGAAAAGGTTGGGCCTAAATTCAATCTTTCCAAGTATTATAGTTTTTGGAAATGTCCTTTACCTATAATTTATCCCCCAAGAAGTTTAACGTGTAATATTGAAAAGAGTAGTGAAGAATATTTATGAAGGAATTGTGAAGCCTATTTCTATTGTTACTAAATTTCAATTATACATTAAAGTTTTAGTTGCCGTGCACATGTGCACTACTAGACTTTTGTTGGGTTCCTTTAAGCTAAGCTTACTCTTATCTAGAAAATCCTCTAAGACTTTTTTGTTTTTGTTTAACTCTACGGGAGATAAAGTGTTCCATAAATTAGATTGGATATTTTGTCGTACACTAAGAGGTAGAGGAGGATTGGGGATTTTTACTACTAGATCACTAACTTAGACACTATATCAGATGGATAAATTGAGTTATTAAGGAATGTAGCTTAGAAAATATTTGTGATAAATTCTATCTCATCGAAAGACTTTTTGGTAGGAAGTCGTGTGAAAATATAAACCTATTAAATCTCTTAGTTACCCTAACATTTGTCAAGGTGGAGAATTTTTTTTTTAAGAGCATTTGATGGGCCTAAGAGGATATTAACCACAATTGTTATGGAAAAGTGGATATCTAAGAACATGGCATTCTTGAAGTGATGACTGTATATGGTGATCACTAATGGTTTTGCAGGATTTAAATCCTTTAGCTAACACTTTCTAGATCTTCGCAAAGAGTGTGTTAAAAAAAGCATCCATTTCATTGGAGACTCTAAAAAGGGTGTTCAATCTTATAATCACTAATGGGAGAAAACATTATATCATAAAGTTGTAGTGCTTAATTCTAGAAAAATGTGTTTTGTTTAATTCGATACAATTAGTCTTTCAATATTTTCCTATCAAGGTGGAAATAATTTTAAATGGGGTTGATTTCTCCAACATTAGTGATATGTTCTCCAATATCAATCCCAATATATTCATGAGATATTGATCAACATCCCTTGTTAAAGGATTAGAATATAGAAATGTATAACCCTACTAACATATATCAATGGTCAACATTTAGTGTTGCCATCGATGTCAAACTAATTAATGTCTTAAGGATTATGTCAAAAGATAAAACATGGCATTGTCTATTAAAATCCATTTAGAGAATTTAGGTCTCGAACCCAAAAATATATATTTTCTTGGTTTTTAATTCATGGAGGCATTCCCATTGCATAGCACCTGAAATACATAGGGGTAACCTAGGCCAAGTGTCCTATTTGTGGCAAAAATGAAAGCTTAAAGAATCACATTTGGTACTTTGAATACATTTAGTCTTTTTGAGATTAATTATAAGCTTTTCCATCAATTACTCCCATTGAGTAGCACTTGAAAGAATATTTTTTTAAGGAGATTCTCTCACATGGGTTATGGTATTTCATATAACATGGAAATGTATTAAGATTGATATTATATATCATCTTTAAAATACAAGGAATGAAAATGTTTTCATAAATGCATAATATGACATATTTTTTGCCCAACACGATGGCTCCCTAATTTATTCCCATTTGTATCTAAATAGTTGCATCCATAGAAGGTGTAAATTGAGGAAGTGTATTTCCATGAGTTGATGAAATATTGGACTAGTTAACCATGTACCATATGCATAGTTCCTCCTTATTGACATTCACCTTCTCACTCTATGATTCTATAGTTGGAGGAAATCATTATACTCAACATAAGGAAGGTTAAGCAGTAAGGGATCTCTATGAAAGGAAAATAAGTTGTCCTATTTCAAGGGCCTTGGAGGTGTCCTAGTTCGATAAGTTTTCGATTGGATATGTTTGGCCATATTTGACCCATAGTGGCTAGAATGTCCAATGCACAAAAAAAATAGATGGGAGTGTTGAACACACACATATACTAAGAGGGGGGTGAGTTAGTATAAGATAATTTTTAATTTTTTTAGAATTTATCAACCAGAAGAAAACAATCACATATGAAAAACATGGAACACAAGATTTACATGGAAACCATTTCGAAAGAAAAGGTCACAATTTTGTTTTGTATAATGCTTTATAGAAACCAACATGTTACAATGATTTGTAGGAACCCACCTACTAGAAACACCAATCCCCACTGGTACAAACGGTTGTAGGAACCAACCTACTATTACAAATATTTGTAGGCACCAACCTAATAGAGAGACCAATCCCCAGTGGTGCGAACCTTGGTAGGCACCAATCTACTCTTACATATCTTTGTAGACACCAATGTATTCAAGACACCAATCCCCACTCCTAAGCTCCAACTTAGCAAGAGATACCAATCTCTTTATTTGAGTGAGACCATCCTTCAAGTTTCAATTTTTCTTTTGTACAAAAGATTGATCACATTCACATTACTGAGTCTTCTTTCTACTTCTTCCTTCATCATGTATGATCACAATTTGAATTTCCAAATGGTAACTTTCCCAAAGCTTGTAGTTTTGGCCTCTTCCCAAGGATAGACTTGTACATCTTGCCAAACATCCAATTTTGCAAATCTGACTCTAAAATATTTACTTGGGGTAATTTTTTATGTCTTCTCGGATCCCTAAAGGTTTCACACTTTGAAAGTTATCAATTAAGAAGTTAGAGAGAAAGTGCCAAGATGACCTATTTGAAACTTATTTTAGAACCATTTAGAAGGCCTAACTTTCACAGTACATATATCCGAAAGTTTAGCCAATCAAAGTCTAAAACTTGTAGTTGATATAATTTTGTATCTCTTTTGAGCTGCCTATAAGGTTCATAGTTTGAAAGTTTCTAGAATAAAAATTATAGTGAATATGCCAAACGAACATGTTTTAAGACCATCCATAAACCCTAACATTCATAGCGAATGTCTGTGAATGCATAGTGAACCAAGGTCTAAAAATTGTACCACATGTATTTTGATATCTTTCCTCTGTCTCGTAACATTTTCACAGTTTGAAACGTCCCCAAAAAAAATTATAGTGAAAATTCCAAGATAACCTGAAACTAATTTTGCAAGCTTATCCACTTTTTCAAATGCTACTGCATTTTTTTTGCACACACACACATTTTTTTTCTCAATACTTTGTTTTTTATACTTTTTCAAAACCCTTCATGAAGGAATATGTTTATTCAAAAACACATTGCACCCATTAATTAAATAATTAATTCCCTTTTTTTATTTTACTTTCCTAAATAGTGTGGGCTTCCAACCCTTTCCAAATATGTATTTCACGTTTCCAAGTACCATGGGCAAATAATATGATCTTCCAACTCTTTCCAAATATCATGAGCTTCCAAATCCATGTGCTTGGGACCACCATTTCTTGCATTATACTTGTTCATGTGCAACATTTTTTCAATACACTTGTAAACCTAAATATAAATCAATATGGAGATGCTCCCCATTCATTGAAAATACCTTTACATAAAACTAATAACAACATGTTCAATGTAATGTCTTAATATGACATCAATGTCGACATTAATCCATTGACATCAATGACAATAATTCCAAGAGGAAGCCCATTACAAATAGAGGTTACTTAAAGAAGGAAAAAAAACCCACCCGTGCAATAATAGGTTTGGTTGTAATAACCTTTTGATCTACCCATTCAATGCCCCATGGCATGTTTACTAATGTTTTATTTTTCTACTTTTTCCACTATGGATTATTATAACTATTTAATTAGGTGATGATCATTACTTTCATATTTCATAATTTTTATAAAATGTATTTCATTTCATTGTCTATCTTAATAAAACTTGAAATATTTAAAAATATATAATTATCTAAAATTTCACATCCATTAATTTTGGCAAAACATTAAGAGAAGAGCCACTTAATTACTTTTAATAAAATATTTTTAAAAAAATTATTAAATAAGATAAAATCAAACTATCAAAAGTTTCACATCCCTAAATTCAATGTAAAACAATAAGAGAAGGACCACTTAGTTAGTTTCAACGATGCCTTATCATAATTGGATATTTTAAATATGTTTCATTTTATATATATAAAATAAAATAAAAACCTTTAAAAATGAAGAAGAGGATCTGCGTTTGTGAAATGAAAGTTCTCATTTCACAAACACATATCCTCTTCTTCTTTTTTCAAATACATCTCTGCATATGGCACTTTATAAACCTTTAAAAATATTTAAATAATGTGATAACATGCCCCATTAAACGGGGTTGATTTCTCCCATATATTTAATAATGCCTTAACCTACAGGTTAAGGTTAAAGGGGGTTAATTTCTTCCATATATTCATTTCCACTTCTATAAATAATACTACTAAAAAATCATTTGATTTTTTCAATGGGTTAAATGAAATTGATTTCTCCGATATATTTAAATAATGCCATAACCTACCGGTTAAATGGGGCTGATTTCTCCCATATATTCATTTCACATCTATAAATTTAATACCACTAAAAAATCCTTCGGTGAGAACTAAATTTTATTTTTTCAATGGGTTAAATGGGGTTGATTTCTTCCATATATTTAAATAATGGGATAACCTACCGGTTAAATGGGGTTGATTCATTTCCACATCTATAAATAATACCACTCAGAAATCCTCCGCATAATCGTCCGTGAGAGAACTAAATTTTATTTTTGCAACCCAAGAGGTTAGAAACACGAAAGATTTGGGTGGTGCTTCTGAATCCATTGGATAAATATGGCAGAGGAAACCATAGTGTAGTGCCCCTAGACTACTATAGACATTGAGGGCACCTGCTGAGTCACCTGACTGTTTGAAACATTAATAAAATAAGCCTATGATTTTATTTTGAGTATATTTATGATTACGATTGATTGATATATATGCATTTGGGTAGTTATTGTGAATGGACAATTTCATGTTGTTTAACGATTAAACTTTGATATGAAAACTATACATATGAATGATGCTTAACGACTAGCTGTGCAATTGATTATGTCATTAGACGAATGAGTAATGATTAAGTAAATTATAGATGCTTAATGAAGCAACAGATTTATAAACCAAATTGTGATTATTGAGGACAGTGCTACTAATTTACGTTTGTGAGAAATGTGTGTAGCGATAGGTGAAATGGTTCACCAACGGACACACAAAGGAATATGAAGGGTCGTAGAGTACGAGTAAATCACACACAGGGAGAGCGACGATGATGTCGACTTCCGATGGAATACCACGCTTGAGCAGATAAGCACTGATCCGCTTGCTCAAGAGGAAAGCGTGAGGGCTTACGAGGTGGGCCACGACGGAGCTGGTCACGTATGAGTTGAGGGGCGCGCAGTGAGAACGGACTCACTCCTCAGCGCCATTAGTCCCTAGATAGCATGTAGACGGAGGATGGATGGTAACGATTCCTAAAATCCCTACAAGAGTTCCCGCAAGTCAAAACGGAAAGATGGTGGCAGAAGGGCCCAACGATGTGGTACCCTGTCGAGAACGAAAAGAATGGACGCAAGGACCCAACGAGGTGGTACCATGCCAAGGAATGGAAACCATGGATGATTGGACCCGACAGAGTGGTTCCATGTCAGGGGATTAAAAAATTAAGGAACCAGGAGCCCAACGACGCGGCACCATGATCCTAGTGAGTTTGATTGTTAAATTAAACTGCATAAAAACTTAGGTGAATAACCCTAGATTATTACTTAGCAAATGCATAACAATAGCTTAGACATTTGCACATGAATAGTTATTTTGTTGAGCATTTAAAATAATAGAAATTATTATTTAGGAGCAAAATAGATTAGACACCTAGTCAACTAAAAGCTAGGAGTTGATTAAAATATCTGGGGGACAAACTAGAGCAAACTTAGGGATGTAGGTGCACTTCCCAGAGAAACTGACACTTGGATGGGTGAGTGTTTTAATTAAATAAATAATTAAAAATATTTATTTATGCATGAAGCGACATGCGTCGCAGGAGATTTCCCTTTATAAGGAAGGCTTAAGGAATGGGTAAGGGGCCCATAATTTGGATGATTGTCGTAATTTTAGAATGCCTCAAAGACTTGCTGCTATCTAAGGGTTTGGCTTAGAAATCCTAGTGGGAAGGGAAGCCCAAGCTGAATTTCTGAAATACTTGTGTGAGCTCTACGACCCAAAGCTCGGGGGAGGCCATGCGACTGAAAGCATGAGCCTATGGTTGGGTGGCGAAGCTAACGGTTGCTTCGCCTATGGTTAAATGAGCTTTGCTGGAGGGATCCTACGGAAGACGAAGGTGACAATGGACCAACCGGATCGGGTTGACAGGTTAAAGTTTTGCTTATTTTTGTTAAGTTATTCACGCTTTTTATTTTATTTTTCCAATAACTATGATGGCTAATTTGTTTGTATGAAGTTTTTAAAGTTTCATGTTCAGTTCAAGGGGACCATAAAGGAGGGGTCCTACATTTGGTATCAGAGCCGGTCGAGCCTTGAGGGTGAACAACGGCGGGATTGGGGTTGCGATCTTTGTGGATTTACACCATCGAGCGGAGCTACAGGTTCGTAACCGCTAAAATATTTTTATATATATTTCTGTTTGATTTTATGATATGGATTTGGATTTCATGTACTCGCTGTATATTCAAGATTCGATATACACTTTCTGTTACTATTTTTTTTTAAAAGAAAATGAGAATGTTAAGGAGAAACTACTCCTACAGGTTCGCAATTGTTGGAATATTTCATATATACCTTTCTGTTTTATTTTATTCGAGATTCCGTATACAATTCCAGTTACTGTATTGTTTTAAAAAAAAAAGGAAAAAGAAAATGAGAATGTTAAGGTATGATTTAAGTTAGGTTTTATGTACAAAAGTGGCTATATGGCAGTTCGCATCTGTTGGGTTTTTTTTTTTTTTTATCATGTCTAATCTGATGAATGAATCAATAGTTTGTAAATTTCTATTTTCTGAATGAATTAGTAGTACCTGTGAAATTATTTCAGTTTCTATGTCGATCTGTGATTACTGTGATTTAGTACATTTTCTGTGTAGATAACGAACTCAGAAATCTTATAATTATTATCCGCTATTTGGATCGCCAATCTGACCTCCATGAATAGAAGTTGATTGCCGATCTGGTTCCCATGAAATTGTTTTAAACTCTGTTTTCTTTTTCTTAACTGTAAATTCCATCGAATTCTGCAAGGACGTTTCTAAGAGTCAGCGATGTAACTTTGTATCGTAAGAAACTCTGTCTTTTCAATTTGTATAATACCTGAGTTGATTCCTGAAATTATATTTGCCATAGATGTTTCTTTTCTGCACTCGGTTATATAGGAATTCTGTTATCTGTTTATTGAATCTCAGAGTTCTGTGTCAATCAATCAGAGTTATTATAAGATCTGTGTTGTTACTGGGTTGTTACATTGCACTTGAGCTCGACTCCTTCAACAGTTTTTGCTAGATACGTTTTATCCTACATCTATGATTTCGCTGAGTATTATTCTTGTTGCCCATATCTTGGATGAGATGCCCGATTGAAATCGTTGCCAATCGTGGATCTCTGTATGTCTAGATTTGCTACTACGATTTTGAAAATGTAAATTCATATTTATGCTGTGTATCCTCTTGTTTGCCCAGATTTTGGATGAGACGCCCGATTGAAATCATTGCCAATCATGGATCTCTGTATATCCAGATCCACTACTGCGATTTGGAAAACGTAATTTGCTATATATCCTTGTTTCCCAGATTCAAAACCCTGTTGTATCCAACCCATGTCTCGAGAGTGGTTCACTTAATTGATTCAATTCCTTTTAATACGAATCAACCCTGCGATTTTATTTGATTTCCAGGTATGAAACCCATGATTTATAATTTTAACTGAACTCTGTGTTCATTCTGGAATTTGATTAGACGCTTCCATGCCCAGTAACTATTGGTACCAATCTCATACCCTGCAAAAGTCTTTATGGATTTCTTTTTTTTTCTTGGCTTTTCTTTCAACTCAAAATCGAACAGGTCTCTCTCTCCAAAGTTATGTACAAATGATTTTTGAATTTTAAAATTATGGTTCGACAAATTTAGCACAGATCGATCTTTTTTTTTCTTTTCTGTATATGAATAATTCTTCTGCGTTGGTTAAAACGTCATTGGGCTCTGGTTGATGTGGATCTCGACCCTTAGAATAGTGCACAGGCATATGTTCCAAATTTGGGTAATACTGACATTACAGATCATATCAACCTCTCCTTCTTTAAGTATATAATATTTCCGCTCCACTAATCTCCATCGGAATCGAATCCATCTGAGTCCTAAGGTCCTATAACTTAAGATCTCTAATCTCTTGTCTTGGCTAAATGCTGCTTCTAAGCTAAGGTTGTGTGGATCGTATTATTCAGATTTGTTTAAAGGGTATATCTCTATACTGCTCTGGCTAACGCCTATACTCCCAGATCGTGTAAATTTCCATCAAACATGCCTTGCATTAGAACAATGATATTCGTGGCTGGATAATATCTTTGGTTAAAATCAAGGATTTTCAACTTGGACCCATTACAAAACAATCTACTAATCTCTGTGGAAGTTTAATTTAAAGTCTTGTATCCACGAAGTCCCTGTATATTGAACCTTTGCATTCGACCTATGGTTTACCAATCATAAATTCTTTATTAACCACCCGCGTTGAGAAAAACGCCTAGGAATTTTGTGATTGATCTCAGTATTTGCATTATATTCTCAGCACTCATTTTCTTTAAAGAAAACGCAGATCAGATTGATCTTGGCGTTTGATTGTAACACCAGTACTCTTTTTCTTTTAAAACACAGATCCGATCGATCTCAGTATCGGTATTGTATTTTGAACACTATTTTTCTTTAAAAACACAGATCAGATTGATCTCGGGGTTTGATTGTATTTTTACTCGAACCCCTTTAGCTTTCCCATAAAGTTTTGATAGCATCCAATCCAACAACTAATCTGATGCTCAATGCTTCTATGTTCTCGAACCTGTGTAACCTTGAGACTTGTCCTTTTGGCCAAACGACCTTACTCGAATCGGTTTTTCTGGAAACCACCTTTGTAATTTAGGTTATGCTTTATCTTTGGGATCTTCGTTTTCGATTTTTTGTTTTTTTTAAACTCTTAAGACCTCTGTGAGGGTTGAGTTTGACACTGGATTTAATCTTTCTTGAGTAGCGTAAACCATTCTTTTGCTTTGGGAATTTTACCCTAGGTAATTCGATCTTATTTCCCTTATCCTCTCCGTGATTAACCTTTTTCTTTTATGTCCAGATCGGGATTGGATCTCAAATATCTCCCTCATTGTTTTTACTCTGTTGTAAAATTTGGTAACCTCCGAATCGCGTGAAGTCTGTCCATTAGAATTTATTTTACTGTGGTAAACAAAACCAGTATTACACTGTCGAGACTCGGATTCTTAACCTTGAAATTATTTAACTCTGTCCAAACACTGCAACTTTATATTTCCGTGGTAGGTATTAATTCTTTATCACTGATCAAACGCCTTGATCTCTTTTTGTATCAACGTATGGGTAATATCTAGTGTCGATGTAAGGGCTAGACCCTGCCATCGTTTTTATACTTTAAATATTTGGTTGGCCGACGTCTTTATGACCAGATTTTGGACGGTTTCGTTTATGCTTGCAGTTTGAATACCCTTAATTGACACAGAGACCTTCGTATAAATGTTGCGACCTTCGTATAAATGTTGCGATGATCTCAGACCCGTTCCTTAACAAATCATTGTGTCGAGTTTTAGTTTATTCGACTGAAGCCCACAGCTTATACCTTAGCCGTGTAAACCTACGTTTATGCCATCGGAAACCTTGCTTGATGCCTGTCTAGCTGACCTCCGTTCCACTCTCCTAACTCCTTGACTCTGTTTGTAACATTAACTCTAAACAATATGTAAACCTGAAACCCTGAGTGCCGTTGGATTGGCCCCTCAGTCCTTAGCTCATCACGCTGTCGCTCAACCTGGAGTGAGCACCGAATTTGTTGGAATTTTGTCTACCATAAGTTGTGAAATGAGTATTCTTCGGATCACAACCGTGATACCCTCTCTTCCATGCGATAATCGTGGAAGATGGTGATCTCCGTAACAAGTTCGTGTCACTGGAAGCTTCTACAGTTACGCTTCGTAGTTTACACCGAGCAGATAGTGGATGCAAGTGTATGATTGAGACCAAACCCTGTAATCTTGCCAAGCTGATAGGAGACTCTTCATGCCGAGCAGCGATTTTAGCTAGTCGCTGTTAGTCTTTTTGCACACATGTTCGTCTTTTGCACACCTAGATTTCTAAATAAGGAAATGCTATGACCTGGAATGACGAAAGGACATATGCCTCATGCTAAAAGAAATTGCGGTTGAGATATATAATTCATGTTATAATTGTATACTTAATTTTAAATTGAGATTAAAATTTGAATGATGCATATATTTATGGTTTATATTTATATGAAGTAATAATTATATTATATTGCAATTAATCTGATAGATATTTATAATGATGAGTTACATACATATAGCTCAAATAGTATACCTTGTTTTTTATTGAAGGAAAGATATATATACTTCCTTACTACAATATATATGACTCAATGTCTTATATCTCTCATAATCGACACATATTTAAAAGATATATGCACTAATGGTTTGAGAACATGGTCACTTTTCTATTGATTTAAATTCAAAATTTACACATATAAATTGTTATACATATCGTTGAATTGTCACGAACAGTCCAATCAGTTGTATAATTAGATCGGAGGCAGGAGGACTTGGATGGAATGTATAGTTTAAGGTTTAAAGTTATGCCTCGATCCATCTCTTGGACTTCTCCTTAAATGAATTTCGATTTCGTAGATATTAGAAGTCATCATATAAATATACCTAAAGAATATATCTAGATGAGTCCGTAATTTATACAACTTTGAATTATGAAAATAAATTAAATTATTTAGTGTTTATAAAAATTAATTATGGTGATTATTTGATGGAATTAGGGAAAATTTAGATATACCTTATCGATTATACAATCATGCTTTTATTAGGAAAGAGAAAGTAATTATGCATCCTTATTTATAACAAAATTATAATGATACTTGAGTTATGGGAATAAAGAAATATATCTATTTTACCAAATATACAATTGTACTTTGAATTAGGAAAGAAAAAGAAAAGGGTTAAGCATTAGTTGATAATGGTGCTTTTGTTATAGGAAAAAAAAAATGTGAATATATTTAATGAGTTAGATATTCATGCATGAAATATGAAAAGAAAAGGGGTTATGCATTGGTTGATAATGGTATTTTTATTATAGGGAGAATGTAAATATATTTGATTAATTGGATATTCATGCTTGAAATAT
The DNA here is from genome assembly GCA_027924585.1 of Larix kaempferi. Classification (NCBI taxonomy): domain Eukaryota; kingdom Viridiplantae; phylum Streptophyta; class Pinopsida; order Pinales; family Pinaceae; genus Larix; species Larix kaempferi. Next base: position 6,110,305 of record BSBM01001023.1, read on the forward strand.
GAAAAAAAAAGATGATGTACTTTTGGATGGTAGGAACAAAAGAAAGGATAATGTACTGTTGTATTTTATATTTCGTTTAGGAAATGGTATAAAATAAAAGACAAGATTAGATACTTTTGTATTTCATTTAGGAATTGGATGAAAAGCCTAAGCATTGTTTATATTTCATAAAAAAAATAAAAAAATTACGGGATAAGATGAATTAGATGAAAAAGTAAGTATTGTTGATGTTTCACACTTCGCTAGGATATGGCAGGATTGTAAAAGTTACGATATATTCATACACCCTGTCGATAGTGGTGCAATGCTATATATTTGTAATTCACACTATTAGTGGAATTGCGGCCCTTAAGAAATAAAACTCTATGGTGGGATTGGAATGATAGGGATGGATAAGATGCAGACTAGAACGTAGAAATGACAAATTGCACGCCTAATATTAATGGGTAAGAGTTACTTATTTAAGTTATAATTCAACTATGATAGAAGTTTAGAAAATCAGGGTTGAGTCAAGACCTTCATATATGTAGATATAAATGCCGACTTTTCAAGAATTTTTGAAGAATTGAAAGATTGAAGACTCTTTCTTGCTTAAACTTCCAATTGAGTATCGAAAGAGTAAAACAATGACAACTTTTGTAAAATAAAGTATTGAAACGATGAGCTAAACGCAATAATATTAACCTCTTCATATGACGAAAGAATTATGAAAAGACGACTAGACCTTAAGACAAGAGCTCACACAAGTATTTCAGAAATTGAGCTTGGGCTTCCCTTCCCACCAGTATTTCTAAGCCAAACCTTTAGATAGCAGCAAGTCTTTGAGGCATTCAAAAATTACGACAATCGTCCAAATTATGGGCCCTTTACCCATTCCCCAAGCCTTCCTTATAAAGGAAAATCTCATGCGACACATGTCGCTTCATGCATAATTACATATTTTTAATTAATTATTTAATTAAAACACTCACCCATCCAAGTGTCAGTTTCTCTGGGAAGTGCACCAACACCCCTAAGTTTGCTCTAGTTTGTCCCCCCTATATTTTAATTAACTCCTAGCTTTTAGTTGACTAGGTGTCTAATCTTAGGATTCTATTTTGCTCCTAAATAATGATTTCTGTTATTTTAAATGCTCAACAAAAATAACTATTCATGTGCAAATGCCTAAATTATTTTTATGCATTTGCTAAGTAATAATCTAGAGTTATTCTCATAAGTTTTTATGCAGTTAAATTTAACAATCAAGATCACTAGGATCACGGTGCCGCGTCGTTGGGATCCTAGTTCCTTAATTTTAATTCCCTGACATGGCACCACTCCGTCGGGTCCAGTCATCCATGGTTTCCATTCCTTGGCATGGTACCGCATCGTTGGGTCCTTGCTTCCATTCTTTCTGTTCTCGACAGGGTACCGCATCGTCGGGCCCTTCTGCCACCATCTTTCTGTTTTGACTTGCGGGAACTCTTGTAGGGATTTTAGGAATCGTTACCATCCATCCTCCATCTACATGCTATCTAGGGACTAATGGCGCTGAGGAGTGAGTCCATTCTCACTGCGCGCCCCTCAACTCGTACGTGACTAGCTCCGTCGTGGCCCACCTCGTACGCTCTCACGCATTCCTCTTGAGCAAGTGGATCAGTGCTTATCTGCTCATGCGTGGTATTCTTGTTGGAAGTCGACATCATCATCGCTCCCCCTGTGTGTGATTTACCCATACCCTACGACCCTTCATGTTCCTTTGTGTGTCCGTTGGTGAACCGTCTCACTTGTTTCTACACACACTTCTCACAACAATTTATTAGTAGAATTGTCCTCAATAATCATCATCTGATTTCTAAATCTAGTATTGTTAAACATTTATGATTTATTCAAACTTCTAATCAAATATACATTTCGTCGACAAATACATAATCACCGTACAGCTAGTCGTTAAGCATTATCCATATGTACAATTTTCATATCAAAGTTAATCGTTAAACAACATGAAATCGTCCATTCACAATAACTACCCAAATGCACATATATCAATCAATCGTAATCATAAATATACTCAAAATAAAATCATAGGGTTATTTTATTAAAGTTTCAAATAGTCGGGTGACTCAGCAGGTGTCCTCAATGTCTACAGTAGTCTAGGGGCACTACATACACCCCTACTTATTTAGAACTTCGTCCCGAAGTTCAGAAAAAAATGGAAAGTTATGATGCATCTCAGTTGCGTACTCCCAAGTTGCAAAGCTAAGACTGTAACTGTCCTATTGCACTTTGACTTGATCAATCAGGGCTAATCATTAAACATGATGTAATCAATCAATTATCCCACTCCACACATATAATTTAAATCCTTAATTCATTTATCAATTATTGTTGTCATTCACATCTTCAGGTTTTCCTCAATCATTAAGACATAACAAGGCTCAAGAGACCATTATATCAAAGTTGTTCAGTCGTGTCACTTGTCAGGTGCCCTTAAGGTCCACAGTCATTCTAGAGGCATTACATGCACCTCCTCTTAAATAGAACTTCATCCCGAAGTTAATTTTTTATTATTATTATTGTAATTTCAATGCTAGGCTTTTCTTTAGTTTCCCATTTTCATCTTATTGTCTTTCTCTTCTATTTTTCTCAAGCAATCATGGCCATAAGTGCTGGTTGTTCTAATCATTAGTTTTCTATTTCATTTAGAATGGTTCCAATACACCCTTGGGACTTAATCGTATCTTTGCATAATACAGATCCAATCATTACTTCATAACTGTCAATACCAAATCAGAATTTTAATACCTTCTAGTCATCTACGAAGGTTTACAATGTCCAAATTATCTACAAGATGCATCACGTCAATAGCCACCCCATAGTTTATCAAAGCATAACAAATTCGAGCAAGGTTTTTAAATCAATTGGTTATCCTCCCCTCCAAGATGAGAAGGTAAACATCATAAAATATGCGGTAAGATATAATCACGGTTTAAACATATCCGGAGAGACCCTCAAATTGTCCCAATTCCAAATTCCATAAGACTACTTCCAAATCCTCAAATGTCAGTTCTCAATTCGATAGGATTCCCAGGGTCTGAACTTAATAGTATAGTCGAACATATTAAAAAAAAGTATCTCTTAGTCCTTTCATCAATATCATTACTCGATATTATCACATCCTTACCTCATTTCATCATTCATGTTGTCATAGATCCTCTTCAGCTGATTTTCCAAGTCACATTATGTGTAAAATCTTAACGAGTCTTATTTCAAGGACTAGTCGTCCCTTTGTTTAGCTTTCACCATGTCACGTGGTTAGCATCATTGCATTCAACTAGTTGTGCTGGTCATATTGGTACTTCAATTTACAAAAGCGGTTTTCAATTGGCCCCTTCGGCAGGCATAGCCAAGTCATATCTTCCTCATTTTTTTTTATCATGGTTAAGTCAAGTTGGTAGTTTTTCACTTTTGTTAACAATGTCGACATATCCCATATTCTTTGAATGCATAAGAACCTGTACTTAACCAATAGCATCAGTTACATTTTGATTGGAATACTAATAACGAAAGATTAGGCATTGTCATCCATTTTATACTTCACTTACTAAGTAATACCATGCATCGATGTTGGTTTAAAAAAAAAAAAAATTATAATTCCAACTCTTCCTAAAGTAGTGGTGTACATGTGATGTATCGATGACCATAATCACCCAAGCAAACCCTCTTACACTTGACTTTATTTCTTATTTGCTAATCAACAATTATGTGACTTACCAGAAGGATTTCAACAGTCAAACAATGCATTGATCTTCCATTTACCATGTTTTAATAAAATGCCATGACTTGACCAATACATTAATGTTAACTCAAAAATGTAATTTAATAATCATAGATGCATTACCCTTTTATTTGTTACTAAAATGAAATCATTTAAATAGAGTATAAGTTTAACTTACTATGTGATGCAATAACTAGAACCATATACTAACATATTACATCAATAATATAATGCACATACTTAACCTTTAACTTGCTCACCTAAGAGACAACTAAGGTAGTAGTGCTAACATTCATCTAAAATACTAGAATATTAACATAATGCATTACATGACACTTATGAATGATATGCCCCTCTTTCATATGATGCCAGGTGTAGATAACCATCCTTCTTAATCTACCAAATATACTTTCCAACAAAAGCAATCTTGATTATATTATAATTATTCCTTCTTTTATCCCTAAGCAAAATGAGCATGTTAGCATAACTACTCATCTACCAAATATACTTCCAATAAAACAACTCAATTATTTTATAATTATTCCTCCTTTAACAAAGGAAAATGAGCATCATAAATTTCTCATCTTTATTTATATTGCAAGGAATGTGATTCTACTTTATAATTCAAGATACCATTCTTCCCTAAGCATATAAAAACGTATTGAGGTTCAATGATTCCTATAAACATGTTCACTATCCTTTCTCTAAGGCATGTTATGTCATAGTGAATTTAATGATATCCAAATCATACATTGTCACTTAGTTTATATTGTAAAGAATGTATTTCATAATTATAAATGAAGATGCTTTTATTTCTCTAGGGTATAGTATGACTTTAAAAAAAAAAGTTGATGAGTAATGATTCCTACAACATAGTCACTATTATTTCTTTTAAAGCATAATATAACATAATGAATTAAATGATATTAAATTCATAACACTTTCATCTTGTTCCTAAGTAAAGGGATGTATCTCTAAATTTTTTAACCAAGGATGTTATAAATTCTCAAAAGCTTAATATGATTATATCGAATTCTAAAGATATACATCCATACATTACCAATTTTAATTAGAATTCAACAATAAAGTAATTCACACTACAATCCAAGTCTGTCATTCAGCTATCATGTGAGTTTCGGCTCTTACTCATACCATTCACCGTAACTCCTAGAAATATAACTTAAATATTTAATTTACCGTCAAGAGCAAAACTTAAAGACTAAACGTTTGTTTGGGAACTTAGAGCATGAATTAATTTGACAGAAGCAATATACATAGACATACATCACGGAGTCCAACACACATATAAACAGAGTTCAACTACTATGATTTTTAGGCAACAATATACATCAACATAGCTCAATCTGGATCCCTTCTTTTCCAGGCAGCATCATATTACATAAACGACAGAGGATAAATCTGCATGCCTTCTTTTCTAAGTAGCAGCAAATATCCACCCAATCAAATCGAGTTCAAACCAATCAATTATCCGCAGTAAGAAAAATCAAATCCACAACTGAACATGTTCAAAAGTAAAGCAGGGAATAACACGATATCCAGGGCAGGATTTTAAAAGAAGCTTCAACAGAAAATGAAATCCGATCTAGATATCAGATTAATACTCTGATCTAAGTATAATAACACTTCATACAGGAATCTAATCTGGATATTCCGACCATACCCTTTTTGACAGGGTTATACTCTGATCTACCAATGCTTCACTAACCGAGATCTTCCAGTCAGAGCCAGCAGACAAGGCCATATGCAGATGCAGCCAGAATGTATCAAACAGAGCCAATATATATAAAATTAAGCATAAGCAAACCTAGACGGTAGCTACATATCAACCATATACCGAGCAGTGAGAGACAGGGCCGAGCTTGGAAGCTTTTCCATTTCTAGATCATAAAGAGAAATGCGTTCTACAACATACATCTATCTATAAAAATAAAAAAATGTATTTTGTGGCTGTATACAATGTAAGATACGGATCCACAGGGATCATTCGAATCCATGGAAGCACACATAGTTACAGAATTCCTAACAACATACGATTAGGATTGAGATCCTACCTAGATCTATGAATTTGTGGCAGCACTGGCAGCATATGCAAAAATTACATAATGGGGATACCATCAATAGTGGCTGCATACACAAATATAGATCTAACAGGGGGTACGTTTTTTGCAGCAGCATAAGGAAATAGAACACCAATGCAAAGCATAAAATGCAAAATCTCCACAATGCAAAACAGAAAATGCAAAACAGGAATGAACTGAACGAAACATAGATTGCAGCACATGAAAACAAATTAAGAATCTCAGGATCCAAATCAGCCATCAGTGATCTTCATCCTGGAGGAGGATATAATAACATCAACATGACAGTAATACCTTATTGATTTACATCTCGCAATTGTTATGCTTGTGGGCTAATTTACCATATCCACTCAAAAGACGAGAAGAGTATTAATGTGAAGCAAATCCAACATAGCGATATGCCCTTTAGCAAGGTTTGCATGCAAATAACAAAGACTACCCAAGACAACACTTAACTCTATATTTTTTTTTTTTGAAAATAGCCACCTCCCTAAAAAAAAAAAGGCAAGCCAAGTCCATGAAAAAGCAAGGTGTATAAGATAGTGCCGACTTCACCATTTACAATATCCAAACGACAAAATAGTATCGACTTCCAATGGACATATAAACCCTTCGATCGCATGCCACGATGGATCTATCACTCACTGACTAAGATTAGGTTACTGACACATGTTTTATCAAAGGTTTAATTACTAACAAAAATCCAAAATCCCTACTAGACACCTGCGTGATTCCCTCATCGAAAAGGCAAAGTGTCATGCATCAATGGATGCTCCGAGGGAGCTCGATTTTAACAAGGAGATCACGACCACCGAGGGCGTGATACAGTGATGAACATCTGGAAAGACTCAGTCTCCTCCATTGTTACTGTTACGGCTAATTACCAGGGCATGATAAACATCTAGTCTGTAGTGTTTGACCGACAGCGAGAGCTTTAGTCAAGGGCTAGATATTAAAATCAGGCAGAAAAGAAAAAAAATAGTAAGAGCAGTGACGGGTTTAGGGTATGTAACTATACTATGAGAATAAGATCAAGAATTTCTCTGCATACCAGGGACATCGTATTCACCACAGGGTTTCATAATCGAAGATTTCATAAAGTCTGAGAAGTAATTCTAAACTTATTCACAAGTCTGTAAGCTTGAGGATGAGGTGAAACTGAGCCATGGCAATTGAGGGCACACCCTATTTCAGAGATAAAAAGCGTTGAAGTCATCACAATGCTTATCCATCGCTTAAGGGAGTGATGCGTGGACACACAAGCATCCAATTTTTAATTAATCCATAACAGTAAAAACCTTGCAGCACAGAATATGACAAACAGAATAAAATGGAATTTAACTGCAAAATAGCTGTCGATTTATCATCTATCAATTAGCAGAACACGAACAACAACAAAAAAAATCAAACTTAGAATTAAAGGTCTATTTCAACCAGGGAAAACATCATCATAGCAGAAGCATTACGGGAAGTGGGGGATTCGATCAGGGTATAAGCAGATCAGCAAGTAAGGAGATATGCCAGAGAGCTAAGGTCGAGCTGAATTCGAGTTATAAAAATTTAATACTAAAATTGCAATACAAGACGCCGAGTTCGAGCTAATCTGAGTTTTTAAAGAATTAAAATTCTGAAAGTATGAGACAACATTGAGATGGATCGAATTTGAGTGTTTAAATAAATTAAAAATACCAAAAGTTTTTAAGAAATAGAAAACTCGAGATATAAGATAACATCTAGATCGATCGAACCTGAGTTTTTAAAGATTTTAAAATACTGAAAGTATCAGACTCGATCTGAGCAAGTGGAGATCGATCCGATTATAAAAAGGAAATCTGAACACTGTAATCGAATACAGAGATTCGATCTAAGCAAGTGAAGATCAATCAGATTGTAAAAAGGAAATATGAACACTGTAATGGAATACAGAGATTCGATCTGAGTAAGTGAAGATCGATCCGATTGTAAAAAGGAAATCTGAACACTGTAATCGAATACAGATATTCGATCTGAGCAAGTGAAGATCGATCCGATTATAACAAGAAAATTTTAACACTGTAATCAAATACAAAGATTCGATCCGAGGAGGTGGAAATCGAACCGATTATAACAAGAAAAAAAATTGAACATTCTAATCGAATATAGAGATTTGATCTGAGTAAGTCCATTGCAGAGATTTAGATGTGCATTCCGAATGAGATATATATAGATCTGTACTTTCTGTGTATTCATGTAACCTTTTTAAAAGGGCAGAAATAGATAAACCTTCATGAATATAAGATTTACATCTCTAGAATTTCAATAGTTAAAAATCATACAACAGAGATAATTTTAGTATAATGCAGAGATCTACAATTTCATTATAAAACAGAGATCTAAAGTTTAAGTATAAAACAGAGATAATTTTTATTAGTTTCTTTAACCATAATATAATTACTTTTCTTTAGACATCTCATAACTCCAACATAACTCCAACAGTTAAAAATCACACTTCTAAGTTCTCTAGCAATGTCTAAAATAAACAGTGACAGAAAATTTTCTAGTGCGAACAAAACCTGTATGAGTAGTCGTTTCCAGCAGTTGTTGTAGACCTAAAAAAATCGCAGCTTCAATATCGATGTTGACCTCCATGAATCACCGACGAACCCCTAAATAATATGAGTCCGGTGCCCTCAAGGCTCGAGCGGCTCTCATACCAAATGTAGGGACCCCCTTTTTGGACTTACTTACTTAAAAATTATTAGAAACTTAAAACACAATATAACCATTATGATGCATAATTATTAATAAAACTTGTCAAATTCAAGAACTAACAAAAACACAATACCTGAATCTGTTTTTGGAGGAGTAGTTGTCGTGGTCAGTCCGATCCCGCTTTCCCTTGACATCTGCTTCGCTCGTTGTGCCCCTCCAGCAGAAGCTCGTTTAACCATAGGCGAAGCAACCGTTAGCTTCGCCACCCAACCATAGGCTCATGCTTTCAGTCGCATGGCCTCCGCTGAGCTTTGAGTCGTAGAGCTCACACAAGTATTTCAGAAATTCAGCTTGGGCTTCCCTTCCCACCAGGATTTCTAAGCCAAACCTTTAGATAGCAGCAAGTCTTTGAGGCATTCGAAAATTACGACAATCGTCCAAATTATGGGCCCTTTACCCATTCCCCAAGCCTTCCTTATAAAGGAAAATCTCATGCGACACATGTCGCTTCATGCATAATTACATATTTTTAATTAATTATTTAATTAAAACACTCACCCATCCAAGTGTCAGTTTCTCTGGGAAGTGCACCAACACCCCTAAGTTTGCTCTAGTTTGTCCCCCCGATATTTTAATTAACTCCTAGCTTTTAGTTGACTAGGTGTCTAATCTTAGGATTCTATTTTGCTCCTAAATAATGATTTCTATTATTTTAAATGCTCAACAAAAATAACTATTCATGTGCAAATGCCTAAATTATTTTTATGCATTTGCTAAGTAATAATCTAGAGTTATTCTCATAAGTTTTTATGCAGTTAAATTTAACAATCAAGCTCACTAGGATCACGGTGCCGCGTCGTTGGGATCCTAGTTCCTTAATTTTAATTCCCTGACATGGCACCACTCCGTCGGGTCCAGTCATCCATGGTTTCCATTCCTTGGCATGGTACTGCATCGTTGGGTCCTTGCTTCCATTCTTTCTGTTCTCGACAGGGTACCGCATCGTCGGGCCCTTCTGCCACCATCTTTCCGTTTTGACTTGCGGGAACTCTTGTAGGGATTTTAGGAATCGTACCATCCATCCTCCGTCTACATGCTATCTAGGGACTAATGGCGCTGAGGAGTGAGTCCATTCTCACTGCGTGCCCCTCAACTCGTACGTGACCAGCTCCGTCGTGGCACACCTCGTACGCTCTCACGCATTCCTCTTGAGCAAGAGGATCAGTGCTTATCTGCTCATGCGTGGTATTCTTGTCGGAAGTCGACATTGTCGTCGCTCCCCCTGTGTGTGATTTACCCGTACCCTACGACCCTTCATGTTCCTTTGTGTGTCCGTTGGTGAGCCGTCTCACTTGTTTCTACACACACTTCTCACAACAATTTATTAGTAGAACTGTCCTCAATAATCATCATCTGATTTCTAAATCTAGTATTGTTAAACATTTATGATTTATTCAAACTTCTAATCAAATATACATTTCGTCGACAAATACATAATCACCGTACAGCTAGTCGTTAAGCATTATCCATATGTACAATTTTCATATCAAAGTTAATCGTTAAACAACATGAAATCGTCCATTCACAATAACTACCCAAATGCACATATATCAATCAATCGTAATCATAAATATACTCAAAATAAAATCATAGGGTTATTTTATTAAAGTTTCAAATAGTCGGGTGACTCAGCAGGTGCCCTCAATGTCTACAGTAGTCTAGGGGCACTACACCTGAAGAGCGAAGGATTGAGAACTTGGCCAGTGGGTGGATGGCGCGGAGGCGGAGGTGGAGGCGGGAGCTGGAATCCACGCCTATATCAAATACATTTTGCTCATTTGTAGAGGAACCTGAAGAGCGACGGAATGAGAACTTGGCCAGGGAACGGGAGCGAAATTCCACGCGGATATCTGCTATGCTTCACTCATTGATGGAGGATTTTGAAGAGTGACGGATGAAGGAAAGAAGACGAGTACATGGCCTTCGTAGTAAGGAAGAAGGTCATAATAGTGATAACAATATTCAGCAAAAAATGATATATGAGAGTTTATCGGATAGATCTAGAAAGATATTGGATCAAACGGAGGTCGCAGTGGATGTTTCATTCTTCCTTGGGGAGGAGGGAGATATATGTTGTATTTGTCAAGAGAAGATTAATAAGGGTGGTGCAGCAATCGCACAATGGCCTGCAGAATGTGCGCACCTATTCCATTTGGATTGCCTTCTTCCCTAGCTTTCTGAACATCACTCCTGCCCTCTCTGCCGCCGGGCAGCGTTTTAGGGTTATTTCCATGGCTGCAGCTCGATTCATTTTTGCTCCAATCTTGAATATTGCTTCTGTAGCGGTACTGCATTTAGGGTTTGTTGGACTATTTATTTATCTTCATAGAACTGGTTTTGAACGTCACTATGTTAGTTGTTGGCTTCTAGGATTTGTTGGATTGCATATTTATTTTCATAGAGCTGGTTTTGAAAGTCACTCTGATGGCTTTTGATAATTTATGGATTACATTTTTTGGTCTTTCCGTTTTGAAAGTCACTATGTTAGTTGTTGGCTTTTAGTTTTATCGGAGAGATCCAGAGGGATATTGGATCAATCGGAGGTCGCAGTGGATGTTTCATTCTTCCTCGGGGAGGAGGGAGATATATGTTGTATTTGTCGTGAGCAGTTTGCAATCGCACAATGGCCTGCAGATTGTGCACACATATTCCATTTGGATTGCGCCCTTCTTCCCTGGCTTTCTGAACATCGCTCCTGCCCTCTCTGTGGGGCAGCGTTTTAGTTTTTTCTTCAATGCGCCGCGGGTTATTCCCATGCCTGCAGGTCGATTCATGTTTGCTCCAATCTTGAATATTGCTTTTGTAGCGGTACTGCATTTAGGGTTTGTTGGACTATTTATTTAACTTCATAGAACTGGTTTCGAACGTCACTATGTTAGTTGTTGGATTACATTTTTTGGTCTTTCAGTTTGTTGAAAAAGCTGACAATTAGTGATTCCAATTTTGAGATGTAACTTTATTGTTGGGAGTCACAGTTTATAGAGGCTTGTTGATGATCTCAAACTCTATTAGTTTTTTAAAGTTTTTTTACCAGTTTTTTAAAGTTGTTTTTGAGCTGAAAGATGAACTCAGTTCTTTGTATACTTAGATTTATTGGGTTTTGTATTTTCCAGGTAAAAAAAGCTTTAATATATTTAGTGATAAAATAAGTCTTTAAAAAAAAAATTGAATCTTAATATATCATTGGATTAGTTGTTATATTATATCGTTCTATTTTTAAAAAGGTATCTTACATTTTAAGGAAAGGAAAGTATGATGTATGGTAATGTAAAAGAATGGTGGTAATGTAAAAGAATGGTTATTTAAAATGAAAAGTTACAGAGCAGTTTGTATTGTAGATACAAATTTAAAGTTTTTTTTATTAAATTATATTTTTTAAAATTTATAAATGATCACTTTAATTGTTATTGTTATTGGAAGATTATATTTATATATATATATTTGAAAAGTGAATGTTTAGAATAAGTTAGGCACTATGCACCATTTGAATGTTTAGAAAGTGGTGAACTATGTGGAAGTAATAATTATGTAAAATTTGTGAAAAATGAATTATAATATTCAATTTATTATAACTCTTTGTTATTATAAATTATAAAAATGTTTTATTTTATAATAATGATATGTTGAAAACATGATGTGTAGTTTTTACTATGGTTTATAAGTTTTTACTTGTGTCAATTTTTTTATTGAAAATAATGTATTTTCTCATGCATTAATTAGTGTAATAAAAACATTGTTAAAAATGAAGGATATTTATATTGAATGGGATAGTTCACATCTATTTCAGCATATTGAAGGATTCCTACAATGTCATGTTGAGAATGTTAAAATAAATAATTTTATGTTTTTTGTGTCAAAAAATTGGAAGAGGTCATCAGTGAATGTCAAATGTCTATTGTCAAATATAGGATTTGATTTTGAAGAAAGGTCCATTTTAGAATTTGGATTATTAAATAAGCAAAACTTTTTTTTTTTTGTGTGTGTGTGCACATGAACACATAAGACGTCATGATGAATATATGCAGCTGAAGGAAGAGAAAGAAAAGACTCCACAAAAGACATGAGAACTGGAGAAAGATGAAATGTCCCCAAAATAGCGAAAATTTAAAATTTTTCCTACCTTCAATAGTCATTAATTTATAGTAGACAACTTCATACATTAAATCTAATATCATTAAATACATCCATACTTTGCATGAAAACAAATGTAAGTCTAAGACTTTTATTCAACATGGTCTCTTTGCTGTGTGAGTTTAGAACTGTGGAAGCGATGTGGAAATATATCATGGCATGTTTTTGTTACATTTGTAGATACTAATATAAAGGTAGAAATAACACTCTTTACTGTTTTGAGAAATCCTGTAATTGAATAGTGAAAATCTAATGCACCTTCAGGTGATGAGCTCCTTTGATGACGGTATGTTGTTCACATGGTGGTTACTATAATACTCCAGGAAAGGTAATTAGATACCTCGACAGGGTTGCCGGGAGGTATGGGTGAGTATAGTGGTTACTGGACTTACTTAGCATATTGCTAATGCCATTCCGTACTTCTGTGGTTGCAGGTATATCAAATCTGAATGTGTCATCCCAAAAAGGGTTGGCCCATACTTTACTTATTGACTACGTTTTACTAGGGTGGATGATAAGTATTAATAATGGGTGTCCCATTACCATGGGAGCTCATATCATACTGTGTTTTCCAAGGTGAGGTTTATTTCTATGAGCTTCTTGTAATTTAAACAAGTGTGGGTTGGGTCACGATTTTGTTGATGTATATGTAAGTTCGGAATGTATTTCATCTATGTATTTTATATATATTTATTGTACCATTATTAGAGATGTGTTATTCCTCTATAAGGAAGTGTCGTCATGTGGATTGACAAGTGTCGCAAGTGTGTGTACTTGCCGATGGGTTATTAGACAACCATGTGTGGGGTCAGCCCTGAAATATATATATTATATTGTGGATGTACCTAGCTAGACAAGTCAACCCCATAAGGTCACTTGGAAAACAGATTAGTATAAATAGAGATCAGGAGATCTCTATTTAGATCATTCGGAAAGTCATCTCTCTCTCACTCAGAAAGTGGCGCACTAGTGAGGAGGAGGATCATCTTCTCTAGGAGACTATCTCAAGTATATTTTGGTTTTACTTTGGTTGAGCCATTGCTCTCTCTATCTCTGAGGAAGTTGTGGGGTTTTTCACCTTAGGGTTTTCCCCATGGAATCTCTGTGTCTCTTGTCTCTCATGCTTTTGATTCTTGTGATGCTTGTCATGCTTATTGTGATTGTTATGCATTGATATACTGTATATGTTATTCTCTCAGTGAAGATCCTAGAGTATTGTGAATTAATGCTCAAAATTTAACAGATTTCACTATAGACTTTGTACAAGAATTAAACCCTTTGTGATTTGAACAAATGTGGTCTAAGTCCATGACTTCACTATAGACTTTGTATAAATAATTGGATCTCCACTAGAGTGAGGTTAGTGTACTATTTATTGCACTTTAAATGAGTATGGGGGACAACCTCTCAACGAGGGTTTGGAAATTGATTTGGGGTTTTGTTTGCCATCCATTCCTGTATTCGACTTGTTCCTCGTTTCTGGCTCTGCACTTCGTTTGTATGGTGATTGTGTTGGGTACTGACCCGAGCTCTGCTCGTGGTCAGCATACTTGCTTTGAGGACAAAACATTCCTTAAAGGGACATCAATGTAACATTTACATAAATACAAAAATAATAATAAAAAGTAAATAATAATATTTACTATGCCGAATAAGAATTCAATGCATACAAGTATAACACCACAAATCCTATTGTAACATATCATGTTATTCAATTCATATCAATTATTTACTTTCAGTAGATATTTGTATCTAGTGTAGAGGAAACCATGACTATTTCCTACAATATCCTTATTCATGTTATTGTTGAACTTGGAGTTATTTACAACACATTCCATAACTTGCATATGTCATTAGTGGTCCATGGTTTTGATAAGATAACTATAATAAATACTTTCAAACCATTTCGAATGAGAAATTGTAACAATTCATTTCCAATTTAGTTGTAGTTGAGAAGCAAAAGAGTTAAAAGTGTCAATAGAAGAAGAAGGATTCCAAAATTGAAACCAAAATAAAATTGTGTCTTCGACTTGTGAATCTTTTTTTATAAAAGTATTATTTTATCATGGACCACACATGCTTGTGGAGAACGGTCTCAATTTTTTTTATTTTGTGATAGTTTTATATGTATCCCAAGCAACAATTTTAGAAAAGTTGAAAAATATGATATCATTAATTCCATAATGCAAGAGAATATTATAAGTGGTAAGATTCTTATGATTCAATTTTTCATCATCACTTTGGAAATATGTAACTAGTGCCTCCTCTATTGGTTATTTTTTAACATAATAAGTTTTCATTTTTTTTGCCATTAGTTGGGTGGTTTGGCGGAATAAATAACCAAAAGGTTCCATACAGTAAATTTTAGTGACACTACCAATTTATTTTGTGGTTAGTCCATAAAAGGGGTGGGGTAAATTAACTCTCCAATTTCTTAGATTGTTTATCTTGTATTTCGCATCTTTGGTTGGCTAGGAAAACAATTCAATGTGAATATTTGGTAACAACCAAACAATTTATCTCATTTATCCTAGGTAGGATTATAAATATATAAAGGATTATTTTTATCAACAAAGTTTGTAAATAGACAATTAACAAAGGAGCTCAACATATCATCATCAACCTGTTATTGAAAAGATTAAATATAAACAAATCAACCATTGTGAATTCATTGTAAATATGAAAACATGTGAGTTATATTATCAACCTAGATTAAATACATGATATTTCATCATGCCTATTAGTATGTTATATTAAAATTACATTATTTGTCTTTAGTTGTGTTAGTTCATCTAGCACTCTATTTTTTTAATGTCAGTTAATAAATTCTTATAGAACATGGATAATCAATGAATGGAGTTTTGTAGAAAACCATATTTGTGGAATTTAACTATCAAGAAATAAAAATAATCTATATGGGAAACAAATGGATCGAAGGACTGAGCATTACATTCATTACACTTCTATTTTTCCACAACATAGGTCATAGGTCCTAAGGTAGCTTATAATGTTTGACCACCTATCGATTTTTTTCTCAATTTCCCAAGGCTTAGTTAAATTAAGGACTATGAGTGTAATATTTGCATTGAACACCATCAATTTTAATCACACAAAATGTATAAAATATATCAAGTTAATTCTTAATCAAGTGTCATGGTCAAGGGGAGATAGTGGGAAGATGCCATTTAACATGACACAACATTATTGCATGGATATGACAGACAACTAGTGCCCATTGAATGAAGAATAATGACATTACTGAGGAGATGGACTAAATTTTAAGGATGCTACAATCTATATCCTTTTACGAGAAATTATAATATAGAGAAGCCAAAATTAAACATTTTCTCAAAATCAAGGAAAGAGGAGCTAAAATATGTTCTAATCTCCAATAGATAAGGATGTGAAACATACATGCTAAGGTTTTTCAAATCCTCAACCTCTAAAGATGTGTTTGGGTAAAACAAATCCCTCAGGAAAGTAAAAGGAATTATAACAGATCATGCCAATACTGGAAAATAATTCCTTAAACATTATCAAAATAGTTTTGTAAACTCAGGTAATGCTGACTAATGAAAGGAGGGTGGCCATGCAAACTTTTAATGATAAGTTTCTTAACCTTCACAGCTACAACTACTCATGTGAGTTTTACAAATCCATATGGTATTTTTAAATTCTATTTTCTCGAGGCATATAAAGAAGATATTCAATCTGAAATGTATGGCAACCACAATAATAAGTAAATAGTAAAATTTATTCATTTCAAAGATGATTGATCTTGACTATATCACCGCATGACATCCAATAAATCATGTTTATGCATATTATAAAATTTGGTCCTATTCTTGAGGAAAAAGCATATCCTAAGAAAAGCTCTGAATACTTAGAAATAATACTTTACAAAAGGAATATTAGTTTTGGGTAAGGAAATTGTGGTTTCGGAAGGAATGGAGTGGGAGAGGAACCACTCTCTCTTTAATGCATAGAGGTTCTAGGGGCCCTAATTGAATTTTAAAAAAAATATGATAGGGTAGAGTGTCATTTTTTTGTTTCCATGTTCAAAGTCCAAGGAATTGATTTTTGTTTTCCAAATCCATAGAAATATTTTATGTGAACAATACTATGTGCCTCTATGATAATGATGGAAAGTTTGAATATAAATCTTTTTTAAGTCAATCAAGAAAATATGCCCCTTGGAATCCTCCCTCTATGTAATGGAAACAAAATATTTTTTTTACTTCTTGCAGAACATGATGGATGAAATTGGTGGATCACTCTCCTTGTCCATGATGGTGGACAACTAATGGATAATTTGTTTTGTAGATGTCTCTTCTTTACCATTTTAGTGCAGAACAAAATTAGGGATGACATCATGTCTCTCATGCTTTTGATTCTTGTGATGCTTGTCATGCTTATTGTGATTGTTATACATTGATATACTGTATATGTTATTCTCTCAGTGAAGATCCTAGAGTATTGTGAATTAATGCTCAAAATTTAACAGATTTCACTATAGACTTTGTACAAGAATTAAACCCTTTGTGATTTGAACAAATGTGGTCTGAGTCCATGACTTCACTATAGACTTTGTACAAATAATTGGAGCTCCACTAGAGTGAGGTTGGTGTACTATTTATTGCGCTTTAAATGAGTATGGGGGGAAGCCTCTCAACGAGGGTTTGGAAATTGATTTGGGGTTTTGTTTGCCAGTCATTCCTGTATTCGACTTGTTCCGCGTTTTTGGCTCTGCACTTCGTTTGTATGGTGACTGTGTTGGGTACTGACTTGAGCTCTGCTCGTGGTCAGCATACCTGCTAAATCTTGAGCTCGTGTATGGCGTAGGGAGTTCACGCTTCTCATAGGTAAGGAATAAACCTCTATTTGCAATTGTCATTTTATCTTTCTTCGTCGATTTGAGAACACAGGGTTGACTAACTGATATTTGCATGTCATAATGGCAAGTGATAAATGCTTTGGTATGGAGCTGCGATGGTTCACGGTTGAGTAGGTGTTGCTAGGGAATTGGTAAGTCTGGGTTAGCCAATCGTGCCCTACCTCTCGCACCCGTAGTGTTGTATGTATGCGTTTTGGCCTGGTTTAGAGTGGAGACTCCCATAAGCCCCCTACTTACTGATTCACCTTGGGAAGTCTATTAGTTGCCTACTTGCTAGATGAGAAAGAATGGGGTTTCAATGTAAAATTTAATAGTTGAATAAGTAACTGGGACTGTGATGTAAAGGCACTTATGTAGCAGCTGGGTCTTACTTGTTACTCGGCTCTGTGAAAATGTAATGCTATTTCATTTTGGATATGACTCCTGTACAGTTGTAATGGTTCCAAATGGTACATTTCTATTTTTTCTTGTGTGAATACAAGCATTTAAGCTCGGACATATTGGTTCTAATATTATGGGGTTTCTGGGTATTTTCGTAACTGTTGTACAAAAATTGTCTAACTGATAAAAGGTCTTTGGAAACTTAGCTATGATTCGTGTATTGATTTCATTTTTGCTTGCTAACTGTGTTGGATATGGCTATGGTACTTATGTGCACTTAACTAAATCTTTGTGAAAACGTAAGAGATTAATATGGGATTTTTCGTACTTCTATTATGGTAACGCAGCTAGGGTTTGAGTAGACAAATCTTGATTTTATGTGTTGTCTGCATTGAATAAATGGAGCACTATTTCTATGGGAGGTTTGTTTTGAAATGTTGGCCATGCGTTTGTTTTTTACGTGAGACCTGTAGGAGACCTCCATAATTTTTGTTTTACGGGAGTCCATGGGATTTGATCCTCGACTTCTGTCCTCAATCGGCGTCTACGTTTGTAACTTCCCAGCACTTTAAAACACAGTCTAGTTTTACTACATACTTAATGGTGTTAAATTCTTGGATTGATAGAATACTAGGTTTTGTGATTGGTAATGATAGTTAAAACGATGCGTGTTCTGTTTATTGGATAGTGTGTATGAGTATGTAAATGGAAAGAACTATGTAAATGATCGCTATCCTATCTGCTATCTACGTTTCAAAAGTAGTATATATGGTTTTCGAAAGGAAACTCAAATAGATCGGGAAATGGACAATATATTAGTCTTTGTGTAATGTGTCCCAAATTTATTTTTATTTTTTTTGGCTTTTCTGGCATTGATTAATAATCGAATTTAACAAATATTTAAACTAATAAAAGAAATTCATTGATGATCTTAATAAACTTCTTACCCTTGAGTTCTTCCTAAAGGTTAGAAGGTTATTATTGGTTGACTTGCAACTTACTTAGCTATGGCTAACACCAATCCATGTTGATTTGCAGGTACACTTCTACTATCAAAAATTTCTTTTGACTCAGGTATAAATCTGTTAATTTGGACACTTTCGTTGCTTGTTTACTGCATGGCTAGTGACCTTCAAATTTGTAATCAAGATATTGCAATGCCATCATAATCAATTTTAAAGGACGACATTCTATTTGCATAAATAGTTTTGTCAAAGGCTTAAGGTATAACTAAAGCTCAATCACAAGGTTTTCAACATTAGCATTCTAAACCAATAAGGTGGGTTTTCTACAAAGGTGCTTACACATTAAAGATGATATAAATCTCCTACCTTATACGAGTTATAAAAGAGGAGATTTTTGGGAAATTTCAAACGAAAATACACAATGAGTTGTTCAAAGGGATGATCCCAAAACATCCCCTTGGTTTTCGATTAGACCACCCATATTGACAAAGTTCATTATACAACTTTAATCTATGAATCGTGTTACACATATGGAACTTAAAGTTTTAGATGTAATAGTAGCTTGATTGCACATAGAGCCGAACGCACTATACATGGGATCTCTTATCAATCAAACAGATCTTAATAAACGGTGGTTGTACGATGCCAGAAGTATTTCCCCATGCCTACCAGCAAAGTCCAGAAAGTACTGGGCCATGTGACCCCATTAAAGGCGATGGAATGTAAAGGTGCCACCTGCACACCTGAATGACCGTAAGGGTTTCTTGGTTCTTTAAAGGAGTTGAACTCCATGAGCTTGCTTATTTTACTCTCTAGTTTCGATTTAGGGTTCTGCTATGTTGGTCTCCACAATGGTGATAAAATTACAGCTTCGGGGTTCAAAAACAATTCAGTAGTTTTCCTGTCGTGGAATTTCTTAGAAGCTGATTTTGTTGTCATGGGAAATCATGAGGAACTTCTCCAAACCTCATGTAGTAGCCATTCACCCTTGGCTTCCTCTGAGGTAAGCTTAACCCAAAGCTCAGAATTTTGTTTTGGTTAGACTGTTCAATAGCAACTGGATAATAATAATAATTCTACTGGTGATGGCAGGTAATCGAGGTTGGAGCAGCACAGTTTGAATGCGAGTCCTCTTGCCTGGTAAGTGGCATTACTTCTGTTTCAGATGTATCCGGGAAAACTTAGGGAAGGACCTTCAACCATGTCACAGGCGAAGTTAGCTTCAACCGTGGCTAGGTTTAAAAGCTTCGCTGGTTCGATTCTGGTTGAAGGGTTTCTATCAAAGTCCTGAACCGGTGTAAGAGAAATTTGTAATATTAAATCCTATGAGTCTAGTTCTGAACTGAAAAGCGTACTAAACTGTCAAGCTTTCTTTGGTCGTCAGCGTATTGAGCTGTCAAGCTTTCTTTGGTTTTCAGCGTATTGAGCTGTCAAGCTTTCTATTTGGTTTCCAGTAACTTTAAGAACTATTAATATCCTTAGAACAAATCTTTATTTCCAGAATTATTTTCTTTATACAGAGTCTCTCGATTTTGAAACCCTACAAGCGGATAGTACTCAATTCCTGAGGGTTCCAGGATTCCGTTATAATGTTCTACTAGATTGTTCCTTTTATCAGATGGATTTGCTTATTCTGTTTTACTTTTTAAATCTTAATTTAGGTCGATGACTGCATATGGCCATTTGAGACTTATCACAGTAATATGTCGAGGTGGAAAACATGTTACAATCTAGATCGCAAATCTCTATTAATAAATTATCTGCAAAGTATTAAGACCCAATTGGGTGAGATCTACTTGGGTCAGAAATTGTGGTATTTCTTCCGTCTTTCTGTTTCGTATTTCAGTAATTAAGTCTCATTGTACTTTGAGGAAAGGCGATTCCTATTAATCATAATGATCTTCGTAGATCTGGAATTTGCGAAGGAGTTCTATAAATAATCTTTGCGGTAGCTATCGCAACCATAAGATAAATCCAATCCAATACCTGTGTGGAAACTCTACACATAACTTTGGTGAGAGACATCACAACCCTAAGAGAAAGATCTGATCCCAGCATGATTTAGATCTCTGTTATTTTTACTCTCGGTTGAAGTCGTATTTTGAGTTTTCTGTTGACTTCTTTGCTGAGTGATATTGTATTTTGTATCTCATGCACATACAGAATTGTGGTGGTTTAGTGACCGTCTAAGTTACTAGTAGTATATCATACTAGATAAGTATAATGAGTTCTATTATCAGATCTAATTAGTTCAGATGCTAAAACGCGGAAGCTTCCTTTGCTAACATGTTTGTTTGTATTATTTGCTTGTTTTCGTTCAGATAGTAAAACGTAGAGTTATATTTTATCAGATCTGAGTTTTAGCTCCATATGAATGTTGGGTCATCTAGGTTCAGTTATGATCTGTTGCCTCTGCTAAACGTTGTTCTATATCCCATTAAATCTGAGTTAGATCTCTGCTGATTTTATTTCTGACTTGAGTGGTTTCGGTTCTTCCTTTAATTGCATTTTGTTTTATTTTGATCCTGAATCTTTGTGTTAAGAACACAATTATGGCTTGTAATCATATGTTTGCTATTTAATCAAAAGCAAATTCAATTAAAGCACAATCTTGGAAGCGATCAACAAATGAGATAAGAACAGAGATTTCGTCTCTGTCCAACCACCACGCCATACATTTCAATATAAAATATTTAAATTCCAGAAGCACGAAAATATCCAGACTGGATATAAATAACATATATAAGCCAACCAACATCAATGGTTTAACAAGAAAAACGTTTACAATCTACTGCCAAACTAGTACAGAGATCCTACTACATGGCTAGGATCATGATTCTATACAAAGGATAAAATATCAACTAACTAAATGAAATTAAATACTTATAAAAATACTGAAGAGTCTGAACAAAAAAAAAAAACCTGAAACTTGTAACCCGGATGTAGCAGGAACAACCACGTTCCACCCAACCATAGATTAGATACAAACACCAAGTCTGTCCGTAATCACCCCCGAGCCAGATGCATGCATGAAAAAGTGAGGACAGTCAACCTCAGAATACTCTGTCACATTCCTCAGAATACTCCGTCACATTCCTCAGAATCCCTTACCTAACACAAAGTGCTCACACAACAAGTATATCTCTCTGGCATACTCAGCAGTGTCTTGCCTCTCACATATGCCCTCCTTTTATAGTTTTTGCCTAGGTCTTACCATTAGTAGCCAATTCCTCATGGAATTTTCGCAGCTAAGTAAATCCCTGATTTCCAAGGTGTGTCTAGTGTCTTAAATACACTTCTGACACCTGTTCTAGTTTCCCAGAGGCTAACTCTAACTTGTCCCCCACTTTTCCATGCATGATCTTCTCATTTAACTTGGCTGTTCCTGCTCATCCTTATATTAAAATAATAAATAAAAATTGTTTTCTTACAACAGTCCTCCTAGGACTCAATCAGTCGATTTCTCATCTAGCCCCCTTATTGAAATAAATTTCCCAATGATAAAAATAAAATATATATATATATATATATATATTTAAAAACCAAACATAATGTCCTTTCATTATTGGGGAGGGACATCACACTTTGGTTTAGAATAGGAACATATGGGAAATACTTACAAAAATAATGTCTGTTTTTTTGCTATAGTTTGTATAACTGGGCTTTCGAATGGTTTACATGATGTCTAACGATTTCTGTTAAAAGTTTGATTTCAATAGCTAAAAGATTTTGTTGCAATTTAAAACAAGAGTTTAGATAAGAGAAAATAAATACAATAGATTTTATTGAATTAAATCAATGATTCCCATATTCTAGAAGTTTAAGCAATACAAATGACTAGCAAAGACTAGCTAGCCAGTCGTGCTAGGAATGCCATTTGATTCTAGGCAGTCTTGAATTAAAATTGATTTTGGGGACATTACTATTTTAACATTGCGTTTATAGAAAGAGATATAACAGTAGGAGGGTGTTATAGGAATTTCATACCTGCTGATCCCTGTAGCTTGATCCTGTTGATAATGGCCTGAACACTCAGTCAACTTAGCTAATGAAAAACTACTGAACTGTATAATGGCAGCGCCCTCATTTTTTCTTTTTGGTAAATCTTTCCATTTCACGCAATCTGGCGCATAAGTCCCAAGGCATTTTTCAACTTCCAATGCCTGAAAAATCTTTCTAGAAAACAGCTGAAATTCCCTGTTTCGGAGCAATTCACTGAGTTCTTCCGCCATTTCGGGCCAACTTGTGGACTTCTTCCACAATTTCGGGAGAGAATTTGAAAGTTCCTTCCCCAGTTTCGGAAGAGAATTGAAAGTTCCTTCCACAGTTTAAGAAGAGAATTGAAAGTTCCTTCCGCACTTTCGGAAGAGAATTGAAAGTTGCTTCTGCAATTTCGGAAGAGAATTTAAAGTTCCTTCCGCGGTTTCGGAAGAGAATTGAAAGTTCCTTCCTACAGTTTCGGAAGAGAATTGAAAGTACCTTCTGCAGTTTCGGAAGAGAATTGAAAGTTCCTTCCGCAGTTTCGGAAGAGAATTGAAAGTTCCTTCCATAGTTTCAAAAAACTTCCGCCAACTCTTCCACTATTCCGGAAAACTTCCGCCAACTCTTCTGCCATTGCGGAAAACTTTCACCAACTCTTCCGCTATTTCGGAGCAACTCGCCGAATTCTCCCGAAATTTCCTCTTTGATGCCGAAAACAATTAGAAAAAATTTCTGCTGTCTTGGGTCAACTTGGCGAGTTCTCCCGCTGTTCCGGCGAAGACTTCTGAGTTCTTCCCGAAACAGACTTAAACAAAAATTTTCAAAAACACTTAAAACAATTTCGGATTCTTTTTTTCTTCTTCCTGTGATGACTGTTGCCCAACAGGAGGTAACCTTACCTCTGCAAACTATCCAACTTAGCCAGTTTAGGCCCGATGTTGAGACCTATGGTGATCAGGAAGGGAACTTCCCATGTGACTGTAATTGGATTTGGCCCATAGAGGTCCAATGCTACAACCAACAGCTCTGATACCAAAATGTAATGTACCCACCTGTTGACCCAATAAGAGAGGGAAGATGATAACAATATGTGGGGCTTTCACATTCTATCAGCCCATTCATTAGAATGATATTAGTAAATCATTTGTGTGCAGATGTAAAACTAATCAAGTATGCACAATGGAATTAAACTTATCCACCCACATTACTCATGCATTCAGCATATCAACAGTCATCAAATTAATACATTGCAGAAGTAAATACCTAGACAGAAAAACACTTATCTCCATTTTGCAATTGTCCCAAACAACTAGCTATGTTGTTGCAACGTTCCACCCAACCATAGGCCAGTTGTGTTCTCTCAACACAACTTCCACCCCCGAGATGGGCATGATTCCTACAAGGAAAAGGGGACATTCACTCTCTCACAACCAATTAATTATTTCATCTGAGCCAAGCCAGTCCACAACTGGGTTTATCAGGCTACATTTGAACCTTGGATGCTGCACTCAAGCTCAAGCCAAAGCAACAAATACCCATTACTTATACCCCAACATACTCTTTCTACACACAGAAAAAATGACCATTGGGTAGGGATACACATTTACAACAAGGGTATTTTACAAAATAGGCTCCATGGGTTTTTTCCCAAATCGTGGCTTACTAAAATGGACTATGGGAAGGGAAATTCGTCCTCCAAGAGAAACCCGATTTCTCCCACATGTTATGAGCGTTTCAATTGGCCAAAACATCCCCATTGAAACCTCAAATCCCTCTTTTCTCTTCCCCATGGGAAACTGAAACAAAAATTCCCTTCCCAACTGGAAAGATGAAGGAAAACACAGGAAATCCATGGGGAAAATGCCCAGGTAGCTCCCCCATCGTGAGGGAGTCAAACTGGTTGATGGATAATAGCTTGGGGAGCAATTCAAGGCTCTTTTATTTCCCAAGAAGCAAAACGTGATTTTCCATGCAGGGTGGCTTGCCCATACCTGAATTTGGACAGCCATACCTCCCATTCCCCAAGGCATTAACTACCTCAACAACCTTTTGGGGGAAATCAATGATTGGGTACAAAAGTAAACATGGGTAGTTGAGGGTTTGATGGGTTCTGTCATTGACACTTGGCTTGACTTGAGTGGCTCAAGGGTTTGAATGTTTTCCCTCCCAATTCCTTCTAAAATCATGCCCCCGTCTCTTGTTGCATTGCATAGCTAGTTCTCATTATTTTTTAAAATGCATATTTACAATTTTAATGTGCCTGACTAGCACGTAAACCATATGCATCACTAAATCGATAGCGGGACCTTGGACTTTAGCTCCTCACCATATCCATACTTTGCACGAAAACAAATGTAAGTATAAGACTTTTATTCAACATGGTCTATTTGCCGTGTGAGTTTAGAACTGCGGAAGCGATGTGGAAATATATGATGGCATGTTTTTGTTACATTCGTAGATACTAATATAAAGGTAGAAATAACACTCTTTACTGTTTTGAGAAATCCTGTAATTGAATTGTGAAAGTCTAATGCACCTTCAGGTGATGAGCTCGTTTGATGACGGATGTTGTTCACATGGTGGTTACTATAATACTCCAGGAAAGGTAATTAGATACCTCGGCAGGGTTGCCGCGAGGTATGGGTGAGTATAGTGGTTACCGGACTTACTTAGCATATTGCTAATGCCATTCTATACTTCTGTGGTTGCAGGTATATCAAATCTGAATGTGTCATCCCAAAAAGGGTTGGCCCATACTTTACTTATTAACTACGTTTTACTAGGGTGGATGATAAGTATTAATAATGGGTATCCCATTACCATGGGAGCTCATATCATAATGTGTTTTCCAAGGTGAGGTTTATTGCTATGAGCTTCTTGTAATTTAAACAAGTGTGGGTTGGGTCACGATTTTGTTGATGTATATGTAAGTTCGGAATGTATTTCATCTATGTATTTTATATATATTTATTGTACCCTTATTAAAGATTTTTTATTCCTCTATAAGGAAGTGTCGTCATGTGGATTGAGAAGTGTCGCAAGTGTGTGTACTTGCCGATGGGTTATTAGACCACCATGTGTGGGGTCGACTGTGAAATATATATATTTGTAATGCCCCTAGAATGACTGTGGACCTTAAGGGCACCTGTCGAGTGACCCAAATGAACAACTTCGATATAATGGTCTCTTGAGCCTTGTTATGTCTTAAATGATTGAGGAAAACCTAAAGATGGGAATGACAACAATAATTGATAAATGAATTAAAGAATTAAATTATATGTGTGGAGTGGTATAATTGATTGGTTATTTCTTGCTTAATGATTAGCTTGGATTAATCAAGTCAAAGTGCAGTAGGACAGTTACAGTCCTAGCTCTGCAACTTGGGAGGACGCTACTGAGATGCGTCATAGCTTTCCATTTTTATTCTGAACTTCGGGACGAAGTTCTAAATACGTAGGGGTGTATGTAGTGCCCCTAGACTACTATAGACATTGAGGGCACCTGCTGAGTCACCTGACTGTTTGAAACATTAATAAAATAACCCTATGATGTTATTTTGAGTATATTTATGATTACGATTGATTGATATATATGCATTTGGGTAGTTATTGTGAATGGACAATTTCATGTTGTTTAACGATTAACTTTGATATGAAAACTGTACATATGAATAATGCTTAACGACTAGCTGTGCAATTGATTATGTGATTAGACGAAAGAGTAATGATTAAGTAAATTATAGATGCTTAATGAAGCAACAGATTTATAAACCAAATTGTGATTATTGAGGACAATGCTAATAATTTACGTTTGTGAGAAATGTGTGTAGCGACAGGTGAAACGGTTCACCAACGAACACACAAAGGAATATGAAGGGTCGTAGAGTACGAGTAAATCACACACAGGGAGAGAGACGACGATGTCAACTTCCGACAGAATACCACGCTTGAGCAGATAAGCACTGATCCGCTTGCTCAAGAGGAAAGCGTGAGGGCGTACGAGGTGGGCCACGATGGAGCTGGTCACGTACGAGTTGGGGGGCGCGCAGTGAGAACGGACTCACTCCTCAATGCCATTAGTCCCTAATAGCGTGTAGACGGAGGATGGAAGGTAACGGCTCCTGAAATCCCTACATGAAGTTCCCGCAAGTCAAAACGGAAGGATGACGGCAGAAGGGCCCGACGGTGCGGTACCCTGCCGAGAATGGAAAGAGTGAATGCAAGGACCCAACGATGTGGTGCCTTGTCGAGGAATGGAAACTATGGATGACTGGACTCGACGGAGTGGTGCCATGTCAAAGAAATTAAATTAAGGAATAAGGAGGCCCAACGACGCGACAACGGGTCCCTAGTAAAAGTTGATTGCTAAACTTAACTGCGTTGAAACATATAATTTTGCACCTAGAACTTTACTTAGAAATGCATTTGAGTTCTTTAGGCATTTGCACATAAATGATTACTTTGGCATTTAAATAATATTAAGTGTTATTTAGGCATTGCACATGAAAGTATATTCCTGATTACTTAAAAATATTATAAATATTTATTTAAGAGCAAAATGGAATCCTAGGCATGGACACCTAGTCAACTCCACCTACACCACAAATCTAGGAGTTAAGTGAAATATCTAGGGGACAAACATGAGCAAACTTAGGGATGTTGGTGCATCTCCTAGAGAAACTGACACTTGGATGGGTGAGTTGTTTTTCATTAAATAATTAATTAAATAATTATTTATGCATGAAGCGACATGTGTCATAGGGGATTTTCCTTTAAAAGGGAGACTTTGGGGATGGGTAAAGCACCCAGACCCTGGATGACTATCGTAATATTGAGTTACCTCATGACTTGCTGCTATTGAGGGTTTGGCTGGAAATCTTGGTGGGGGGGAAACCCAAGCTGGGTTTCTTGAGAATTGTGTGTGAACTTTACGACCCAAAGCTCGGGGGAGGCCATGCGACTGAAAGCATGATCCTATGGTTGGGTGGCGAAGCTAACGGTTGCTTCGTCAATGGTTAAACGAGCTTTGCTGGAGGGATCCTATGGAAGACGCAGATGACAATGGATCAGCTGGATCAGGTTGACAGGTTAAGGTTTTGCTTATTTTTGTTAAGTTATTCACTCTTTTATTTTATTTTTTTAATAACTATAATGGCTAATTTGTTTGTATGAAGTTGTTAAAGTTTAAGGTTAAGTTCAAGGGGACCCTAAAGGAGGGGTCCTACATTTGGTATCAGAGCCGGTCGAGCCTTGAGGACAACGAAATCATATTTTCTATCTGGGGTTTGCGGTAAAATCGAGAAGGCTTGGGAGAGATCGACGACAGCGACCAGATCGAAAAATAGTCGGCGGACGCTGGACCAACCGTCGAAACAGGTTATCCCTCTTAAATTACTGTTTAAAATATTTTATAGATCATTAATCTCCGGTGAAGAGAGGCGATCTGCACTCTGCCCTATAATTTACTGTACACTCTTATAAATATATTCAATAGTTACGCTGTTTCTGTATCTTTAAAACTTGGTATGGGTTTTCCTTTTATATAAATAATAGATTCCAATACTACCGAGAGCCTATGTTAATTAACAGACCTGAATCGATTGAGTAACTATATCATGTTCCTAACCAACTCTTCATTTCTGTCGATGCCACAATAATCGACTCAGAGATCGAATCAAGAATTTGCCGAGAGGCCTCTTATTTGACTACTCATCTCAGTCAGTTTAGAATTAAGTGACCAAGGGTTAAATTTTATTAATTTACAGAGTGTTCAAATCCATTGAACATCTCTGATAAATGGTTTAAATTGAATTTACATTTAATGTATAGAAGCACTCAGGAATATCATTCATCTCTGTTAGATGTTTGGGGTGAACTACAATAAATCCTCAGAGTGTTCAAATCCATTCAGCATCACTGAGACTGGTTTAGATTGAATTTATAATCAATGTGCAGAAGCATTCAGGCATATTGATCGCCTCTGTCTGTGGTTGGATCGAATTCAAATTAATAATCGGAGTGATCAGATCCATTGATCACCTCTGTCTGTGGTTGGATCGAATTCAAATTAATAATCGGAGTGATCAGATCCATTGATCACCTCTGTCTACTGCTCGGGCTAATTCCTATACTCCTAGATCGTATAAATTCCTATCAATTTTACCCTGCATAGGAAACAGTGATATTCTCGGTCGATTAACAATCTTTTGTTAGATTATGGATCTTTACCTTGTACCCATTTCAAATCGATCCATTTAACCTCCGATTAGAAGTTTATTCGAAGATTTGTATCCACCTAGTGCCTGTACTATGAGCCAATGCATACGAATTGCGGTTTCCAAGTTAGATCAACCTCTGCCTGTTTAACCACTTGTGTAGAGCAAGATGCCCAGAAACTTGTAATCGATAATCTATAAGCATACCGGCATTGCTAAACGGCGGAGAGTATCAGAATTGTTAATCGATTTGGTACCTTCGAGCAGTACTCCATGATCCCCGTAAAGCATTGATCTACTAGCAGTTGATTAAAATTCTTATAGACCCAGCGACCAGTTGATCTATCGGATCTTGGCTTCTTGTTGATATTATTTCTTTTACCTTGGAGAATCCTTGCGTTAGGTTCGCCTTGTACAGGCCCATGTCGGTTGTTGGATTGGTGAAGTTCACTTTAACGCCCTGTCCAGTCACCACCCCTGTTGCCATGGAACACATCAGCCCTTAGGTAGTTAGTTGGGGTAGTTCAGTTAGCATAGCATTCAGTAGGAACGAAACGATTATAATTTTAATTCCTTGCTTATGTTTAAGAAATTATTTATGAGTCTGCCTGTGCATGAGATGTCGCGCAGTTATTATATGAGATTTTATTATTTGAATATATGCAAAGCATTAATTCTTCAGTGTACAATACTATCGCGAAGGTTAGGGAAATGATAGTGTTGTGATCCTTCCGATTATTACACTCAGCAACATTGAAGAAAAGCCCGGTACCCTAAAGTGAATTACTTGCATTATTGTTTTTCCCTTTAAGAAAGTATTAATTTAAGTAATGTTGTAGTATTCTTCTACCAACAAATCCTCAAAGGAATCGGTTATGGAATTGTAGTAACTATCTATCTGGAGTCTTGCTGAGAATACGACTGTTTGATATCTACTATTTACTACTTTAAATAGCCTCGCATTTATCACATTGATAGGCGGTTCTCGAAAGCATG
Source organism: Larix kaempferi (assembly GCA_027924585.1). NCBI lineage: Eukaryota > Viridiplantae > Streptophyta > Pinopsida > Pinales > Pinaceae > Larix > Larix kaempferi. The sequence goes on from BSBM01001023.1 coordinate 6,140,474, forward strand.
AGTTTAGTTTAACTAAAGAAACCACCCGAGTTGTGAACTTCCAAGTACATTCTTCTTGAGTTAAGAGAAAACGCTAGTTGTATTACACCTGTATATAACCGTGACTATGCAGAAAGAGTTTTTATTTATTGCTGCAAGATCGTTGGGCATCCCACTCAGCTGATGAGGAGAACGCTGCGATCTTCATGAGCTGAGTTGGCCTCTGTTTCTTTAAACGCACTTATGTACCCTGGACTACTTGTTGTCGAGTATTTGGCAGATCCAATAGATGTTAACTTAGGAACCGTTGGGGCCAACCAAAGATTAACTAGAATTAACTAGATTAGTGCCACACGTCGCTTTAAGATATCAGAGGATAATGCTGGTGAGATTGTGAGGTCAGTTCATTTATGAAGCCGATCGTGGGCAGTTCGGTATAATTAGAAAAATTTTAGTTGAGTTTAAAATTTACAGCTGTGTGTACATCCTTGTTAAGTGAGGTTTTGGTAGGGACACGAACGCTTCACTCTATCAATATCATAAGAATATTGAAACCGAAATCGTTTGATAGAATTTGGCATTCGTTTTATATTAATATCATAAGTATATTCAAACGGACTCATTAATTAGGTGTTGATATTCATTTGCTCCATTATATATATTTTTTATTCAAATTGGATCGTTTTAACAGAATTAAATAATCGATATGCTCCCTTTATATACCATATGTATATTCATTTGAATTCTTTAGTTAGAAATAGATATTCGATCTGCATATCGCATGAGTATTCAAAAAGT